>OX376374.1:122113736-122792664 GCA_947369275.1 Nemotelus nigrinus
ATTACCATCCCTATGTCTAATGTAGGTTTTTGTTGTTCTACATTCCGTTGATAAGAACTCTCGGTCAGTAATGAAAATAAATTGGCACAGAAAGGTAAATATAAAAAGGCCACAATCTGTTCATTATAGGTTTGTGTTGTGTGTGACGTGGCATTTAGTGGTTGTGCTGGCAAAAGTTTTCTGAAAATTCAATTTTATAATTTGGAAGTGTTTTCAGGTCAGTGTTTTTTTTTAAATAATTATTGACCCTTATTTGCGACTTTAGATATTTTCAAGATCCTTCAAGTATTCTCTAATGTTAATGAAAATCTCATCAAAACTTACACTAAACTCTGTCTGAAAAAAATACGTAAAACCTCTCTGCGCATTTGTATCAATCGTATAAACGCATTGAATATTTTAGTAATAGATAAATGTAAAAACTCCGTCATTTGAAACATCATTCCTATTGCAGTCAACGCACACAAAACATCCATCCATATCACCCAACAAAATTAGAAGGAGACTTGATGACGTACAACGGAAAAATAACATTATCTCTCTGGCAACAGTTCGCAAGCTATGCAATTGTTTGCCAAAACTTTCAAGAAACATTACGGGAATGCGAAGTAAAACTTTCAAACTCATCACGAGTAGAAACTTAGCATCTCTATCTGCATGAAAACATTTCCATTAACCTAATTTCGTCTTGTTTGTCGTGGCATCCGCAATGATATTACAAGTACATATATTTCTCGGACTGATATATGGTGCTGTTGCCTTCTTAGCTGCTTCTATGTACGATTATATATGTAATCGAGTAAGCTTTCCATCGCATTGACAAGTTGACTTGCTAAAATGCATACTAATGTGCTGTGTCGAACTCACAAAGTCAAAAGTGCACTGCATTAATAAATAACTGAATGCAGCTCGCAATCTTGGCAAATATAAATATGTACATATGTAGATGTACATAATCTGCACTGACCAGACAGATTGTTGTCCTGTCTTGACTGGCGCTGAATAAAATTGAGATTGACGGTCCGTCATGTTGTTTAGTTCGAATGTAATGTGCACATAATTTACATGGAAAATCGTTGATATCCAAGTTTGCAATCAACGCTACGCATTGGTTGACTGGTATCAGTCCAGGTGATAACTAACCATACTTTACGTACTTTAGGAGAATCAAACTAAAGCACATGTCCAATAAAATATCCGATTATATGGTAAAAGAGGACAGAATTTCCATGTCGGGTGGACATGATGGCGCAGCAGTTTCAATGAACTGGCTTTGCCTGAGAGTGAAATGTATAACGATCTGAGCCTGCGTTTATTCGCAAGGCAATTTACCTCCTCGTATTTGCCTCACTGTCTTCGCGACATCCAATCGCTTTAAAAAAGTGAATTTATTTCAGCGGTATCAATGAGTGTTCATGGCCTGGGTACGACAATTACTAATAAGCGGTACGAACGGAAAATGGCGAAACGTGAAACCTCAAAGGAAACTTTAATGACATTTTATGAAATATATCCATTCGTTGCTATCGGATTAACATTGAATACAAGAAACAAGCAAGGAGAGAACGGATCATTGCGTAAACTGTTTAAAGGTTTTCAATGCTTTTTTAAAGGTCGTTCACTCAAATATAGCGAAGATAAGTTGTAGTTCGCTAATTGATGCAGCCAGTTTTCAAGAATTACATGACAGGTCCGGGTCGGTGTTCAAAATGATATTATTTTCCTGATTTTTTTATGATTGGACACAATAAGAACGAGCAAACAAATAATGTAAAGATAGTGACACATTTGTGTAATTTTATTTTTAACGAGAAAACATTCATCAATTCAAAAATATTGATATTTTTTTATAAAGAAAGTTATGCTCGTTTCTCGATATTTTCTTCCGTCCAGTTTCCACCCATGGTCATATTTTTTGTAAGTGCCTCATTCCTCTTTGATGATTTGACTCGACTGAGCACTTTTTGCTCCACAATATTTCTCAGAAACGAATATAGGACGACACAAAGAAGCTATATAAATCGAACTCTACAGTCAGACCGAAATGATTTACAACTTTAACTGGTTTCGAACCAAGTGGCTCGCGTGTACCACTTGTGATTGTATGCATAAAGTCGATTTGAGAAAAGTGGATAAAAAAGGTAGCAATAGTACCGTAACTAAATCAGGAAAATATTTCACCCACAAACAAACGGTTCTAGGGGTGCTGTAAATTTAACCCTTTCAAAAATCATGACGGAAATATGTCGATTCTTTCATTCTCTTCCCCGACTGCGGACTTGCACGCGTAAAAAAGTGCACGGCAGTCTTTACAAGATTTATTACTCAATGTATTTTCAGTTGAGTAATGCACGTTTGTGTGTGCGTTTCAGGTATTATATTTTGTTTGTGATGAGTTTTTAAAAATTCTTGCAATTCGTTTTTATAATTGCAACCTGCATTAACCGATTATATTCCAGAAACATTCAATTTTTTATTTTTCATATAAAAGTCAACACTTTGAAGGTAAAAACAAGCTGGAACCGAGATTGCACTATCTCAATGATTTGATCAGTGGTGATATTGATTCTTAAAGGTTTAGACGGTCACGACGTCTCAAGTTTTTCAATACTTGAATTTTTTCATGGATAACGTATTTCTCGTGCTTCACAAAAACAACAATCCTCGCGTGTCGAGATGTTTTCCAATCTAATGCTTCGACGAATTTAAATTCTATACAAAGACAAACATTACTTTCGTCACACAAAGGCAAATCGAATTACATCCGTACACAAGTCCCGAATTCTATCACAAAATACAATCGTTGGAAAGCCTCCAAAAGATATTTTTGTATCGTAATGTTTGAATAGATATTTGATAATTTAGTTGTTTTCCATTGATAAGTTATTTCGAATGCCGGAATATTTCAAGTTGCCGCGCTGCCTGTCTGCCGCCATCAATATGAATCTTGTGCATATTATTCATGAATTCGAAATGAAGTCAAGCGCTATAAGAGCATTTTCAAATCGAATGCAATATGGCTTTTGTCACTCTCAAGATATATTCTTGTCGCTGGATCATGTCGTAGGTCTGTACAGTTCAAATGAAAGCCAATACAAATGGATTCTATTTTATCACGATGTCGGAATGAATAAATAAACAAATGTCTGACACTTAAGAAAATTAAGATTACGCGTACAGAACACTTTAGAATATTCATACGCTTGTTGAATGATTCTATGTGGTCTTGTATGATAGCATATGTGACGTTCAAAAGTAAAGAATGTGTCGTTTTATTTGTTAGAAAAAAATTAAATTGTTTAATAAACTAAACATATAATCTATTTTTGTAGCGAGATAAAGCTAAACTATACTCATAGGGTGCTTCCGATTATTTTGTTTAAAGTATCATCAATTTCCTATTCCTGCTGTTGCTGTTCCTTTTTCGGAAGCTATGTTTGGGACATTTTACTGAAACATACACTTTGCAGAGAAAGTTTACGTTCACAATTTGTCAATTTTTTTTATAAACGAAAAGTAGAGAAAATAAAAAGATGGCCAATTTTGTTCTTCAACTTATTGAATATATTCTGCTAAATTTAAACTCACTAATATTAACATCGTTCGTGAAAAATTTTTTTTTAGAAAGTTCGAACACCGATCAGAGTGTTTAGTAGAGTAAACTTTAGAAAATATGACTTACTAAGTAACTTGTAGGATACCTTTGTCTCTGTAAAACTTCTCGCGATTCTATTTGCGTAAACTTTATAGGCTGTCCCGTTTCTTATTTTTCTTTTTTCTCCTCCTGTGTTTGGAATACTACTCGTGTGCACCTGAGTATTTTTCCCATTGAATCCCAAAAAAGGGTAATCGAGTTAAGGTCCGGTGATTGCTGCGTTTTTTTTAACTTGATTAGATACATTGTAGACCAACCAAAGTTTGACAATTTAAGTTGTGTGTTTTTCGGAAAGAAAAACTATATGCCCAATCAAGATAAGCTGCATTTTATGTCAAATTCATCTTCAGGATAAGGTATTAAAATTTATTCATAGTGCTTTCAATAAAGCACATTCGGCCAGCACCACTAGCCACCATAAGCTCTTGACCGCCATGCTTCACAGTTTTTGTCCAATTTATTTGCAGTTGTTTATCAATGTCTGGACGAAGAGATATGGCCTCCCGATTGTTTTTCGCACTATTTTCATATTTATTTCCATAATTTCATTATTATTTTTTGTTCAGATTCACTAATTTAAATATATTCTATATATTTTCAACAAAATCCCAAAACTGCGATAAACACGACACAACAACGAAGATTTGAATTTGACAATGGTAAATTAGCTGAACTAAACATGACATCTCTGTGAGTCGTCACCACGGCTTCCATTTTTGATACATTTTTATTATATTGATACATTTGTATCATTTTGATACATTTTTATTTGAAACTTATATTTTTGATACAATGATACAACAAATCTCTGAATTATGGCAAAATGATACAATTTGTAATCCTGGTCATCCAGCAAATAAATTCATTTTTTTTAAACTTGCTTCATGTGCCAACTAAACCTCCTCTCTCAGTAGTAACAACCAAGGCTGTAGAATCCCTGATAATTACTGCCAACTTCAATCTGCATTACACTCTGAGGCACGAAATATATCTAATATGTGATGTCTCTGAACATTTGAAATTTTGAGGTTATTAACATAATATCGAGGAAGTGATTTTTGAAACGTGTTGGGATAAATCGAGTTCGGCTAAAAACAGTTTAGATAAATCAGTGTGATCTGCCGCTAGTCATGTTGACTTCAATAGCTGTACCTTAAAGTTTCCCTTTTCAATGAATTTCTCTGCATTAAACTTGGTTGAAAACATAAAAAAGAACCGATTAGAGTTGAAAGGCGATTAGAGAAATTTCAAGAAATAAGAAACCGTACAGAGTTTTTGATACAATTGTATGACACACTTGCCCAAAACATATCCTTTTATTCATCATATGTTTCAAATCATCAGTATTCCTATAGCTATATGCTTTCTTTTTAACCAGAAAAATTGTTTATTTGAATTTTTAGAAATTTCAAATAGTGATTTTCCCTAAAAAAAAAACTTGTATTAATCAACCCTCTTTTTTAAAACAAAGAGCGGAAGCAGTTTATTATATTTTTATTTTTTTTAGACTATATTAATCAATAAGTATAGCAGCTCCATAATAAGTTTTTTTAATTATTATTTATAGCCTCAGTACCTCTACTCAATTGCACTTTTATTTTTTTTAAAAAGGAGTCTTTTGATACATTTGTACCAATATTCATACACTTTTTGGCGAAATTTTGTGCAGCGGAAAATTTGAGTGTGGGAAAACTAGTTGTAACCAGTTTCCAGGAATCCCTGATTAACAAGAGTGAGCGTAGTATGTGCTTTGGTAATTTTGACGATAAAACTTTTATTAAATGTAATTTCTACAATAAAGTAATTCCTTACAAACATAAAAAGACAGCGTTCAAAAAATGCTGCATATAAAGGCGAAAGAATGATGAAAAGTTTTATCAATATTGTTTTTTTTTTCTTTGCTAAAAATTAGTTCATGCGTAAAAATAAACGTTTTCTGCTGAGTATATTTAGTTTATTTTAAAAAAACCAACATCATTTATGAGAATACCAATAATAGGTTTCCAGTGAATTATAAAAGCAGATTAGGTAGTTTAGCAAAAGTGCTTAGTTATAAAAGTATCTCTTACCACTTTCTTAAATTTAACTTTTGAGCATGTAAATAGGTCATAATGACAAAGCTTAAAGTTGTATTGTGACATTTATCTGTTCATTGATGAATTAGAGTTATTCATCGTATTAGAAAAAGGTAAATAAAATGATGTATCGAGTCTTGTCTTTATTGGATTTGCTGAGAGACTGAAGTGTATGGCGAAGGGGGGCGGGGGGTGGTGGTAACTTTTTGGAGCACACTTTTCTATCTACCCTAGAGTGTGATAGACAAGTTTGTTTGCATGTTTTCTATAGGCCTCTTAAACATAGAATAATAAACTCAAAAACATTCCAAGTCTTAATCAAAATCGGATAATATCAACCTGCCGTTGAGAAAGAGGATGCTGTTAGTAGCAAATGTTTAGATCAATATATCTCAAAAACCGTTATGGTTACAAGAAAAAGCTATAAAATATTTTTCGTCGTACATTGTTTTTCTGGAGACGTGACTGTTACTGAGATATTTAGGAAAAGTCACTTTTGGTGACCTTTGACCCCGTATAAAAAGTAACGCAGCACTCGGATCGATGGGGATTTTGTTCAACATGCCAGTGCAAAGGTTCACACCAAAATTCAGCTTTCCCTTAATTTTTCCGAAGTTTCGCCTTTTTTATGCCGTATTTCACTGGACCATAGTGTATTAAAAAGATTTGTGGATAAGTGAAGTTCCTGGAACTTTGCAAAAGCAAATCTTAAAATCCTGTAAGATTCCTTCAATATTATTTCAATGTGTGTTTCAAGCAGCAATTCGGGGTCAAAGTGCATTTCTAAGTATTTTTGCAAGGTAGCTATAGCTCTGTATTTTAATCAGTATAATCATGTCCATTTTTTTTATGTTCGAGTGGAACTTACTATACACAATTTGTTGTCAGTTCGATAACTTTGAAATAGTTTAATAAATTATCAAAATCTTTTTGAAATTGATTGCAATCTACAGAGCTACAAAGATTTTCAGGTTAGCAGAAGCTTCAAAGCATTTAGTAATGTTGTTAGCAGGAAGTTTAATTAGCATTGGGCCTAAATAAGAGCTTTGAGGTACTCCAGACGTTACTGAAATCGGGCGAGATATTATATGCACAAGAACGGATAAACTTTTCAGTAATCTGATCAGGTCCAATCTTTCTATTGATTTGAAATGTTATAAGATACCGCAGTATTTTTCGTGAGTTAATATTATTTTGTTCAGCTTCATTGCATTACCAATAGTATTGAGTGGCTCATAAGTTTTGACGCACTTTTCATAATTCGAAAAGGCTGGGTATGCCGGTAAAGTTTCCGATAGCTATTTTTATAAATTTCAAAAAATGTTATGCTAATTCATAGACAAGAAGAGAACCGTGATCACAAAATATTAACTTTGTTCATGTTACACTCCATACGCCTTCCATTTTGTTTAAATTTAAGTTTTATCCGAGTTCGCATGACTGAAAAAATATTCCATAATCTGAAAGTATTCCATAGGATTTCCGCTTTTGGCGAAAGTTGTTCTTTTCTTTTCTCATCTTTTTTGAATGATTTAGAAACCCAAATTAGACATTTATCCTTATTTGCTATTTGCATAGGTATACACTAATGCTCACAGCACTGTAAAGCTTGCAATTTGAAATTTTTTACTTATTTGAGCTGGTGGCAAGATATTTAATCCCAGTGACTGAGTAATTTCACATTCATATTGAAAAAATGTATCTCACAATGTATTTAAACAGACTACAGAAACAACCTCTGCAAAAAACTGTTGATGATTTTTAAATCATTAGCCGAAATCACCTATATTATGTTCAAAAGCGAATTTTTCATTCGGTAGCTGGATAGTTTCGTAACACAGCTTCGAATTTTAAGGAAAATAGGAATCAATCGGGTATGAAATGATTAGTTTCATGCCTCACTTTGGGTCTGACTTCACGTGCCAGGATCCTTTCCCCTGCCCACTAGGTTAAACAAAAGTCTTTTGCAATGATTACAGTTATTAAAATACTCTTAAATGTGGGAACATTGTTTGCAAGACTTGGACGGTAACATGATAATTTACGTTTAATAAGCTTCAAAGACAAGAATATCGTAATGGTAGATACATATCAAATATTTTCAATGGCAACCCCATCATGAAGGTTTCTAACATAGTTTACTTCTTTCAACTACCAACCCATACTTAAAACATGCAGCCTAGCTATAACTTATAATCTTTTGTGAGAATATACCTCATTTTTTGCAAAACTGTTTGACACACATCATTGCTTTGTATCCATGTATTGCAATGTTTAGTTCGTAATAAATAATATCCGTCCAAATCAGCATGTTCCTGTCCAAGATAACATGCAAACTTAGTTGTTATGACAATCTTCAAATGCTTATCATTGCCAACTAAATTCTAAGAAACAGAACAAATACCTTGAAGACGAGGACTTTTTGCAGGTAAAGCCATGTGTTTATTGTCGTTAAACGTATAAACATAAGTGAACAAATAATAACTCTTCCAGTAAATGAGCTTGAAAAGAGAGTCACAAAGGTCAATTTGAAATAATTTCTTGTGAATTTGCTGTTTCAGCGTATATTCGTATTACGACCGGTTTTAATTTTTTTTTTCGCTCGACTGTATTAAAGTTGAATTTATATTTCTTCATTTCCTCGATTCTGATAAGCAGTGTTAATTATGCTATTAACATTTATTTTCGTTTGATACCAGTCATCCGCAGTATTTAATAAAATCATAGTTCAGCGCCGACTTCTTAATTAAAGACGTTTGTCGAATAAAAAAATCAAATGCTTCAGATAGTCCGTTTATTATTAAATCGGCTTGTGATAAGAGGGATTCATTCAAAATGACTGTAGCATTTGATCTGAGTAAACAGAGATTTTAGAATATGCGAGCACATACTAAAGCTCATGCTGGTAGCTATTTCATACATCATTATGAGACGTATATGTATGAAGTTAACAACCATAGATACGTACGAGTAGACATTGATCTGAACATCTCAGTTTATGAATATCGCAAAACTAAGGAAACGAAAGAACATTCTCATATATGAAGACGATGTACAGTTCCTACATGGTATACACGATGCTATGTGATATTTCGAGGCCTTCTTCGTATTATGCAAATAACTTGAAGAGAATGCATGAGTCTCTTGTAATCCTCAGTGCGTGGAGCTTTATTAAGGAAAACCGAAAATGTCTGACATATGAGGGACTAAGACTCGTCTATTAAGCGCATATAGTGTAAAAACCATTTCGCTAAATAATGCCTCGCACAATTTAGCAGTTAGCTTTGGGCGAAATTGTCTCCATGGTCCGTGAATTGTCTGAAAACTCTTTTGTTTAAACGTTTTAATGAAACGCATGCTGAGAACAACTAACTCTATGGCCGTAAAGCGGAATTTAGGGTGAATGAAAAATATCAAATCTCAGCAAGGCTACATATATGGTGCGTGCGTGAAACTTAATGGAATGCTCAATAGCGTAATCTAACTACCAGGTGATAAAACTGAAAGCGCGGTAAACCTACGTTAATTAAAGCGAATAGCATGCAGGATAAAGCACGAACTCGTTTTCTGCATGACGTAGTTAAAGGACATTGTGAGCGATAGCTAGGAGTGGTGGATAATAGCATTAAGTCCAAAGAAGTGTTTGCTTTGCATTTGCATAATAATTTCTATACCGGAAGTTTAATGCCAGTGTAGAGAATTGCAATGAAATTTTTCGACTGATAGAAAACACCAATAGCTAGTTTAGGACAGAAGCTGGGTTATAGATTCAAATTGCTTGTTCCATTAATTATGAAGTCTGCTAGAAATAAGTAATTTTCGCTAGAATGAAAGTTCCGGTGTGGTTAAAAAGCTATATTTTCTACTAAAATAAATTTGTTGGTAGTTAAAGTTAAAGGGAAAGTTAATGTCATATGTATAAAATGGCTGCAACCGCTGAGATATGGTTCCTCCTACAACTAACACGGCTGCGAACCGTGTTAGTTGGAGGAGACTGTGTTAGTTAGGGCCATGATGTTGGTTATAACAATTAACTCATAAAGGACTGTGTTAGAGAAACTATACAGGCAGACAGTATACTAATCCAATCTCAAAACTGGAACCTCATATTGAAATGAATGAAATCAGTTGACAATAAAGTCACTCTGACGTATTTTCCATGCTTGCATTAGTTGCCTGTCAGCCTACTTTTACTTTCTCCCAAATGAAAACACAAAAAACTTCCGCTTTGTTAGGGAATCCACTTCGTGCTTTCTATGCCTAATGTCAGTAAGAGCAAAATCCCTTGTACGTACAAGTCAACATCTTAGCTCAAAATATCTGACATTGCAGTCGGAATATAATGCTTCCATTATGATTACTAGGACATTCTTTTCGAAATGGATATTCATTTGGTATTATACCTGCTTCAACATACTCACAAAATAATGTCCAGATCAGATGGGCAAAGGAAAGAATACCCAATCGGAGTAAGAAGTTCGAATCAGTATAGAATATAACTCGCCGGTCTGCCTGCGAAATACATGTCATGTATCAATATGAGACCAATGGGAATTTTTTTTATGGCGGTCGTGAAGAATGAAATGAACTACTCGGAACTGATATAAATGTCACTGAAATGATGGCGAAGGGTGCAGCAAAATGGAACCGATATAGTAGTATAAGTATTGGTGGTAATGCTAGTCTGACTGATTTGCGATTAATGTTCATTTAAAACTTGGTGATCGATATTTCGACAGCAGTTGATGTTAGATTAATATATTTAAATTTTCAAACAGTTTTTTAATTATTGATAAATTTTAATCAAAGATCAGAATCTATAATTTTCAAAACAATCATCTTCCAGCTAGTTGAAATGGAGACAGCAATGTATGGAAATATGAGTTTGAAAAAAAGAATGTCTGTTCTTTTCCCAAGCTTTAATTTTATTATTCAGATCAACTAGTTTAATTTTTCTGCTTCTAAGAAACCAGCAATATATTTTTTGATGTCACAGCGTGCACTATCTTAAATTGTTGATCAGAGACTCAAAATGTTTATATCTGCACGAGAAATCTGACTTAATTGTATCATTAGTGAATCAAAATACAAAAATCACTCCTGTTTTTGGCATTTTAAAGCCGCATGGTGCCTTTCTCACAGAGACGCGTCTTACCTGTCTTGTGACGTGAACTTTTCTTGAACTATATTCCCCACACAACCGTGTGTAGCTGCAATAGATTTGATTTTTTTAATAATGTCAAAAACAGAAAAAACACGTCTTTCATAACATTAACTACCATATTGTATCACCGGAGTACCATATGTCCTTTGCCATTTGCTAGAATCTACGAACTAATATAGAGTAGCGCTTTGCATATTTTTCATGCAAAACGCACGTGCTGAGTCGTTGCACGTACACTCTCACGTAGGTTATATATTCGGAATGTTTCTCCATATTTGACAAGAATACCGAATAGACTCCATCATCAATATGTACTGACTTATCTGGGGCTTCGCTTCATTTTTCCAGTACGTTCTCAATTGAGTTCTTCCTCGTAAATCACCCAAAAGTATCTCATTCGACCATCCTACAATTAATGATTTGCTAATTACGGAGGAGCAACGAAGAGAGATTTTTTCGCATAACGAACGCCAGTAATACTGTGATACAATTTCGCAACTCGCTATGTTAAAACATAAATTAATCCTGTCCGAATTGAGCGCAGGCAATGGTGGATGAGTATCAGAAACGGTATGAACAAGATGATACCAAGAAAATAAATAAAATACTATCAATTTTCCTCGCCCACACCTCTGCCCCTTAATAGGGAAAAAGAATAGTTGATGTAATATTGGGGAAGCCGAATGGGATGGAATAGAGGTGGTATCTGTGATCGCCGTGATATAAATACTTCAGTCTTTTTTCCAATGATACACCCGAGTGCCGTAGCAAAAATATAAGAGCCTCGGGCCGTGTCTGAATTTCGACTATAGGGGAGAGAAGCTGTTGTGTGTTTGGGTGGCAAGGCAATGTAAATGTACAGTGTAGAAGTCAAAATAAGGTAGGAATTGAGCTATTGCTATTTATTGAAGGCACTAGAGCTGGTAAAGTAATTAAAATTAATCATATAAAAAAAATATTTTGAAAACGAACCAGTATCTTAAAAACGTATTTTGCACTACTGGTTCCATCAGCATTTCAAATGCGACCAACGTGTATACAAAGCAAGTCAATCATTGACAAGCAATACTTGTAACCAATACTCAAGAAAATAAATCTATTTAAGCATCACAAAATTTCAAGTTGAAAGTTCGAGTAAGCAATATCAAATATTTGCAGTGGAAAGTGCGAACTCAGATAATTCTGATCTGATGAATTACATTCAATGTAGCAATGCAAAAAACAACAACAAACTAATGGATAAAATTGCGGTTTGAAGTGGCTGAATAATAATATCTTCCATAATATATTGTATTAAACAACTAAGAGAGGGTTTCAACCCACAAACGAGTTTATACAAAAGTATACAAGCGTGCATTTTAAACAGCCCAATCGACATCAAAAATAGATGGCTACAATAATTCTCAGCATTCGCAATACCAGTCTCCGGGAATAGATGGAATGCCTGCGAAACTGCTTCAGAGAGGAGGCCCTCATCTACAGGCTGATTCAGATCAAGGTGCCTTGGAGTATATTACTTGAGGTGTGCTGATAAAAAAATTGCTGCACATAACCAACCCTGCAACAGATTTTCTACATGAGGTCATTAAACAATTTCATAATCTGAGTCACTGTACAGAGGAAGACTTCCTGCTGCATAGTTTCATATACCTAGGAGCTAATTTGAATAAAAAAGGCATTGAAAAGAACGAGATTGAACGATGCATAAACTCTGCAGACAAAGCTTATTCCTCCGTACTTGCAATTCTAAGGACCAGAGACATGCAAAGGAAAAATAACCTTCGCATTCGCAAATCACTCATTAAACCTGCGCTAATGTATGGAAGCGAGCCATGGTCCCTAATGTGTTTGAACGCAGCTCAGGAGAATCCACGGCCCAGTGAAACAAGGAAAAGAGTACAGATTTCGTTGCAAGGATGAGTTGCATGAATTATTTGACAACCGCTAAATGCAATGGGCGGGCCATGCAGAAAGAATACAAGAACACCGGCTATTTAGAAGTACTTTATAGGAACAGCGAGAAAACGATGGGAAAACTCGATAGAACCTGTTAGCAGATCCTTGCTGGGGGTTTAAACTGTCGAACGAGGTCGCAGAATCGTGATGATAGAAGAAGCTTAATCCTGCAGGTCAAGGCCCAACGTGAGCTATAAATGATTGTCAGTTTAAATATTTAAGTTTCCTTAAGCAATGACGTCAATGGGGAATTCCATGTTAAACTAAATATGTTTTTTTACCTTGTAAAACTGAAAAAGAAATCAAAATAGTTTCATTATTTCTAAATCGTTCAAGTGCGTAGTTCCTATGAAGTTAGTTCCATTTGGAAGTGCCACCAGATGTCTTTCGCATATAAAAATACTCCACATGTGTTCTCTTATTCTTTGTTTGGTATTTCCCTGTCAGTTGTCTAGCATTTTAGAGACCTGGATGTGGTGTTTGATTCAAAATTAAGATTTGATGTTCATGTTATGAATATGACGTCCAGAGCCTCTAGGATTGCTGGATTTGTTTTGCGTTCTTCGTATATGTTTACCAACATTTCCTCCTGTATTCATCTATATGTCTCCTTAGTACGCAGTATTCTAGAATACGCGTGGCAAATCTGGTCTCCGCGCTTTCAGTATTTTGCTGACGCCATTGAATCTGTTCAGCGCAGGTTCACTCGCTCACTTCTTTTTAAATTTAATATACCCTATTGTCTCTACTCCTCTCGCCTTTCCCTCCTTCGTATGTCCTCGTTGCAATCACGGAGGTTTTTTCTCGATTAGTGTTTCCTCTTCAAACTTTGCCAAGGCATTTTCTTGACAGATCTCGGTTCGCAGATAACCAGACGTGTATCCAGTCGTCCAAGTCGTTTTTCTGAGGTTTTCTCTGTTTCTTTTGCACGTACGGAAGTCTATTTCCATTCGCCTTTGCTGCGTCTACCCAGAACGCACAATGCCCTTAAGCTTGGTCCTCTCCAGCAATCTTTTTTTTCAATTCAAGCATGTATTGAAAATGTTACCTTGAATTGCTATTTACCTTAGTCCTAATTTTAGTTTTCTAATTATTCAAATATTTTTGTTATTTCATTTCCTTTTTTATGTTTCATTCTTTTTTTATTTTTGCTTTCTTGACGCTGTAATTGGAATTATGTCTGTAGTGCAAGGGATTAATAAATAAATAAATAAACTGCAATTTATGTAATCTACTTGAGCTGAAGGAACCTAGTGTCTAGATAGTAGGAAAGCTCTCTAAAAAAACTATGACGTCGTCTGCAGTCTTTAATCTGTACGAGTTACCCATTTTTATTAAATTATTAGCTAAGTCGAGTTGACCTAAAGCTAACTAATCCTAATCACCTAATAAAAAAACCATAATTTTTTTAATAGCAAATAAAAAAATTCATATTTATCACTATATTTTCCTAGTTTATTCAGGTGTCTTTGTTGCACCATTTATCAATTGATCAGTTTGGTTTGTAGAGTAGGTCCTTTCGATATTTTATAGATCCTTTTTAGGTTTTTGTAGGTTCTTCTAGATCTTTTCAGATTCTTTTTATTGTAACTGTACTTCTCCATGCAGAGAAAGGGTAGTAGTTTTAGACTTAGGCGGCTAATATGAAAAATCCGCCCCTGACGTGAAATATAAAATAATAATACTTTTCATGCAAAATAAGTTTGGAAGAGGGTTTAGAGAGCTAAGTGTTGATGGAATTTGAAATTGGTTAACTAATTAAATGCAATAGCTTCTCACGAACACTTTTGTCTTTGTTCTATCGCAAATTTTGGCAGTTTTCGTTTGTTTAAAAAGTCTTATTAACTATTCTGGTTAAAAATGCAATACATGCATATATGAGTTTTTTTCTAGTTTTTTTTTTTTCAAAACTTTAGCTGTATATGCTTAGTCACCATTATCTTCAAACAAAAAAAGCATACAATGCTCGAAGTAGCACAATATTTCCCTACCAATAATGTCAATGCACGAAGTCCACATGTACTATACTGTAAAAGTTGCTTGCTTCTATGTATATATCCTTTCCGTATTTTTCCTTACGTTTCAACAATTTTCCACTGTACTTGCTGATACGATGGCTGTGTCCAAAGTCACGTATATATTTTATTTATTTAGCAAAATAGATTGGGGTTATGCTGTGGAACTTTGTATGATATTCACTTGTTGTATTAGTCGTATGTATGGAAATTTAGATACAAGCATCGATACATCATTTATGAGCCCTAGCAACAGCAAAACTCAAAACTGCAGTACTTTTCGTTCACATCGATGTGGTTTTTTTCTCTGACAGTTTTTCTACTCTAAGGCTTTTATGCTGGGCAAAATGACTATGTACATTTTTTTCTCTCTTGAAAGTCTACAGTTCTGTTTAAATTGGAGTGGAAAGGTCTACTTCATTTCCATAATGTAATTGGAAAGTAAAAGACATCTCATTTTGCGATAGTGCAAGTTAGTTTTTTCGTAGTAATATCAATAATGGTATTCTTTGATGATCCTGATCGATAGGTCTTTGAGTTTCGCGTTGTTTGTACAGCTATGAGTGTGAGAAATATTGGATAAGAATGAGGTCAATTGATTTTGGAAGCAAATTAAATGTATATAGTTTGTAAACTGAAAAAATTTCCACAAAGTGGGCGTTTTTCATATCCCTATGAAACATAAGGCAGCATTCAAAGTCAAATATACTACGCACATAGTGGCCTGAGCTATCAAACATAACTAGAGGTTATATGAAAATTCTGTTTTTACTCCATAGCGAAAATTAAAATACATTATGGGATTTTTCTGCTTACACATAATCTCGACTCCAATGCACAAAGCTATCAGTCCCATATCTATTGCCTCGACGTAAGTTATAT
Organism: Nemotelus nigrinus; assembly: GCA_947369275.1. Classification (NCBI taxonomy): domain Eukaryota; kingdom Metazoa; phylum Arthropoda; class Insecta; order Diptera; family Stratiomyidae; genus Nemotelus; species Nemotelus nigrinus. The sequence goes on from OX376374.1 coordinate 122,129,484, forward strand.
TTCTTATTTAATTTAAGATATAATGTTTTAATACAAAAAAGAAGTAATAACTATTTATTTTTTATTAAATTTGAATTCAATTTTATTACATTAATACTTTGTTTATTTTTATTATCATTTATTTAAAACAGGTAGAATTCACGTATTTTATGTATATGTTCCTTTGAGTAAGTTCGATTTTTTGACTGACAAATTTTTATTTTTATATCGTTCACTCTAAAAAGTGGGTCTATAATTAATACTTTGATAATAGGAAATCTATTCATTTTTTCGATTAAAATAATGAATCACAAATTTTTTTTACACATTCGATGTGCATTTTTTGCTTTTACGTCATATCAGCTGAATAATACACAGCTTTTTGTAAATTGAAGCAAAAAGAGTGTAAATTTACTAGTTTGCTATTCACCTTTGCGCCAAAGCTATAAAGTTGCATCATTTTTTAGGGTAAAATTACACCATTTGGTCGTAAAAAAAATATTATTTTTACGCACTTTTGTAAATTTACATCTTTGATAGTAGGAAACCAGTTTCCTACTATTATACGGGTAAAATTCAACAAAAATTTTTTTGAGTGTTAAATCGTTTATTAGATTAAGATTTTTCTATGCAATGTTCGCTAGATTTTGATTATGACTTAAGTAAGTCATAATCAAGTTGATATATGACTCGCATATCATTACACTGGGCTATTTAACATTCTTAGCTTTTGAAGCCTAGTGGGTAGAGCACTGACTCCTAGTGTACGGGGTCCCTGGTTCGGACGACAGATTGCGCACTGAGTTCACATAGCTCTAAACAGGTACTGCGTTAAATCAAAGATAAAGTGAGCCGTGGAACTAATCACTCCACACTCGTACACATGGATTGTAAATTTGTGAATGAAGCTCCTTATCAGTTTCAACTTCTAGACTCGACAAGGGCTGTGGAGTGATTACTTTGCTTTACTATATAAAATCAGGGATTCAACAAGCTCATGCAGCTTAGTCGATAGAGCATTGACTCTTGGAGAGAGAGATCCATGGCTCACAAATAGGTACGGATAGGCGTGGAATTTTACTTTTTTATCAGGATCATGGTGTATAATGCACATAAATTTACACAATCAAAAACAAACGTTCATGCTATTTCTTGTATACCCACTACATAAAACAAATAGCTTTTTGATTACAAAACTAGTCGATCTATCCGAAATTACTACTAGCATTTTCAGTGTTTTTTAATGCTATGTTTTTATTGTTTTGTTGTTAGGTATTTATTTGATCATATATAATATAAATTTTTTAGAGTAGAATAAATGCAACGCAACAAAAGATATTTGTTCAAAGTATGAGTATTCAAAATGAACGTACCTTTTGAAAACAGCAAATTTGTTTTTTTGGTTCTTCCTCACATCTATTTCTTGAAGCTATTTTGCGGTCTTTTAAAGGAGTTTGCACAACGCAAACTATATTAATAGGTCAGATTTGGCTAAGTCGAGTAGTTGTTAATAGAAGAAACAAACCTAAGCACAGTAAAGGGCCGTTTTGCAACCACTGATATACATTTTCTTAGCCATCGTACTCTGGAAACCATCTATATCCTTTAGAATTAAGAATAGATCTTTCAGACATAAAAAGAAGAGAATCCTAAGTGAGACTAGCCTTCTCCTCTCTCAAGGAGAGCAGATTCTTCTCCATCTTTAGAGACACAGCTTTGATAGAAGTAGTTGAATCATACGTCCTATCTCTAAGAGTTAGTGACCCGTGAGAGCGGCCACAATACAGCGATGAGCACTCCGCATTTAACGTGAAAGCTGCCGGGGGTCACACGTAAGTCTAAAGATCCAAGATTATCTTGCGATCACTCAGGATTATTCTTAAGCCCCCAAACTTTTTAGATTCCTCAATGTATTTCTGCCTTATGGCTAGTTTCACCGATGAAATCGGTGTACTTTTAGGAAAGGGACATAAAACTTGAGGCAACAGGGCGCCAATCCTTGTCAGTTTATCGGTCACAACATTGCTCTGAATACTCCTATGTTCAGATACCGAAATACACTGTACTACCGAATGTTTCAAGATCTCCATGTCTACAACTCATGATTTCTGGGCTAAAGCTAATTCCTTCCCCGTCCTGACAAGCCACTAAGCAATAAATGATGAAGATTAATTTGTAGAACCTTTATGATTACCAACCAGGGTCGATTCAAGGTCCTGGTCCTCTTTGGGCGCTATAGCTGTCCCACTCCATTCCTTTGTTGCTAGTATCAGGAAGTCTGGACAAACAAAGGTGGTCCTTACACTGGTTTCATCACCAGAGAGGGTGTTTCACATCCGATTCTTGCATAATCACACACTCTGAAAGAATCATCCACCTCCTAGTAGATAACTTCGTCGCTGTTGGAGCATCTTGCTCCGAGCTGTGCTAAATAGTCTCAGAGTCCTTTCGATCCAGAGCTCTCAGACATATGGCTCTTATGTATACAAGTAGGGCCAAATTTCCGATCTCGTATTTAATTATAGATTTCCAGTCCGCTACGGACGGAATCATTTCTTCGTTTAAGATGAAGAAAGCTTTCCGTCTTTTCAAAACAGGTTTACAAATTTTGACATTACTCCAGTCTTTCATCGGATAGTCAGGGTTAAAGAAAATTGGCTACTGCGTCCATGGGCAGCACCATAAGTTTGACACATGGCCAACATCTTCCTAGTTTGGAGACCATCTGCCTATTGAAGTCAGCTGAGCGTTCATCATCATACGCTACCAGCTTTTACAAGGGTCAGCGGCTCGCGACATCCAACGTAGGCGGAAAACTCGAACTACCTTTGTGCAGCTTGGAGCAGGTCTTGACTATAGCCTGTATTATTTTCTGCAATTTTTCTGTAGAGCTGACTCCATCTCCTTTGCTTTCATTTATCTTAGTCCCAATTTGGCTCTTTTTGTCATTTCATTGAAAACCTGAGCTAGCCCTTTAGTGGTTGTCATTAGTTTAAGTTTTTTTTATATTCGCGTGCACGGACTCTTTTGTCTTAAGCGGTTGTCATCGGTTTAGGTCTTTTCTAAATTTACTTATACTGATTAATTTGCTGAGTTGGATTTTATAGTTTCTGGGTAGAAACTGCAGGGCTTTCTAACTATCTGTATCACCCGTCGAGGGGACTTTTTGTGCTTTTTGGACAATATCACGGTCAGGATATTTGTTTAGTTATCAGTTTTCGGCATTAGATCTCTGAATCCGATGGCAGTTTTTGGCAGGCTTTTCAGCTTTCCCCCGATCAGACTTAGATACCGAAATTCCATATTGACTTGAAACTGAAGCGAAGAATGTGCAGGAAGCTAATGGAGCTGATTCATTCATCATATCTCCACTAGACCCGGCAGATTTGGCAGTCTGCGGAGCTGGCTCATTCGTCATAGCTGGCATTGGGGGACAAAGAGCCTCCTTGATATTAATGAGAGCATTGACATTCATGCCAGGATTTCGCTTGACCAATTTTGATTTAATATTTTGCTTTGTCGGAGTCCCTGCTCAGAGCCGCTATCCCATTTTGAAAGTGCAGTCACCTAGTGATCTCATGGCTATCTTTATAAACAGGGAGGTCATGCGAGGGCTGGCACTAACCTTTAGTGAGGCATATGCTCGGAACCTAATCGGTACTCTTCAGGAGTCCATCTCAACTGAATCCATACCATTATCTTAACTGATAATATACTGTGAGCCTGCCTGAATTTTACCGCAACGGGGGTGACTGTATTAAGCCGCAACTTTTTAAACTCTCGTGTCAATATTTGGGCTTCTTAATTTTATTACCATTGTCATTTTTCACACTTCAGTATGTTTCTCACGCGGTCAAGGTTTATATGTTTCAACCATATCAATGATTTATTTAATTTCAAATGATTGCAGTATCAATTGAGAAGCAAGTGTGGCTAAATTGCTTCACAATTCACCACACGTCGAAACTTGCTTGCCTAGATCAATAAATTTGACTAAGGAACCTGCTTCGGTTTCCAAATTACTTGTTCGTTCCCCTTCAAAGAAAATCGTTAACGGGTATATGTGTGTGTTATCTGTGCAATTGATTTGAATAAACTCGTTAGCTATATGTAAGTTGTGAATAAATTTTACGAAATAATATTGAATCTCTTTGAAAATGAAACTTCCGTTGCTTAAACTTGATTGATACCAATCTGACTGTGTTGTTGCCTTACAATCATCACACATACCCCATAGAGACACTAGAGCTATGAGAGAATATTACGGTCCCATGTGAATCATACAGAAGAAAAGAGAATGGGCGCTGAGTTCGTGCTGTGCATCATGGCGGGGACGCTAATAATGGTGGCTTTTCTGATAAGGAAAATGTAAGATGAAAATTGTCTAGAACATGAAAGACAGTGGTTTGTGCTCTGCCATAATTACTTCGACTCGAAATAGGAGAATTTTCGTCAAACGTTGACCTAAGAATCGGCAGGAGCAAAGCTTACTATAGGTCATATCACCATGTGAATCACAATCTCAAATAGAAAAATGTTAAAATAGATTTTGTTGGATATGCTATTTGTACTGTATATTCAAATAATAGTAAGTGCATGGAAAATCTATGGAACTGTTGCAGATATTATAATCGTATGAATTAGTCGTAACTCCTTGAAAGCAAACTATTTTAGTGTAGGTATTTAAATTTTCCTTTGAATATACCATGTCCATGTTAGTTATAGTGAGCTGCAAAAATCCTGAACGAATAAGAACCCATATGATTGCCTTGTTCATGAATGCATGCAAATTCATCTAAGCACCAAACCAAGCAAAGCTCCATAACAAAGAGTTGAGCAGTTTCTGTGACGCAACGTTTCATTATATAAATTAGTTTGCTGCACTTAGTTTTTTTTAATAAATATGATGTCGAATGATTTTTATCCAAGTTCAATTTATTCTACCATTGATTTAGATGTGATTCTATAGAATAACATCTTCTTGATTGATATACCACTAATGGAGTTCCAATCCTCTGATGAAATCTAGCAAAATTCAATTGCTCTAGAAATGATATATGAAGAAATTTACCATATGCTTTCAAATAATAAATACATGCAACGCTTGTTTCTCGCTGATGTGAGGTCAGTTGTAATGTGTTTAGTGCAGAAGATGCTTTTAATTGATGATAGAAAACAGATGCGAGGCGGAATTTTTCGACCAAAACATGTGGCATCTGTAAATTTCGAAATCAATGATTTCAAATTCGAGGAAATGAAAACACATGGTGAAAAGGAACGCAAAACTCTTACACACATAAATTGCGGACATGTTTGTTACAAGTGCGAACAAATGATTTCTTATTTCAAGTTTGATGCATTCAGAGATTCAGATTTTTTAATTAATTGATTTCATAGTATTTAGCTGAATGTGCTCGTCAAAAATAGCCATTCTTTTGTTCTGGCCGCTCAAATCTTTGAACGAATCAAACGATCATCCAAATCCTTGATGAAAATATGAAATCCTTGTTTAAAATAGTTTTCATACTTAACAATTAAAGAGTAAAAATTCTTTGTTCCCATTTATTGTGTCTAACACCACATTTAAACTTTTGTATTGTACCATCGATGGGGGAAAGAAATGTCACGAATGACACGAGATTAAACTCTAGATTTGACTAATTGTAAATTAATTAAGTTCTTCAAATTCAAATCGAGTCCAAAAAAGGGTTTTACATACCAAGAACATCGTTTACGGTGAAATCATATTTGTTCTTGTCATTACTGCAATATTGCTTGTTGAATTACTTTTGAACTGTCCATATGAAACAAGAAGATCCAAACGAATAAGTGCCAGCAATCAATTAAGTGTTGCCAGTCAAATCAAAATAGAGTTTGGATACTAAAATAAATGACTGCTCAAAACAACCTTTGAAAGAACAATAAAAACTCTTCAATACGAGCTCAACCTGATACTCACAATCCCATCCACGCTTGGAGATATCTCAACTCCATATTGTCAACCGCCATCTTAAACATTCGTGCCTGCTAAAATATTCCTTGCACTATTTATCGTAAACGTGCGTAAAAATCGGAAAACTCAAACTGTGTACGGCATTTTGAGTAACGATGAGGAATGCACACAACGACGCTCTATCATGTAAAAAAATGAATGGTTGTCTTCTCCCGTTGGTTTACTGTATCTAACTGTGAAACAAGATTTATTGCTCTTGGTATCAAAGATGGTACCACATTCGTCAGAAATCCTGCTCCGAAGGATTTATGACATACCGTTAGTTGCGCAAACAGAGGTGATATTTCGAAAGAAGTGAATCGTAGTGGAAGTCATGTCGCAATAAATATATGTACTTGTAATTGGGAAGGATGGAGGAATATATTTTTGAAAATGGACTAGCAAAACAATAGACACAATATGGAAAAAAAATTAGAAAGTTTTTGAACTGCGGTTTTCGATGAACTGTATTATTAATATTTCACTTGTTTCTTCAATCAATACTATTTGTTCAGTTTTATATATTTTTAAATATATTTGATTTCAGTTTTATATATATTTTTGAAAATATAGTTTACATTAATAAATAATTATTTATATTTTTAGAATATGCAACGTTCGATTCCATGGTGTTCGAAATTATGCACCGCGAAATATAGCTGCGGAATGAGCCCTAGTTAAATATGTAAGTATACTTTGGATTTCATAGTATGAAGAATATTAGAAAAGGAAACGATAGTAGTAATACAAAACTTTCTTAGTCGAATATTGTTGGTTTTTTGTTTAGTTTTCGCCAGCTGTTACAATATCAAATTTACTTTTCTGATAACTGGCACATTTCTATGAAAATTCTGTCTGAATTGAATACCTTACCCAAATAATTCATAAATACCAATTTTGTAGAAAAATATCATCCTCTAAATTGTGTTGGACTACCATACAAACACAAGACAGTGCAGAGTATCCCCAATCTAATTTGAAAACAACATTGAATATCTACATTACCGGCATTTTCGCATATTTTTGAATGTAATTTAATCAGAGTTGAATTAGGTCCTGTTTTGGAATGGTGTGATTAAAAGTCCCCGGAAGACAAAAGAGTTTGTTATGTTTCACCGGTACGTAGTTTGTTAGTAAATGAGCAAAGTTCTTCCTCCCTGCCGGGTAAGTCGATTTTTCTTTTCATGGACGAAAGAGTGTCTAGAATGATAATGTAGGTGTAGCTTGTGGCACTTAATGGTTGAGGTGTAACTTGACAACATCAGCAAGGCAAATAGAAAGAACCCTTTAAAATGCTAATGTGGCGTTTGCCGTTGAAAACCAATCAAGATTTTTGTCCCAAACTATGCAAACCTATTTAGAATAAAGAGCAAGCGGTTGGGTACGTTATGGTGTGGAAAAAGGTAAGATAGAAAACTCTCTTACACAGGATTGGTGTTTTGAAATGGCGTTTTCGTAGTGGTTTAGCGTGACTATAAAAAATATGTACGAAGTTAAATGCTCCTGTTTTTTGCTTAAAGCTTATGTAAGACACTGGCATGAAAGTTCACTGAAAGATGAGATTCTAAAAGATCCGCAAATCATTTTAAATTTATTAGTCTTGGATCATACTTTTACTGCGAGTTAATAATTGGGAAAAAAATGCGTAAGCTACCTATATCTGATCTAGTACACCTGACCTCTCATATTTTAATATTAAATAATAATGAGTGCTTAATATAGCTCATATTTTTTATATTGTAACATAAAACTAATTTTTCCCTTAAGCTGTTAAGCTGTTTAAATAAATTAATGATTAATATGAAGGTCATTAACATGTAGCACAGAAAAGCCAAGCTCTCAGTATATGAATTAAAATAAAAGTTCATAATGCTAAAAACGCATAAAAAACATACAACCTCATTCGAAATTCGAGGAAAATGGACAGATCGTAGGGCAAAACGTTGGACAGGTCGTAGGACAAAATGTGTCCAAACATTTTCTCCCTTGATCTATTTGCGTTGAAGCTGTCCTACTTTCCATGCTGGAGTCTCAAGAGATTATTGCTGTTAGTTAATATAAACTTGTGGTTTATAGAATACAGACTGTATCCATTTGTACATAACGCACAAACACTGTTGTTTACAGTCCATGGTTCTTGGGTCTAAATTTGCTCCGCTCTTGCTTTTGGCAAGCGAAGAGATAGGGCAGTTGTTGCTGCTTTGAAATGATGAAGTATTGTTTCAAGTAATCTCACCATTACGAATCAAAGGTCGAATCAAAGTCCTCCTCGAACGTTCTAGCTGTCTCACTACTTTCCACTGCACCCTAAGGCCAGGACCAACGGATCCCATTTCTGATTGCGATTCCTGAGAAAATGATGCACTCCTAGCTGCATGATTCCTTCGCTGATTGCACCTCCTGCTTTGGGTTACTCTTAGCGGTCTCAGAGATTATCGATCCAGAACCGCCATCTCTACCACTTTTAGATAAACCTGAAGCCAGTTTCATAGTAAGCTATGCCTTTCTAAGTTTAGTAAGCTATGCCTTTCAATTAAGATAAATAAAATATTCCTTCGATTCTCAATAGGCTCAATAGGCCTTCCATTCCTTTTAAGAAAATCTAAGTTTAAGATGTTCGGCGTCTGGTCGAAATTCCCCAACTTCTATAAAGAGAAGTTAGCGAATTTCGAAAAGAGATCTTCGCACACTAGTAGTCTGATCTTTTTGTACCAGCCTGCGTCATTTGACGGAAAACATCAGGCGGCTTTTTGCAGCTTCTAGAAGACCCTGAACATTGCCTGATTTATTTTTGGCCAGTGCTTCCCCAAGACAAATCCATTTGCTTTGCTCGCATCGATTACTGCCTAGATGAAGCGCTCTTTGGTCACTACGTTACAAGGTCGAGGTGACTGTAGAGTAGTTTCTATTAGTTTGGGCTTTTTACAAAGTTGCCTTCAATAATTCTTTTGCTTATCCGACCTTTGCCGTTTCTGGGCAGAATCCGTAGAATTTGAATAAAGCGAGTGCTGTAAAAATAGTAATAAAAATAGTAATATAAATTAGAATTAAATATTAAAACATTTACGTTATAGCTTAAGCCGCATAAAATTAAAACTATTAAACTAAAATCAACCATTAAAACCAGAAAAAAAAACTCTACCACTTGTCAAACATTCAAAGTGGTTACTTTTGTCATGCCTTTAAACGACCAGAATACCAACAAACTGCATTAACATCATATTGTGTATTCCGCTCTGAGCTCTGAAATACTCTTTTTTCTAGAGCTCTCGTAACATAACTTTTAATCTTACTTCATCCCATCGATTGGAACTTCACTTCGTATTTTATCTCGGCAAGAACATTCAAAAATAATTCAATCTGTTTTTAGATGAAAATAACCCAACATTTCCCTACATGCATGCTTTGAAGTTATTTGTGGGAGCTTTGCCTGTGTGATAATGAAAGATTTGAAGATAAAAATAGCTTGAGATTTAAAACATAAACATTTTGAGCACAACATAGTTGTGACTCGGTATTTAGAATAGGCAGAAGAGTTCGTTTATTAGTGTTTCCATTCAGATAGTTCATGCTTTGAAGATAAATGAAACCTACGCAAAACGGTAGTACATAAAATGAGTCTAGGATGATTTGTGATGTTTCTTCGGTGTCAAATCGTCCAAAGCATTAAATGTAGGATTGAAATGTGTAATGTTTATTTTTCGTTAAATTGCTTTTTTTTGGTATAATTTATTGGAAATTGTTTTCTAAAGCATACTGAAATAAATACGCTTGTTTCATTCATTCTTATTCGTTTAAATCCGATTGTCTTCCTTGAGCCAATGAAGCTATTAAGGAAAGCCCTCCATCGTGCTTTCATTTGATAATTTGCATAAATGTTTGCTAATCTCAAGTATCGTTAATTTTCCCAAACAAATTTCTACTTTGTGAATGGCTGGAATAAACTTGAAATATTTGCATTTTAATAGATTTGCAGGTATTGACAGTTATTAGGTAGAACGGTTGATGGTATTTATGGAAATGAAAAGACTGGCTTTTATACAACTAAACACTTCGCTGCAATGATGAAAGTTTTGAACTATGGAGCCTAAGCTTTCAATAAATCGTCCGTAAACATAAGTAGAACTTTAATATAGTGTTAATATAGCGTAATTCTTTTTGGCTGTTGAGTTGTTTCAGCAGATATTTTTTTGAAAAAAATTGAACACTAGCTTGCGCTAGTTTTCGAAGCTGAATAACATACCTTTATATTTTTGTTCATTTTATTCCTAAAAGAATCTAATAATATGTTGATGTAGCTTTAATACTTTCGGAGCTTCATGATAAATTATTTTTCCCATCAATATCGTCTTCTTGAGATATCACATCTGCTTGCTGAATATTTTCATTTATTTTTACCTCCAAGTTAAATATGAACAATTTTTGCAGAACATATAACGAGCTTGAAAGTAACAAGGGCCCCGGACCTGTTTTCCTTCTTCTTACTTTTCCAATCAAGTATGTAATATTAACTGCCTGATTTCAAATATTGTTTTTGAATTTCAACACGGTACAGCATATGCTGTGAACGAGGCAACTAATAGGCGCTGCAAGCACTACATTAAACTCTACAACCCTCTACTTTCTAACCTTATCAAAGTTTTGTCATGCGTCCCATCTAAATGAATATACCCACCTTGTATATTGATTTCACATTTGGCCGTTTGTTGTTTCTTTACAAATTGACATGCATTTTATTCAAATTTCAATGTTGTATTGTATATTAATTTGATTATACTACTGGGTGTTTGTTTGCCTAAACATGTGTTCTTCATTGATGAAATAATAATCAAGAGGTTCTAATAAATTATTGAACATACTAAATGCAAGCATGGTGACCATCATTCTTAGGTTCACAATTTTTTAATGTAAATATGAAGCGTTCACAGCGATGTTTTTATATCATGATGACTTGAACGTTTTCACAATTACATTTAATATCTTAAATAGCTAAGTCTTTTAAGCATATAACTATTATGATTTATATGAACAGTAACATAAACTAATATACGTCATACTGAAGCCACAAAGAATCTATGTGTACACCTTTTCACTTGCAAGACAATGCGAACCTAATATTCCTCTTTTGACTTGCAATATTTTATAACTTTTGGATTAAAATATTGTTGAATAGCCCTTGAGATAGCTTCTAATATGCTTGCTTATCCCAGAATGAAACTCTGCACAGCAAACTTAAATTAATTTCTCTTCTCAATTTTCTAGTTGGTCTAGCATAATCGTGTGATTTATCTCGCCATCATCTAATTTCATCCCTGCAGAAAGTTCATGTAGCAATATCGGCACGAAGCAATTTCCTCCAAAGCGCCCTTTTGCCTAAAATTAACTACAGGAATTCCAATTTCTACCGCATTCAAACAAAACTGGCAAACTCTGTTCCAGTGTAATTAACTCGGCGAAAACAACCAGAAACGCGCGCCTCTATTACATCACAGTCTGGCTAGCCAACAACGCTCTCTATCTCGTGCACATTCACATCAACTTTCAGCTTTATCTAGCGAAAAGCAAACAAAGAATTCAATTTGCCAGAATACACTTTCTGGTAGAAATTAGCATGGAATTCGAGATGATTTTGTTGTGCCTGTCCTCGTCTAAAATGAAGAGTCTGAAAATTTGAGATCCAGTCAAGCAAGTTTGCTGTGGTCGTTGTAAGACTACCATATTTTATGTTTTCTTATCAAGTCGCCGCCCTCGGATATCGATTATTTCATTTGGCAAAGAGACAAACAAGAAAATAAGTAGAAAAGGTGACGACGACTGGTAGCAAAGGTGATGACTGCAAGATGACTGTGATGGCTGTGGTGGCATCTAGTTCGGGCAGCTTTCAAATAAGTAGACGTTTTCGAAGTCAAAAAGAAGCACTTTCTTGGTCATTCGATTCTCATCCAATCAAACTTGAGTGCAATCTCAAGGATCAAAGGTTCAACCCGAAACCATTTTGGTTGCTCAACCTAATAACGAAGAAATTGGAGTTTTTAGTAAGAAATGAATTCGAAAAAAGTGGTAAGACTAATGACCTGCATTCTACGTGGTCTGTACGAGATGAGATAGTAGTCGAGTGCTGCCAGATGAGATTTTTTTCGAATTATTGGAGAGAATTTTTTTCTAGTTGGAAATTTCAATGAGATGATTGTTAGATAACCATTTAGGTATATGGCGAAAATGATAAAAGAATCATAACAAAAATGCATACCATATGAACTAATAAGGATACTTGATTATATCATTCAAACAATAAATATTGCTTCTCTCCAAGCTGATGCGGAATTCTTTGAAATTATAATTTATATTATTCAATCAAGAACACAAAATGTTTTAATTGCGAAGAGGGCAAATAATCTACGCTCTTTTTTTCGCACGTTAGAAATTCGATGGAATAATATAATTCACGTAAAATCAATATTTAACGAAATATTTCAGAAGAACTGATTTTTGTGACTTTTGACTTTGAATACATTTTTTTGGCACTCATGAAATCGTAATAGACTTGTGACATGGTATTTTTGATATGGAAATAAAGATAGTCCGGTTGAATCCATTTGAATTTCTTTTCGCGAATCGGCCATATTTTGTCTAAAACGACTAAGCTAAAATGGGAATTTATCCTGTCAGGTTTGTTTTATTTGGAAACAGTTTTTCTGATTGTAAATTAAATTGCTGTTTGCTTACATTTTAGAGTCTTTATCTCATGCCTCAAAGTAAATCGTAGAAAGTAGTGGTAGTTAAGCTAGTTTATGCTGAATATAAAGATATTTTCTATTAGGATATATGTTTAGAGGTCACAATCACATAAATTGCTAATTTTTCGTCTTGAGACTCCTACGTTAAAAGTAGCACATATTTTGTGGGCGTGAATGCATAAATCAGCCTGCGATTTACCGTTTTACTATACTATTTAGTTTTGCCATATGTTAAATTGCATACGTTCTCTGAGTTCTATTAGATTATCCATACCCTATAGCTTAAGATTATAAATCATAATATGTCTCTGTGCCTTTGATGCTGTTCCAAATACAAAAACACCCTTTTCGTACATAGATCATTACTAGGCATATTTCCAGCGTACTGTTAAGTTAGACGACACAACTTGTAGCATAACAGGACTTTCTCCATGCGTCCTTTCGAATGTTTGAACTTCATCGACGAAACTCTTCCCATGCAGATCGCAGCTATCATTCACTCGGATCGTTTGGGTCTTAAATTCAGTTTTTGGTTTTTTTTTAATCATTGCACTTTTTAAGCTTGATGATATTTTTCTGATGATGTATTTTAAGCTTGATGATATTTTCTTATGGTCAGTGGCATAGTGAGGCTCTGCAGCATGGGTCTGCGTTTATGTTTCTATGATAGTTTTTCAGCAAATCTTTGTTAGTGTAGAAACGTGCCTAGTATCTGTGCCATAACCCAGCTTAGGTATCCCCAAAATTAAAAAGGAGGCTACCTCGGAATCTTGTTTGCTATTTTATTTTGCGCTTCCATTACTCACATTCGAAAGTAGAAATATTTTGCTTGCTATCTTAAAAAATCGTCAATTGTGCGTCTATAGTTATTGCAACAGAATAAATGTAATTTCTCATGTTCCATGCTTTATTAAAGGTAATGATTTTCTCAAGGTTAATTTTTAAGTGTTTTTTATACAAATATTAATGTTTGCTTGTTTATTTTTAATGTAAGGTGAGCTAAACCAAGTGGAGCAATTATGTAAAAACAAATCTTGAAAAAACACAAATTTTGTCAAAACAATTTAATATCGTACAAGAAGATTTATCTACATCACCTTTTTGATTATGAAATCGCGCAAATAGTCACCGGATGTGTCCGTTTTTCACCATTTTTTGTCACTTTTCTCAACGTTTCGTGCAATGTTTTGGCTAGTCCGTTACGGGCCTTTTTTTGCTATTTTAAATGTTAGAAGTCAAGAATTTTTACAAAAACAAAATATTGGTAGTGCAAAATCAGCGGAAACGAGTCAAAATCACTATTTGATCATTTCAATCGACCACGGAATAATGGCTTCAAAAATCGATTGTATTTCTAGCTTTGCGGCATTTAGTGCCATCTTGTTGAAACCGAAAGTGCTCCATACTATTTTCATGAATAATTGGAATACCAACCAAGTTGTTCAAACCAAAGTGGTTGTTGTTTAGACACGTTCATTTCACCGTTTGCTTTTTGATATTTGGGTGGTGTGTTCCATGACAAAAATCTGTTCCATGACAAAACTCTCTACAGAATGAATCATCATAAACGTACTGTATGATAGCTGTCAAAGTTGTCCGATGGGTCCAACCTAGATACCGTATTTATGTTTTACTCTCAAGCACTTATTTTGTTGAAAGATTTTAGTCTATGTCTGAATTTATTAATGTTCTTGTTTTTTTATCTAAAAAATTTTTATATCGAAAATATTGTGCTTATCGTCATGCGTATATTTATTTATTTATTAATACTTGATTGGTAATTCCTTTTAATCATTGACTGCGGAAGGTCGATTTGGCATTGACATCATCAATTTCTGACAGAAATAAAGCTCAATTTCTTCCCATTCTTCCATGAATACCATTTTGAATACTTTTCTATTAGTTATAGAATGCTTTTTAATTCTCCCTCTATAGATGCTCGATAGCATTTCGATTAAATGACTGGGGTGGTGTTTTCTAAAGTAGTAGGACAGTTATAAAAGAGCAAATTTTTTACATTTTAAGCTTTATATTTGGGATCGTTATGCTGATAAAAATAAAAAGTATAATAAAGTCCGCAAAATTATCCATATGGTTTCAAGATTAGCTTATTGATTTTTGTTGTTGATTGACGATATTTTGTTTTGCTTCAACGGCAAGTTTAGTTATGCTATATCTAGGCATAAGGATTTTTTCTCTTTCCTTTTTTTTTTTCCACTTTTTGCAGTGCTCTGCATTGCCATTTTCGTTATCAAAATATTATCTTTTGCTGGTGTAAAGGTGTTTCAAGAACAGTAAGTGAGATTTGATTATTTATTATTATATTTTTTTTTTTAACCAAAAATGTGCTGCATCGCTAAAGATGATTTTTTCATGAAATAATGGATCTGTACAAAAGTTGTTCTTAAGCCCAATCTGCAAAATTTCTACACAAGAAATTATTATTTGGGTTAGCGTATTGGGTCAACTGAATTTCATATGCCTTAAAATGTTTATCATTGTTAAATATATTCCATATTAAGAAACCAGTAGGTACTTATACCAATGTATACGAAAGTTTAAGTCCGTGAAAACGACGTCTAATTGATTGTTCTCGATTCTCATGCAAATTTGAGCTCACAGTATTGATATTTTCAGTAATATGTTTACGTTTTTGTCGGGTTTTGACTCGAATAGCAAGCCCTCTAGGTCGATTATTTTGATCATTAATTAAAAAATTTTTAAAAATTCACTGAATATAGCCTGCCTCGATTGATTATAGTTGTAATACATTTTAGCAGTTGTTATACGCTGTGCAACTGTGTACCTTCCCAGGGTGAAACAAAATACGACCGCTATCAGGCTGCAAAAATATGTACACTGAAAAAAATCCACATGGCGCCCAGAGCTATGTAACATGGTGCAGCATTTATGGTCCCACACGCTATGTACATAGTACCCTGAGCCATGCAGTATGGCTCCCAGCGCCATAATTACATGGCGAAGGAATTATGGCCCCACACGCCATATTACATAGTGCCATGAGCCATGTAATATGGCTCATGGCACTCCAATTATAACTCGCAGCCATACTGTGCGAGGAGGTGTATAAATGTCAGCAAGCTTCTTGAGTATAGGAGAGATTTTATTGTAGTAGATTAGTTGACTGCAATAAGATTATTTAGCTAATAGAAATACTCCAAATACAATTAGTTTGCCAAAAAAGGGACGAAGAAACGGGAGGAAAAATTGATCAAGTCTTCGTGATACATTAGCAAGCGATCTTCACGCTGCGAAAATTTCGATAATCCATCGAAAAAACTGAGACCCCGGTGTCAAATAATTTTTGCAAATGAATTTTAATCGAATAAAACTGCAAATGAATCGTAATTATTACGCTCGAAAAGCATGTTATTGCACTGAAAAAAAAAACACATAGCGCCAGACGCCATAATTTATAGACTTCTGGCGCCATGTACATAGTCGATTTCGGTCGATTTGTGATAAAATATAGCGCTACACGCCATAGTACATAGGAGCACACGCTATGCTCATAGCCCTCCGCGCCATATCCTATAGTCCTCCTCGCCATATACTATAGTCCTCCACGCCATGTACTATAGTCCTCCAGCCATGTACTATAGTCCTCCACGCCATGTACTATAGCCCTCCACGCCATCTGCATGGCGTGGAGGTCTATGTGGCATGGCGTGGAGGACTATAGTACATGGCGTGGAGGGCTATAAGCATAGCGCCTGCTCCTATGTACTTTTCGTCATCTATTATGGCGTGTGGCGCTATATTTTATCACAATCCCCAAATCGACTATGTACATGGCGCCAGAAGTCTATAAATTATGGCGTCTGGCGCTATGTGTTTTTTCAGTGTAGTACTAATTAAATCATCCGTTATTTCAAGGGCTTGTTTCAATTACAAATATGCATTCTAGAAATGTAAATTATTTAAAAAAAAAAAAAACAGATTAAATTTCTGAAAGCACTTAAATTACTCATTGTAAATCTAGCTGGAAAAAAGCATAGTTACTCGTATCTAACTACAGTAGACCCATTTTACAATAAATTTTGCCGAGTGCTGTGTGATTAGTCCCACGTCTCATATTAGGTATAGCTGAACTGATTTTACTTTGTTTTGTATATTAACTGAAAGCACCACTAACTGATGTTCAGAATCGAAAACAGGACCACACAATATTATTGCCAGTGCTCCACCCATTAGGCCACGTATGCTATAAATTAGCTCAAGGTCGATTCTTACTCTGGATTTTTACCTTAAACTTACTGTGGTCAAACTTGACCTATTAATGAGCAATAATAGTTACAAATAACTGATGACATGTCCCCGTATAAGTTATGAAAAAGTGTAGAATGATTTTCTTTTGATGATATTTTAGCAATTATCATCAAACAGGAAAGTTTTTTAATAGAATATTAACACATTTTGCAAGTTTCAAATGAAAAACTTATGTAGAGATAAAATCATTGCATCTGGCACCACCGGTCCATCTTCGTTTATTCTAGATTCTTAGCTTGCATTTCGTCCATCTTACACGATATAGCAATGGCACATTCGTAGCATACGTAAATGAAACTTCACCAATCCCGAATTTGTAAGCAAGTCTGGGACTTGGTATCACTAACAAGCCGAAGCTACATCCATTTAAAACAAGATGCGACGAAGATACTACGTGCCCAACACATGCGAATGGTTTAAAGTGAACCCATTTTTAGATACGAAGCGACTTTGAAGACCCGATACCCACTCTCGATACAAAATTCAATCCAAAGAAATAATGGCGCTAGGAATGAGGGAGAGAAGGCACGTAGGAGATAAGTTTGGCCCATGGATCGATTTGCTACTCGTCTTGCATAGTTTTCACAGTTTTCTATTTTGGTGGATATCAATTCATCTATCTGCTAAATTCCCATTTCCATTTTATATCTTATCGCGTCTCACGCTGCGCCGTCGCTCTAGTTCAACTTCAATGCCATTTGAATAGACGATGTACCTTGTAGGGAACACTGGGCGTGATGTGGCGGAGATTTTGCGCAGTATTTTTCAATAAATGGAGAACACGTGTCATGATATTAGCAAAATAGCTTGCATGGGAAAATACACGATTGGAAAGGATATGGAATGAATTTTTGGAATAGGTACTTGGGCATTCCAAAGGCCGAAAAGACAAACGAATTAGCAAAATCACAGTATATATTCCACATACCTACATACATACATTGGTTCGGATAGAATTTATCTTGAGCTAATGCTTCTAGAAAATAGACAATAATTTATCGAATTTGATAAGTCATATAGTTTTCACAAGAGTTTTCAAGAAAAAAGATAAGTGGGTGATATCTCCCATACAATTATCAGCCATCCACCACAATGACTAAAGCCCCTGAATTCTCCACATGCATGGGAATTGGTCATTAAATAAGAATTTGCATCTTATAAGATTGTTTGCTGTCTCAGCCAGCCATGGACCAAGTTTCGGCGCGATTCTGCTAGGTGGCAGCAGTAGTGCTACGTGATTTGCGTTAGTATTGAATCGATAGTTTTGATGTGTGGGAGCGAGGTCTAGCGATGGTGTTGTGTGCGTTTGTTCAGGCGGGGCCTGGTACGAAAGGGAAGAGGCTACATGAAACCCACACAGCTAGAGTTAAAGAGAAGGCTTCTATTTCGACCGGGAATCCATGAATCCTAAACAAGACGCCATTGCCATGGTGTTGCGAAAGACCTGAGTCATACATTCGAACTCTTTGTTTTGTTCAGTTTTACTCATATTATCAGTCGTTAGACTGCCAGAAAAAGGAATTCGACGTCTGGCTGGGAGCATTTTTCAAGCTCGTTCTCGAGTTCCATTAAGACATCGAATGTGGAACTTTTGATTTTCAGCTCGGCTAGAACGTTGAGAATACTTGGCCATTTGCTTAGGTGGCTGTTTGAAGTTTCAATCTGAATCAGTTTACTCATTTCAGACTTTTTTGATTCTTGTTTGACTTATCTCGGCACTGAGATGAGTGAAATGCTTTCATATCCTAATAAATCAAACCTTAACAAGAGGCATATGGTTTTGTCGGTGCCAAACGCGACGACTGACTACGAATTTGGCTGTATGGTGTGGATCATGTGATATTCACAATTTTGAGTTTACACTCAAGTCTGTGGTGGTTTGTGCTGTTATTTCGAAGCGGGGAGTATTTTTAATTTTTGAATTGAACGAAACAAGTGACGGAATATGAGGCTTCTTTTGTATTTTTTTATTTTCTGTTCTCCCTGAGAAAAGCAATTTAAATTTTTCCCATGCAATAGTGATTTGTTGACGTAAGTAAACTATATTTGCATACATATGTATATATTGCATACTATTTAATTGGGTTTGATAAAAGCGATAGAATGCGTGATCTTTGGTCACTCATGTAGCCTAAGTAAAGTATGTTGGGACTCAATACAAGCGTTTCATAGATGTCGTGCCGACGGCAATGTACGGCTCGTAAAATATTGGATAGAATATGTTTATGCGGATAAAATAGGATGTGATACTGTGCTTAACTGGATTCAATGTTCATTTTGAATGAGATGTTTGGAAGACAACTGGCTACTTTCATATTTGATAATATTTATTTTTGCTAATTGAAACGAAGCTTGAATGGGTTTTTTAGTAACACGTAGCGTTAAAACTCATTTGAGTATTGAAAACCAATCTGATGGGATAATATCAACTTTGCTTATTGAATTCACACCTTTACTGTTTCTGTGCTTTATTTGTATAAAATCTTGCTTACAATATTTTTATGTAAGTTACTCATATAAAAAAAAAGTGTGTAGGTACTGTGAAAATTTCTCAATGTATCACCAAATTCGACAATTTTTTTTTAAAGTAATTCCTCCTGTGAACTATGCCTGCTGCATATTATTCTGAAACTCTTATATCATCATTCAGCTTTGCTATTCAGGGTACAAGTGAGGCATACATCTTTTTGGCTCATCGTGACCAGCATTTTTAAGTAGTATCTACAATAATAATCGCAATCCAACCTTTATGGGCATGTAAACGAACCCAAAAATCTTCACCTAGAGGCAGATGTGATTGATATAAAGAAGGCTCGATTAATTATTAGATATTGAACCACTACCGTTGGAATTGAAACGTGATATTCCCAGATTAAATTTGTCAGGTTTTATATTTCTAAATCTTTGGCTTGTAAAATTGTTACTACACAATTGACATTGAGTGTAAAAACATGTTATTTCAAATGCTTTATCAACAAATTCCAATGCATGTGTTTTGTTAAAATTGTTTACATTCTTAAAGTAAAGCTTCCATTTCTCCATGCCGAAATCAGAAAAATCGATTTATTACATTTGTAGCTGAGCTACTGCTATGTTTCAATGTCACGAAATGGCCCCATGAACTAGAAATTAGGTGTATTGACCGATGTCGTCGATTCGTCATCCACGTGCTTCATTCACTATTCCTGCAGAGACTTTGAATACCAACACATATGTAAAATGATTCGTCATGTTACTTTACAGCGCGTGAGACGAAGTCTTATATGTCTAAATTAGTCGTAAATATGTATATTAAGCTCTTGACTTACAAACTAGAGCTAGGTACATTCTCAACATTTATAATATTGGTATATAATTCATTATTAGCTAGTATACCACCTTCAAAAGCTTATACTGAACAAAAAAAAACATTCGATGAAATATCT
The DNA here is from genome assembly GCA_947369275.1 of Nemotelus nigrinus. Lineage (NCBI taxonomy): Eukaryota > Metazoa > Arthropoda > Insecta > Diptera > Stratiomyidae > Nemotelus > Nemotelus nigrinus. The sequence continues at coordinate 122,149,907 of OX376374.1, forward strand.
TATAAAAGAAACACTTTCCGTGTAGACGGTTTTAAGTTTGAATAGAATAATAAACAAATAAATTTAAAGGTGACGAGGAATTTAGTTCAGTATTCTAGATTATTGCGCGTGGCTTTTGGCCGGATATTGAGTTGATTTATATGTACTTATATAGAGGTAAAATATAAATGAATTAATGGAAATCAAACAATTTAAAGTCAATGTTTCCTTTAAAAGCTAGATATATTTTAATTCCTTGAGAGATATCAATATTTTGAGGGTGATTTGCCATTTTTTTCAGTGTCTGTTGGCATTTGGGGTGCTTTTTTGGCAATTAAACTTGGGCTACATCACGTGAAATGTTTCGTACAGAATGATTTTTTTATGGTTTATGTTTGAATATTCAATTGTAAATAGTCATATAACACACATGGACTTGTGTGGGACATATTGTGCTCTATATTTTATACGGAACACTGTGTATGGCTAGTGATCTTTTGTTAAACTTACAAACGCCTGTTTGCTTTAATTGAAAGTAATTATGAAGTAGAATATATCCAAAATAGAGAAGCCAAAGAATATCAGATGCCATTTATTTTCTTATATTTCTAGAGCGTTGCTAGTGGTTTAGGATAGTGATTAGAGTACCCGCTTCTAGCGTGTGAGATCCTTAGTTCGAATACAGGTACAGACAAGGGACTACGGACCAAACTATGATGTCACCTAGCTCTGAATAAGCTCTTGAGTCAAATCTAGCGCTTAATCATTTCATTCCCTAAACATTTCAATTACGAAGATGGAGCTCTACCAATTCCAAACCAGAAGATCTGAAATGGTTTTTTGGTGGGATATTATGTTTTCTTGTTGTGACTGTAAAAATATTATGCTCAAATTTGTGACTGTAAAAACGTAATGCAGTAAAAGCTACAATCAGTGTTTTTCAAATAAAAGTAGGCTTAGATAAATACGGACACTGTCATATGTCCTGTTTACATGGCGGATATCAATCAAACAAAACAACGACAAAAATCTGTCAAACATGGCTTGTATGAATTTTGTTATAATTTAATGTCGGCATGGGAAAAACTACTTTAAATGGCAAAGAAATTGCTTTTAATTAATGACGTCTAATATCGCCAAAGTCACAGTGCACAGCTTACGCCAAAGCCACAGTGTTTCCTAGATTTTCAAAAAACTTACTTGTGTCAGACCTGCTCCTACTCAAGACCAACACATTCTGCGAATTTTATATTTATTTGATGATCCGGTCGTGAAATCTCGTGAACAGAAATTCAAATCTGAGAAATAAATAGCTAGGTGCATAGGCGTGCACAGCACTTTGAAATATAGGACCCGAAAAACTTTCCTTAATTTTCATTAAAATAATGGCATGAAAATTCAAAATTTTTCTTTCCGAGGCAGTTTGTAAAAGAGGGGCAACTGTCCCCTTTGCTTCCGACTGTGCACGTCACTGATTTGGAAGGGGGTTGTCATTCCTGTGGGACATTGGTTTTTGAAAATTATCAAACTGACGTGATTTCTGCAGTTTAAGCATTAAATTAAATTAAAAGCAATTATAAATCGTTCGCTTTTATTTCTGAAATCGAAAATTATTTAATGATTTGAAGGATTTTGTTTAATTGCCCGCCATAGCTTTACAAATTTGGACGCATATTCACATAACCATTTCTTGCAAACAGTAATACGCCCTTTAAATTCCAAAATGGTCTAAAATTCTCTACCAGAAGCAATCACCAATCTAAATTTTGCGAAATTTCTTTGCCTACTTTTAGGCACTCTGAGCCCACAAAGTGTTGTCAAAGTCAAGCTTAAAACATTACCAGATCTAATTCGCATACTGGTTTTTTTTTTTAAATTTCTCTTCAAATATATAGGTAGGTACCTACTTGAAAGTTCACTAAAATAATCGCTACTGTCAACGGGTTAGATATGTCTTAATGTTAACTTGACATGGACCTACTCGTTATACACATACATATCTTCCAAAATTTCACTTCCATTAGCATTCGCGCTCCAGAGATCATCTCACTGAAGCGTTGCTGCTGAATTATTATTTATACAGTCGTTCACAAAAGTATTGACTCATCTAATGATTTTTTTAACAGCGCTAAATTTTGGGTCTTATAACTTGTGTCAAGAATGAAACAGAAACATAAATTTAAAGTGTAGTCCATATATTTGAAAGTTCCTTAAAATGTATACAGAATATGTGTTGAGAAATATTAAAAGTTGAATTAAAGCCATGAAAACAATCTCATAAAAATGTTCAAACACTAGCTAAAGTATGAAATTTTATGATGAAAATGATAAATTTAAAAAAATATTTTGTAGCATATTTTTTTGCCTTTGTGATGTTCTGCATTATTAAGCGTCGATTGCACTAAAATATTTGTCAATTCAGGACTTATTTTATCCCATTCTTCTTGAATGCGGGCTTTTAACTATTTTTTGCTTGGTTTTTTGTGTTAACTGACCGAATCCTTCAAATACAACCTCAAATTCTCGTTTGGATTCATATTCGGTGATTGTGATGGCGTTTTGATTTGTCCGCGCACATCGCAAAGTATCCACTCCCAAACAATACACGACCAATGTCTGAGATCAAAGTCTTGTTCAAATAGAAAACTGTCAATCAAACCCGGTGACGTGGAAATGTCCTTTATGTTTTCTTGTGATATGTTCAAATAAACTGTTTTAATTGATAACCTCAATAAAATGCAATTTTTCTTCCCCTGCTGCCGACATGCAGACCCTGACCATCACGAACCCAATATCATGTTTCACGGTTGAATTTAATTTTTTATTCTTAAAGTTTACCCAGCTTTCTTCACACACTTTCCTTCGAGGTGACCCCGATAACTCTATTTTGGTCTCATCACAACGTTTACCCAAAACTCATTGGGTTTATTTGCATGTTCCTTTGCAAATGCTAATCTTTTTGCACAATTCACTTTATTAACCCATGGTTCCCTCCTTTTTATGACCAGCATGTTTACATGAAATTTTCTTGAAAGTAACATTAATGTAACGCAGATCACATTTGTAATAATTATTTAGACTTGAGATTGCGATAAATTTAGATAAACTTGAAATTTGGTAACGTGTGCGAATTGAGTCTAAACTTTTGTAACTGACTGTATATGTTTTATTAATAATATTTCGACAAAATGATTCTAATTCTAATTGTCTTCCCAAATTAGTAAACTGACTTGCTGCTTATGCCAATATGCTAACCTTGAATTAAAGTTTAATCATTTCAATTGCCATTGGCTTTGCAAACATAATAAAACTATATCTAACTTTTTCATTACTATTGTTAGATGATTTCTCTTGCTCAGAACTGTATAAAACCTAAGTAATTACAGCTCTAGGCAAATAAACGATTTTGTTGCTGGAGCTTCAATTAAAATCATGATTTATACCTGGTTATCCGGATTAAAAATTCATCGAGAACGACATGGCCGTAATATTTGTTCTGATATATGGCAATTATCTCGAAAAGCAAAAATCAAACATAATTGAAAAAGGTTGTTTTTGCTGACCGATAACACAGATACTTACTAATGCATTCACTATGTATAAATATCTTCATTTAAAACCAATTGAATCTGCCTTCTGGTCATTTGTTTACTTTCCTGTCTTATTCAGGTCCAATCTTCATCTCAATCAGATCTTAAGGTAATGACTACATTTCTGCTAATTACTTGAGTCGCCGCGTTTCGCCTTTCGTTCGATCCACCTTAAATAATGCAACAATATACATATGCATGATCGGAGTTTCAAAAGGGCCTATTTTTAATACTTTGCTGTCCGCGATTAAAAGAGAATGAGAACTCATTGGAATCTTGCATGTTGGAAGAAATAAATTTCAACGGCTTTGTTGAAGTACAAGGTGAACTTAATTTATGCAAGTGGCTGCACTTGGTTTTTTTTTATTGTTTCGTCCGCTAAGAGTTGCAACGACAAATGTGCAAATATGCATTTGTTATCTTCGGCAAGCGAAACATGTTCATGTCTCATTCTATTTCAAGTTAATGGTGATTTATGTTCGAGTGCACAAAATAACTCGAATTAATTCTCACGCCTGCAAAAGATGCACCACTTATGCATTCAAAACGAGCTGACTACAGAGCTCGCACTATCTCTTCTGAATCTGGCACATTTCGTATGCATATGCACACATGCTTTATTTATTGCAAGAAGCAGTGGAATGCACTGGCCGAATCATCGAAAGCGCTACGCCAAGTAGTTCAATTCTGGAATAATCATCGAGTCGCTACTAAAGTCGAAAAATTATGGCCAAGATTCATGTTGTTTGGGAATAGTTTCGATCAATAAATTCAGATTTACTTTGATTGAAATTTATACGAATTGCGTAAATTGGAATCGAGCAGAAGACTAACATGTCTTAGTTAGAGACGTGGCAAAGAGCATTGGACTTAGTAGGCATGGGGCTCATTTCTGGTCAATTTTGCTACGAAAACCATAAGACGCATTTTGGGTGGTATTTTATTGATTTTATAATGGACTAAGTATTGAATATTAAGTTGTTGATTTGATTTTATATGGTATTGGAGATTAACTGTGTGACACAGATTGTGTACTGAACTCAACGAATAAAAAAGCGAAAGAACGAAATTAACAGAGGCAAGTTTTTTAAAACAAATCCACAAGCATCTGAGTTCATTACATGTTAGTATATTTATTGTTGACGGATATGTACATATATATATTTTATTCTAAAAGTATTCAGCTCTCTACTGATCCAACAACTTTTCTTTTCCAATCTCACTGAGCAGAGTTCAACAATAGTTTGCAACGCATTGCAAATTTAGCTGTATGCCAAGAATTCTATCTGCAGGAAAGTTCAATATCAATTTCAAAAATAGTTTCTACTAAGTTTTTTGAAGTTCTGGTCATCTTTATTTCTCAGAAAAGTACACAATCCGGACCAAGTAAATAGACGTCGACCGGATAATGTGTACAAAAGCAACTCATAGCTCTATGTGAAACTTCTTGCAAACAGAGTGGCGTCTCGAGAGAATTGCATAGAGAAACTTATTTGAACATAAGGTCGATTCCAATTCATAGATGAAACAGATACAACTGCATATTTACAGTCTTATATTTGCTGTAGTGTGTAAACAATACGTATCTGTTTCTTTATTCTGCTGTCCAATGAAGACGAAAAATAAATGACCTTTTCGACTCTCTTTCAAATTAATTAAGAAGGTATAATACAACATATCACAAAATATCCTGAAAAAGACGATCGAACGTGAACGCAAGTAAGTCCTTCTACGACAACAGGCGACATCCTTTAGATATCGGAAAACTCGATATTTTGACGAAAAGTGTTGAAGAAACTTTCGAGTTTTAGGGGAGACAGGCTTTCTCAGTGCTTGAGAGGAATTGAATTTCTAATTTGTTATGTTTTGATGAGGTTGTTAGTTTATTTTGATTAAATTAATCTTACCATAATATTTTTGCCAATTTATTGAGTTTTCTTAGCTTTTCTTAGCTGAATGTTACATACTAGAGACATTCCCAACATTTCTTCTTGGAAAAGTCTTGTTAGCTATGGTCTTTTGAAAATGCTTTGATTTAATTTAATAAACCTAATTTTAATTTTTCTAGACTTGAAAGCTGAATGTTTTTTACTCGAAAGACAAATATTCAACATTAAAAGCTAAAAATATTTAGATGTCGATATTAAAAGCTAAAAATATTTGAGATGTCGATATTTTGAGGGTAATTTGCTCTCTTCTTTATTTGTTTTGCCTTTGATTTGTTAATTAGCTTCTTGATTCATTTATGTTGTTTTATGTATCCTTAGAAAACTAACCTAACTAGATATAAACTTATTGACGAATATCAATTTATTTCCATAGCTTTGTATTTTCTGACGTCAGCAGAAAATCGCAAATTTACATTTAAATTTCAACAGCCCCTGGAAGCAAATACCTAAAACTTCTACCAAGGGATAAGAATAACTTTCAAACTCTGAAACAAGGCCGAAAATCGTTTTATCTCCTTATGAATTATTCAAGACGATCGATAGAGACCGTTTACATAGCTCAGCTCAATTCGAGTTGAGGAAGCGGGGGTGAACAGCACCACTAATTTTTTGACGTTTCGTTGTCATATACATATGTGTTTAATATTTCATATATATCTGCTGAATGAATATTTTTTAAATATTTAGCGACAATTTTGTAGTAATTTTGCTCGTTTCTACTGCTGAATGCTGTCAAAATGTAGAAACTTTATTCCATTCCTAAAGTGCTGACAAAACTGATGACGAATATGACTGACAGGACGCACCAATCCAAGCATTGAGTTGATCTGTGTAAACGGTAAGATCAACTTATCATGGACATTTTGATTTTTGATGCTCTTGGAGGATTCTACAACAAGATTCATCTTTTTCCCGCAGTCCTGAAATATTCTAGTTTGCATTATTATTATATTGTAGCGATTTCGAAGCATGTGAATGCTTGCAGGCACCTCAACTGAACCGAAGTCCAGTAGAGAGACTGTTGAGTAGGGAAAGTGATGGCGAATCATCAAGAGGGCAAGTCATTAAAAAAAAAAAATACTGGGTGCAGGGTACCTTAGAAATGGCCGTGAAGGCCCCTCGTCCGCACTAGCAGAGCATCCTTTGGTCTGGTCCTGACGGATGCTAGTTTGCCGCTTTGATAGCTCTAAGTGCCCCCCAGAAAAGGTGAGACGCTACGTATATTTCATTCGTCAATGAAAATATATGTACTAGCCGGAATTTACAAATAAAAGGAAAGGGAATTTTGTCCGTACAGGACCAGAAATAGCTCTCAGGATGGGCTGGTAAGCCAGAAACAGCCGAGACGTTGCTAGCATCTGTAAAGGACTGAAAATAAACAAGCAAAAACCTAAACGGGAGAAATATACCAAAAGTCTTTTGAACGACTTGTACGTGTTTTTTTAGATTTTGGTTCGTTGTTTGCCTGCTATTCTGGTGATTGTTAGTTTTTCTTACCAGTTATTATGCGTGTCATGAATATTTGACCAGAGTTGACGTAATAAAGCATGTCTAAAAAGATCTGTGTATGATCTTGTTTTTTTTTGTAGAAAACTAGTTCATTTAAAACGAAGGGAGCGATAACAAAATATCCACCAAAATCGAACGATTGGACCCGTGTGACATGTTGAGATTTTCTGTTACCTTTTTTAACCTGAGAAAAATATTAGCAAGCACCTCAGTGTTTGGATATTTTCGTCTATTGAATAGGTAAAAAATCATTACGATGCTCTATCGTGCATTATCATAAGGCTCAAGGGAGCCCTATTACGCTATATCACACCCTTGGTGGAAGAAAAGTTAAAATAAAGGCTGAGATTGCTAGAGTTGTGGTGCACGTTTCATTTAAATAACTGTAGCTTATAGTGAGGGGAGGAGGAAACAGCTGATGGTAGACAAAGCCAATTAAGTTTAGCGAGGGTGATTATACATTACACGTTGATACATCAACAACGCAAATAGTCTGGCTAGCCGGAGTGAAGACAGTCTCGGTTAAATGAAGACAGTATTGGATTTCGAACGCCTTGAATACAGCACGATTTGCTGAACACCAAGTAATAATTCTTCGAAATAGTGTTTTCGCGAAGGTCAAAACAGAATGCGAATTCGAGGGTGCTGTCGTTGGCAAAAATATGAAGCGGATTGAAAGTGAAAGAAAATAAATAATTTACATTTGTAAAAAGAAGAATATAGTTGGTGAGACAATTTTGCAGTGTGAATAAAACAACTGCGAAGGCACGGTCTACGAAAGAAATTTTACATCACTTCACAAAAACGGAACGAAAACCAAATACTCTTAGTTTGGCTAGTAGAACTGGGTACCAGGAACAGTCAAAAGCCTTCGAAATATCAAGAGAAATGGCCATTAATTAATTCACTAAAGCTATGATCTCTCAGTAAAATATTTAAGTCTCCAGTAGAGCGCCCAAAGCTGATAAGTTGATTTGACTCAAAATTTCTCATTAATTTTGAATTCACAAGCGATTCAAAGTCTTTAGACAGAATCGTAACGATTGCAATTGCTCCAAAGCAGATCGTTCTCCCTCTGAAGAGGGAGGTTGAACGTATGCAAGCTTTCATGCAGAAAGGAGTATTCCAGCAAAATAATCTGCGCTGAGGTTTAGCTAAGTTTCAGATGCAAAACTTTAGTTTGAGGGGTGAAACACCATCAGGACCGCGGAAAAATAAGGGCCTTTGTTCGAAGGCGCACATTGGAAAATTAGAAAGATTCAGCGATGAAGGTGACAAGTAATAGTTATTAGCGAAGATATAAACAAAGAGGTTAGATTTATCCAGTAACTGAGTAGATATGTTGCCACTACCACCATGAAGAAAGAGTGGCATGGAAGAATTGGAGAAGTTATTCTTGCTACTTTTAACAAGGAACCAAAAACCTTTGCTTCATTTCTGGCTTGCAAGGACTTCTTGTTTTAAGTTTTGATCAAAGTGGAATTTGACTTGTACACATATAGTGCCGAGCTTTAGAAATTTATTTTAATTCCTGAAATGGAGACAGTTTGTGGTGTCTTCTTAATACGAATGACATCTTCGATTTGTAATCAAACAATGAGATGGTAGTTGACTTAGCATGCAGAATGAAGGGAATAATCCGCATCATAAGATGTCAGCTATGGTGAAAGTTATATATTCGACGTTCTTTGCTGCAAAGCAGCCGGACAAATCAAACTCTCTAATATAGCAGGTCAGTCTATAAGCTCTCGCGTTTTTTCCCTTAGTCCTTTATATGAGTCATATATGCTCAAAAAGAGGTAAGTAAACTACCTTTTTATTTTTATCGCCTTTTTATTTTTTGAGAAGATCTGATGTAAAGTGATAGTGAAAAAGTGGGAAATACTTACGAGTACAAAGGGTACATTTTATACTTCTTTTTTTTTCAAAGCTGTAAAATTGCTGCAGTAGTTGCAGCAGATAGGTTCATGCTGAAAACACTGTTAGTGTAGGAACCGCATAAGAGATGTTGGAAAATTTCAGGATGGATGCACTGCAGCAGAAAATGCACCTCACTCAGGACGTCACGCTGAATTTGACGATACCGTGCTAAAAACCTGGTGGAGCCAGAACCTTCTTTAACTACGAATATGATGGATATGATTGAAGAGGGGTAAAAGTCTTCCTATGGAACCATTCATCGGAATTTGGTGCAGATAAAAAAGTATTCGACCTTGGAAACCACCAGTTGATGTGCGACCCATCAGTTATCAAAATCATATCTCCAGCAAAGAGTGAACATTTGTTCCCATTTGTTACGTCAAAATAAAACGGAACCTTTTCTCAATCGTATTGTAATAGTGGACAAAAAGTGAATAGTGTATAACAATATCCTGCGGAAAAAACATTGGGTTGATGGCAATCAGACACCAGAACCAAAAGCCAAACTAGGACTGCACCGACAAAAGATTCTTCTGTTTAGTGATTCTGTTAATGTGTGAGGAGTTGTCTATTCTGTATTCATGGATTCTAATGAAACTAGGATAGCGGATGTGTTTTGTTCAACTCAGTACTTTAAATGCAGAATTGACTAAAAACACCCTTCTTTAGTGAACAGGGGAAAGATTCTTTTTCACCACAATAACGCCCGACCAGATACTGCAAAAGTCAACCTGGAAAAATTGAAGGAATTTGACTGGGAAATGATGCCTCATACAGCATATTTTCTAGACATTGCTTCAAGCTATTTTCATTTTTTTTGGGAGCCTGATGTCGTTTTTAGGTGAAAAAGTATTTCAAAACAAAGATGATGTCCAAATCAGCCTTAATGCATTTTTTAGTTCAAAAGATAAGACATTTTCTTCCAATTGAATCCCGCCATTACCACAATAGTTGAAAGAGATAGTTGATAAAAAAGGAAAATATATAATATATTGATATTAAAATTAAATGTGTTTTCACGTACTTAAATTTAACTTAAAAAAAAGTGTGGACTTATGGACTAACCTGATATGTGTTAAACGCTGGTCAGTTGACCTTAACATTGTGCTAGACTATATTATTATCAACTCGAGAAGAGATATTAAATTGCGACAAGATTAAGTTGTGTTCATAGTTACCAAGTGGTGCAGGAATATCGTGAAAACTGTGACGCACTACTGAATTGTACTGTTTTAATTAGCATGGAAAAACTATTTGACCAAACATTCTCCTATTAGACATAAACACTCAGTTCAGTGTTGCCAAATTATAGCAGTTAGTTGAGAAAAATTGTACGCAAGATGTTTGAATAAGGAATAGCCTGTACATTTTTGAAGGAATGTAAATGCATATTGAAAAAATTCAACCCGACTGTTTTGCTGACATGATAACACTAGCGATTTGAATAAATCAAAAGTGAAATTTTTTGGCTCTGAAGTATATATTTTCTTTCGCTTTCGACACAAAGTATATGATTAAATAGAAGCTTGCGAGGAGTCGTGTTCTTTCCATTTGATATTTAAACCTGATCACCTGAAATAAAAACTATCTGTGCCTCTGTGATATATATGCATACACTTTATCATTTCAATCATTTAAATGAAAAAAATGATCTTGATCAAAATTAGTGGTAATATGGCATTTACGAGCGTACGAGTAAGGCTTGAAAGTAGTTTTTAATGGCCTATGCCACATCCATACCTAATTCAGATGAAAAAAGTCTAAGCAAAACTAACAGGCCTATTTAAATTTTTAATCTTAATAGAACCCAGTTTGACTACTTTTTAAGCAACCAGTAAGTAGATGTTGTTTTGAAATGTTGCTTCTAAAATATGTTTTTCTAAAAAAAAACTTATTCCAATCAACGATTAAAAAGAGACATGTGCCAAAATACAACAGATCCCCTACATATTACACAGAATGATCCAAGCAAACTTCTACACTGCTAGATAATCTCATTTGCAGTCTGCGTGCTACGTTATAAACCTTATCTATCGAAACTGAAAAACACACCCGGACACTAGAGACACGTCTCGATGCATAACTTGAGCATAATTTGAAAGAATATTTGCCCGGCTAACAAGTTTTTAGAAGTGGAGAAGATATTCTACGGTAGCTACAATTTTGTATCTTCTGCAAGACACATAACGACTGGCAAACGTTGCTTTCACTGCATAGGATGATACGTCTCAATGGAAGCATTCACTTGGACGATTGTTCGTTCGTTCTGCTGAGGCAATGGTATTTTGCCTTGAAACATATCCTAGAAATGAGAATGGATAGAAGTTTTTGAATGAGAAGAGGAAGATGACTGTAGGAGTACAAGAAATGAATGCAGCAAGAACCAGCAAATTTCCAGCTAAACAAATTGAAAACTTTAGATAAGGATTGGTTGAACAGAGACTTGGGTTGAAAGTTATGTTCGAGAAAATCATAGAACTAGTGTTTCCCAGCTGAATTATAATTTTTGAGGATTCAAGCATTTGATTGTGTACTGTATACGAATTAGGTGTGAATAATAGAAGATAAATGCATCAAGCGCTGCTAGACATCAGTTCATTCAAAACATCTAAGATATCACATAAAAAAACGCAAAAGGTTGTCAATTGATTTATGTGAACTAAGGAGTTGAAGTTCCAACAGAGGAGAATGATCCTTGCTACAACATGATTGATATTACCATATCAAATCTATTTCTAATCTAGCTAGATAAGCGAACTGTAAATCAGAGCTGAAAGTAAATTTAATTGGACGAATAAATTGGACGTTTTTTTTCTGAGCTCAAATCAAGGTAGCAACGTTTTTTTTTTGGGAGCTCAAAGCAGCATACAAAGGGGGCTGCAAATCACAATAGCTAAGCATATACTGTAATCCGACAAGAACTTAAGCTAAAAATATATTGGTTAACATAATCGATAGAATTTAATTAATACTGTAACTTAATAACTTCAGCAAAATAACGATTAAATGCTAATTCGCACGAGAACTTCTATTCATAAGCGGTTGCCACAGGTCAGTGCAATTTAAGTGTATTTGGTTCTATGTAGACATTACTGAATGCGACCAGGTCATGTGCGTTCCGAAATGCGATACTTACCATTTACAGCCCACTGAACTTATCATATCCCCATTATTTAGTAATTGTATGTTTTCGTAGTCATTCTACTTATAGTATTTGCACTTGGGTGGCACGTTCGCTTATTATTTAAGCAAAGTGCTAATTTAATTTTAATCGTCGATCCCACGTTTTTTGCCCAACCAATTCTAGCAGAGAGTCAACTTCAATCTGCATGCATTTACAATCAATAAATTCAAATTAGTATGTGGTATATAAAGTAGAAGAATTTAGTGCCATGAGTTCACATAAATTTTGCATAAATAAAAGCTTCATTAAAATAATGTTTTCATGTCGTCATTTTGTGGCGATTTGTGGCGTCCATACACGAAGAGAAGGATAATAGTTACTGCATATCAGTCTTTCCAAGCTCACGGTTTGTGGATGTTAATATGAAGTTATACTTGTTTGGGACGAATGTATGTGGGCAAATGGTATACGTGCATTTGTAACGAGCCAGTAGATAGGAAAAGAGTACAGGTATGAAATAATATCATTAGTCGTTAGGGGAATACGCGAATAGAATAATTTACAAGTTCTCATTGGCACTTGCTATGCTTATTGTCAATAACAGACATCAGACAACAGACAGGTCTGCAATGCAATGCAAATAGAGTGGATGCGTGGACAATTTGCACCTGAATATTCCATGCATTCAGTTCACCAGTAAATGGATGAAAGTTATTCCAGATACATAAATCACAACTGAAGTTGAGCTGAAAGCTGAAATGGGTTCAGGGACTACTACGCGGTTGTTGAAGGTTAAACGTTCATAAAGGGAATATTTGACATAATATTATAATTAATAGCAATAAATGTATGACTTTTTGAAATTGAGTATTCATTTACCAATATGCATTCACGTCCAAATTTAGTTCCATTTGATAAAACATGAAAATCCGACTTCATAACATAGCTCGCTCATAACTGAAAACTTCTACAAATTAAAATAAATATCCATCAAGTAATGTTCGATATAATTTTAATTCAAGCTATAAGGTCAGCAAATCTTTCTATACCATGGCTTCCAATCCAATGCAGTCATCGGATCAAAGTACGACATGATATTCGATATAGGCTGGTTGTAATAAGGAGCACGATCGGTAAAATATGCATTCAAAATGCACGCCAGAACTCTACTTTTTTTTCGAAAAGTTCTGCTAACGGTTCTTATGCGGTAGATTTTTTTCATTTCCGCTTTGCTATGAATCAGTTTCTGTTCTGTTTTTCGGTTCTTTGATCAACGACCTATATTTAATGAGGCACAACAACTACTTTCTTAGTACCTATGCAATACATTAAAATATCAATATAAGCATAGAAAAATGGTCTGAAATCTCAATCCAAATATACCAATATTTCCAAAACATACACACAATAAAATACTTCACAACTCTCTTGCAGATGAAAGCCATCGAGTATGCTACGAATCGTTTCGTAACCAGAACGGCTACAACATTTTTCACATTCTTATTCAATTGCTATAAATATAAACCCTTATTTTACACGAAGCACTGCTGAAGGTCAAGCCATCGCTCGCATCGCCTTAAACCGAACGCACCTTTTACATGGTAAAGGGTTAAAGTGTTTTATGTGATTATTGCACAGATGATTGTCGCGAGAATGGCCATCAACTTCGGAAGGATTTGTTTTCAAACACCGGTCAAGGTCTAACCAATAACGTAATATGTGTGTCGGAATTCATCTCAATCGGCAAACCTTCTCTAAAAGTGAGAGTAATAACATTTAATGTTTTCAAGGAAAACTCGAAAAGGGTTGAAATGCGCAATTTTAAAAAGTATCATATTTTTGAACAAAAAAAAAAAACAAATAGCGAAACATACGAAACTGTGTTGTTTCAAGTACAATGTTTCTCGTTTCAGTTGGTATGTATTTTCGTCATTTTGAAAACAGAAACTTTTTCTCATTTAACGAAATTGCAACGGTGAAATTAGGAAAGTTTCTACGGATATTTGCTAAGTTGTCTCTTTGCTCTCAACGAAACCTCCAAGTTTTCTGTTGTTTGTTGAATAATATTTTCGTATAGTGTTGATGAGCACTGAGTGAATGGCGGAAAGAAAAAATATAAACTTGACTACTTTCTATATTAAAACTGTTGAGCGTTGAAACTAGATTTCATACAACATTAACTATCCGCAGAGAACATTGCATACTTCAGGGATGTATAATCAAGGAGGGATGTCACAACGATACGAAATATGAACAAATCTAGTTGGGGCTGTACATAATTAGGGTGTTTGTCGAGAGTGCAGATGTCACCTATTTATGACACCGGTGGCTTCATAGTAATTTTATAACATTGAACTCAGACTTGAATTGTTGTGGGAAAGTAGTATCGATGGATACAAATGTAGAATGCTTGTATTTGAAAAGGGTTGATTCTTATTAACATGGATTTGCTTTGTGATTGCAAGCCAATGGAGCAACCAAGGAGCGGATTTGAATGTTATTGACTCGTTCTTAGTTTCTGATTTATCAAAGATTAAGGATAAGCTCAAATTTAAATTAATAAGTAAGACAAACGTGTAGTAAATATTGAAATTAACTCAATATTTGGCAACACCTTGCTGTGTAATATTTAAGGTACATTTACCATTAAAGATAGTAATGTGGAAGGAACTGGTGGATCTGTGGCTCCTTTTAATAATTATACCACGTTATGTTGGGGAAGATTATAAAATGAATTCATTTTAAATCTAGAGAAAGCCCGAGAAATTTAGGATTTCAGAAACATTGGCCCAAATTTATGTATTTTATTTGCCTATACTTTGTCCAGGAAAAAAACCAAAATCATCTTTCTTTTGTAAAACGAGTCTAACATTTTATTTGGACAGCGATGAAAAGTTTATCACAACTGCTTCACATTAAGAACAACACACCCAGTGAATTGCATTTTTATCAGATGGCTGGAACGCAAGTTATGGGGAAATAAACATTTTTGGGGCTGCCATTCGAATAATTTCCAAAACGTGAAATATTAAAACATTTATTACCTACTTTCGGTGTAGTTTACATTGTGAAAATTAGTTAATCATTTGAAAATTGCATACTAACATCTGCTGATAGACAAATTAAAAAAACACCTAGTGCTACTAAATATTTGCTCAATTACGACCTTGCCAAATCTGCTTCACGTTGAGATCAACCCACCTTGTGATAATATGAGTTCGTTTCAAAAGTTTCGAAACTGAAACATTCATTATTTACTTTCTGTGCAGATCATTATCATATTGAAATTTAATGGTGGCACCTGTTAGTAGAAAAAAATGATGAAAATTACCATAGCTGGCAGCTCTAACTTAGTTTTTGAACCAAAATTCTACGAAAATTAGTTTACACTAAGGTCCGTCCATTTACCATTTCGGAAAGTATAGGGGGAAACGTTTTTATAGAAAGCAATGTTTTGTGATTTCCACTACCTCAAACTTACCGTTCTTGTCTGATGAAGAATTTTGAAAAATTTAATTTGTGTACGAAAAGAATAAAATTTATCAATGATTTACATTTTTTCCGAAAGAGTAAGTTTTTTTTTTAGGAATGTGTAAGAATTAAAGATTTCTGTTATCGTCTTTGCCCTATCCACACAGTTGTCCGCATATTCATCACTAGCGTATTTCTTATACTCGAAAATGTGTCCTGATGACTCTGTAGAAATCCCTCACAATTTAAAATTTTACAAAAATATTTTGTGCACTTTTAGCAAGGGGTTAAAAATTTGGAAAAAATGATCAAAGCCAAGCTCAGAACATGATAAATTTGCAATCTACTTGAACTAAGGGAAAAGGCTTTTATCCATAAACGACTAAGGAGCTTTACTGCTTGGGCTGACGAGGGGGCACATACACTTGAAGGGCAGTTCTTAAAAAAATATGCAAACACAAATGCGAAGGAGAAGGCCTCTATCTCAGAGGCAGACCTAATTGTAGGCAAACAGCTACAGGCCCCAGAAGTGAATTCAACCGGTGTTGGACCGAATAAGTTGCATTTATTCTCAGCTTTAGAGGACAGAGTGATATTTAAAGATTGTTTTTTTGACTCCTTTTCACAGCTCCTGGCGGCAGAATACGTCTTCGTTTCTTGCTTCTCCCAAAGAAACTATTTATTTCTGTTTTGGGTTTGTTCATTACACTTGCTTCCATGTACTATTCTGGAATTCACACCGATCTTGTTTTTTCATAGTTCGTACGAAAACAAGTCTTGGGCTCTTGCTTCTCTCACCGACCTAAATAACCAAAAAACCACTACTAGTGACTACGGTACTATTCAATCGCCTAACCTGACTACACCATCAGGTAGCCAATCAGGTAACGACAGCGTTCAACAACGCAGTACATTTTCATGAAAAAGATCACTTTCAGATAACTTTTAGTAGAAATGTATTTAAATGTGAATATGGAGTATGTCCTTTGGAAGAAAATATTTGCTGCCAATTTTTCGCATGCTACAACAGCTTTGTACGGCGATATAGAGCAAATTTACCTCCAAACGATCACATATAGCTCCCATAAGCTGATAAAAGATAAGAACTGCTATCACCATGTATTTAAAAGATTGTCCATAAAATACATTGGCTCCCTAAGGACAAGGCGCCAGGATCCAATGGATATCCGTATACTATATAATAATATCCGAAACAAATTAATTAGTTCGCCACATAAAAGCAATGGATCTTTATTGCGGCCATTCAGCATCAACGATGGTGTACGAATAATTATCATCTTCATTAAGTTTACCCGCACCCGAATTTCTATATAGGTCAAGATATATTCTATCCGGAAACGCTAACGTAGGAGATTGACCACCTAAGACCTACTTCAAATACATCTCTTAGTCATACCTAGCTCTGTGCTATCTTCCGTCAATTCGGCGACTGGTGAAGGCAGTCTTTATACCAAAACCTGGGAGAAATGACTATTCAGATCAACCTAACATCGTTTATACTGAAATGTCTGGAGGAGCTTGTTGAATAACTCATACGCACTAGGGTGCTTTTGTCTAATCCCTCCACCAGCGATTAAACCATACGAGCGAAATCATGGGCTTCAATGTCTGGTTTGAAAATTTTAATCGTTTCTAGTGTACGCGCTCGGGGTATTTGTGGACATTGAAAGGGCCTTGGACGGCCGGCCCTTTATGAAGCTATGCAAAAGTTCAAGTTGTGGACTTCTTTGTAAATGGGCATATGTCATGCTGACTGAATACAGGTCGTGCTATCGTAAGCTGTAGGCGACTGCTACTTGAGAACGGAGGCGACCAATTTTTGTCCACAAAGATCTGTCTTATCGAAGCTCCTGTGGAGTATTCTAATCGACTATCTCCAAAGAACAACTTCATGCACAATCTTATGCTGATGATGTGCTCACACTAGCAGACAGCAAGGATCTGATTTCTAGAAATAAATTACATGCATTGAATTTAATTGGCAATTAGTGCTAAATGCAAGTACTTTCATTGAGTCCTGGTAAGACAAAACTTATGAAGCATTGACTTGCTAGACACGATCACCTTGGAGGACATATGGACAGCATAGGTGTTGCACAGGATGATGTTTGCACATCCTGCTTAAAAGAGACGAGCTCTGTGGAGGATTTTCTTTGTGAAGTCTCAGCGAATGCGCTTATTGAATACCTACCAGCCCTTCGGCTTTGGCTACCAATCCTAAATAACAGCAACGATGAAGAAATCCGTGCAAGGCTGCTGTCAGTCAGCAAAACATTTTCGGTCTTTCTACTTAAGTCACTCCAAGAAGTTCAAACCTGATGTATTCAGCAGAAACTTGTGTCGTTATAGAAAAAAAATTGCAATCTCTCCCCCCACGTTCGAGAAGAGAATACTCCGATAGAAAGTGGACTAGCAGAATGGAAATGTACGATTCGATTGCTTTTACAAAAGCGATATACGAGTATATGAGCGATATCCTGACCGTGAGGTCACTGATAAAATCAGGCTGCATAGGTCGGACACTTAGCTTGCGTGAGTGAGAAAGTGCTTTAGAAAGTGCTTTCCGGCTCGGAAAGCACTTTCTAAAATAGAGAGTCGAAACCGTGTCGTCAGTGGATTAAGTTTGTGTACCAGGACAGCAAAAAAATCTGAGGATATAGAACTGGACAACGGTGGGGCAAAATTATGATGTTTGGAGCTCTTTGCTGCAGCAGGCGTAGACCAAGCTACCGATTGTTGCACCAATTTTGATGATGTGCCTGTCCCTTTGGTTGATTATCAAAGGGACAGACCAGAAATTCCATAGTTTCGATAAAACTTAATCGCCTATGTTCAAAGTACCTCTGTTTATTGAGCATTCTCCCAGCCATATTGAAGTAGGTTGGTTTTCAAAAAGAAGTGCTTTTGAGAGTGGGGCAGTTGCCTTGAATCTTGAATGAAAATATTTACTTCGATCATCGATATTTTTTTTTATATTCTTTGATATAATCTACGATGATTAATGTTTATTATTGCAAGACTCTTCTATTGGTGCACATTGGTGGTTTTATTAGATCATTTTGGATGGAACTGAAGAAAAAGCATCGCATATGTATTTGTTTTCAAGAACATATTTTGTTTTTGTGCCACCAAAACGTAACAATCGTAACAAAAAAACACCCCACAGAATGAATGATCTAAGAGGAAAATCACCGAATAATTTATTGGCTTTGCAGAAATTTATGTGCAGCTTGAAATGCCGTAAAATCATTAGCAGCTTAAATTGACGTAAAATCATTATTCAAATCCCTCGTCTAATATATTTGCTTCTTCAATGAATAATCAATGTCCTCAGCTTCAATGATCTTAATTCATATGATCTTAGCTACGATAAGTGTAACTGAATTAAAAACACTAATAAGTAGAAAAAAAATAATACGACAAAAAAAAAAACTTTATAAAGTCATTACTGAAATTAGAATCGATTTTCTGTACTGACTGTATTATGCAACCATTCCATGAAAGCGAATGTCAACTCATGCAAATCTAGCAACAGCTATACAAAAGTCTCAGACTACATTTAAGAGTTTCTTGACGTTCTCTTCACCATTTCGTTCTAAAATTTTAGAGAACAGTATCAGTTAACCGCAATAGAACCATTTGTGCTCTAGATAAGGTAATTTGCAGGTCCACGACCGTTGCTCAGTACCGAAGCTTAGAATCCAGCTTAATTTAGTAGGATTCAATAGGATTACACGTTATTTAAGGCTGATGCCGAAAACAAATCGATGCCTGCTTTGTATTCCAAAAGTATAGAATCTGGTCAGCCTTACGTTGGTGCAGTATGTTTGTCGTGAAGGTGGTTTTAGTTTTTCGAGAAGTTCAGTCACACGAAAAGTATCCGAACAGCGAACGATGCATGAATAAAATAAATGTCGCCATTCGAGCGCTGCACAAAACGAATATTCGGAAAAAGATTGCTTACGTGACATTCACATCAAATTTCTCTATTAGATACGTTTCGACTGGAGCCATAGGAAAGTGTTCAGAGTAGTGGGATAGCTTTTCAATAAGAATGCAGTACCGAAAGGGCGATATCAAATTTTCTCTATTGTTTAGACTACATGTATACCTTCGTACACTGCAAGGTACTTATTTGGGCTTATATTTTTCCTTCGATTTGTTTTGGTATCAGATACGCTCCCATGTATAACTAAGGTCCCTATATTATATGAATATACTATAATGCAAGCATTTGATGATAAAACGACATATTGCCGGTCGTGGAAGTTTTCGTCTTGCTGTTATGGAATAGGACGATGTTAAAGAAATGATTTCGTTTTGTTTGGTTTATAGGTTCCTTAAGATGGTATGTGTTTTTCGGTATCGGCAGACATAGAGAATCTCATTCATAGAATTTGATGAATTTTTATGAAATAATACTTGGTTTCGTAGGCTTGTTCCGGAAAGAAGAAATTTGAATCAGAGATTCAATTATGACACAAATGACACGAGTGTCTATTTGAAATGATGAATGCGACGCAAGATTTGGAAATGGAAATTGATTGAGGATATAGTAGAAAGTGGACACATCTTGCAACGATAGAACAATAAAATTTTGTATTTCCGGACAGGTGTGAGCAATGATAATTTAGTTTCTTGAACGATGGCTAGCTTCCGTTTGTTCCTTTATATACGAGAAATATTTGATCAAAGCTGTTCTCGTTTTCAATTAAATTGAGTTGTTTGTGACTATGAATTATTTCAGACCGAAATATTATTTAGATTTGGCTGAATCATACAGACTGATATTCAACCGCCTGGTATTAAATGATTTTTATCAGCCCTACATTTTACTTGAAAGCCAGTCCAAACTAATTATTTCATAAGAATGTAAAACTATAAGATTCTACTATTTCAAAGCAGACACACGTTTACTGTAATGACTTAATTCAAGAAACCAGTAGTGGCTTAGGCTTGTTAATTGCTACGAATTTCTAATAAACTTTCATAATTTAAATTTTCGACAGAAACGTAAATTCACATTAAGAAAGAATTTATTAGACGGCGCTGAACTACAGATACCCACGTTGAGTGTCTGCTGGATATTTTCTGAATGCTTTGCAAATGTATAAGCTTGTACGCAAAACGTATCTGGGCTCAACTGCGTGTACTTAACTAATTAGGTCTTTGGTCGGGAATAGCACAAAATGAATGCGTGGATATAAACAAACCGACTTCTGCTAAAATAATCAAAATAATCCCCCGATGATGTAGGCTTGGAAATTATCTGTGGTCTAGCAGGCTAGACCACATCAAATTTATCTTATTGCTTGATGATGTTTTGCTGGTTACAGCAATTTATAAAATCGTATGTAAGCTTATATGTACATATGCTTATATTATTAGAACAGAGGTCTCTTCTGACTAGATGTGTGATTATTTTGTATGTATATTATGAATACAGAGTGACGAGGCTTAGCATTCATTTCATCCTGATATTTCTGAGAAACTTTTGTATAAACTGTTTCATGTTTGAACGGAAACAAAAAATTGAAAATACAAATGAATAGTTTGAGATCCTGGTCATACAGAATGTAAGATTCTTGACCCAGAAGCAATAAGCATTACCTTCACATAACTTTCACATTCTTCAATAAATAGTTTTGAATTTTATTTTTGTTGACACAAACTTTTATAAATTTTCTCAGTCGTGAAAAAGAATAATTGTTCTGTACCGAAAAAAATTATTATATTTTACCAAAATAAATATATGTTTTTTCCATGAAGTCATCGTGGTATGCTGTTGAATTAGAATAATTAAGCAATCAATATCAGCTGCTATAAATCTATAGTGTAACTGATAAACGAAGCAGAATCTGGATAATATCGACATTATTATTGGGACGGAACAGCTTAGGAGTACTTTTTGACAACACATGAATCCCAACGAATGAATAGTATTTATTCAAACTTTAAAAATATTTCGAACATTAATTCTGCAAAACATTTTGAATATGCTTCTAAACATTTCCTATGAAAATATGGAAAATCGAAATTCTTAATAAGTGTTTACTTTTTGTGTATGCTTTGCAGGCCGATTTTTTTATCTGAAATCAGTACAGCTTAAAATTGACTTAAGTAGTATGTTTGTCTTCTAATGAATTGAACTTTGACAAGAAAATAAAAATTGCATTAATTGGAAGTTTTCAATCAAAAAAGTATTATTTTTATGATTATTTTATAATATTTTCGTTACAAGATAATATTATAACAGTGATATAACCTCAAATTAAGGATCAAATGGAGCGCAATTAGTAGTTTAAAACGAATTTTCAAAAGTAAAAACGAGTTTTCGAATTTAAAAAAATTATAGTTCAGAGATTGTTTGGAGTAGAGTGTACACAAATTAAAAATATTGCATCGAAAAAAACTCGTTTGAAATCGATACTCATTCCGGCACATAAATAAAGCACGTTCATTTGATTAGCATTACAACGAATTGAAGTTTTTATTCGAAACATTAGGAACTTATCAAAATCATGTGGGGGCTATATAATTTCGCATCTAGTTAATACCTACCTCATGTAGCTCGGACTGACTGCAAACAGCTGATCATCATCATTTCTGACCCTTGTCTTAACCACTGACTGTTAACCAGTGGCACCTATAAAAAATGACAGGAGCTGAGAGTCTCAAAAACAATTCAATACCTCCTGTTTCTGGCGCTGGAGCAAACCAGATAGTGCTATTTCTCTGACCCCTGGTTGATGAACTTCATGCATTTGAAGGACATCTTTTAATTTGCAAAAAAAGTCTGAGAGCCTTCGATGATCACTTGGATTAAATCTTTAAACTTTAGGTATTCTTATATGGTATCTTCAGTTTTTCCCAACTCTAACCTCTTAACCATCACTAACTTAGTCACTTTCGCCTTGGATCAACAGAAGCAACTTGATGTAGTGTACACAGATTTTACAAAGGTTTTCGAGTCTGTTAAAAACCAGCTTCTTTTTGTAAATCTAGAACGTTTTGGAGTAATTGACCTGCTCTTGCTCTGGTTCTCATCCTACATTTCTGATCGTAGTCGAGCTGTGTTTATGAATCCTTGTACCTTTTGTGCATGCTGCTTTCTTTTGGATGTTCCCAAGGTTTGATATTAAGTTACTATTATTTGTCATTGATTCCCCTTCCTTTATATATTCTCCCTGCTTTCTATTTGCTGATAACTGATGTTCAGAGCAATTTAACCGTTTGATGATTGTTGTCAGTTACTGAATGATCTTTGTGATCTGCATGAATGGTGCTCAGTGTTTAAATGTCTTATACTTGTTAAATGTCTCGTCTAATGTTTTCCTGTTTCTTATTCGAGTCGGCTCTTATGGTGGTCGACCATTTTATAGACCTTGGTGTGCTTTTTTACTCAAAACTTAAATTTGATAAATACATTGCAGATATTAACTACCAAGGCATATCGCTTGTCCGGTTTCTTTCTCAGGTCTTCCATTCGTTGTATGTCACATACTTTACTGTAGGTCTTTACTTTAAATTCCCTCCTAAAAGTTTCAACGATGGTTCCTGGATGAGTGCCTGGCTTTCAGGCTCCTCCATTGTTCTATGCTATTTGATCTTGATTCCAAGCTTTTATTACGAGGGGTTAATCATTCAGATAGATCATTGTCAGTGTTTTCCGTATCGTTTGCGTGAACAAACGAGTATTCCACTCGTCGTTATTGCGTTTTCTTAGAAAACCTTCTTTCGATTTAGACGGCAAGTAAAATGCTAATATATCTACAAATTTCACATTATTTTTCATTAAGTTTTAATACATTATTGTTTATCATTTTGTCTTCTGTTGAGTCGTCATGGCATTTTTTGTGTTTAATTAAATATACTTTATTATTGTTGTGTTGCTATCTTAACTCACCTTTTTCGATTTTGAAGTAACTAAATTTTAAAATGTTATGAATAATTTGTTGTCTTTTTTCTTTTTATTCTAAATTCTGTTTTTGCAATTGGGTTCAAGCTTGTTAAAATGAAAATCGAAACAAATAAACCGTTTCTTCCTTTTAAGTAGTGTATACTATTAATAACAATTGTTGCATGCTATTCAATTTTTAACAATTCGGACATTCGAACTATAAAATTAGAATATTTATCTCTAAAAGCTATTTATGGCTTGAGACCACTTTATCAAACCAAATAGGTATGCAAGGCAAGTTAATTTCACAGAGAATATTTTGAAAATCACAGCTGCATACAAATTTCTATCAACAGCGAATAAGTTAGTTCTGAACGAAAATATAGCTACCTCAAGAAAATCTAGCAGCACCATTCAGACCTAAAATCAACATTACATCTGTACAAGTAGAAAACTTTTCCGAGCCGAACGTCAATTCTTATTACTTCTTTTTAAGCTTCCATTCTAGTATAACGTCTTGAAAACAGTTGCCCAAGTCAATACGACCCTTCAATTTCACTTGGATAATGGCGGCTATCTACTTAATCCTTCACTTTTTTTCTATTTACCCATTCTGCTTCGTTCAATACCTGCCAGGGAAAAATGTAAATTAAATTACATGCTTCTACACGCTAAACATATGCGCCTTATCTTCTACGTTTCGTTTACAGGACTTCAAAGTATCGAGCTCTTGAATTATACATATTTACCGAAAGTTTGAAATAGAAGGATAGCACAAAGTATACTAATTTTATTTGTGTTTGTTTTTTGGCATCATAAGTTCCGTTCGAAGGGTTCTCTAAGTTTTTGTATATTTCATCTTTTGTGTACTCTAAACTTATGTTACAGCACAAACCTTCAGTATATATATTTTCGTGATGCAAAATTTTATCATAATATCAGTCCTAATAGCAGGGGAAAAGTGAATGCTTAAGTGAATGAAGTTTTTCAAACGTGCTTCAACACTTGATATTTTGCTCAGAGAACTAGTTTAATTGCACTTGATAAAATCTTTGAATTTTGTTCAGAACTCAAACTAAAATGATTGAATACTTTTTCGTGGATCTTTTACACCAATCTCCCTTAAATATACATATGCAAATTTATCCCCTTACAAGAAAAACAAAGACGCAACATTCGGTATGGATTAGGACTATACCTTTGACCATTTTTAGTTCTTTTCAACCATTTTCCCGGTGGATCAGATGGAAAACAAGCGAAAATTGTAGTTCGCAATGTTTGAAGGGAGCCTTTTAGTTGCAAGTCTTCCCTCATTTATTCGGGGACCACCAATATACCTCGAATGAAAGTGTATGTATATGCAGCTTAAAATTCGATGATAGGGGAGGGATACATTGTCGAGCGTATTGGTTTTTTTCGAAGTGAATTCGAGCATAGAATAACCACAGATTTCTTTCTTGTATTTCAAGGATAATACGGCCTCTCATACTGTCAGTTTTTTTAAGATACTCTTTAAAATGGCTTAACGCAAAGGATTCGGGCTGAGTGTTTTTGTTTTAAAAAAGTCGATTAATCATAAGAAATGTTACTTAGGGGCGTCAAACCCATTTGCTATTCCACTAAATTTTGATTAAGGATGTCACATAGACAAGAGACTTGAAACATTTTTGTTCAATCCATTCATCTTGAGAGTGAGGGTAATGATAAAGCCAATCTATTGAAGAATGTTTCTTGTGATGGTTCTTTGTAAAGTAGACCAAATCTAAGTCTTTGTATGTAAATACTCAAGTGGTTTATGAAAATCGGATGAATTTTTTTGATATAATGGGCTTTGTAGTTTATCACGTGCGAGGAAAATAGAATAAGTAGGTTTATCTCAGTAAGTGATGATTGTTGTTGAGCCTCATATGTAAACCATTCGCTGAAATATGAGCACTAAAAAATATGCTGATTACACACTCCATATATGCTCCCTTTTTTTAAATGTGATTTTACTTACCAGAAAAAGTATTGTTGCCTCAATAAATTTTATCGTTATAGATAGTAATCGAAGCTAATTCCTTTATTGATGTAAGAGATTGTAGTATGGTGATGATGTGAACTACACCAAGATTTGCAGTGCTCACAAGCCATTTTATCTGAGCACAGATTGATGAACTTAATTAATATTTTCTATAGTTTAATATACCTAGATTGGAGCTATATATGCTGAAGTTGACGCATATTTGCTCATTGATTTATCTACTCAAATCATTTAATACAACAAAGCTACGTCCAATTAAATATTAAGAAATAATTGAAATATAAATTTTACGCAAAGTGTATTGTAGAATATAAGATCTAATAAGGAAGTTGAATAAAAGTACGTAAAAAATAAAAGTTACAAAACTACATTAAAATTAGGAGTACAGCAATTAAAAATTGAGCTCATGCAGAAGCTCATTGGACGTAGGACTTGACGTTACATTTAAGGACATTATTATTTCCAAAAAATGTATATTTAAAAAATGGCAGCGGTAAGAGAACCGAGTTTCAGATAATCATGCTGCCTAAGTACAAGCAACAGTTATGAATAATCACAGCTCGCGCGAAAGAAAATATATTGATTGAATCGACTTCTTAGATCAGAGAAAACGGTAATGTAGTGTGAAAATGAAAGAAAAAGAGGCAAACACATGGAGATGTAAATATTTTGTAAGATCTAAGGACAAAGTCAAGTAATTTGAAAGATTTGGCTCGTATGTTCATTACAGTAATACATCAAATTCACGCCAAGGTCTTTAAAATCTACGATAGAATTTTGAAACAGAGTAAGAACAAATTACAGAGGTCATCTTTTGCGACACTGCAGGACAGTCAGAGTTAAGTGCATAAGCAATGTACCAGTTGTTTATCGTCATTTGGAAACTGATAAAAATCTTTAAGTATTTCAATAACACTGAACATCTTGAAGTTATCAAAATACGAAAGACTTGAAGAGCATTTATCGGATGATAAGTTATTTGAAATAATAGGGGACCAAGAATTGAACCTTGCGGAACTCCTGATTTGGAATAAAGTGAAGCAGAAGTGCTAAAATTGGCAGCTATGCTAAACGGTGATCGTGAATATAGTTAGTCAATGTAGATTTACTTATGATGTTTACGCCATATGCTGCTGTGTAGCTAGAAAAGATTGTAAACCACTCTCTCAATCAGCTTACTGAAACAATGGAAAAGGGTAATGGAGCGATAGTTTGAGATGCAAACAGGGTCACCAGCTTTGTGTATTGGAAAAACACATTCATTGGGAAGATACTATATCAGAAGCGATGCTAAGATTACAGATTACAGATTATAGAAAGAGGGACAAATTAGGATGAAGGATCTAAGACATTCGGAATACCATCGAGATTACATTAAGGATCCTAATTTAGGGTCTGTACGAAACGAGGATGTAGTGGTAAAAAGTCGAGAAAGTACGGAGCGGATGAAGTAAGATTTTGTTGGAAAAAAGGAAGGGATATAGCGTGCAAAAAACTCGCAAACATCTTATGGAGTGGAGGCAGTTATATTGTCGAAATTTATACTAACGTAGGTACAAGGGTCGCTTTCCAAAGACTTATTTAAATAAATGGATTATAGTTTGAGGAAAATATAAATAACTCTCGTGTCATTTGCTGCATACTCTAAATAACTTTGACAGTTTCTTTGATTATATTTTTATAACTTTTGCCACAACTACTTTACTGAATTTACATCAATACCTACTGCATTATTTTGTGCTTACCCTTTGGGTGGAGCGCTGTAAGGTGTAAATTTTTTATATCCATATTGATAAGCAATATCGATTTGTGGTTCTGAAGAACTTTTGAACTTGAGTAACTTATGTTTTTTTTGTCACGCATGGGAAACTTGCTTTAGAGTTTCCATTCGTCAAAAGGCTTATACTTCGTTCTTCCGTAATGAAAATTGGAGGCGATATTTCGTATTCACTTTTTTGAGACATCTTTTGCTCTTTCTGTTAGATACTAAGCTCTTCTTTAAGACCGGTTTGCCATGATCTGTTTTTTGAAAAAACGAGATTGTTTGTAGAAAATGTTTAAAACTCATTTTCACTGATCTCAATTATTAATGTTTCAAACGGAGCTTACTTCTGATTTTTTTCTGGGCAAAAAATAGTTAATGCTGCCTAATGTCACTAATGTTACCGCTAGAATCCTGCTTTTGTGATGCTTTTGCGTGAGTTTCTTTGTTACTAGCTTGTAACTCATTGACTTGTTTGTAGAAAGCCAGTTAAATACTCTTTTGAAATAGAGAAAACGTCAATTTCAATCAACTCGTTAGAAGATAAAAGTTTAATCCTTCAGAATTACATGATATCAAAATAAATTTATAAGCTCACATTTTACGATTCACGTCTAATTTATGAGTCAATACTTTGATCCTTTTGGTTCGTTGATTTGTAATGGCTTCTATCCCTTCTCTTGGTTGTTCGTATGCAAAGATATTACAAATTATTTTATTTTAGCTTAGCAGTAGATATAACAAACTTCCATAGCATAAATTTTAGCGTAAGTAGATTGAGTGGTTAGAATGTTGGCTAGTTAACTAATAGAATGAGAAATATGCAAAGAATGTTACAAGTCAGATACTTAAAGTAAAAAAAAATCCAATTTCATGCTCTAAATATTATTATTTAGACAAGCTGATAATTAGGTATATGCCAGGTAGTATTGCATCATTCTGATAATATAAAGCCAGTCGACTAGAATAAATTAGACTACTCTGAATCTAGAATGATTCTGTTTATCAATCAAAAAGACACTTGAGGAAAGCACACAAAAGAATATTTTCACTAAGATTTGTTGATCGTACGAAGGGATAAAAGTACGTTTTAAAATTTTTTTTTAGTATTTTACGTGGTCTCCAAAGAAGTCAACACATTTAGTCCATCTTTTTTTCTCAAACAAAAATACCGTTTGAAAAAATATTTGCCTTGACTTTTCGAAAATTCCTGTACAGCGGCGATCATCTCGCTATTTTCTTAAAATTTCCTATTCTGAGCTGTTCCTTTAACCATGGAAAGAGCTAAGCCATTGCAGCTTTACCTTTGGGTAAGTGTTATAGCGTTGTATTGGTGAAATAAGACTGCTGCTTGTAGATTGCCCCGCCTCTTTTCTTTAACAGCCTCCCGCAATCTTCTAGCTTGGCCTGCGTAGTAAAAAGACTCAATTGTGACTCCCTTTGTTAAATATTCCACCATAACTGTTTCCTTAGCGTCTACAAAAACGGACGCAATAACCCTTTCTGCCGAGCTTGACTTTTTGAATTATCTCGGCATCAGTGAAGATTACTTTGTCACCTTGGTACTTTTCAAAATTAGCCTTGAAATGTCAACTGGTCGCTTCTTTTGTGCCTGAGTTTACCTAATGTGTGGAAACCTATTTCATATGCAGTTCATTGGCTAGAATCCTTTGAATGCTGCCATATGCGATCGCCGCTACTTCAGCTAGATACTGGGCTTTCACTCTTCGGTCTGCCAAAGCAGCATTTTATACTTTTTTTACGCTATCATCGGTACGGAGCGTATTTGGGCGTCTTTCGAAGTATTCACCTTTCGTGGATATTCTGCCTAGCTTAAACTCCTTGCATAAGCGTGTAATTGTAGATTATGAGGGAGCATAGTTCTCCAATTTTTCCACCAAGTCGCGCGTATGGTTTTGACAGAGATTTTTTCAGAGAAACCTACTTTATGACCTCTCACATTTCTTTCAGGTTCGGATTCGCGCACCGAGCTCTGAGGTCACCAAGCTCTGAATACTGTAGCCCTGAGCATAAATGCCCCACCTACATTTTAGTAACTTTGGAAACATTCAATGATATGTGTTTTTCTGCAGCATGCAGATACATATGTATATGAAAAGGGCATTTTTCACTATTGATTTTAACATACTTCCACAAAAGATAGGTTTTTCATATTTTGTCCACACTCGTATTCACGTTGATTGTCAATTTGTGAATGAAGTTCTCCACCGGCTTCAACTCCTAGACTGGACAAGCGATGTCGACGGATTACATTACTTTATAAATGCGCAATTATCATTCGTATCCTCTTACTATGTACAGCATACTATGAGAAGCTTTGCTAATTCTTTGAAAAATGGTGGTGTTGAAAAGTATCTTACCTTTTTGGTACCTAATATGCATCCTGGAACAGGAATTACTTGCACAAGTGTTTAAATTTAAACTGAAACATAACATTTCATTAGAAATATGGTGACAAGATTCAAACATAAAAAAAAATGCTCTACTAGAAGAAAATACGAGTTTTGGTATTGTTTTCTTAATAAAGATAATACAATTTTATTCAATTTAAAAAAAAAAGAAGTCTAATCAATTAAAAAATGTCAATAACTAGACAAAAATGTTTATTTTTTTCTCTAAAATGTTCAAAGAGTTAAAGTCTTCAACTATCGCCAGAAAACGCCACCTATCCGTCTTTTTTATTATATTGAACATATTATTCTTCAATAATCTATAGGCTTTTAGTATCATCAAATTTTCAAAAGCTTCCAATCAAAACTATTTCCGGAACTGAATTCATACGACGCGTCGTTTGAAGAGAAATAGCATGGGTGCGAAAATATCGATAATTCTGGTAATTTAAAACGCGTTTGCATTGGGGTCATTGCCCATACGCAACCCATCAACTTGTAGCCACCAAATGCTACGTTCCGCTCAAAAATTCGGTAATAAATATTTTATTGCCTATTAAGTTTGTCTAGAAGCGAGAAAACGGCAACGTGTGACAAGAGTCGGTTACGTTTTGTTGGGGAAGGCCTTTTTATGCCTCCCACATATACACTGTCTTCCATGTGTGAAATATGCGTTGGTATTCTGCACCGCAAAAATTACAAAAGTAGCTTGGCACCTCGCGTTTGAACAGCAGCAGCTCGGGTTACATAATATTTAGTATGTCATCAAGATGAAAGCACGTCATCCGCACGTTCAATTTATCTATAAAACTATTATCGATGTCAGACATCGCCAGCTCGTTGAGATGACGTAGCGCGGGCTGTTTAACGACATAGCCGTTAGTCTAAGAAAGACCAGAATATAAATAAAGTGATAGGCGCGGGAACGTGAGTGGGATGAAAGGTTTGAGCAACGCATACGGTACTTTTACTATGAAGTGAGTACGAAACTGCGACGACCTTGTCAAATAGACAATAAAAATGCTGGAGCAATAAAACCAACTCTTTTCCATTCATAAACATTGAGTTTATGGGCTTTTACAACTAAATGTTGTTTTCCTACCGCTACTGGCGGTGTGGCGCTGCTGCCAACTTGACTCGGGCAGTACTTCCGTGGCTTTCTTGCACGGGCTCCAAGTTATGAGCTCCAGATGTTTGGAGGATGCTTTTTTTTTTATTTCGTTGATGTTTTTATATTTCTCGTGCATTTATAAGCGTTTCTGAAGCTACGCCGAGCTGAGGACGCGAGCATTTTTTTCTTCGTCTCGTTGATGTGTTCAAATAAACGATTTTGTCGTAGTCAAGGTTACAGTGGAAATTATTTAACCCTGAGAATGACCAAATGAGTGTCAATCACTTACAGATATTTTGAATTTTCGAAATGTAACTTTGAAGATATATATGTGAACGGTTTGATACAGATATTCCGGAAGATCGTAGAAGAAGCTGTTATCTGTGATATATTGATATAGTAACAATCTTTATTTGGGGCGTTACAAGTAAAATCCATTAAAATTCTTTTACTTTAATAAAATTCGTTGAATTTGCCAATATTTTCCGGAAATTCAGGTCTCAATAGTCCAATAGATGCTTGAAAGATATTTTTCTTAATTGTTTGGTTTGAAGACAGTTATTCGATTTGAGGACCATTTTAATAGAATCGATTAGATTTTAAATATATGGTTTTGAACTTGAAATTGTTTACCTGTTCCGTAAATTTGCTATCCGCTTTTTTTATGATTGCATATAGTATAAAAGTAATATTATTACTCTGTTGAAAATTTAAAAATTAAGACTCAAATCACTATTGAATCGGAAGAACATTGATTTGAAAAAAAGTTCACAACGGGGCTCAGTCGCACACACCTTTTGTAATTGAAGTATTATTAATTTGTTTGAATATTTATTCCGAGTTACAAGAAAAAATTGTTTTTCCGATGAACTTTATTTTTCATTCATTAATGCACACTGCACTTTTCTAGAGTTTTGCATACGGCTTCCAAAATATTCTCCTATTAGGCTTTGAAAAATGAGTGTGTTCTATGTTTCAAAGTTTTGTTATGTTGTGAACGGTTGAAACTCTAGCGTAAAAGTTTAATGTCACGTCCTACATATTTTCTAACTTGTAAAGTTGAGATAAAATGTGATATCTACTATCACTTGAGTCAATGTATTAAATTCCAACTAAGAGGCAATTTCCAAATCCTTTGAAAATAAAATATCTTAAATGGTAGAAAACTACTACTCTGTTTGCAATCTGTAACGAAAACTCAAGTTTGGAAGGACTCGGTTAGTATTAAAAGACTTATGTATAAAAAAACTCATAAGTATCGTAATTCAACACAAATCGTGTTTCCTGACGGCTCGTATCAGGGTTTTTCAAGAAATTCTGAATTCTTAAGCTGACAATTAGTATCACTTGCAAGTAAAATACCACTTGCAATAAATCATCACTTATCAACCTTATAACCAATCAGGCAACGTTGAATTTAGTTAACAAACGCACTTGTCTTCAATTGTAAATTTGATTTATGGGACTGAACTTCGTTGGGAGGCTGATGTTTCCATAACACAAAAATACTTTTGATTTCATTTTTTTCCGAAGATAAACATTTATGTATCTATAGTTGGCATGAAAAGCTTTGAAATTTGGTTATTGATAACGTACTACTTGAGCAAAACATTTTCAGTTTACGATGTCTCAAAATTATTACATCCACAGTGAATGAAATTTGTGACATTTTCATTGGTATTTGAAACTAAGTCAAAAACTTCTAAATATTTTCTTCGAATAGCGTATGGTACAAAAAGAATTAGATTTGTTCAATATTTAAAACTTATTTGGCAATTTGTACTCTAAAGTTTCTAATAACCAGCGTAAAAATAAAAACATCAATTTCAAATCACAGTATTTGATACACATTGTACTGTGCTATAGTGCACAATGCTGATTAGGTGCTAAACGAAATCAATACAGCCAAATTTTCAAGACAAATCGAAAGTACATTCCATAATTTGAAGTCATCGCCACGCCATCAAAACAGCTGAATCAGTCATCAATTAATGCTTTAAATACTCTTGATCTCAAAACTAGTTTCTCATTTTCGTTTAGTCTCTCGCTAACGCTGCACATCAGATCCAGAAACGAAAAACCTTTCGCCATGGCGTCGATTTTTCTCAAGTACGTCTGCTGTTCTTGTTGAGTCCATTAATTGATTTTCCATAAATTGTCTACTATATAGTCCCAATTGTCCTGCCGCTATCCCTTTGAAAAGCAGCTAGTTTGTTTTCCAGTCGGAACACTACCCCTTCAGAACACAGCACACTTACACAATTTCAGAAAATTATCATGGCGCATGGCAAAATCATCTCCAGTCCCATACTTGAGCATTGCACCGACACGCCCGTTTTCGAATGGCGTCGTTCTGCTGATGGCGGCTGGGAGCATTGCCCCTTGTTTCTGGTTCAGCAAAAAAAGATGGAATGGAAGTAGAATATATTGGCGACCAATGGGCTTCGAGCTGGCTGAAGTCAGTGTAGTGTGCGTGAATTAGCAGAGCAGTGTGTGCGAAGGTGCTTTCCACACAAGTGCAGTTTGTTTTGTAGTGGACTGAGCAGGGAAATTGTGTGGGACTTTTATTTCTGGTGGCGGTCTCCTCCGAAGAGTGTGTGTGTGTGATAAGTGTCTGCCATCTGTTGTACGAATTCGGAACTGTGAGTTTCTAAAATAATCCGCCAGGTGACAATAGTTGGTTGAAAATGAGTATGTTTCTTATGCACTACGAAATTTCATAAAACCTTCGGGAATTAATCGATAAGAAATAGATAGGTTGTTGTGCTTCTTAATTTCCACCAATGATGAACTTACAAGCATGATAGTGTAATAATGTAACGTAAGAATTATAATGTATTGGAGTATAAATCTAAAGTATATTTACTTTGTGGGTAGGTACTGATTTTCATTTAGAAATGCAAAAGAAATCAATTATACCAAAATATGTATATGGGCAATTAAGATGCTTCGAATATCAAAATTGGTTGAATGATTTTATTATGGATACGTATTGAACGTTAAAAGAATGCCTGGCTATTTCCTCTTTGCTAATTTTTGTGCCAAGACATGCTTGGAGTTTTGAGGAAAATTACCAATAAGCAAGCATACTCCAAGAAGTATCTACGAATGAGCTGAAAAAGAGAAACTGCTGGCGAAAAAATTAAGCTTTTTCTAACATGTAAGACGAATTGTGAAATCGAAACTTGCTCGTGAATAGGAAAGTCATTGTAATTCAAACAAATATGCTAATTTATGGTATTTCTCTTTTGAAAATTTAGTCTGAATTATTCGTGATTTGTCAACCATCAATGTGAATAAGCTCCAAAAAAATTTGTTGCATTGTTGAATTTTTAATTCAGTGCTGACGAATGATGATATGTTCTTCGATCTTTTTTAAAAAGATTTTTGCATTTCAGAAGAATAATTTGGATATCCATGTCATGAGTACGAAAAATACATTTCTGGTTTGAGCAGGATCTTCTGACGTATGGGTGCAGAAACTGTTATGTCAATTTAGAAGACTTAATTCACTTTAAGTATTTAGCAATGCTTGTGTATCTGGAATTGTCTTAATTCAATAGATTGATTTCTTAGGAAATTTATATTACTCTGCAATCAGTGTTTCCATATAGATGTGGATAACTGTTATTATAAGCAAAAGAATGTAGTCTGCAGTAATGGAATAAAAAAAATTATTGCAGATGAAGTTTCAGAATGCAATTTTATTTGTATTTCATTGCCTGCCATATTACTAATGTCTTACATGGAAAAAATAATTGTTGTATTTTAGATGTAATAATATCTATAAGACGATAAAATTAATTTCTATTGTGAAAAATAAAGGTCGATATAGTTTTCGGTGTCAGATAGTGGATTTTTTTCCTATAAATGGAGCAGACAAATTGTGTGGAAATTATAAGGAAATTATAAGCTTATGTAGCCTTGAAGGTAGAGCAGTGTGAGGTTCTTGGTTCAAATACAGCTACGGACGGCAGACTGAGTTTTGTGCTAACCTAGTTTTAATTAGGTTCCTGGGTCAAATCTTGGGCAAAGTTTAACGTGAAACTAGTTATTTCACATTTGTAAAAAAAAAACTTTTGATAATGAAAGTAGAGTTTCTACTACCTCCACTTCCTAAGACCCTAAATAGGCTAGAGAGGCGCAACTACGCCTTATTTTGAGGGTATTTTGATTCAGATCATGCTTGCAGTGTTTATTATCAACTGTTAAAGCATTAAATAATATCATATTTGCAGAGTGCAAAAAACAGCTTTATTTTTCATAGTAAAATACAAGTTTGAAGTGGCTTCACAAAAAACCATCATTGGCAACCGCTGATTACCTCTGAAGTTTACCTTTGTATTTTCGATTAATCTTCTTTGAATTTTTATTAGATGTTGGTACTTAGGGCTGACTGAGCTTTTTTAATTTCGAAGAAATTTTTGCAAAAACTGTATCAAATGATTATTTATTAGATTGGTATTAATAGGATAATACACTTTGTTATTGTAAATTACTGATTTCTTTTTCCGTATCTTCAGCGAATATATTTACGGCTAGTATCAGCAACATTATCAAGTCCACTTAATTCAGCCATTTGACCGATTTCCACCAAATGAATGGCCTATATTTATTTACAACCTAATGACATTGGTACGATAAAAAAAAATACAGAATAAACAAACTTGTTTGATCTTCGATTCAACGAATTTTAAAATAGGCACTGCTTTTTTATTTTTCATTTTTCCGGTGGGCCGAATGCTTCTGTTTATTTGCCTGTTAAGCTTAGCATTGTCTTTGATTTCACGTGAGATTTTCATACAAAAACTCAAGGGAAACTTGTTTCGGCGTAAATTTAGCTTGAAAGTTAGCAAGAGTGGTACTCACTTCTTAGCGCGAAAAGTTGTTTGAGAGTTTTTTTTTCATTTTGAAAATTCAAATGACATTGGCAGAATGCCTCTACTCATTTTACGCCAATTCTATATGTGCAGTTCATTCTTTCGACTTAAAAAGTGACATTTGGTTTCAAAAGGTGTTTGAATTTGAAAATTGAATTGTGCAAAATTCTTTTCAATAAAAAAAATCGATCGAGAATTGAAATACTTAACATTTTATCTGTCAGAAATCAGCAGGGTCTCCGTTTTTTTCCTTTGACAAAGCCTCACTCCAAAAAATGACAGGAGATAATGGTGAATTGTCAAAATTTAACTTTAAGATCAATTGCAGCTCTGAACCATCTCAGCCCTTGAGATACGGCGTAAAATTCTGAATCTCTGTTTTCTGCTTAAATACGCCTGGCAAAAGTTTTTTCATATTTTTTTTCCAATAGACAGCGGCACTTCAGTTTCATTTCACATTGAAAATTACTGGCTGGTTGAACTTATTTGCTCAATAGTATGTAAGCACTCTTGATATAACGTAATTAAAATTTTAATTTAAGCCTTCCAATGTTTAACTGTGTTTCATATTTAATGGGGATATAACATTTAAAATTTAATAAAAAAATTGGTTCTAGTGAACTTATGTATAAAATTGCGATTTTATGTATTTTTTCACTATTTGTCAAGGGTGAAATAGCACATGTAAATAAATAGAAAACGTTTACTTGCGATCGATTCATAATATCTCCCTTTTCTGATCTCATATGTTTTATGATCTCCCCTATCGCTATGGTTCCCCTATCAATATCAATTTAATTCTTGATTTGGGACCATCCGGTTTGTTTCGTCGTATGTACAGGTTAAATTTAGATGTGGGATTATCAAAAATCCAAATTTCATACCTCCATATTTTCCATGCATATCGATTCATTCTATTATTATTAGCACATTGAAACAAACTTCTACTATATTAAATATTAAATCGAAACTAAAATTTGACCGTTTGTCCAAAATTTTTACTGGTTGAATCGTGATTGAGATCGCGCATAAACTAACATATTATGCTGCAGTGTTATGAGCATTCTTATCAGCAGCTTGCTAAACAAATTTTTAGGTATTTACCTATCCAGATGTAGTTATGAGTGTCGTAGATTTGTGATTTAATTCTATCCGGATAGTTTCGATTGATATAGTTTTTAGTTATCATTTTCGTGTCTAATTTGTGTACTCCCTTGCAAAGATGACTTGATTGAATACTCACTGTAAACCGAAAAACATATTTCTACTGTAAATTCAATTTTTCTGCGCATGGAATGCAACCAGTTTTGCCAGAGAGTTTCAGAGGTGATTTTTCACATTTGCGGAAATCTCGATAAAAACAGATAACCATCGCTGGTCCTCTTAGCTCTGAGCATGAATATTATGTTTTTGACTATGGAGTTGTATAGGTGCTCAGTAGAAGTATGTACCTATCTGAAGAATGTTGCCATCTTATTGTTTGACTGCTTTGTGCTCAATATTGAACGATCATTTCATTATTTTCTTTTTCAGTTTAAACACTTTTTTATATTGAAATTGTTTTTGCGGGATGATTAAAATTGAGATTTTTTTTATTTACATTGAAAATTTTATTTTGACAAAGTGATTTCGAAAGTATGCACTGATTCTCATCAGAAACCAGCTCACAGTGCATACTTGACTGATGTGACCACTTGCAGTTGGAAATCATTAACTTTTATTTACGCTAGTTGTGACAAATTTTAACATCTCCGACTTATATTCATCGAAATAATTTTTACTTGTAAAGGTTGGTTATTGATTGTGATCATGGGTCTTAAAAACCCTTATATTAATTAACTAAAAACTTAAACCCTTATATTTAATTTTTTCTTCCCTTCGCAACATATTTAATTTGTTAATGATTTTTTATCATTGGGTACCATTCAACTCATCATTTAACATTTGATATTAATGTAAACCGAAACAAAGCTAAATAATCGTATGTCTAGGAAATTCAGTAATATAAATTGGTCTCGACACAATATTTTATGATCAATGAAACTTTATTTTTTTTTTAAATTTATAAATGAACTTATGGGAAAAATTGTGCCCAAATTCTCACATATATTAATTAATTTTTAACATTGATTTTCCAATGAATTAATTTTCCATTGAATCATTTCAAAAAAAGATCGCCCACCAAAATGTTAAAACAACTGGTTCCATCAACGAGTAGTTTATATTATCGAGCTCTTTTGATCAGTATTAAAAAGCATATTGAAGTCTGACTTACAAACGTTATATTTATGTAGGTTTTTTCAATAAAAAACACAACGATCTTGTATTTAAATAAGATGCAAAATATTTAAGATATTGGGCTGAAATTTATTCCAAACATAGGACACATGTTACATTTTAGTATGAAATTGGATTTTGTTCATGTGACTACTATGAGCACGGATTCTTTGGGCCAATTGTCCATCACTCCTAGCGGGCACCTAACACACACGTGATCATATGCATGTATGAAACACGTTCTAAATTGATTTCGCATAATTGTTTTTTTACTGGAAAATTTTGATTAAATTATAGGGCACTTAAAATATCGCTAAAATGGCGGCAAAAGTAAACATAGCTAGCATTTGGTGAAATCTGAGCCTGTTCTAGACTACTAAGTTACATGTAGTACAGTGTATGATAGTTCTAAATATTTATGAAACTATTTTAAGTATTTGAAAAGTTACAACGAATAATTTCTTGCCAGGAAATAAAATAATTGGTTATAAAAATGTGTGTCTCATGTAGTTTATCCCTTTTCAGAAATATGTACCTCAGGAATTGCATTTATGCTCGTTGTTATTCCTTATTTTTACTAACGAATCGATCAGTGTATTTAATCATAGATAATTTTTACTATTTGTTGGTGATATTAATTTTCTGTGAGCCGTTATATCAGTTGATGACATACATATAATATTCTACAGTTCAATTTTACTTGCTTCTATACAGGTTGTGTATAGTCTTGAATTGGATATAAAGATACCAGAGACTAGTCAAAACTGAATTTTCATTATGCTTATACAATCAATGACATTGCTGTTATTTCTATACTTATACTGAAAAAATATACATAGCGCACCATCTATTGTGTATGCGACATGCCATATACCTATGTGCATGCGATATATCTGCATGGTAGCTTGACCTACAAAATATAGGTATCAGCGCTGTAATGGCACACTTGATGAAATCTACATAGCGCATACTCCTATGCATATATTACCCTGAGCTATAAAATAAAGCTACAAAGGTCATATGAAAAAATTTGTGTTTGCTTCATGGCAAGAATTGCATTAATTATACACATATGTTATGGGACTTTCTTCAATTGAGATTGTTTGCTATATTTGATCTGAATCTCGACGCAGGCACAAATCTGTGGCGTGTGTTGGTGAAAATCGCTAAAATCACTTAGTGCTTGTTGTGACGCATTCAGATAATTATGTATGTTTTGCGTATACAATCGGTTCTGTGTTCTACCAATACGTTTTGGTGTTTACAACACAATACAAATAGGCTCAACTTTCATCCACACATACTACGTATGCAAGATTGATTCAAAGATCGAAAGATCGAAATTTGAATCGTATATATCATATATACCAAATCGTGTATATCATATATACATATATACCAAATCGAAAAATTAAAAAAATCGTCACACTTTGTCAAATTTTCACAATTTGGGGTTCAATGCAACACAACCTTCTAAAACACAAACCCACTATCTCTTTTAAAACTTTTGTTCAATTGAAAACTTCAGATAACTTCGATTTTTCAGTTTTTCGATTTGCGTTTACATGGTTCAATCCGATCTGCGTCTTATTTTAGATTGAATCCAGATTCAAGCTGGATTGAATCTTCCATGTATACCTTGCTGGATTGAATCTTCCATACATACCTTCCATATAGTCTCAACTCCTATAAAGATAGCATCGAAACAACATTCATCTAACGATAGAAATAAGCATAGTTCCGGCGCATATCATTACAATGATCTATAAATAAGGAGGGTCCTAATAACTTAAAAGTCATCGCATTCACCTAAAGTCGGAGGTCTCTAGTTTTAACCCAGGTTCAAGTGGTATTAAATAAATGGAAAATTTAGAGTCGAAATTACAGTTCTCA
Organism: Nemotelus nigrinus; assembly: GCA_947369275.1. Taxonomy (NCBI): domain Eukaryota; kingdom Metazoa; phylum Arthropoda; class Insecta; order Diptera; family Stratiomyidae; genus Nemotelus; species Nemotelus nigrinus. The sequence continues at coordinate 122,189,727 of OX376374.1, forward strand.
AGACTCCAAAAGCGTTGTGGCGGGACAACTTTACTTTTCATCAGACATTGAGGGCTATAAATGTTTGCAAATAACAAATAGTACTCACTCGCATAAATTTTTCGTTATATGTACCTTATGGTGTCAAGCTTTATATATTGTGGAACATATAAACATAGAGCAATTACATAAATTATGGTCTTTAGTGCTATCATTTTTCTCAGTGTACACATTGAAATCTCGCAACGATCCTCGATTCGTCTTTGAATTTCGCAGTCCACATTTATTAAATTACCAACGCGGTTCGAAGAACGCTTGATTTGCCACTTGAAATACTTAGGAGTTCTAATATTATTTTAATGCTTTTAAAGTGCTTTATTTATATTAAGTAAGAAGTAATTACGAGTTTTTTCTGGACCTCTTCTTATAAAACAAACTAAAATAAACTCGAAAAGGTTCAAAATAAATTTTTGAAATGTGTTGCACTTGAATTGAATGTTCTTTTCAAACGACACTTATAACTATCAAATTATCCTTATTAAATATACTGCCCTGATTCGCATAAACGTTCTATCTACATTTTTGTAGTTTTTGAGTTAACGACGGCTTCAAAAACTGCATATATGGATATATATATATATATATATATATATATATATATATATATATATATATATATATATATATATATATATATATATATATATATATATATATATATATATATATATATATATATTGCTCTGCTTCATCTAAAAACAATTGCGGCCGATTTTTCCGTTTAGAAAGAGTTATGAGAATAGGTAATCATTTAGAGACTTTGTAATTGGTAATTCAATGCTAATGCAGATACTCTAAAAAAGTTGCTCTTAACTTTGGTATTTTGAAATGACCATTCTAACGCCTGAGTGCATTGATTTGCTTTAGTGCTTACACTTTGATTCAAATGCTCTATTACTTGGATGATATTACTTTTTACTTAGATTTTATTCTTAATTTGAATTTATTATCCTTTTGTACATATTTTTTATGTTGCATTTGGTTTAATTGAATCTGATAAATTTATGAAATAAATTAACAAATCAACAAAGTCTTTCGGCTCATGAACTTAAATAATGTCTAGTAAACTCTTTTTACAATTTGAATAATATTTAAAGAATTAGTCAGACTGTAAAATGTGTCTCCTGCGTAGTCTCAGAATAGCTTAACAATTTGACATCCAGACCCGTATTACTTTTATTTTAATGGACTCACTTATTGCTTTCAAACAAAGCCAAATCTTGAAGTATTCAATTTTAAATATTCCAAAAAATTTTCTCATTCTAAAATGCCATAGCGAACCGTTTGAAAAAACCGGACGAGTTTAATCCAAGCGGAGAGACCAGTTAAAAAGTAATCTTTTCTGCCAGAAAAAGAACTGAAATCCAAGTTCAAAGACAAAACTGGTTTGAGAATCAGTAATCGGTTTGCTCAGACGTCTTACAATAAAAATTTATTTTGCAAAAAATAGTGGCATCATACTTTGACAGGTGTTTTCAAGATTTTACTCCCCCAACTTTCATTGAAGCTGCCAGACTCAATGTTTATTTTGAAATGCTGACTCTTAGCTTGCATTTCTTTCAAAGCTAGCAACACGTCCACATATTTTAACAACGTTTTAATCGCCGGAAATATTGTTAAATCCAACACCATTCAGCAATAACCATAAAACTAACAATAAAAACAACAGTTCGAATACCATAAAAACAATAAAATTTGGACTGCTGATTATGTGCCAGCAGATCCTGCGTCGAATTGAATTTGAATGGATCGAGACGAATTTGCAATTCGAGCGACTTAACAGAAAAACCCATTGAGTTTTTTTTTGAATAAAGTGAATGCAGTGAAATTCCTAAAAGGTATATTACTACTAACAGAAGAACTCTAATGAGTTATTTACACAGATATCGCTAATAAATCAAGTCAAATACATTGAAATTGGATGCAAACCATTAAAGTTGTCTGGGAAGCCGCGGAGATCGTTGAATCGTTGACTACTACGTTGATTTAAATATTGTCAGTATGCATTGACAGTGATGGTCTTGGCTAGAGTCAGGGGATATGGCTCCTACGTACTAAGTATATTGGTTATTTAAATATGTATGCTGCAAAGCGATTCACACCTTGAATAACTATTTCCGTGGCCTTTGGTTGGAATATTTAAAAGTGGTGGATTGATTGGATCTAATTGTTACAATGTAAATTGCTAATTTAAAAGCATTCATTAGGTTTATACCCAGAAATAGTTTCTGTAAATTTGTGGTTTGAAATTGAAATTAGTTTCAGGCACGTGTAATAGCACATTAATTATCGTGAAATATACAAGGGAACGTTTGTTGTGAAATATTCAGCACGGGAACTTATTGATTGATGACTGTAGAATTACAAAATAGGCAATTTATATTAAAGACCTGATTTCATTATCTTTTATTGTATCTATCAGAACACCAGTTGCGAATAACAAATTGGTCACAACAGAGTTTAAATCGTGATTGATACAAAATCTTATAAACATATCTTTATTTCTAATTTCATTATCTTTAATCTTGTTGAGCAAACATTTGATCACTCAGCTATGATTAATGTGTCTGAATGCTACTCAGACAAAAGATTGAGGAAGCTTATGATATCCGCTCAAAATTCGGGTCTTAGATGAATCTTTGCGTTTAAATATTCTGCAAGCTAGGCGAAATGTTCCTATAGATTTAGTAAAGGCAATATCGCGTATTGAGAAAAGATAAAAATGCCAATAGAATAGAGTGATAGAGTAATAGCTGCATTACCAGAAAGAAGAAAATGCAGCTTAAATTAGTTGGCGGCTGCAAAGTCAAAAAAAGTGAGTCCAATAGGTATATATTTGATCACTATTAATTAATGTGAAAAATTATTCTTTGTATTTGTATCTGTTCGGAATGTTGGACCTCCATCAAAGTTTGTCTATAAAACGTAAAAGGGAAAATAATTAATGTAAACGAAGTGTATATATTTAAACTAATCATTTATTCGCAAAGTCTAGAACTGGTATATTTTTAATTTATGTTAACTATTACTATAGCAGAGCCCTAATAGCCCCTGAAGTTGCTGCAAATTGAATAAAAGAAATTATCTTTGAATTAAAGAATCGTAAATGTTACACAATAAACCTTGCTTACACATAACCAAGGAACTACCCATATAAATAGTTTAACCAACCATGCAAACAATGATCTTAAATTCATTTCGAAGTAGATAATTTGATATTTTAAGAGAGAAAATACACACGTTTTGTGCTATTAAATTTTCATATCATCCTGCTACCACATTCGTGCAGCAGTTACGCACTGTCTGTCTATGTGAAAATTGCATGTTGTCAGGCAATTGTCTCACAAATCGAAGTTCTAATGTAAGAATTATAAGAAGCAAAAACGAGGCAGCGTTGCTTCAAAGAGGCAGCAACCGCTGGTGTACACCTTTCTTCCATTCACTTAAGATTTAATTTTGCTTTGCATCGGAACGAAACTGAACTCGCCATGACTTTCTTAAGTTATTGCTACCTCGGAGTAATAAATTTCTGTTTTTTCATACATGCCCTTCTCGTGGTTGTCATATTTTCGTTTCGCGCACGGATGAGGCTGAAATCGAAGCAGAATGTATATAAAATGCCTAATTGATGAGGCCAAAGACCTGCCTATCTAACCTCCCCATTTCAAGTAATAACGAGTAATGCAACAATGTGATAATGTTGTTGACGTGCAGCAAAACGATTTGTTTGCGGTGAAATTTTCGATACCCATTTAAGATCATCCCATTGGACTGACGACGTTCCTCAATACAAGTTTAATCCCCTATTTCCTAAACAAGCTGCGTATTAAGCACATTTCGAAGCCAATCCAATTTTGGTGGATTAGAGCTGCTTTCTTCATCTCACGAGAACGGCTCGTTTGGTTTCCTTGTTTGCACACTCAAGGATGAAAGATGGAAAACCGTCCATCTGTGTAAACACAAAAGCACAAGATTTGTATAATTTTCACGTACCTTAGACAAGTTTGAATAATTCGGTAATTTCTATCCAAATATTTCTTTGTGTAGCTACTTCGGAATAGCTCTTGAATGTTCCGAAAAGTATTAAATGATCCTGGCCCGTGAAAATTTCGATATCATCAATTTTCGTTTGATGATATCTGTAGTTAATATTAGTGGCAGCTCTCAGATGAACCAAACCCAAAGAAAAAGAAATGCATTAACATAATTTATATATGCATATTTAATAGTATGCCTGCAGGAGCATGACTTCCTGCTATCAGGAAATGGCGTTCGAAATAAATGTGAACTATTTCCTTTCCTTCGAAGTCACAATCAATCATTTCAAACCACAACAATGGTCTGAACTGACTAATAGGCAAATACTTGTAGTTATGTATGCTTTTGACTTACCAACGCCTTACAAAAATAAGTCTGAGTCACAGTTTGGAATGAATAATAGAGCATTCGGTGACAGTTATGTTTGACAATCAACCAAATTTAAATAAACATGAGAACAATTTCCTCTTCATTGATTAATCACTGTTTGATTTCAAACTCAGTTTCAAACTACATAGTTACTGAAACTCATTTAGATCTTACTTTGTTGCTTTTGACAATTCATTCAGGAACACTTTTAAGTTGTTTTATTCACAATTTTTCATCAAAGCGCAAAATGTGCGTCCGTTTATTAAAGCTAGGCTTGACAGTCTGTCTTTTCAATTATACTGAAACTGAAACCATTAGCCAAATGACAGGAAATAAAATTAATACTGCATGCGACATAATTTTCACCACTTAATATGCTCATGATTACCACAAATCTTTTTCTTTATGATTTTTAAAGTCATCAAATACGGTTTTTCAATAACATGAGGTCTTAAATACTGACATCACGATATGATTACAGCAATTTTATGGACTATTGGAAGTCTTGTGCGTGCATACCTATTAACCTATGAAATGTAATGAGTTCGATATAAACGAAAGTTATTGTTATCATGCCGCACTATAAAATCTTAAATTTCATATTTTCAATACCAGTGTGCACGCGCAGAATGTTATTTTATACGAAAGAAGATAAATAATAGTCAGCTCAGCATGTAATACGGCCACCATAGCAAATTAAAAAAGAGTATACTTGAATCATTATGGCCTCAAAACGGCTCCTGATGAAGGCTACTTTGCTTGAATATTTTAAAAAATAGTCATAATATCCATAATTCACTTGCTCGTAGAGATTAAGCTCAATTCCTGCGTTTGACACGGTAACGAGAGACCTCCTACAGGCTTAAGTCATTTTATTTTTTAATTACTAAAAACCTAATTTAGAATAAATTAAGCTAATCATCAGATTTATGAAGCATATTCTCATCTGTCTGGAGCTAGCAAGTGTGTTAAATAGACTCTTTCCATCAATCTTAGCCCAATTTCCTAGTATAATCCATCGGTAATGTCGTTCTGTCTGCATTGTTTTGCTGATGTTTTTGGTATATATTCCTCTAGGTACTTTGGCAGCAGTAGACGGAGCTTACAAATGTGAATATAAAGCATTTGAACTATATTGTGATTGTTGAGTTGACGGTGATTGACGTGTTAGCTGTAACACGAAGGGTGAAAATGTTTTTAGGGGAAACTTTGAATAAAGTTATCCGAACTAAATCTTGACTGATGGAATAGGCTGTGATAGCGATCTAAATGTGACTATGTTGATTTGATGTAATATGAAGCAATTGTGTTAATTTATTGCCGCGAATATGGCGAAACGTGGCTGTTAATTAATTTTTATCGGCAGTCTGTAGGAATGTAAATACTAAAGCGTGGCATGAAAGATGGTGATGATTAAGCCCCAACAACAATTTTTACTTTTTGGTTGAACCTTTTCAAGTCATTGAACTTCATTTCAAGGACTTGAGCAGGGTTTTGCAGCAGAAATGAAATTTCATTTCCACTTGCTGAACATCCCTGATTTATTTATTTTGCTAATATACACTCTTTATTAAAATATCTATTGCTATATTCCACTTAAAGTGCCTCAAGAAACTCCAACATTATCTGACCTACTAGTCTGTAAATAACAAAATTTAATTAGCTTATACCATAGTCTGACCATAGCATGAACATTTTCAATATCAGTCAGGATTATAAGAAAAATTGCAAAACGCATCAGCTTTACGTGAATTTAATGAAGTAAATATTATTAATGGCCTGAAAAGGTTTTTTGTTATCGTTAACTTGGAATGAACAATTACTGACTTTCCCGCTTTCATGTTCAAAGGGAACTCTATACCTTCTATGCCAATAGAAATTTCTAATTTATTTTCGGATCATTTTTAGGATATTTTGTGCCCTCTTGTAACTCCAACAATAAACTCAACAATGCCATCCGTCCAAACTGTAACACCATCTATCGTCGACATCTATCATACTTCATAAAATAGAAGATCAAGATAAACACTAAAAAAACAGGCGATTATTATCATTCGCAAAAGACAACAGTCACCACAAAAAAAGACTATTGAGGGCCAAGAAATATACTGGCAGCAGACATTTACATACCTTGTACTGACTTTTGGTAACAGATTTACTTGGGCAGCACACATAGAGCATTAGTGGGCTGCCAGTAACCAAACTTCAATCCCCATTTCCACTAATAAAAACCAAAAACCTAAAAAAAATAAAAAAAAAACTACTAATAATCAACGTTCGGAACATAAACATGCAAAAAGATCTGACGGTAGAAACAGTTTACAAATTCATACGTGACAAGGCACTTATGCTCTTTTATATAACTGGAAGATAACCGAATCATGCTATGGATTTTCTTAAATTCATGAACAACGGCGGACACTAAATTATCCTCAGATTTCGTAGCTTACAGACTAGCTGTTATAGATTAGTTGTACTGCGGCAGGCAAAAGTTAGCAGTTAAAGTACTTTCTTTAATAATTTCCTTTTTACTGTTATTTAACAGACTTTCAAAATTTTACCAGACAAGGGAATTGGCCTTAATCAGAAATTCAAACCTTTGTCTCTCAAACTTAACTACGCTCAGGCTATTGAGTCTGTGTTTAACGTCCTAGGCTCTCGTGCATATATCTTTTATGAAAATTTACTGTATACGTGGACCAGGACGAGGACGTTCGGCTGGCTTAACAGTAACGCTGATGATATTGCTATATTGGGCATTTCTCCATATCTAATGTTAAGTGACTTAACTTAGAGACCCGTAGTGAATTTTATTAGCAAAAATAGCTTAATTTCGGCTCTAAACATACATCGTTCTTTTTAAACTGAAAGCTACTCGCTACATCGTTCTTTTTAAACTGAAAGCTACAGAATAAAATTTTCGCAACGCTTCCATAGTGATAGCTTATAACCGTATATTCACTTTTGTATGAAGCTAAGGCGTTTTATTAGGTTTTTTAATGATTTTGTTACAAATATTTTCAGTTCGTTCATTTTTGCCGATTTTTTCCCAAAGTTCTTTGAATATTGCTTACGTCCTCACGATTAATTTTATAATTCGTCCGAATTTTGTCATACACCATTTCACTTGTTTTAAACATTGTCACGACAGTCTGTTTTAGGCAAGTGCTAAGCAAATTCTATTCTTTTTATTGCATATAAAGATGGCAAAGTTTACAAAGCTTGAAAATTAATATTATACCTAGAAACTTTCATTACGTAGCTCCCATTGGCTCAGTCAATTTCAGGTTTTGACTGTCATCTTTGAAAAACCTCCCCAAAGTTGATCAAAAACATACAAATGAAAGTCTACTCGTGTTCAGATAATGAAGTTGCATCATAATGAAGTTGCATTCGCATATCATAGACATACGCAACAGCTTAGATTTAATTTTCAAGCTCAACCTAAGAGATTTTGGAATTTTGTTAATTCTAAGACTTATAACGATGGGTATCCACTCACATTTAAATCTGACGACTCTTATTTTGATGATCCCTTTGATATTAGTAATTTATTTGCTTCCGTTTTCCGTAAAGCCTATCGTACGGACTTTCCTAACTCCAGACACTTTTCACCCTACTTGACGAACTCAACAGTTTCTTCTTTGGAGATGAAGGATTTAAAAATTGACGAGGACACTATTATCACATTTGCTAATAAACTTGACAATAATATAACACCTAGCCCAGATGGCATACCTAATTTGGTCTTGAAATATTGTGTGTCGTCACTACTACCTGTGCTGTCTTATATTTTCAATACATCCTTAAAAACAGGCATCTTTCCTCATTTGTGGAAATACTCCACCGTCACTCCTATATTCAAGAAAGGGAGTCGTAATAACGCTTGCAACTATAGACCTATTGCAAAACTTCCCTGTGTCGCAAAACTTTTTGAAGCCATAGTCACGAATGTTGTAGCCTTTCATTGCAAATCAATTATGGCTCCGTATCAGCATGGTTTCATGAAAGGTCGTTCAACCACAACCAACCTGCTTGAATTTTCTCACCAAATAACCAACTCAATTGAAGCTGGGCTCCAAACTGACTGCGCCTACACAGACTTGACGAAAGCCTTTGATAAGCTTGATCACTCTATACTTTTAGCTAAGCTTCATTCCTTTCAATTCCCTTACTTGTTTTTAAATTGGGTTGACTCTTACTTGACGAATCGAACTCAACGTGTATCCTTTCGCGGTGCCTTGTCATCTGAAATTAGAACCACGTCTGGTGTTCCACAAGGTAGTCATCTAGGCCCTTTACTGTTCGCCTTATTTATTAATGACGTAGGTTCCATTCTACAGTCATCTTCTGTTCTTCTTTATGCCGATGACGCTAAAATTTTCAAAGTTGTGAGAAACCTTAACGATTGCAATGATTTACAGCAGGATCTAAACAGATTTGCCAAATGGTGTTCCGATAACAATCTCCTAATTAATCCTGACAAGTGTACGATTATATCTTACACACGCAAAAATAATCCTGTAATCTATGAATACTCACTTTTGAGTACATCTTTAAATAGATCAGCGAAAGTACTCGATTTAGGAGTATTGCTGAATCAATCCTTCACATTTGACGATCACATCGATTCAATCGTTGTGAAAGCTAGCAATGCCTTAGGTTTTGTCAGAAGACGTTCGAAGGAATTCAACGACATTTTTCTAACTAAGACCCTCTTTTGTAGCTTAGTAAGACCTATTGTCGAATATGCAAGTATTGTATGGTCACCATATCAAAAAGTCTACATAGACCAAATTGAGTCAATTCAAAAGAGGTTCTTACGTTTCTGCCTCCGCGGTCTTCCGTGGTATGACCCTTTACATCTACCTCCTTATCAAGACCGCTTAAATCTTTTACGAATGGATACCTTGGACTCCCGACGTCAAAATTCCAAAATCTTATTTGCCGCGAAAATTTTGGATGGCACCGTTGACTCAAACTACTTATTAAGCCAACTTAATTTTAACATTAATAACAAACGTGTCAGGCGTGTTAACTTTTTGTCGATCCCTCAACATCGGACCAATTATGGTTGCAATGAACCAGTCACTTCAATAAGTAGATGCTTTAACGAAGCTTATTATAAGTTTGATTTTCATTTGTCTACAGCATCACTTAAACGAATTCTGTGTAAGAATAATTAATTTTTATTGTATGTGTATAGTCTGCATTAGACGAATTTAATAAATGATTAATGATTAATGAGATATTGGATAATTCCAGCCCTTGCCAGTAGCGGACTACTGACAAGTAACTTCATTTACAATGCCAGTTATTAACGAATCATGCTGAAAGGTCATAGTATGATATTATGCTTTTCACTTTTAGCCTTTAATCATTCATTACCATATGGAATTTATCGTTACTCATATGAATTTTATTTTTATTTCAGACTTATGGATATCTCATCAATGGGTAAGTAGAATGAATTCATTAAAAGCTCAGAAGGAACTTACTTATTTGTTGCAAATTGTTTAGAATTGTTTTCTGACCCTCGTAGCAATGTCAATCTTGTCGATTTTTTGACAATTATTTCTCTTTTACAAAATAAATATTAAAATAAAAAACTTAAAGTAAAAAAATTAAAGCTTATTGATAATAACGAGATATAAATCAAAATTAAATGATAGTAAATTTGAAGAGATGAAATGTAACCTAAAAAGCCTTTCGATCAATCACTTTCGCTTTAACTAAATTCATAATGTAATTTTTGAACTAGATGGAATATTGGAAATGCAAATGGCTAAAGGTTATTGGGAAATTTTCCAAGATATCAAACATTCATCTATAAGGCATTCAAAGTTCGGTCGCGATTTATCACAACGGCAAAAATACTCTAACCGTTATGATATCGAGCAATCTAAAACTTCTTTCTACGCAAATTTAATCTAGATACAAAACCTGCACGGGCATAGTATGCACGTCTCTGAGTCGACTTGAACTCACCTGCTTACTTTCAAAGATAAATTCTGAATATTCGTTTGCCTACCGACATCAGCATATCAGTTTGTATCTATATGTAAATTGAATGTAGATACGCCCAAATATAAAATTGGATGCGGCATCATATGCCAAAGCTTAGTCCATTTCCTAGTTACAAAATGGCATATTGAAGCTTGGCTACAGTCGGATGGAAACGGACTACACCGAAATTTTCGGTATGTTGTTGTTTTTATTTGGCCAGAACGAGCATGTAAGAAGTTTACCGAAACTATACATTTAATGATATTACACGTAAGGCTCAGATATGAAAGAGGACGTTACTTTATCGGTCTGAAACGTAATTTGCTTCCTGACATATGAGATTCTTGAATGTTGGTTGCTCGGTGGCTTCAGCCAGTTTACCGGACCAGTTTTGAAGGTGAGCTTGCGATGATAGTACGGGGAGCGGCAACAAATGCGAAGAAATGTAATACTAATACATTCAGCTCATATGAACAAATTCGGAGTTGCGTGTGGGCGGGGAGAACATTTATTTGAAGAAGAAAAATTGAATTGATGCTTACGGCCAAACGTGCTTTGAATACGTTTTCATATGAGAAAATTTGAAAAGAAACTTTAGATGGAGTGGCAGCATGTGCTAATCTTTAAAGACGCTCTTTCCTGGCAGAGAAATGCTTTCTTCTTTTTGAAAAACTAAGGTTCGACTAATTTACTATCGCCCCAAGTTGTAGAAAGTATTGGAAATTGCAGACACGAGCAGGCATTCAGGGTGTAATTTACTTCTTGCTAGCAATTTGATGAATGAAGTGTTGGAACTACATCGTGGCATTATGGGTTTTCGACTGTTTTCATTAGATGAGACGATACATTGTGCCTCCTGAGGTGTATAGAATTATTCAAAGTGCAACTTATATAATTAAAATAAGCGTGTAATGTTTACATTTTGTTTGTAGCTGGCCTCTTAAAATTAAGCGCTTAGAAACCAACAAAGTGACATTAAATATATATGTGCTCATATATGTGACCCATTTTCCCAGTTTTCAATAAAAGCAAAATAAAAGAACGATGTCTTTTCACCTTAGTATTCAAAGTAAAGGGGCTCATACATAAAAACTTTACACGCTTTGAACGCTTCTGCATTTTATTTCTATATTTTTTCAGTTACAAAAGGAGCTCATAAAATATTGCGCGTCAAAAATCAAATATGTCCATAAAAAAGTAAACCATTGGGCCGAAAAAATTAACAAAGTCATCTATTTGAATTATCAACTTCTGACAAATGGGGTAGTTTATGTATGGGTAGGGCTAGATAATGATCAGTGTTTGTCAAAGCAGAAAATTTTCATTAAACGCATTTAAGCATATTTTTTACCTTCTTTTGAAAATATGGGCTTAAGCATCAAAGCTATAGCTTGCAGATTTTGACAAAAATAATTACCTTCTAGAAGAAGCATTTATTTTTAACCTACATTGCCTAATAAAATATTTAAATCATGAATAATTGAAATTGTCATCAATTGATTTCTGCTATTTCCCATTTAAATTCATTTTGAGCCATATAAAAGGCTTATGTTACTAGTTTTTTAAAATGCTGATTTAAATTTTCAATGATTGCATTCGTAATGGTACCTGTTCATTAAGGATGAAAAAGAATTATATATTTCACAAGAAAAATTTTCCTACCGCAACTAGAGAAAAAAATACATCTTCGTTTGAATAGATTTTGTATTTTCAAAAACAAACAGATTTTTTTATAAAATGTGTTTTTTGGGTATATTAGTGCCTACTTTAAACCTTCTGGAAATTAAATCCTCAAATCATCTAGGCTTGAATTATGACTAATGCAAATTCAAAGTTACAACGTCTCGTAATTACATGTCCTTGTTATACTCAAGGAAAGCATATTGTTATAATTGGCTTAGAAAACACTGCTGTAAAACGTAATTAAAAACAGTCAGTCTTCTACACCTTTCTGTTTCGAAGACCCAAGTGTCCTTCACAAAAATCGCTTTCACTCGTTTTCGTTTAACCAAAAGTGAAATCGCCGTCAGGAGCTAGTTCTGGACAATTAGAACTACCTTTAAAGTGAAAGTCCTATGCGGGCAGCCAGTTGCAGCAACCCTTTTTTCACAAACAAAGATGAGCTAAACAGCCGACCGTAAAATGTACGAAAGTCGACTTTTTGCTTCAGGTGATTCGAATACTTAAACCTGAAATCGTAAAACAAATAAGGACCCTACTGGCGATATAACAAAGGGTTGAAGAAAATGTTTTTTTTTCGAGTCCGGCCATCAAATTATAGCGAAAAAAATTTCGCTGTATTTTTATCTATCTTGTCGTTAATTCAAACAAGACAGTTTGTATCTGAAATCCTTTACTCAAGGAACGAGTACTGTAATGAGTGGTGTGTACGAGTAGAGAAAAGTTGGAAAATAGCGACGACGAAAAATTGACAGTGATGAGTAATAAAATTGTAAAACAGAAAGGAATACGTCATTCGGATTTAAGGATGAGTGGCAGATGCGTTTCGTTTTTGTCGAGTTTTCTTAAAATTTACTTGACTGTATTGTGCAAAATCAATAGTGTGAGCTTAGATACACAGTTTAACATGTGAGCATAATGGTACTACTATGTAGTTTTGTGTACTAGCTCAAACAAATAAAAAATCATGCTAAAAGTCAGCATATCATATATAGAGGTTATTTAGAGTTTTTCGAAACTAATCGAATTTATTGGAAATTCACTTGGCTGCAGCTGGCTCACATAACATAAAATAATTAAAATATTATGCTAAGATATTGGCACTATTATGTGCCAAGATATTTACTGATATTTAATATCTGAAATATGTTCGACATAAGTATATCTAAAAGCTAAGGAGTTAATTCGTGATCCACTTCCAATCTCATATCTTAAATACCTTGACGGCGACACAACCTCCTGGCTTTTACACAAATGTGTTCTTTGGAAATATTAGTGCCTACGTTGACGGCGACACAGCTTCCTGGCTTTTACACAATTTGCTTAATTTGATCTTATGCGCTCACGATTCAGGATTGTAATTATGTATTTAGCTCTGTAGTATATCTTATAGCGCAACAAGTTTCTGCCATTCCATTGGTTGTACTCTTCATTAAATTGTCGTGCAGATAAAAGTTGGTCGAATCGAACGCCCTTACGTCACTCGTAATTCTTCGAGACGTAGCGCTGTAGGCCTGATGGTTTCCCAGGGGAACGAAGTGAAATGTTTCCCGTTGTAATATAAAGTGCGATACATATTGCTGTTTTCCATTACACTGGGGCGTCATTCAATTTCCGAATGCCAAATAAATATAGTATCGAATGGTTATTACATTATACACCGGGTGGCGGCCGCCGTATCGCTTTTTGGGTCGTATGGTCCTTCGTTAAACGAAATATGGCTGCACCCTATTGTAAGGAGACATTTTCTTCGAGACGAGTTTCATTGTGTAACATCTTGAAATGCAGGCGAGACATGTAGACATAGAGAAAGTGTACATTTTGGACAATGAGATAGACTAATAATACGATTGTTGGGAAATGTGAGCAAACACGTAGGTACTATGTAATGAATATTCAGATGATAGGATGAAACTAGGTTAATTTCCAATGCTGTAGCAGTTTATGAGGAAATTAGGGTTTGGTAAAATGTTGATTTTCAATGCTCTGCAAAATCGAATAAAAATATTTTTAAGCGATATTTAAATTATTTTATTTATTTTTTACGTAAAGTAATCCCACGACAACCTTCGTACGGGTCTGATTTTCTAAGCGACAGTAATATTTTAAATGTAGCTAACCAGACATTTTCGACACAAACATATATCAAAAAAATATTTATCATAAACTGGAAAATATTATATTCTAACCACATTTTTTCTTATACAATTGCTTGAATATATCTAATTATTATTGTTCGTTGACTTTTAATTTGCTCTAGTCCATTATGGTAAAATTCTGAATTTATTAAAATTATTTTTTAACTTTTTAAGTACCTACCTAGATATTAATTTTCGTCGAACAATATTTTTGAAATAATTTATTGTTGGAAATTGTTTGTGAAATAATGATTGCCATCATGATGGAATTCCGAAATTAAAATTAAAAAAACTTGGCTGCATCAGAACCGCTAGAAAACTAATTTACGAAGAAATCGTTTTTGAGTGACTAAAGAGTGACCATTGAACGTCATGTATGACTTTGCTCGAATATTTGCATCCAAACTCAAAAAGTAGAAATATGTCCATAGTAACCATATGTATGAATTCCAAAATTTAGGAAAGTCAAACCCTTGATACTTGTTTCATTATAGGATGCTTATCATATACCACATTTATGAAAAAATCTTCTATAGCATAGATGGGAAAAATATGCAGTGCTGGCAACAAGTGTACAACAACAGGCTCATACTGAGATCCAACTATGCTTTGGATTCCGTTTTCATCTGAGGATTTCATCGAAAGTTTCAGTGGTAAAAATATGTTTAGGGCTACCATTCGAAAAATTTCCAAAACTCGGAAAATTTAGATATTAGTTGCTTATTTTTATTGTCAATGCTTTGCATATGAAAAAGCATCTGTTGGTTCAATATTTACAGAAATGTCTGCTGCTGGTAAGCCTCTGCTAACATCACAGTCAAAAATATACAAAATCTGCTTCACGTTAAGTAAGGTCCAGCTACTATGTGAGATTCGTTAAAATCTGTTGGCTGAATCGGAAGCTATGGACCAAAAAGCAGTTTTTTTTTCTCTCAGCGATATGAAGATATCACCACTACCACAGTGTTGTCCGCATTTCAAAATCACTTCTATCAAACTTGGTCCTAGTAAATATCAACTTTTTCTGTAAATTTCATATTGACCGGATTGTCCAGTCGTCAGTTACCGTGTACAAAAGTTTCGAGTCCTAAAAATAGAGGTAATTTGGTGATAGGTTGCCGTTCTTGTGCATCGCGGAATTTCGAAAACTTCAATTTGAAAAGTTTATAATTTGAGTCTCTTTTTAATAAGCAAAATATTTTCAGGCGGGTCGATGATTTGAAGGATTCTTTTCACTGCCGTAGCTACAAAATTACCCGCACAAACTTAAAAGCTCATGTGTGTATAGTATTAGTATATATTAGTATTAAGGTTAAAGATATCATAATTTCTTTCTTAGTTAGCTCTTATATACATTTATGTCCTCTAAAAATTTCAGCTCAATCGGATCACACACTCGAGAGAAAGTCTTCTTTAATCTTTTTGCTGATATACACCTCATGCTACCATAAACCAATATATGCTGTAAATTTTATATATATCTAATGATCCAGTTCCTGAGATCTCGCGAACACAAACATCGTGTAGTAAAACTAGGGAATTTGGTGAAAGATGGCCGTTCTTCTGTGATGAGGAATTTCAGAAATTTCAATTTAACTGTCTAGACAAACTATCAAGCTTATGAATCGTTTGAATTTTTTCCTAACAAAGCAAAAAAAAATTTAAGGAGATCATTGATTTCGTCATTCGGTTATTGATGATGTATCCTACACATTTCGCCACACATTCATCGAAAACCAAACGAGCGTATTTCTTGTAAAACATCAATATATCCTGTGAATTTCGTAATGATGTGATGGTTCTATGGGAAACTCACCCAATTTGTGTTTGTTTATATCAATTATTTGCCTACCTTTAGGCACTTAGCGGCCGCAAAGCGTTAAACATTTCCAAAACATTGTCGTAATCGAACCAAAAGCTTGACCGATGCTCGTTTTCTATACTTAATTGTTCCAAATATGTATAATTAATTTTTTCATAGATATATAGGGGCACAGATATGCCAAAAGGTTAAAAATATTTTCTTGTAAATTTAAAAAAAAATCTAAAGCTCGTAACTTTAGTGCAAAATGAGAAGTACTCATTTTCTTTGAAAATGGATAAAAATCCGCTAAAACAAAGTGGTCAATATTAGGTGGAAAGAAACTATGTTCGGTTCTTATAATTCGACCCCTGAAAAAGTTTTTTTAAAATTGTTTTGCATCCATGTACACCCAAAAATTGATAAAGATATAAACAAAGCTTACCTAAATGTTAGCTAAATATTAGCTAAATTGAGACAACTATTTCTCAGCAGTTTGTTCCACAGCATGTAAAATTAAAACCGGTGAAAAGCTTAGTGATTCCAATTATTGCTTATGGATGCGAAATTTCTTGTAAACATAGTGCTGAATCTAAACGTAAATTAACTGTCGCATTTAATGGTCTCACTCGTTATGTTTTTAACCTGGGTCGTTACAGTCATGTATCACCCTTTTGTAAAAATATTCTAGGTAGTAATCTCTACACATATTTCGATCTTCGCTGCTTAAACTTCTTGCAAAATCTAGTTGTAAGGAACGAACCTTCTTATTTAGTAGATCAACTTAAATTCACTAGATCGTCACGTTCAATTGCTTTAATCACTCCTCGGTATAATAGCGTTGTAACGGAAAGGCAATATTTCGTTCATGCCACAAGACTTTGGAATTCCTTGCCTATCGGTATAAGGCGGCTTTTATTTGGCAACAATTTCTCTAAAATCTTAACTGATTATTTAAGTGCTGACTAAACTACTAAATTCTAGGTCACATACGCGTGCTCGAATGTGGTATTTCTTTATCTTTTGCTTTTCTTGGATTATTTTTCGTTAATTTTCATAATTTTTCTTCCTTTTTTTTCATTTTCTGTCTAGAAGCTTCGAAGTTTTATTTAAATTGCGTAAAAGTAAAATTATTTTAATTTCTGAATACCTTTATTATATACGTTTTGATGGCTTTATTATTATTTTTAGTATTGTTAATAATGATTCTTTGCATCGAAAAAATGTAAGTTTATTGTAAAGAACATGTGAATTCAACAAATACAAATACAAATACAAATACAAATACAAAATACATATCCACTAAACAAAACTCGCCAGATTTAAGTACACTCAAAAAAATTTTGGATGAATTTTACCCTTACAATAGTAGGAAACTGGTTTCCTACTATTATAGATGTAAATTTACAAAAGTGCGTACAAAGAATATTTTACGTCTTAAATGTGTAATTTTTTTTTACGAGCAAATTGTGTAATTTTACCATAAAAAGACGTAAATTTTGGACGAATACGCATGAAATTTATGTAGCAAAGGCTACTTTTTACGAGTCTTTTAGGATAATATTTAGGACTCAATTTATTCGTGAATATCCTTCTCCTACACACTTAAGATAGGGAAGTGATATAACATACACAACTACTCCAAAATTAAATATCATTATCAAAAGACTGTAAATAGGTCACTTTAAATTTGAAATATAATAACTTGTTGCAATTTCTTTAAGTTTATAATTTATTTTAATTTTATATACATTAATTTTATATACATTGTACATTTATTTATAACACTTATAGCTACACCTAATTAGCTTAAAGCTACACTTCTAATTACCTTATAGCTACACTTCTACACTTATTACACGAAAAGAAAAGACTACACTTTGCACTTAACTGCTGCTATTCAAATGTAAGCAACGATCGCGAAATATCAGACTCGTGCAGTCACAATGTTACATCAATAATAAGTGAAATTCGAGCAAATAATACAATTTTACAGCTTTTGTGTAAATCTGAGCAGCGAAGTAGTAAATTTACACTCTTTTTGCTAAGGTTTACAAAATACTATTTATTATTCAGTTGATTTGGCGTAAAAGCAAAAAAATGCACATCTAATGTGTAAAAAAAAATCGTTATTTTAAACAGAAAAATGAATATATTTCCTATTATCATAGAATTAATTTTAGACCCACTTTTTAGAGTGTAGATAGACGAATTCGATATTTCTTTTCATGTATCTATAATTTTTTTATATTTTACTTAGCATGCTTGCCTAATTAATACTCTCGAAAAACGTACCATCTCAATTTCGATTTGATTAAATGAATTAAATCTGAAATCGATTTTACCAAATAGCAGATGTAATTTATAACTTGATTAAAAGTACCAGCAGCGGAATGTCTGAAGCTGGTTACTCATGGATTCCATCGATTCGCCGAGGGATTACATTCTGTAATTTCTAAATAGAATGAATTGTACAAGCGTTTGCGAAAATCCTGTTCAGAAGCAAATGCAGGATACTGGCTTCATTCCAGAGCTTTGAAATATGCTGGCAAATGTTTTCATTGCTATTCTGTTTCTGTGGAGCTCAAACGAATTTATTCGCGATGCCGGATCATGAGCATTTGGCATTAGCATTATTGGCTGCATTCTTGGATAAGAATGACATTTTGCAGGGACATGGTATATTTCGGCGAAGAACATCAATGTTATTCGAAGAAATAAACAAATGCATAAGATAATCAGACTCTGTACTTATGCAAGAATGCAGAAACTTAGATTATAATGATTAGGTTGGTGCATTTATTTAATGATTCATGATGAGATTTGAAAACGATACAGTGCCGTTGATTGATACTCATTGTTTCGCAGGACCGCAATCATCGTCTTGAGTGTTGATGACATCTTGAGATCTTTATCGTGCATGACTTCACACTTCACATATTCCAAAACAACGAACTTTCTATTGAGACTAAAGTCCATCGTTTCTTCGATAGACATTATAACGACAAGTGTCACTTCATATTGTCCGCCATGATTTGTGTTTTAGAATTCAATACTTTTCATGAATTATTTATGACTTTTGAAGCAAACCAATCGACGAAAATTGTTTCTTTCCGGTTTCTGATTTCTGTTCGCTGTCGCTTGTCTACAATATATGATGTTTATGATTATTTATCTGGCAGAACACTTCTTTTGGCTTGTCTTATGTCCACAAATAGCTAACGTTGCAGCGCCACTACGAACAAATACACTCATGCATTGCGCTGCATGGACTGGAAGTACTGAGTTGACCCCTCTTGCACTTGACTGATTCGAAATTGAATTGGTGTTAAAATATGTGAAATGTTTACAGTATTATATTATCGTAGAATAGATAATTTTGGGTCTTTCAACAATTGCAATCGATTTTTGTTAGTTTTCGAGATTCCGAAACTTTTTGCTTAATCAATTTACCTAAGTTCTAAAACTTTTATCAACTAGAGGGTTACCTAGGGAAAACTTAGTTTGATAGTTTCCGGGCGAAAACACTGTTGACAATTATTTGAACGAATTGTTGATAGAAGGATCGAATGGAACTATCTATGTTTGAGCTTCTCATACAAAATTAGTCTAGATTTTTATGTTGAAAAACTCAATGAAACATTAGGATATATCCATTCAATATTGTCCTACATTTGTTGCCTTTGCAATTCATAAAGAAAATCAATGGGTTCCATTATCTCACCGAATTTCTATTTATTCATTCACACGTACGTATGTTTGTATAATTTTGTATTTATTCAACTTCCATTCATTCCGAGCTTCAATAACGAAATTCCAAATCACGATAGCTTCTTCTTATACTAAGCGAGATTTTGGAAATACGTTTCTTCGGTTCATCGAGCATCGAGGTGCAAATCACGACTGATCTTGGGTTTTGAGGTTTGAACCTAAATTTTGAAAATTATAGCCAGTCTTTTATTCTAACGTCCAATTTACCTGAAAATGAAAACTAAGCGGTGACACATAGACACTCTATTACAATAACCTTCGGGCAAATAGAAAAAGATACTAAAGTTGTACTAAGTTAACTCATTATCAACTAAACACAAGCTTTATGCATACATAGTTAATTAATACTAACTAACTACTATACAGTAAAAAGTCAACTATTCAGGCCGAAAAATTATAGTCAATATATTCTAGATTATATTCTGCTAGCCATTCAATCCACTGGACTAATGCAGTAAATTTTTTTAATAAAAAAGTTGAATGCATTGATTTGATTAGTTTATTTTAATTCACCTATAGCCAAATTTATACAAACTAATGCGTATATTACTAATCCAATCAAGTTAGTTTGCATAAATTAAACTATTCAGTCTTTTTCCTAAAAAGGTGAGAAACATATTTCACAACAGTGCATGTATTAAAGTTTTCGATCTACAAATCCGTCTCAAATAATTCTAAAGCAATATAACTTCCATAGTCACATAATCTACTTGAAATCACAGAAAAATTATTTTGCTTTTTTTCGTTTTTAAAATATTGTGGACATATTTTACTTTCAAATGTAAAACATGATTCTCTGTTTTCGATAATCTGTTTTAGGGTTGCTTACAATAAATCGTTATAAACACAAGTAAAACAAAAATCTGATTTGAGGTTATTCGGATTCTTTGAATCCTATCGTCATTCAGGTCGAATACTTGTAGGAATTCCGATAATGAAACTGGAGGCCTCCAAGACTCAAAATGGGTTGAAGCGGAGCATCTTTGCTTCGTTGTACATTCGCCCAAATAATGGGAAATGTTTTGATGAAGCTTGTATTTGATGAAGAAAAACATACTACTGAGAATGCAAATGTCTCCGTGCGCAAACAAATTTTACTTGTATTCAATATATGTGATCATCAATGGGGCAGCAACCAGATATTCAGTTTAGAACTGCTGTAATGAGAAATTCATACGTCTCGCATTTTCATCGCACGCATTCAGATCGATATCTTTAGCATTTTTGGCATGCTTCATCTCTCCACAGTAAATAAAATCTGCCTTGGTATCTCTTTCCAATAATCCTGCCCAATAAATTCGGACCCGCATCGTCCTTGCTCTTACATCCTAAGCGTCTAGCCTATCGCAACCTGTTGATTCTGATTTATCAGTGACCTCACAGTCATGATATCACTCCTATATTGTTTTGTTATATAAGCTGTGAAATGGAATGCCGGCGAATACATGAAGACTATAGCAAGACCATGATCTTGTATAATTGGAGCTTCCACTTCTTGGAGAGACTTGAGGTGAATAGTTTTGATATATCGAAAAAAGGCTTAAATATATTGGACACCAATAATTTTTGAACATTCGATAAGGTATAGTTGCATATGATTTCAAAATAATATGCAGTAAAACTTTGTTTTAATATCGACGAAGATCTTCAGAAAACTCCTGTCTGTTGATGATCCAGTGAAAGTGATTGTGTAGTTGTTTTCCGATGGCTTGATTACTATTGTTGCATCACCCTGCATCATAACCGCACTGAATGCCCAATCACAACATATTTTATCAGAATGCTTCGATTGTCAACATATCTGAAGTCAAAGTTGAAAAACGTAAAAGATATCACCAAGCCAGCCTCGATTCAAACGTAAATAATTCACACACATTCGCAGACACGTCATATCAGGCTTTACTTGGTGTTAAAGCAGCTATATTTTGTTAATAGAAAGTTTTACTTCGTTTTTCTGCAGCACTTCTTTCTTAATTCAGGCTAAAAAAAATAATCTTTAGTAAAAGCATCAACAAAAAATTGACAAAACATATTGAAAAAAAAAAACAAACAAAACAAGTAGTCACACAGCAGTAATATGAGAATAAGAGCATCATTGTTCTCTTTTAATCAGTCCAGTAGTAATAAAGTCTTTACTATAAATAAATGTATGGAATAAGTAAATTGGAAATCATGCTGCATTAAAGTGGGAACGAAAAGTTAAAGGTAAAACTATGACGAGAATATACAAGGGTGGAATGATTGTGTGAAATCAGCGGAATTGTACATTGTGATGGAAGCCAAAAAAATATTCTGACAGGCTTTTAAGCACCGCGTTGGGTCTATGTTATTACGGCGTTGGGTCTATGTTAATACTTTTCTTTTGAAGATATTATTATCAACCAAGATGTGTATATAAGCATTCTTAGGCAACATATCCCCAAGAAAACGGGGACACGACATAATTTTATCTTTATTCATTACAATGTTCCAAAGCACACTCGATCAAAACTCCTCCCCAACTATTCATCCTCTTTTTCTCCTTTATCTCCACAATTTACTGAATCTTGAGTTTTCTTCAACCATCATTGGATGGCTTGAGAATTTCCTGTCTGACGGTTACTTTTGCGTTAGATATTTGCACCTTTTCGATAATTTCCTGGTGTTTCTTAGCACTCCATTCTCAGCCAACTGCTGTGTCTATTTTTTGTAAACGACCTTTCTCCGCTTTTTTTGGGAGTGGCTTTTCTTTGCAGATCTTCTGAAACTATTTTCCAGAATTATGTCGATTGGGGACTGCTACCGACACCAATCAAATCCACCATTTTTGAAGACTAGTATTAAGTGAACAAGCGAGTCTTAAATACAAAAAAATGCTATGCCATGGTATACTCCTTGAAAACCCATCCAATAATTGTTACTTACTTGCCAAATAACATCTCCTCCTAAATTTAAATGATCTACATGATCTTAGGATCACGTTTGATAGTAATTCCTAATTTTACTCGCAAATTATTGATGTTGTCAATCAAGTTTTCACACTCCTTGGTTTCGCTCTGAAGTCTTCCCAATATTTCATCACTGGTTGGATTCATTTTTGAATATATATCCGTTTTACTAAAATTCCATTGAATCTGTCACACGTAAATTTCATGTACTCTTTTATTGAAGCATGATCACCCTCAGAAAGACAAATTCGGAGATCTATACCAATTGAACCTTCAATCGTTGTCCACTCGTTATAATTCTCTTGATCAACATTTTCTGGATAAGCTTTGTTCAGTCCTGTAATTTATATTTTATTTAATCATCCAATCTGTCATGACATCCTTCTTTGAAATTTAAATTTAAATGAGAAACTTTAGCAATTACATTCACAACATTTTACACTTTAAAATTTAATGAGACCTCACTATTGACAATTGGTCCTTTTACTCCGTCGCTATTACAAAATATATTAATATTTTCAAACTTGTAATGTATGTCAAAAATAAATAAATAAGGACATGAAAAGAAAACTTTGGCTTCTTCATAATACTCCTAAACGTCTTAAAAGTTTTGTGCAATTACTTGATGTACAAACCACCAAACTTACATGCGATGCTCTTGAATAAAAATATTCGTTAAAAAGGTAATCATTTAAACTTAAAAGATAAAAGATATAAAGGCTTGGCATTCAATCACCGCTGATGTTGCATCAAATTAAGTTGAATCGATACTTAGACGACTAAATGCAATTATACACTCAAAAACAATATAATATAATACTACTGACATAGATATTTACATATATTTTCTTCAAAATTTGCATAGACAAAAATTCAATGTTTCTTATATTTTGTTTTTTATCAAACTTTAATTCCAAAACTAAAAACTAATTAATCTAATTTAATTTTTAGTTTTTTGGCCTTCCTTGATGTAATAAACACTATTTACATATGACTGGATAGAAATAACTTATTCTCGCGCGTTAATGATATGATTGGAACACCATAATTTATGAAACAGGTCAATGTAGCCAAACCCACATACCTACTCATAGTTTTTTATGCGTCTGAAAACATTCATTCAACTTGTTGTCATGGTGGCTTGAAGTCGCAGGTGATAATATGTTTCAAAAACTGAGCTAAACTAATCTAAACAAAACTAATCTCGTTCGGCACTGGATTATTTAGTTGGTAATAAGCGGAACACTTAAATATGTGTGCTAAAAAGCATGAAAATTAATTACGGGTAAACGGATAGTAACCATATCGTTCAAAAAATGAGACGCTGAGGTAGTATGATGTTTCAGGAAAGTTGCTTCGACTTAAAAACTTGTACAAAACCAGTTCTTTTTGCGAAATTAACTTGATCCAGAAAACTAGCATTTGAACATTGTACTTTGAATTGAAGCAATTAAAAGCCCCAAGCACAAATGAAATTAAAGACAATTTACTCGCTGCTTTTTCCTCTCTTTTCAAACCCGTTATACTAACACCAGGTTAAAGCTGAACAGAAAAGTAAAAAAAAACAACCCGATGTATAAAGAAGTCTGAATGAAGAAGTCTTTGTTCTAGCAAATGATAATAATCTAATAGAGTCTAGAGTCTGTTGGCAATTCTAGTATACTTCAAATACTTATAATTAGCATACATATATATTATTTTGAATATGCACCCAGTATTTTTTATAGGTCGTCCACATTCACGTTTTGTTCAATTAGGGATTCTTAAAAAAACTTTAATCCAATGACCAGCCAAATTCAGATCCAAGTTAATATATTTTTAATCTGTATTCTTTGAATGTACGTTTTTTTGCCAAATAATGCAAATAGTATTCATTTACCGAAAAAAACTCCACTCTGGTTTCTTTTGAAATACGTAAATTAATTTGATCAGAAGAGAGTACTAACTGTACGCTTGTAGTACTGACACACTCATTTAAAAAAACAAAACATGGAATAGCCGTCCAAATATTCATTCAGAATTGTTGCTGTGCGCTAAGTTTACGTATGCCCACAAATAATGAATTGAAATGAATTATTTCTTCATTTCGAACAAATTATTTGTTTTGCCACAGAACTGTAATAGAATTTTTAAGCAGACCGGCAAGAATTCGGTCTTGCGAAAATACTCAATATTTACCCAAGGAGCCATTCATTCACTGCTGGCCCACAATTTTTCTCTCTTATTTATAAATATTAAAGTGTTTGTTTTCGCCAACGCCGTGTACTCTCGAAGAAGAAATTGCTCTCATTTTTTATTGAAGGATTACTGTCGTTATTTATGAGGTCACAAGAAGAAAATTCTGCTCAGCCGCTTAAATGCGAAATGAATGCGGCAACGGAGACATCGGGCAGTGTCGAAAGAATGCTCCTTCGTTTCCGGATGAAGTGTATTCAGTGTTCGTAAATTCTGCACATTTGTTCGTTTTTCCGCTTTTCCGTAATCGCGTTCGTTGCGACCCGGCTCACTCCCATCGCTGCTATTTTTACTCGCAACCAAGTACATAGTATGAAGGTCGGGTCTTCGGGAGCGTGTGGTAAAATTCCATCGTCCGATTGCTAGGAAGCTATTCCTGCCGTCACGAGTGCGCTCGATAGAAGAACTTCAGCGAAAACGGAATTCCCTAATGCCCAGAGTGATACTTCCGAATCGAGCTCGGTCCACATACCCTCACAGCCTCCCTACTTTCTCCGTGAATCTGTCATCCTGGGCAAACGCAAACACCCGACGGTGTATTCGAGGCGACAGTCCCCTTGTCGGCGCATCTGAATCGGAGTGAAACCAGTTCAGATAAAATTCAAACATGGCCGAATGACTAGTTGCTATGGCTACAGACATGTTTCATGCACTCACTCTGCGCCCCTCCTACGAAGCATCGAGTCCAACGGACATGATCTGATGGCGTGAAGGGAATCCTATCGATGGCAACCAGTGTGGAACTTCGTCCTGTTTTTTTTCATCAAGGAGCTCTCTTTCGTTTTTATAGATGCTTTCACTTTTAGTAAAGTCGAGAAGCAGTCGCTCTGAGAGAAAGTGGACGGGCAGCAATAGATATGAAAATGCTAGGCTACCTAGTCTCATTCAAACAGAATCAATTGAGAAATTAAACATTTTCATCTAAATGTACCTACGTAGCTGGTGGTTTCAATTATAATTACATGTATTCGATACAGCTATCGGCCATATTGCACTAACGGCATTTAGGAAAGAATGTCGACATGCGAATAATCAATTATGAAGCTACTTCCTTCATCAGAAAGTGATGAATATTGTCAGGGCTGGATTGGATTGCGCGTAGGGTAAATACTTGGTGAGGAATGAAATAAAAAGTTGAAAGGTCAGAAATGGCAATGCTGTGAGATTGAATTGCAGAAAGATATAATTTTTGCTACAAGGTGATAGTAAAAATTTCAATTGATACCTACATACTCTTTCAAAACAAGACAGATAAGCCTGTGAGTAGTGTTAATTTTCGTTCTCCTTTGATATAAATATTCAATCAAGATTTGCTGTCTATTGAAATAGCAAATATGCTCCTTTGGGAATAGATGCGATTAGTTTGGCTCCAAATACGATAAAAAATAAACAAGAAACTGCTATACTGACTGCAGTCTTGCGCCAAATTGAATAACAAAGCATTTATGAGACTAAAAATTATGTGATGCTTCAGTTAATTACTACACTCTGTATATTTGACATAGATATTTATAATATATAACATTATTTAGTGATTAGTCGGAGTAATACTCAAAATAAAAGTTTTTAATAAAATGGCCGCGTCTCAAAAATTTGTGGCCTTAATTGGTTTTTCAAGTGTAAAATATATTTATGTAATAAAAAATTAAAATTGTGGTTATATAGCTTGTTTAAAATTTTGAGATTGATCGAATTAGCTATGTCTGAGAAATCTCGCTCACGCTCTGACTCAAAATTTTTTTCGAGAAAAACGCGTCCAAAGTTTCAAAAGCAATCTGCATTGCTTTGGGATGTCTTTATAAATGTTCGTGTCACTTTGAGAATATTTTTCGGGTTGTCATTAAATTATTTTTTTTATATACCTACTTAAATAAATGTGCATTACGCAAATAAAATAACATTATTATAATAATAATAATATAAGAGCTAATAATAATATAAGAGCTACTTAAAAGTAAATGTGCACTACATTCGGAATGAATTTCAGCCCGATATCTCAGTAATTTAGTGCTTTACTTAAATACGAAATTGGTATGCCCTTATTGAAAACCCCTGAGCACAGATAGATACTTGAAAAAATGAAAACAGCTCAATTTATTCGCAATGAAAATTTTTGACATGAAGGTCTGCATTGACTGATATGCATGCCTACATTATTTGTCACAGTTATTTTTAAATGGTCAATCGAAATGTCTGACTCAATTGATCATATTAATTATTTGCTTGCAGAGAATCAAAGTATCCACCTATGAGAATATATCTAATGTCACGATAAAGATAATTCTGTTGAGATAATTCTGTAAAACCTTCAGTTGAATTTTTCTTCGTAGATTTGTCTAAAATTACTGGGCTACAATTGCACAGGTCGACATTATTTTGGTAACATTGCTTTTTACGTTTCATTTAGGCAGTTATTAAAACACTTATACAAAAAATGGAAAAAACACGTCCCACATTCAAACATCGACTTTTTCTTTATATAATGAGCCATTGAAATAATTTGTACCTGACTTTGTTGTTTTATTATTTCCTACAGTGTAATTTTGTTTCCATCGCAATAACGGTACAGCCAAGTGTTTCAGTGGACTTTATAAAAAACTCGTAAGTTATAATCGTCGATGTTGCAAAAATCCAGTCGGGATTTCTTTGTCAATGCTGATGAAATATATTAAAGTCACAAGCTACACTCAAAAAAATTTTGGTTGAATTTTACCCTTATAATAGTAAGAAACTGGTTTCCTACTATTAAAGATGTAAATTTACAAAAGTGCGTACAATGAATATTTTACGTCTTAAATGTGTAATTTTTTTTTACGAGCAAATCGTATAATTTTACCCTAAAAAGATGTAAATTTTGGACGGAAACGCATGAAATTTATGTATCAAAGGCTACTTTTTACGAGTCTTTTAGTGTAATAAACGCAATTTATTCGTGAATGTCCACGAAAATGTTAAAAAAAAAACGATAATAAAAGGTGCGTTTTTTGCACTCTTGGGCAGGGAAAGTTAAGGTTAGTTTAGGTAACTTACCCTGCCCAAGAGTGCAAAAAACACACCTACAGAATGTTTTATCAAAACGAATGACATCAAAAGGTATCTATTGCGAACAATTTTAGGAAGTTTGCACTACTTAAGCAGGAATTTCAGCTAACGTCTAGATAGGTTTCATTTTCAATCAAATTGAATAAAATTAATGATCCAAAAGTCAGCCACTCAAGGCAGCTAACTGCCATAACATAAAATATTACCCCAAAATTAAATGCCATTAGCAAAAGCCTGTAAATAGGTAACTTTAAATGTTAAAAAAGGCGAGAGTCCTATCAAATAAAGTAAGCAATACATAAATATTTTTCTTGTCAAATACAAAAACTTTTTGCAATTCCTTTAAGTTTATAATTTATTTTAATTTGATATATACACTATATACACATTATACACATTAACTTATAGCACTTATTGCTACACTTCTATTTAACTTATAGCTACACTTAAAATTAACTTATAGCTACACTTATTTACTTATTACACCAAAAGACTGACACTTAACTGCTGCTATTGAAAGCAACGGTCACGAAATATCAGACTCGTTCAGTCTAGCCAAATCACCGTCTTTTGTCACAATGTTACATCAATAATAAGTTAAATTCAAGCAAATGATACAATTTTCCAGCTTTGGTGTAAATGAGAGTAGCCATTAGTAGCCGACACATTTTGGACATTTTCGGGATCCCGAATTTTTTATCGGGACTCCCGAGATTTCGGGATTGATGAAATTCAACCCATTTTGGGAATAAGAAAGCAGAACTTAATACTAAAAGAAATATTGTTTTATGAAAACGGAGGTGGAAGCCAGTTGTAATAATGAATTACAACTGGCGTATGATTACATGCTTAATATCCCACCAAAAAGTGTACCCGAAATATCTTTTTCAGTAGCTGGATATATGTGCAGCAAAATCAGGTCTAGTTTAAATTTTGAAACTCTTGACAAATTATGTTTATTAAGAACATACTTTCAAAATGAATCAGCAGTTTGAACCAATCGATATTATTACTTATCACTTGTTTCATTGAAAAGCAATATTATTTTGTAATGGATACGTAAACAACTATAAAGAATAATGTATTTTTATTATATTATCGTAACATCCGTTATGCTGATTAAATTTCAATTCGTTTTTAACTAATTTTATAACTATTATGACCAAATAAAGAGCTTTATTGGACAAGAAGATAAGAAGAAATTAGATCATAAGATTAATTCAGATGCAATTATAGATTAACGTCTTACTTGCTAGGACCCATGTACATATATGCATAAATTCAACATTATAATGAACTTAGCTTCCGGTTTTATGTATATATAATTGAAATAAAGTTTTAATTGAGTGCGAATAAGCCAATATATCTGTTTAAATTCCCTTAATATAGTTTTTTTTATAGAATCCCGAAATCTCGGGACTATCTCGGGATCCCGAAAATTCTAATCCCGAATTTCGGGATCACCATTTCAATCTCGGGATTAATGCCCTAGTAGCCATGTAGTAAGTTTACACTCTTTTTGCTAAGGTTTACAATACACTATTTATTATTCGGCTGATATGACGTAAAAGCAAAAAATGCACATCCAATGTGTAAAAATAATTGTGATTCGTTATTTTTAACAGAAAAATGAATATATTTACTTTTATCAAAGAATTAATTTTAGACCCACTTTTTAGAGTGTAGATATATATCAGAGAAAGACAAAAAAGCCTTTTCTTTTATGTTTGTTGCAACTAGATTTGGACAACTTAATTCTCGGTGATTGTGTTCGCCGGAATCTAGTTCACATCTTCCTGAAAACAGCGGCTGTGACCCAACATTTTCAGCAACTGCCAGTGAAATTCACTTAATAGCTCAGACTGAATTAATTTATTTCGTACGTAGCTTGGAACCGTCAAAAAATTATCGAATAAGTATGTTGATTTTAAAGTGATAGATATATTGCTAGGATTTCAAGGGAATTTTACCAAGTATTGCTATTTTTGTGTCTATGGGAAATTAAAGTAACAAATGAACATTACAGTAACAAAGATTGACCCCATATACCTTCCTTTGAACCTTATAGGTCCTTGTCCCAACTCTCCATATTAAGATTGGACCACCAAAAAACCATTTTCAAAATTAAATAAAAAGGAATTGGCCGCTTAGAAGTGATTTGTAAGTGTAGTGAAAAAATTTCTGAAGGATAATAAATATGAAAACTATTAAAACTTCATAAACTCTTAAAAGCTTATCAGGCACTAGGGTGTCACATGTCCTCAAAAATACATTTTCACACTTCCTTTTCGACTCTTTTTATTTTGGAAAATGTGAGTGCCGTAAGCGGCAAAGAAAAAGACAAGTTACATCAGGATAGCACATGAGGTGAAAGTGACAGATTTTCCCGCTGTATGACACCTCATGTAATATAAAATAATATAATGTTTTGTTCACATAATCTTCGGTAGTGTCTTTGCCTAGATTAAACATATTTTACACGTTTATATTAAATAGATATTAGAAATATGATGTCTGCTTTGTTCCCAAAAAAGGAAAGGTTATCTTTACAAGCTTTGTAAGCATTGGTTTTAGGGCAACAAAATATTTCATATAAAGCTATTTTCATCAATATTAATTCAATAAATATTAAATTTGTTAACGTGTGCTATTGTTCGTATCTAGGCTGTAATCTGTAAAAACAAAATAAAAACTGATTGCAAATCAAAGGAGGGCTATGTTTGCTTACAGTGCGGTCGTTTTTGTCAGGATAATATATTTGGCGACATACACAATTAGTTTCGACTTTATTCAATTAGAATATTACAGTATAATGGAAATATTTTTATTGTAATTTTTCATTATAAATGTTCATTATATAAAAAATTGGGAAATCTACATTGCGATCGAAAGGAATCGGTTGCAAATTTGACAATGGATATCACTCCTCAAACAAAGATAAAATCGGAACAAATTAAACTATAAAATGGTCTTCAAACTTGAAATACGTTTTCGTAGTGCTTGCAAATATATTAATGTATGGTTGTTAGAAAATCTTAAGATAAGTTAGACCGATAATTTAAAATCAATATGTCGACTCACTGTAAACCTCTTACCTTTTTCCATCTCTATACCCAATAAATAATCCCATTTGCAAAATCAAATCAAAGAAGCTTCAGAAAATAATTATATTGAAAAATCAACTTCTATGCTATCCCAACACCAAATATTTCTTCAAGCATAGCAAATTACATATATACTACGTATCTGTATCACCGAAACCGGCCCTGCTCTTATCGATTTGAGAATTTCCATGCACTACATTAGACATGTCTAAATAGGCTCGCACCACACCCAAACCCACAGCGCCTACTCTCATTTTAGTCTACATAGATGTAAATTTGGAGACATTTTAAATGCCGCATTTTGCGAATTGCTATTCGCTTAAAGGGAGAGCTTGCTTTTGATGGAATCAGTAAATGGCATCGGGCTCAAGCATCAGGCGACTGTCTCGAATTGAAGGTTAACGTCACCAGTAGCAGACCATCGAATATATTCGAAAAGAATATGTCGTATTTACTAAATATATTGTATGCATCGCTCTCGTCTTTATTGATCTTGACCATTGATGCATATTTTATCTGAACTTATGGAAATATTCTTCTGATGTAGCATGCGAATTCAGCAATAAATTCAGTTAAAATATGCACTTCAATTGTACTATTCTTAGTCTTTCGTTTAACATGATGGTAGATGTACCTATATAGTTGTGTCACAGACGGCTTAGGCTTAACTGATGCGACATTCTGATTCGGAAAACATTGCTTTTCTTGTTCGCTGTGCTCAATGAAATAATTCAATTTGAATTGTGGTAGCTAAAAAAATATTTTGATGTCGTGTACTTGCTTGAGCTTTAAGAAATGGATAAGAATATCTGTACAGAGACGATGTAATGGGCCCTGCAAATTATTTATTTGATTTGAATATTCCCGAATTTTCTTTTAAGAGTATGTTCCTGTCTGTCCCTGCGACATATATCTAAATATATTTTTTATAAATCATAAATCTCAATAAATATTCAAACTCAATTATAAACCATAAAGTCGTTTAAGTTATTGCCTGGCAGATTTAAACTACACTGAAAATGATAAAGAAACACTGGACAAAAAAGATAGTTTGACGTGCAGATTTAACATTTGTCTCTTATAAATTTCCTCGAATAATAACTTAATTTAGCAGAGATTCAAGTATTTAATAAGAAATAAAATTAAAGAAACCAAATCATTTTTTTACCGATGATACTTGACCTATAACTTATTTGAATCATTTAAACTTTGTTTGGGACATCTAATGGCGAGAATAGAAACTAACCGATATTCTCTACGAGAATCTAATTAGAAGTATTATCAAACAACTATTTTTCATATATTTCAAGAACAGCGAATGACTGAGATTGATGACTTGCATAAAACCTGTAATTTTTCAAAAAGCACTTTGTACTTATAAAACGTGAATTAAGATGATTATTTTATTCAAACATGTCATTTTTCATAATCATTAAGTTTTTAGAACCCGTTTGAAAGCGCATATTGGTTAGAAATACGAGTAGGTCAACAGGATATTTTTACGCTACGTTTTCAAATCATTTACTTTACTATCGTTTAAATAGTATCATACTTAGTACAGTATTTTTACTATGTAAGATTAACATGGGTAGTTTTTTTCATGCTTTGCTATAATTTCTGTATGTACAATTTCTTGGTATTTTGACCACATGAAAAAATATACCATCAGATAACTTTGGTGCTTCACAACAATTTTTTTTTTATTCTGGGTAAAAAAATCTCACATTGCCCAACCAATTAAATTTCTTTCTAAAAATGAATTTGATAAAAGTAGGAAATTTTTAAATACGCGAATGTTTCGTTATTCAAAAAATAGGTATTAGTTTGTAAAAGAAAAGCTTATAAAGTATATTCTATTACCACCTTACCACTTTGTCACTTAGCACTTCCATACTTTTTTCGTTGATATTGACTGACACTTCAAGTTAATTTCATTTTATTAGCCTATTTTAAAAAGGCTAAAGCAGAGCTTTTGCTCGTATGCGTGCGTTTTTTACTCGTATGTGTGCGTCGTGTGGGCTGTTAACAAAATCAGATGGATCAAAGTATACAGAAAATGTATAACGGATTGACAAAATTGAGCTAAGAAACATGGTAGTAGACTCCAACAATTCCAAAACTTTGAATAAGTTTTGCTATAGTTTACACCATACAGCAGTCTCAGTTGAACTTTCCGCTCCTGATTCCAATTACTTAAAAACTTACAATAGCTCACTTGTAAGTATAATACTTAATAATACTCTTAGTGCTTATTATGAAAGCATTCATCATATTCTTGAAGTCATCGATTGGACGAATACTGTTTCAATGTTAGATCTTGAAGAAGCCATTTTACAACATAATATTTGACACCATTGAAAGAAATGCCCCTAAGATTAAAAAACGTTGTCTGTCCTATAGCTTGATATAGTGTATGTGAAATCATAGAAACCACCTTAATAAGCTGATGAAAAAAAATTTGATGTTAGTCTTTCTATTCAGGAAGAATATAATGAAATAACTACGCAATTTTCAACGTAGTCTTGCTACATACACTTATGTTAAGATAACTGACGAAAATTTAATTCGCAAACCGACTAAATTCTTCGAGTGAAAAACCATCGGCTATGCGCCGTCGATTTTCTTTAGCAATATCAACTTTTATTCTCCTAGAGAGATTTGCGACTTATTCGCAGATAATTTCCAGAAAGTTTTTATTGCACCAGGTCCATCAAATTCACACCTTTCTTCCTCTGATTCAAGTCCAATAGCCATATGTGTAAAGCTATTTTGGAACTCGATTGCAATAAATTTTCCGATTCTGATCTTCTTCCTCCGACTTTCTAGCATAAGTGTGTAGAACAGCCAATGTATTCTTTGAAAAGTCACTTTCGTCTGAACATTAGAGAAACTTTCATATGAACACCCATTTTCAAAACTGGCGATAGACGCTACATCGCCATTTTATCCGCAAATCGAAAGCTGTTTGAAAAAGTTGTCTACGATAAACTTTCTCCAGTTGCTGATTTTTGTCAGCTCGAGCAGCAGCACGGTTTTAGAAAAAATAACTAAAAAACCACATATTTAACAGTTCTCGTCCCGGAAGTTCTGTGTAAAATGGAGTAGGGTTACCAAGTTGCTGCAGTCTATGCTGGCTTTAGCAAGGTTTTTAATAGAGTTGATCATTCTACCTTGATTTTAAAGCTACCGAATACGCTTGTATTATCTGGAATACATCCTTTGAAACCCATATTGACAGACCCGAGTCTATACGAAAACAATTTATACTTTTCAAGCTGAGAGAAAAGTGCAAACCATACGACTTCGGTAATTTACTAGCCACAACCGTCCCTACAAATTTGGACACTCTCCCTACGATATGGAATTATTATATCAGCCTTCTTCATATTCGATGTTATTAGAGACATTCGTTGAATTCCTCAAAAACAAGATAATGATTAATATCTCTGTAAGCACCATGAGGTTCAATCATTTGATAACATGCACCTCACAAGCCGATAAACAAATACTGCCGGATTTGCAACGGCTTTAGCAATCTTTACTCCCCAAAAATTTCTAACTTATCCTTTAATTCCTCCCTTGTCAAAGCCACTTGCATCCCGTAATTTTCAAGCTGTTTGTAAATATGTTGTCTAATTATTATATATTTGTTGATTAAATTGTAACTTATTTATTGATTTGTAATTTATTTATTTATTTGAACCGTATTCGTTTAAATTTTATATTTTTTATAATTTCTTTAGGTTTATTTATGTGTGAATTCCTTGATAAATAAAATGTGATAAATAAAATGAATTAATAAAATTTTAATCATCCCGCAAAAACAATCCCAATTTGAATTAAGTGATAAATAAAATGATATGAAATAAAAATTTAACGGCAGCAGCTCTTGGCATAATAACAAGTTGACCCTTTGCTGGTATTGACATCAACAATACCTATCTACATTAAATCTGCTTCAAACTGAGACCAACTGACCCTGCGATTTTTCTTTCGATCCAATAATTGGGTCGGAAGCTATAGAAATGAAAATATTTTCAGGGTTGCCGCCCGGAAAGTTTTCGAAATTCAACAAAAATCATCCTTTGTTGTTTGTTTCTATCATCAGGTACTTGCCATATGAAAATTTGTGGGTAGCATATTTGGTACAAAAATGATAAAAAAATACCATTACCAGCTTCACAACCAAAAATTTATCAAACTTGCATCATTCTGTGAATTTCGTTTTCATCTGGTGAAGGGATCGAAACCTATACGGGCAGATATAATTTGTTTTCTCCGCCCTTTCACTCTTCATTAATCAGCCATTATGCACGGCTCGTGTGAATTATTTTTAGCACAGATAATATTTCATAGTGCTTCAGAGACAACTAGTGCACTGATATAGAAGATAATATTTGTAAACAAATTTCTGAACAAAGAAAATGCTGCCTGCCAGCACGTTACGCACACACAAAAAAATTTTGGTTGAATTTTACCCTTATAATAATAGGAAATTGGTTTTCTACTATTAAAGATGTAAATTTACAAAAAAGCGTAAAAAGAATATTTTTTTTACGACCAAATGGTGTAATTTTACCCTGAATAATGATGCAATTTTATGGCTTTGGCGCAAAGAAGAGTACCAAACTAGTAAATTTACACTCTTTTTGCTTCAATTTACAAAAAAATGTGTATTATTCAGCTGATATGACGTAAAAGCAAAAAATGCCCATCGAATGTGTAAAAAAATTTGTGATTCGTTATTTTAAACGAAAAAATGAATATATTTCCTATTATCAAAGTATTAATTATAGACCCACTTTTTTTCTCTGCTTCTTCGGTAACATAACTGGACAATTGCAACCTATATCTGGGTATATCTAGTTAAATATGTTCACGTCAACCCATTGGCGACCAACGAATTTGGTTGAAATTTCACAAACAATTGATAAACTTAAGTGCAAAGTTTCTCCTGGTCTTGGCCATATCACTTTTGAAGATATTAAGCAGCTAAAATTGCATATCGTAATGCCTTAAATAATATTAATCAATAAACATCTACCAGACAAAACATTTGTTAGTTGCCCTAAACTGGCAAAAATAACACTTATCTACAACAGATTCTTCACACACCAACAGATTCTTCAAATTATGGCCCAATAGCTGTGATAAGTGCTACGAGTAAGGTTAGGTTAGGTTGTACTGGCAGGCACAAGGTCACACAAAGACCTACTGGTCCATTGTGATACCAGATAAATGGACCTCGAGAAAGAAAGTTCAGTCCAAGCGGCCATCAAAGGCCCCGGACTTTTTTGCGAACTGAAGGATGTCCTTCAGCTTTTGCTCTGCCACGTGCGAGATATCCACCAGCCAGGGCTCACCGAAGTATCCCAGTCTAGTTTTCCGCAGTGCCGGGCAGTGACACAGGAGATGCTGGATTTTTTCTGAGACTCCCGGCTCTTGACACATCCTACAGGTGTCGCTTGTTAGGAATCCCATTTTCATAGCATGTGCTGCTACAAAACAATGGCCAGTAATGATACCAACGTGTCGTTTGCAGTCAGTCCGCGTTAACTCGAGGAGGTACTTAGTCGATACGAGATTGTATGACCCCCACATGATTTTGGTTAACTTGCAGGTCTGAGTTGCACCCCATCTGCGCGTTGCACCCTGCATCATTTTGGAGTCGATTGAGAACTTAATCGTTTGGATAGGAGTAAGGATGTCTATCGAACCCGAAAGTGGAAGACTAGCCCCATACTTGGCTAACACATCCACCTTCTCATTTCCATCAATGCCCTTATGATCGGGAACCCAGAAGATTCTGACCCTTCTGCTTTTGCCCAGTCTGTTCAGGGCCTGAATGTAAAGTATTTTAAAAATGAGTAAAGTGTTTTAAATTTTTTTTTTAGTTCCAAGTCAATTTTAACACCAATGCAATATAGATTCCATGTACACAGTAGCCAAATGGCGGCGATACTAGACGCAGTTAATTACCTAAGTAATAAACTAGATAGAGGCAATTATGTTGCGGTGATATTTTTGGATCTATAAAGGTTTGGATCCAAAAAAGGATTTGATAGGTTGGATGTAGGTATATGGTATCCGTCAGAAATTTTTATCTCTAATATATGATTATCTCTATGATAGGCATATCGTGTCAAGCAACTATATGTATAACAGTCATAAATGTACAGTAAACATCGGCATTCTTGAGGGATCC
Organism: Nemotelus nigrinus; assembly: GCA_947369275.1. NCBI lineage: Eukaryota > Metazoa > Arthropoda > Insecta > Diptera > Stratiomyidae > Nemotelus > Nemotelus nigrinus. Next base: position 122,227,082 of record OX376374.1, read on the forward strand.
ATACTGGACCCCCTTTTGTTTCTTTTCAGAAAGGAGATCAGATTATTTCGTTAAATTTAAGGGGCACTTAAGATCACAACGCGCAAAGAAAAATGTAGAACATAGTTTTTTTTTCTAACTGTTTTTCTAGACACAAGTTATGCCGACAAGTAAAACGTGTATGCTCGTACATATATACGTTCCGGGACAAAATGATAAGACATCCTTAAAAATACGCAAAATTGTAAAAATGATTGAATGTATGAGTAATTCGTTTACGCCTACAGTGTGTATTCATATTAAAAGAGGCATAGACACTGAGTGGATTTGATTGCTTGCAAATACCGTTATTTTCCAGGAAAATGTTATTTTTGAGTGGGGATTCAAGTGAGAACAGAATGAAGAATAGTGAAGTATTTCAAAAGTAGCAAGGATAATAAAAAAAACGCCGTTGTGCAGTGTTATGCGTGTTTTAAATTATCTGAAAAAATCACCCGGGCGATCATCGGCGTTATCAAGATCAATAATAAGAGTTCCTTCTAATTTTCATTGACTGCTCGACAATTGGTAGCCAAATGGGGTATACACAAATATAAAAAATTTAAAAGGGTTTATTTATGACCATTGCTTAAGCAAGAAACTAAGGCGCAAACCACCTTTAATGGCAACGCATAAGACAAAACGATTGCAGTTTGCTACGAAACACGTCAAATGGAAGAAAATGTGGAATGTATTCTGTTTTCTGAGGAAAAAAAATGTTCCTATGCTGATGGGTAGAATTACTATTTTCATATGAAAATAGTAATTCTACTCATATGAGTTGCGTGAAGATAAAGGCCGGCAACAAAGTGCTGGTTCTGTCATGTTGTGGGCCAGAATTGGATATCACGAGACTATATTGATTTAATTAGACCAGAGGTAAGAGATTGTGTAGCAAAAATATCTAGCGAAAACTATATATTCCAGCAAGCACTCATTCAGAGAAGTGAAAAAGTTTTTCTCATCAGAAGATATAACTGTTTTATGCTGGCCAGCGAGATAACCTGATTTCAACATTATTGAGAATGTATAGGAAACGTGAAGCGGAGCTGTTTATGCAAATGGAAAACAATATGAAAGCGCCCATTATCTATAGATGGTCATTGAATCGGAGTGGCAGAACACTCGTATTAATCAAAATGAAATTAAGAAACTGAATGAATGAACTGAAAAATAACGTTGATTCCACCCATTATTGGTATAACAAAATGTTGTTGTTTAAATAAACTTTATGGGGTATATTTTAATTTTAGCTAAAAGTGTTTTATCATTTTGTCCCACTCAGAATTTTTCGATTGTTGTTCAAACTTCAGATATTCTTCCTGTGAGCATTTTAATACATTCTGGTGTTATACTGTCAAGTTCCGAAGAAACATCGTTTTTTAAATTGTCGATTAGTTAGGCTACTTAATTTTGCACTGTTGTCTTAAGTCCATTCTTGTTATATGAGCTGGCATTGTTCAATGATTTTATTCCAAAACATGGTGATACTACTGAGTTATATCTAGTCCAATCTTTGCGAAATATTTATCTTAATGTTCAGCAATTGTTTCACTGAAGGAGATCAACGATTCGTCTATCAATTACTCTTTCATATATGATGCGTGCTGCGTTGTGTCTTTCCGTGCTTTTACCAATTCATTTATTATCTCGCAGTTCTTGGCACTATTTTAGCGTAAACCTTTCAAAAAACTTTTACCGCAAATTCTCATTTTTTTTATCCATCACTAATATATTCTACTGGTTTTTTGAATAGTTGAATGAAACCGCTTTGTATATTTTGTATGAAGCTTTGACATATCAATTATTTATTTATTTTTTTTTTTGATATCCATGATGCTTCTTGTACCCTTAATTCATTGCTGAATGTTACTTTAGCTTAAGCTTGTGATAAGATACTAGTCCGTTTTTCAATATTTATGTTTGGTTTACTATTTACATCATGTGTCACATATCTTACGAATTCCATCTTGCTTAAGATGCTGATAGTTATTTTTCTAGGAGGCAATTTTTCTTTTACCGAAGTCCAAATCGAAATATTTAGCAGTTCATGATCTTAGTTTGACCACTCATCATCGGCAGGAAGTAGTTCGTTAGACCAACTGTATTTTTTAGAGCAACGTGATTAAGTAATATTTGTGAAGTTTGACTTATACGTGTCAATTTGCTTGAATTAATTGAACTCTTAAACCATTTGTAATATCTTCATAAACTCTGGTGGGTTTTCGAAAAGTTACAAGACCGATGTCAGCGTTGGATACAGTGATAATTTATCATGCGATGAATACAGAGAAACAAGTATTTGATTTAAGAACTGATCATCTTCGAACGAGGCTTTGTAAGTAGTACCAATTTTATCAAAATAGTTAAAGTTCCACTAAGCTGGTGTTGAAAAAATGTTGCACATTTTGATGTATCTATATTTTACTCAAATTTCTATTTGAATTTTTCATGATCAAGATTGAAAATTTCATGTTGGTTAATTTTGTTCATTTTTTGCATTCCGTGCATATGGATATACCAACTCTTTGTTTGGTGTGGATATTTTTTCTTTTAGGAGGAGTGAGATCTCTGAAAATGGATTTATTTCGTGGCTATCAACATGTAGCACACTTACCTTTATTTGAACAAGTGGATACTTTATGGTTAAGCCTTTGTCATTTGTAGCATCTACATTTGTGTTTGTGTGTGTTTTTTAGCGAAATTTCTGAGTGCTCCAGTGAAATGTCTTGATTTGCACGCCTCCGTTTTACAATTGCTCTATGTACTATATCAGAGTTTTGACGGTATATGGTTTTACATGGTCTTACCTTGGATTGTTTTTTCGCAGCCTGCTCTTTATCAGGCTTCATTGTAATGCTTCTATTAATTTTCTTTATTCTTTGGTATTTAACCTTCCCTTATTATGTCAGCATAAAAACGCTAAGCCTTATCTTTAATATATTAGTTATATTTCTGATATTCCTGTAGTTTTTTTATTAACAAGTTAGTTGATTCAATTTGCGACAAAATTTTACCATCCTTACATTTCTTTTGAAAGTAAGATGGCATTTTTCGCAAAGTCACTTTAGTTTTCGCCTAATTTCAGTATGCCATTATGTACTTCAGGGGCGATGTTTATACAAGCAGTTGGGAACAATCTATTGCCCCTCATATTTAAGATTTTGGTCGCCGTCATCAACTGCCCTTCGGCATTTTCCATATTTAATGCCATGCTCTGCAGCACTGAGTTTTACGGTAAATTGAAGTCTTGCGATAATTATTTCAGATACAAACTAAATAAACACTCGTTCATAATACAATCGTACATTTTGTGAAAAAAATAGCTGATATATTAGAAAAAGTTTGTTTATTGCCCGAAAAATAGAATAATTTCAACAAGAGCAGGAATTGCCTTGATCACCAAACACTTAAGAGAGAAGATACAACAAAAAAACACTAGCAACAAACACTTTTAAGACTGTTTCTGATTCAGAAAATTTAACATATTGGTTAGGCTTAAAGCCCACGGAAAAACCAAAATTTACCAAATTTAAACATAGTTGAAAATGTATATGTAGCTGTATGGCGTTCTTGTGAATTTCTTTTTGTTCTGATGGTCCAGTTGTGAATTCTCGTGAACAAAAATTTTGAGTGTACCAAAACTAAATAATTTAGTGAAAAGTTATCGTTCTGGTGGGGCCGAGAATTTTGAAAATTTCAAACGAACAGGATGAACGTGGCATTTCAAACTGACTGGGTGGACAATCGTTTGCATCGATAAAGTCTGGTAGTATTCCTAAAACCAATGGATCTGATTGTTATGGGAATTTATGGATTGTTGTACAGTGCAACAAAGATTTGTTTTAGTCTCTAGCTAAATCGTTTTAATATTTTCTAAGTCCATAAATCATCATTTTTTGCACAAAGCTAAGTCAAAATGGTATTATTATGGTTTATTTAGCCCATTCCAGTGCTCAGTGTATCAGGGTACCAATATAAACCTTCAACTACTTGCATAGTTCATATTACTTCTATCGTCTTCTGACCGACAGCATGGCTTCCGGAAATGGCATTCAACGATGCATGCTATCTTAGAGGTTTTTGAGGCAATAGCAAGAGCGAAGGAAGCATGTCATCGTGCCAGACTGGTCGTCCTGCTGGTAACTGGTACAAAATGCTTTTAGCTCGGCAAGGTGTACAGATATTCTTCGTGCCCTTGAGCCGAGATTTCGCATGCCTAGTTACTTGCTAGCCTTGATACGGGACTACTTCAGAGACCAATGGTTGCTCTATGATACCGAGGAGAGAATCAGAAGGAGGCCTTTTACCTCAAATGTGTCACACGATATTAGGACCTAACCGCTGGAACATCATGTCCGATGTGACAGCACATACGATCTGGAAATGCATGTGGATCTGTCTCTGGTAGGATACGCTGATAACGTCACAGCGGTAATCACTGCGCATTCTGTTTACTTCGCCCAAATGAGACTTAACCAAATCATGACCGAGAACGGCCTTCTGTTGACGGTCCCAAAGACAGAGATTTTCATGCTAACGAAGTGGAAGATACTAATTGTCATACTCATGAGACTTGGCTCCGTCAGGGTCCACACCAGTAAGTCATTCAGGTATATGGGAGTGACCCTTGACAGCAAGCTGACCTATTGGTATGTGTTAGCAAGCGCTTTTGTAGTCGTCACTTCGCTGAGTAGGCTAACGTCATCCAACTTAGTGAGACGCGACGGAAGCTGCTTTTGCTAATGACCAATTTTGTGTTGCTAGATGTGGTTGAAGTTTGAGGAGATGCCTCCGAACTAAGAAGTGTTGCAAGCGCATCGCTATTGTGAGCAAAAAGGGCCCTGCCCATTACCTTTAGCTACATCATGGTCTCAAAAGAGGCCGCGATGATGGTACCGGGTGTAATCCCAATAGAACTATTAGCGCGAGAATGCAGGCATGGATACCTCTCTCGCTCAGACCCAGGCTGAACAAAAGCCCAGAATGCTCAACAAGAACTTATTACTTTCATTTAATTCCACATAGTTGGTTTGCATGGTCAGACTACAACTTGAGGTTCGTGTGCAACACATAATCCATTAAATTTAAGCGAAAACTATTGATTTATGCAAAAAATGAAAACTTAATTTACAATAGTGTTGATGCTGTTGGTCAGCCTGCGAGAATGACTGTTGAGTTGAATGATTTTTTTGTTATTAACTTTTCCAAAAGTACCAACCATTTTTTAGTGCGATCGAAATTCAGTGTGTGATCATCAAGCGATATGTATTTTTATTTCAACGACACTGTAGACAAAATAAAATCATGCTGCATATCCAAAATCAGGTTCCAAAGTAAATTGAACTATCAAAAGTTTCGTGAACTCAGCAGTTATGGACAAAAATGTTTTGAATAATGCGTAGATCCTGGGTTCTGCACAGACCAGGAATCCAGAAGATTTCGAATGTTTCAAATCTGGTGTTCATTTTTTTTAAACGAAACAACATCTAAGGCATAGTATCGAACCCATTAGTGATTGAAACGCATATAGTGGGTCAGATTTCTCGGATGTATTGAGCCTCATCTGCGTTATGTCCTATCCAAACTTCTTATGAGACTTATGGAACTCTTATCTTTATTTCGCTAGTACTGGATAGTGTTCTACACTCTCTACTTCTTCAGCACAATATATGTAGCTGTCATCCTACCTCTTATGTATCATAAGAAGATATTTTTGCACCCAACTTGTAGTTCTTTAAAATAATTTGTTTTTATAATGATTATGGAGTCAATAAATAATGCACAAACTATCAATAGATCCAAAGTAAAAATTGATCAAATGATATTTTCAATCCCATTTAAAACTAAGTACATCATATCACTTATCCTTTACATGTCAACTAATTATGCATACTGTATGCACAATCAACATATTTGCTTACAAACAAACTATTTGTAAATGATCACTCAAATTTACAAACACCAGACTCTTACATCCAAACAATAAGGTTGTGTGGTCATAACATCTTGTTTTTTGACCTGCAAACATGATCTGCTTAAATAAATGTACGTTCCATCAAAATTGCATGCATATTTATCCATTTATTTATAAACACTTCAAGTGCAAACAATAAATAAGAGTCATTATTTTTCAATCAAGCACTAATCTCAATTGCAGATGATTGTTGATTAATTGATGATTTCGTTATGCCTCATGTTCCGATGAAGTAGATCGTTTGATTTTCGCTCGGCAGATGAACGAGCAAGTGTATTACGTTTCGTGGTTGTTGTTTAGGTTTATAGCAAATTAATGATGCCTTTCGACAGAGAAATAGCGTAGCAGACAGACTACTTCTCGCTCGAAATTTATTGACCCATCAAAAATTCAAATGACTTATTTTAATGATTGGAGCGAAATAAAAATGTCGTTCTCTATGAACTTAAGTGATGAAATGATTTACAATGTGTCCCGTCATCAAATTTTTCATTTTCAGAATTCATTGGACTTTAGACGCAAGAGGTAAATATTGAAGTAATTTAGTACTGTTATATGGAAATTTTCTCAAAATGTGACTTCAGTAGAAATTAAACTAGCGATCCACTGTGAAATTTGGTGTAGTGTTTATTTATGTATCAGTCAATTTCCAGTAGGGGTATAGTCAAATAATCGCTTGTATGAATCTAATTGGCTGATAGTTTCGTGAATAGGCCTGCAGATGTCAGATAAGACGATAAGGATGAGTTCGTGAATGGCATATAGATATGGACTCACTGATGCTAGTAAGCCGAAAACCAAGAACATAAGAATTTATGTTGACTTAATACAAATGAGCTTGTTTAAAAACAGTATTACGTTATTTTGCATTATGTAATGAGGGAATGAGCGGTAAAAATGAAAAAAGAAGATACAAAATAATATTGATATTAATAAATATGAAGTGCTTGAGGTAAAGTTATGGGTGGTGTGTCGGAAGCAACATATTTCTTTATGATTTTATTTATCATAAGTAAATATTGATACTTCTGCTGATATCTGCATGAAATTCGGGCGCTCTGATTCAGATTCCTTAATTACCACATTCTTAAGACAAAATTGATGTTGATTTTCTGCAAACTATGCAGGTATCTAAAATATATACTTTTTCGACGTTTGTCATCCTCTTTTTGAATTTGTCCCAAAGAAGAAAATTTCATAGTCCTGATGATAGTTGATTAAGATGTTTAGGAGTTAAGATTAGTCTGATCAGAAATAGGCTTGATATTGCGCAGTTGATGGCGAAACAATATTTGATGCATTGAAATACATATGTGTTTCCTAACTTAATTGTAACATTGGACAAACCAAACCTCGGACAAGAGGCATTGGAATTCACCTCTGAATCTTTTGAACTAGTAGGAATCGGCGAGTTTTTCGGAAAATATTCAAGTCATTTTGATTTGATGTTTCGTGTCACGCAAAAAATAAACCTCAACCAAATGTTGCTTTGATTTCCTGTAACTTCATCAGAAGATCGGTCGTAAATAAGATTTAAAACTTCTTGTGCCTTTCCATGAATACCTGCATAGTATTTTATGGTTTTCAGGGTGCTTCCTTCATTTCAAATGTGGTATGATAAAACATGCTGTCTAGTTTTGTATTGAATTAAAAGTTTTTTGCTACCAAAAGCCATTTCATACCAGCATTGAAATGCAATCATTTCAAAAATCGGATAAATACTTACAAAAATAAAGGGAAACTGGTTCGTTGATATAATGAAAAAACACAGCCAATAAGCGAAAAATTGAAAAACAATAAACAGGATAAAATCACGACATTATCCTATCCACGCCCATTCTAGACGTCACTGGAGCTCAACACGGCTATGGAACATACAAAAATAATTAATTTTATTTCCGATGCACGTCTATTCTGTGCAATGACGTCAAAGGACCATCATACGTCATGAAACCAAAGTTTACCTGAAATGTCGTGATCATGTCTTGTTCGTTCAAGGACTCACTATAATCAAACACCAGGTGCTGATCTTGTATTTTCGGTAGCTGAGTGCTGCGTCAAATCAGAAGTAAAATGAGCCGCAGAATTAATCACTTCCCTTATATCCCTTATTTATTGATTGTGACCGAAATCTTTATGGCTTTCAACCTTTAACCCAAAACGGGTTTGATAGATTATAAACAGAATAGTCCGGTATTATTAGTAACTTGCAGTATGTCAAGATGTAATCACAAAAATTCTCTCATACATAGTCAAGTTTATTTTATAATTTATTGCTAGCAAATTAAGTAACGAACGTTCGAAAAACCAATTGATATATTAATAGGGCTTCGATTACTGGGCCCAAAAATAAGAAAAACTGTTGGTCTCAACTTCTGCGTGGATTTATCTTCACGTGATGAAACCCGTTGGCAAGATCTGCAATAATTTGTAATTTGCCAAGTATCACTGGTAATTTTCTTGTTCAACTTCCGATAAAAAGTCACTAGTCTCCATTTTCCCTTTTCAATTGGGGCTCAATTTCTCGGTAACGGTACAAATTGGTGAACACATGAAGCGTATTCCTTATATCCATTGGGATAGCATATCAATAACGTATCTCTTTACTGCTTCTCTTAAGACATACGGGCAACTTTATGATTTAGTGTATACAGGTACGTCGTCCGTTGATGGGATCCGCTGTTGTATATATTTGGTAAGATAAATTCTTGTTTTTCACGAAAGAAAACATCATCATATTCTTGGGAAATATAAAATAAGAGGTATTTTTCGTCACTTTTTAAACCAGAAGCTTAGAAGTAACCTGGTTAAGCTACCTTAAAGATAATCGTTAAAAAAGAAGTCAAAGTTAATGTAACTTTCGGTTGCTCAATTGATTTGGGTACCTGGACACAGGGGCTTTCAGGGCAACTGTAAGGCCGATGAACTAGCAAGGCTTGGTACCTTGCCACCGGAGGTCTCTTACTCCTTCTCAATAGGTTTACCGATGGCATCGGTCAAATTGACCATCAGGCAAAAGTATCTTGAGGGCGCTAGGAAGTCCTGGGCAGATGAATCATCCTGTGCGATAGGCAGTCCCGGAGATCCATCGATGGGCATTATACCAGGCAACTTTTAGGCTTAAGTCGAAGCGCTCTGCGTTGCACTGTGGGCGCTCTTACAGGACATTACCTCATAGGGCGTCATTCGCAACGATTGGACGAAGGCTCTGAGGACGTCCTCCATCTCATGTGGCAGGGAGAATGGTGGTGGCACTTGGTGTGCCCTTTTTTTTCAAACCTAACTGAACTATCCCTGGTCAATTGAATGGAGATAGCGCGGTTCCTCAAAGGAAGCAGATGGTTTCCTGAGTTCAGTGAGTAGGAAAGAGACATAAATTGTTGTGGCATCACAACGGGCCTCTATTGTGCCTATGTGTGTCGATAGTCCGAACTCTGTAGATCGGCAACCACTTCAACCTACATACCTAGTGCAGCTTACCTTAAGATAGTTTTTTGAAAGTAGATTTGTTTTTAACGCTTGTTCCAATAAAACTATTTGGTCCACTTTTGAAGAGTCGAAAACGTTGACAAGGTTATACCAATCTCTTGAGTGGCAGAGCTTCTTGGAAAAATAAACATCATGTTTGATGATCGTTACTCGAATGTGAAGGAAAGTCTACCCTTTTGATGCCAACCGGGATTTTGGCAATGATTTTACAATTTGCAAGGACTATTAGCTTTTTTGGCATTAATTTAGGTTGAAGATGAAAGGATAAAGCTGCATTCTTAGTTAAGTTTAGGTTTTGCGACTGCCTCCTTCAGACAGACTCCGCAGAAGGCTCATTTTGGGATACCTTGATCCACTGTGGTACTACATGATCATATTATTGATCTAGTTGTTGATAGTTTTCGTTTGCTTTCTCACGAAGGTTTTCTGTGACAGAAACATTATTTACTTATGATAATAATAGCTTTATTTAATAGATCGAAGGGTCTGAAATAATTACAGTGTATGAACTAAATTTAGAGTTTAAACAAAATCTTTAAAGCTATGCTACTAATAAATATAATTATTTGTTTAAGGTGTTATATGTTATATAAGATTAGGCAAAATTAGCTTAAAACTTACTAGAATACTTAAACTAACGTAGGATAGTTTTCACTACTAAAGACTAAAATCTAGGTTAAAGGAATGTATAAGAGAATACGCTACCTTACGCCAGATTCAATGGGGTTAGAAGAGCGTGTACATTTTTTAAAGAACTTTCGTTGCAGAGTATGAGCTCTAAACTTTATTTCATTGATTTTTGTTAAATTTAAATGCGAGTAGTGGGGAAATAGTAAGGTTTGTTAAATATGATTTTTAGGCGTTGATTTTGGAGTATTCGAAGCTGTTTAACATGTGATGCTGCGCAGTTATTCCATATTCGACAACCGTATAGAATGATATGTTCCATTTGGTTGGATTTCGGAGACTTATTCGAGATAAGACATGCAAATATTATGCAGCGTTGGGCTTAATACTGAGCCTTGAGTAACGCGGGGATACAAGTCACATTTTTTAGACCAACTTTGTGTCTTTACATTAAAAGGAATGAATATTTTCAAATAAGCAGGTGGGCAGTTAGTATTTAACAAGTTTGAATATTATATCATAATGCCATACCGTGTCAAAAGCATTTTCGATAACAAGCGCTATGAGACCAGTTGAGTGTTTTCATTTGAAATTGTTATTGATATGATTGACATTCTGAGTAGCTGATGAGTGGTAGACATACCAGGTCCCAAGCCCAACTTGAAATCAGGAATAGCGGAAGGAGCTTGGATTTCATTTTGAATATGAAGATAATAACCGTCTTCGAAAACTTTACTAAAGGTAGGAAGAAGCTGCTGAAGAGCCAGCAAATTTTACGTGACTTTAAAATTGGGATGACGAGTGCATTTTCTAAGCAGTAGGAAAGTAGTCTAGCTTCAAATAAAAAATAAAAGTTGCTAAAATGATTGCTTTGATATTAAGGTTTTAAAAAAGAACATTCGGCAAGCCGTCATCACCAGGGGCCGATTTCAATTTCAAAGTTTTGAGGTGGGATCTTATTTCTGCAGGAGTGCAGAAATCACGAGAACGGAAATAGATTGCGGTTGCTGTTAGTTTAGCAATTTCAAGATCCCCTTTGAGACTGGTATCGGGATTAGAAACATTAATTAATTCGGGTCAACATTGCTAAAGGGCGATTCTGCTGTTTAGATTACCGAGCAAATTATGAACTGGCGAAGAATAAAAATGTTTCACTGCTGATGTGAATGCATTATTATTTTGTGGCGGTGTTTGGTTAAAGGAAGTGTTTGATTGTATATATAAAAAAGAAAGAAGCACGTAAGAGTACACAGCTTCAAAATTTCATTGTAACATTTTTACAGTGCATATGCTTTCTGTATCATTGAATCTTTAAGTAAAGGTAATATACGGGATTGAACATTTTATTTATAATATCGAATAATCCTGTGATAAGTAATAGCTCATATATAAGACATTTACTGATGATTATTTGTTAACAATTACATATCTATATCAGCAAAAAGATTTAATAAGATTAGAACTCGAGTGTGCTGTGACTTTTGTATAATGTGGAAACATATAAGAAGTAGGTCTATGCTAAAAATTAGATATTTGCGAGCTTTGACGGCGGTGAAAATTTTAATTAATTTTATGTTGCCTCTATATTTCTGTGGTGAGAACAATTTCATAAAAGGCAAGGACGTAGAGTAAAAATTGATAATATTTTGTGCTTGATTATGGTAACGTTTATATTTTTTAACACTATTTAAGCGCTAAGTGTCTAAAAGTAGACAAACATTTTTTTATGTCAAATTTCGAATTGTGATAAAATCTGGCAAAAACATAAAATCACAAAGCGTATTGGCGTTTATCAGAAATAAATATATGTGATTTTTTATTAATGTGCGGGCGACCCTGTTGGTACAACTAGCACGTGAAAAAACTGTTCTAATCATCGAATCTTCTAAAACAAATTTGCTTTTCATGAAAAAAGGCGAACAATTTATAAATTTAATGTTTTCTCTACTCTGCCAGTTCAAAATTTTTAAAATTTCGCTTTACTCAAGAATGATACCCTTTCACCAAAAGTCCTATTTTACAACACACAAAACGAGAACTCATTGTTCACGAGAACTCACGGCCGGATGATCAGATCAATGTGAAATTTAACAGGGTATGTTGGTCTTAAGTAAGAGCAGCTCTGCTAATGCAAATACGACCAACCCTGTGACAGTGGCGCCATTTTGAGAGATTAAATTAAATTTTAACGAACTTCATATATTAGATGAACCTTATTGTGAGCCAAATTTGGTGCAATTTTGGCTGGAAAACTACGATTGCTAGCTATGGTAATTTCTGTCATATTTTCACTAAAGGATGCTTAGTATTAAACTTTCAAAAGAGAATTACCTTGTAGTGACAATAAACAACAGATATTTCAATTTTAAAAATTTCGAAACTTTCGCGGGCGGTAACTCATGAATTCGTTTTGTTCTTTTAACTTCCATCCCAGTCATCAAATCGAAACGAAATCGATAGGATGAATTGGTCTCAACGTCAAATGGATTTATTAAACTTTCGACTTTTGGCAAAAGATTGGCAGAACCAAACATTTTTTTTTATTTGTGATTTTGTATTTTATTTGATAATTTTATTTGATAAACAGTTACAAGGAAAGTAAGTACTCAATGCTTAAGTATTCAAAGTTTTAGAATATTTCTGGATGGCCACCCCAAAAAATATTTCTATCCCAGTTACTTCTGGCGTACTTCAGTTGTGCATTAGGAAGTCATTATTGCACTAGGAAATTTTCATCATTTTCGTATGATTAACATCCTATACTGAAAATGTGTAGCATGTGTTTTTTTCTCTGAATTTTGAAATTTGTTCGAAAGTCAACCCTGCAAATCTTTCTACTTTATGGCTTTCGATGCAGTCATTGCATCAATGTGGTATATAACCTTCAGGTTGGTCGTAATACGGAGGTCGTTTGATATAACATCCACTATCAATCTAGACATTTCCCTTACTTTTCTTCGGAAAGCAGTCTTCCCAGCAGCCAATGTGCAACAGTTTTTTTTATTTGTTATTCTTAATGTAGCATTCGAAAGGGGTTTTCTTTTTTTGAACTATTCGTCTTTTAGTGATTAATGAGAAAGTAAAGGAGATTTTTTTCATCGTGCTTAGCATTTGAAAATGTCGATAAATTTACAAGTGGTTTTGAATATTTAACAGCATTTTAAATATTGAAAATCTAAAAATCACTAAACCGACAAGAAATCAGTGAAAATCGCACACAAAAAAGGATGTCTAATCGAAAGATATCTCACATATTACTAAGATATGCTCTAACTATTGACAGTAAAAAATATCCGAAACTTTAAGGAAATGACAAAAAGGAAGAAATGCTTCACCGCATGTGGAAGTCGAAAAGTTGGCAAATGTTCAAATTGTTTGTTCAGTCAAAATATATTCTACTCAAATTGTAAACTTTTTAAACGACCTACCGTTTTAATCTTCATTTGATTTTTTAGCTGACTTTCATTAATTTCAATTTCACCGAATCTACATATTCACTTTTATTCGATTAATTTAGAAAATAATTTCGCTTGTATTAAATTTTTAATATTATTTAGAAAAAAAACTTTTGATAACCATTTTAGGTACCTAAATAGATAGTCAAGTTGAATTCGAAAATTTGTTAACTAACTTACATCTTTACACAGCATATTTTTCAATTGGCCGTTAATAAAACCAATCTAATTTTTTGGTGATTAAGTCAACTTTTAATGATTTTCTATGGTATTTAGCTAGAGTTTCACTTACTTCATGTAATGCTTTAAGTTCAATTTGACAATTATTGCTTTTTTCAAATGTTCTTCGTTTTCATAATATTTTATTCTCCAACTGAGTTCGTTGACAAAGCTAGATGTGCATGTAATGTAAAGTGTAATAAGCAATAAGAAATTGATTGAGACTCTTAAGATTTCGTATACTTAATACATAGTTAATGGGAATAACCGCTACTTAGTTCCCTTTAAACCATTTGGTCTATGATGATTGATCATTTATCGCTTCGAAATATCAATTTAGGAATTGTCCAAAAAGAACTAGGGGCATAATACTGTATTATGATGTAAGTGTGGGTAAGAGTGTGGAAGGAAAGAGGCTTTTCAAAAAATTATTGCAGAAAATATTTTAGAATACATGTGGTTTGATAGAACATTTTTTTTAAAAATAATTCCAAATACAGTTTGAACAATGACTAAAATAGCTTCATGAAAAAATATAAAATTATTCTATTGACTCGATAAAGCCGAGTTGATACCAATTCAAATTTAGCTTGGATCACAATTTAGATCGAATCGATTGAACATAATCGCGGCTTAGATTGAAAATAATTTCTTTAAAGGCTCAACAGCCAGTATTCTTGGCAATAGCCCATAAAATTAAGTAATAGCCCATAAAATTTCGAAAATCGGATTAGAACAAGTCCAACTGGCAGCTAGTTTCAACCAGAAGCTTGAAGTTATTTTTTGAACTTATTCACACCCAAATTTGATGCATTCCTGTTGATTATGTGCTCAGTATGAATGAAACTAAATAAAGACTGATTTGTTTCAGATATATTTTATTGAAATTTTAACTTCTTATGAATATTTAAAGTTTGACTTCTATAATTTCACATTTTTGACATTGAAACAACAGCTTAGATCTATTATTTATTTTTCTATTTTGGTACATAAAAGACATGTTTCTACTTACCTTATAAAGCTTGCCAATTTCCACTGCGAAAATAAATTTTCCCTTGGAATGAAAATATAAATTAAACTTTTGTCTATTTTTCTTTTTTCACTACCAGCAATTGTATCATTTTCGTAGTCTAATGTTAAATATGTATTATGCATCCGGCTATTGAGATCCCGAAATGCATTAAACTATGAAAACTAGTAAACACAAAATAACGTACTACATTTTTAGAATTTTTCATAAACTATTCTATTATCTAGCATATAATTGTATTATACTCTCCTGTACTTTCACCTAGAATACTTTTATTACTTAGATTAAAATCATTATTTTACGAGCATAGTTTATTTGTAAAGACTATATGCAGCGTACGTGGTGTTTATTATTTAAATCGAATGATTTGTCATAAAAACAAGCTAGTCAAATTCAACGCAAGGAACACAAGTGGTTTTTCGATTAATCTTATGGTTTTTATTCCGTCAATTACCACAAACTGATCAATTCTCTTTGCTTTTATAATAAAACCAGATATTAAAATTGAGTTTCAATCTAATAATTTTCTAACGAAAAACCGACTCTATTAACATATTCTATGAACAGACATTTACAGCATCATTTTACGAGTTTAGGTAGACTTGGTACGCATCGTAATTTCTTAATAAAGTTTTGCTGTTGGCTTGATTCTCCCCTGAGTTTGTACTCTGTTTTGCGCAAATTTATATGCACACATTGTCAACACTAGAAGGCGCTAAAATTTTTGCAACATGTGTTTGAAATTACATCAACATAGCCTTCGGCAAAGAGTAAATTTACAAGTTTGATAATGGCGCCCAAAGCCGCGCATGTTTTCCGAACATTTCTCTGAATATTACGAAACTGTGCTCGCTTGAAATATAAGCAGCTAACAGGCACCCGGTCCCACCAGGAACTAATACTAAACTTATTAAGAAAGAAGCTCGTTAGGACATGAAATTCAATGAAGCTGTATATTGTTACATTGAACACAACCTAAATGAACTTGCCATATGTTTCTTAGAAACCATTTAAAATTCAAAAGCGGTGTATATTCAAAAAGCGAATGGCCTTGGCAAGTTCTTATCAAGTTTCGAATCTAATAAAGTCCTTTATTAATAGAGAACCTGCAACGAAGTTTGGTCCACCATCTGATTTAAGGTGGATATCTACGTTCGTGAACAGCCAAGAGTATTCAGAGGACGCTACTAAAGTACTTATTCTCTGTCCAATTCCCAAAATATACACTTGGAGCTTTCTTAAAATTGCGCCCCACGGAATACCAAGCAGCAAAACGGAACGAACGAAAAGCGAAATCTGTTGGTAGCAATTGACCTTGTTTCCTTACGCTCTTTTGTTTTTCGTTTTTATATCGCATCGTGTGTAATTTGTTGTCAAAACTTATTTGGGTGATTTTGCCTAACGCTGGCAAGCAGACGCCTTAGTTTAAATAATTTAAAAGTAATGCAATTTCTAAAATTTTCAGATTCTTTAAAATTACTTCGTATTATACTTTAAGTCGTAGGCCGACCGCAACAGCTTCCTGTGGAAAATGAAAAAAGTGAATATTTAATATTGAAAGGAGAAAGAAAACGACCATCCGCATCAGGCATCCCACGATGAAAGTACCACCTCGTGTTACGTATACTGAAGGTATACCGGATAGATAACACTCAGGATACATTCAGTATACGTATACGAAGTCGTACAATAGCAACGGTTAACACGACGGTGTATTGTTGTTAATAGAAGAACATGTCTTGCATCTGGAATATTAAGCATAGTGTCGATCTCATCTCCGTTGATATCGTCCTGGAGCCTGTGCCCCAGACGTCCTGGTCTTGCTTTCAGCCACACAGCAAACCCCAGCACCGGCATTTCTCATACTCCATGCGCTAAACAGAAGACGAAACAGAGCCACAGCCAGTACCAGGTAAGTAGCGATGATTTTCTGTTGATATTATCTGCAAAAAATATTATACACACTAAATAGGTATTACGTTATTTGGTTAAGCTGAGTTGAACAGAGCACAGGATGTGCAAGCGAAAAGACCGAGACGCGCAGAAGAGGCCGAGAGGTGGCGGTCAGGGGCCGTAGCACGAACGATGCTTGGTTGGCAGCGGTCGTAATATGCTACGTGTTTATATAAAATTTCATAAGGGATAGGAGAGATTGCCATCAAACGGTCACATGCGACCGATATTGCAGAAAGGATATCAGACTTCACTGAAATTAAGTGCACGCTCTAAGAATCGTTGAGTGTGATGCAAAATTTGTCGTTGCCGTGAGAACAGGGGTGACAGTGTCACTCCTCGCCTGCATGAAACTATGTAATCCGATACTCAAGTCAACCGACAAAGCATCACTACCAAACACCATGTGTTTTGTACCCCCTAACATTAAAGGTCTCATGAAATTCATACCGAATTACTTTCCGGTGTGTAATATAGTAGTATACGTATGGCATTCTGGAGAATGTTATCGATTTGCAATTTAGCCATGAATTTATACATATTCTGGTAGGCATTTTTTCGCAGACGCCTCAACAAGAGTTGGCTCGACCCATCCTTCGATTCTCTCGTGTGCCAACAAATGCGTGGTCTATAGTTAGTGAGTTTCTCAACAACGTCATCTCTATGACAGCGCTAATAAAATCTAAGCCGCAAGAGAATTGGAAATTCTAAAGGGCAGCAAATATGCGTTAAATTGTACGAAAATGATAACCTTATTGTATCGTTGAATCAATATTTATATGATGGGTCTGCGTTTTTATGATGGGGTCGGTCCACCAGTGGCAGCGTATTTTTATAAGTTATGTAGAATATGCGAATAATCAAAGAGGGGAAGATGTCTGTCTCATAGCCGCGAGGAACAATATAGACGAAACGCATTATCTTGCCTCCTGTGTGTCGATGGTGTGTGACGTAGGTACGCTAAATCAATGGGAAGCTTAACCTTGCAATATGGATGAGTTTGTAGATTTGGACCATATTTCCGGCATAAGTCATAATGCAAAGTGTTTATAAATCTTTCAATCAATATACGAAGAACATTTACTTACCACATTGAACCGATTCGGTTGCACATTTGTCCACTCAAATTCATACAAACTAAGCTAACGCTCACTTTCACTAATACATTATGCAACTGGCGAACTAATTTAACACTTTTCAACTGCAGCAAAAAAAAAAAAGTTGAAAAATCAAATCATAATTCACATTCACCATCAGTGCAGCCAGACGATTTCAAATGCCACTTAAAAGCAAAAATTAGACTCTGTGCCGCTGAACTTGACCGTGACATCTGCCTTGAATTTAAATGTCCCATCATTGAAAGATGCATGCTGTGAAATAAATAAAAATCAAATGAAATGAAGTCATGTTTGTGGTTGTGAATACGTACCTTGTATCTTCTTGTGTCCATACGCCAACCTTTCAAGTGATAGCTATATCTTATGGTCATACTTCATACGCTAGACTGGGTTAGCGGTTTCCTGGGGCCGGTGGCTGTCGAATTTCAGCAAGCAAGTTCCGATCTCTTGAAGATACCTGGAACTGTAGGCGGCAATGGAGCGGTTACAGAAACACTGGAGAAAATTGAAGCCCCGAACTCGGTGTAAATATTTTGAGTGCCAATCGAGAGCTTAGAGATGTTTTCCTATCAACGTTTAGCAACGCTTTGATATCATTTCGGAGGCACTGTGACGCTTGTTGTACATTCCAATTCCAGTCTTCGTTCCTGTGATATCGCTAACGGATAAGTTTTCTATGAAAGACGAGCGCATGAACGCCAGGGCAAAGCGCACGCACAAATACAAACATTGTCAGCAACAATAGAGAATAGAAACATTACACCCCTGCAGTAGCCTGGTATTTCGTGTGGCACTTAGTCGTCCGTAGCCTTGATGTGTGTATTGTTTTGACACAACATTTTGAATGGGAAATTGAGGGCTTCTGTATGACATCCGTACGAAACGATGAATCGTTTATTGGTGGTAGTGCGAGTGAACTACAGTCAGCGGATGTTACTTCCAAAAAGGAGAAAATTCGTTTGGAGCGATTCGGGAATTTCCCTCGTATAAGGATATACTTAGTTATGTGCACGTCATACAGACACATCACCCTAATTCCAGCTATAAGTTTGACTTGTACAGCCAGAAAAATGCGAAAGGGCTATGGAGAGCAGACTTCGCAGGCAAACCTCAATTGGGACTCCTCTGTGTATTTGTGTATAAGTAGCAGAGTTGCAAGCTGGCACGTGTTTGTCTGACGGGGTTTATCGCACTGACATTTAATTTAATGGGAAAAAATCTACACGAAAACTGAAAAATTTCAGAATTTCATCTGGAATAGAATAACTTACGTGATCAAGTAATTGAGTCCTATTTAGAAATTATTTTTGCCAAGCAAAGCTCCATTCATAATTGTCGACCAAAGTCTCTAGTCTCAATTTGCAGCGGAATACCGCGTGCTATGATATGACACCAAGTCGATAAAGCAAATTGCCACAAGCTCTTGTGGAGAGCTCGACAAATCGTTTAAAGAGCAAATCATTTTATGACGCAAACGTGCACCGTTTTTCCCAGGGACTACACACAATTGCCACGAACACTTTAGAAGCCCCATTAAACTTTTTATTGCTTGTAAAACACAAGTATCCACATGTAAGCCGCAGTGTGAGAGGCGATTGGGAGCAAAAGAGGCGAATCGGGAAAACTTGCTGTGATTATCGACACAAAAGCTTTACATCCAATACTCAGATGTCACATCAAACCCGTTTTCTCACTGAACACAATTGAGCTTGAAAGTATTGATTGGGATACACAAGCACGGGAAACCGTTGCGAAATTCCGAACGTTGCACAGATGCATCGCACTGCATCCGGGGCCGTAGCCATTGCCGTCGAACATAACCCGATTACCGACACGCAGGCAAATCTATGGAGGAACATGCAGGAACTAGTATTCCGTACCACCCTTCCCTTCCACTTTGCATTTTGAACCAAAAACCTGTCTAGCAGCCCACCATCTAATTGCTCAAACATCTGGGCGTAGTACCATGCTGATATCCAAAGTAGGCGGAGCTAATTAACCAGGCTTGAAATGAAAGAGACAGCAGTATAGATTTTCTCGCTTCGTTGCCCGTTCGGTAGACTCTTTCCGACTAGGTTGCCATTTTGAGCGGTTGAGTTCATGATGGCATCTGAATGCAAATGAAAAATATTTTTTGCGGGGGAGCAGGTAGAGAGGTTTTAAAGAAGATACAGGGATTGCATCATATTCATCTTCTAATTAGTTTTTTAAACTGCAAACCGGTTCCTATGCATGCGGTTTTGGTGCAGTTTTTTTTTGCAATAGTAGTGCTGGTTATTCTTTTGTCGATACTCTGTGGGGATTATGGTCGTGTTTTGTGGTTAGGTTTGGAGGTACATTTGGAGATGCTTTTGAGCTCAAGTTGCTATTTTTAACCAAATGTACGTTGATTTTAGCGAAAAGTAATAGTTTGATTTGTTGGCTGGAATTGAACAATTTTCTTAAATACATAGAAAAACTGCAGTGTCAATCATAGGATATAACAACAATGTGTTATTTTACTAGTTAGTAAAATACATCACCGACGGCATTTGGTTTCTGACTGAATGTTTGGAGTAATAGCGTGGATATTAAATTTTAGAAATGTGTGTCCAACTTACCACTAAATTGGTTTCATTGTTCAAGTGGTATTCAAATGGATTGAGTTAGTGTGGCAGGTTTAATCTGTTTCTGCAAAATTATGTGTAATCAAACAGATATTTGACTCTCAGGAGTTTCACACTTGTCCATGACATGTTAGGAATAATTATTAATAAGATTATATCAAAGCAGTCTGCAAAGACTAGCCTGATTATTTTAAAGACTTACGTGCAAGTTGCAATTTTAAGTACTTGCAAAAATATTTAAATTTAACTCGAACTGAATCCAAAGGTGGCTTTTCCTGCATTTGTAATGATTCATTTATAAAATGATACAGTATAAGGACTGCAATAAGAATATTTAATTAATTTGGATTGCATTGAAAAGGAAATAAATGAAACAAGAAAAAATAGAGAAATAAAACAAGATAATGTCAACGCTAGAAGTATAATGTTGGAGGTCCAATGATAATAGTGATTTGAAAATAACCAACTTTATATTAGTTATTTGTTTAAATTAGTTACTGATAATTGCAATTTGTGATGTTTGTTAGGAAAGAATGAATTTTCTCAAGTCCAGTATTATGCAACCTGCCGAATTCACACAATGTTTTTTTATGCATTTCAAAATTATAACTTTATTGGAATAATTGTGAATTTAATCAAAATTTTCAAATTCGTTCATAGGTTTCTTTTCGTTATTTGTCAGTGCTCCAAACAATTGATAAAATGTGCATAGCTATTATTACATGGAAAATACCTTGCCTTCATATTGATTAGAAAGGAATAGATTCTAGATATCATTGTTTTAACAATATTAACAAGTTTGACGACGTATAATTCGGTTTAAAAATTATTTTATCCGTCTTATATTATTTATGTTGCAGATGGGGTTTAAAACAAATTTAAAACTTCGTGATACGTTAGCGTTACCATATTGTTTATTATTATCTATTTGCAATCTTTCGTGTAATAATTCTCCAAATTCTGTTCGACTGAAACTTGTCGTTAGATTATTCGATTGATTTATTTTACATAATATGAAACGGCTCGGTTTATTTAATTTATATAGAATGCCAATATGGTGCACATTAAAAGTTGATTTTATTTAAGTAATTATCATAGTTAAAGGTTAGCTCGAATTAGTTGTCAGATATATATAATTGATATAGAAATACAAAAATCTCGAATACGCTTACTCTATTTTGAAAAATATACAATCTTACGATTATCACGTTTTCTCTAAGACACATAGCTTCTTGCAAAATTATTGTATTGGCATGAAATTCAATTGATTGACGCATTTTTCCCAAGACTAGTTTTTTGTTAGTCAAAATACAGCAAATCCTTATTACACGGTCTTTGGGATTGTTTTTGAGTGCAGAGTTTAATTTTTGAAAGCAAAAGGATACAGTCGATAAGGTTTTTTAGCTAATTTATATGAAAAAGTATAGAAAAGGAGCTGAGACATTATAGGAGACATTAACTTGAAATATCGAAGCTTCTCTTGCATGAAGGACTCTGTCCAGTATCTTTTCTTTTAAGCAGATGCTATTAAGAAATCGTTTTTAGCTCTTTCTGACTTTTCAGTGCAAAAATTATGAATGGAGTTGCAACCAGAAGAATACTATTCTCAGATACTACGGGAGTCTTTATAATCTTTGTTTGATTATTTCTGAATTCCGAGGTACTCTTGATCACGAAACTAACAATCCTAGGAACCGTTTGCAGTTTTATTGCTAATTCGCCCGTCAAATTGAACTCTACTATCTAATAATATTCCTAAGTCACTGGTTCTGTCTATTCACTTTATTTTTTATTCTGTTATTAGCTGTATATTATTCTTTTTATTAGCCACGGATTCTGCTTTTGATGTGATTCTGCTTTTGATGTGATTCATTTTTGAAACAAGAAGGAATGCCATTTATGAAAATTTTAAAAAAGAAAGGAACCAGAACCGAACCTTGAGGCATTTCTGGTGTATTGTAGTATTCATGAATTCATTTTCGCAAAGCTCAACTCTCATATTTCTGCAAATCAATTTGAAAACCAAAAGCCAAACAACTTATTTTAATGTAGAATATGTTCTAATTTATAATTTACTAAAATTACAGTGAGTCAGCATACTTATAAATCATTATTGACACTATCCCAGCTGACCTAGCACTTTTCTTTATGTCAAGTTTTTTTTTAGTTTTCCTAACATGACTTTGGTTTGTTGTTGGAAAGTCGATATAATGTAGGCAGATCCTTGATTCAGATATACTCACTTATAACGAAACGCACCTAGAATTACGACGATTACACATAACTAGAAGATTACACATAACTAGAAGGTCCATCAGAAGATGTTTGATGTAAGACCAGAAGAGCTCAGAATTGCATGAGATGTTATTTGCGATATCCTGCAGGTACTTTAAAGGCTGCTATTTATTAGCTCTTTACAAGTGCTTTGGATCCCAAAATTTTTATTTATCTGAGCCTGCACTAAGAAAAATACTTCTATTTTTTGAAGAAAAATGAACACATTATCAAAGAAAATTGGTAATGATTCTGCGCCAAAGAAATATTTACTAGATCCAAAGAAAGAAATTTCTTCATTTCAAATAACTGATTTTGAACTTGCCCTGAGTAACATTTGATAAAGTTTCAAAAACATCTGGAATCTGGCATAAATCGGTTCACGTACGATCACCGAAGTTAAGCTGAGCTGGGCGCGGTACTACTTAGATGGGGGACCGCTTTGAAAGCATCGCATGCTGTTGGCACGCCAAAACTCTTCCTCCCTTCATATCATAATATTCATAGATGCCTCTAAATTTTTCACAGGAACTTTTCCATAAGATCATTTTCCTAGAATAACTAATTATTTATTAACAGCGATAAGTACACCGTCACCTTCTAGTTCACCAAATCTATCTCGCCTTATTACCGCATATCTATCATCAAAAATGTCGTTCTCTACGCACCTTTATAATAAATATAAAATAGATTTTAAGAAACGAAAATATTTAACTAAATCAATTTGCACAAAGCGTGTTTATTACGTCGATCAAGTCATCACTAATTTCGAGTGTCCTCATGTAAATTAACTCAATTTTGTGTGCATATATATTTTTAGTGCTTCTCCCTCGCAACTCGATGGGTGGCAGCATGCAATAGGTGGGAGAGAGATGTTCACAAACGAAAACCGGTTTTTTTATCGCCTGATAGTCCAAGCTGTATAATGTTAAACTTATCATTTGGATTTCTCCGGTTATAATTGTATATGTATGCAAGGACGCCTTTTCTTACCTAAGACGAACTTTGCCAATACAGACCTAGGAAGGGTATTTAAATTAAACCAATTTTTCCTTTTGAAGCTAGATTTATTTTGATATTGACATATATCGATATTTCGAGGGTAATCATCCCTCTTCTTCAGTGTCTATTGGTGTCTATTGGACCAATAGACACTGAAAAAAAGGGCAGATTACCCTCGAAATATTGATATATGTCAATATCAAAATAAATCTAGCTTCAAAAGGAAAAATTGGTTTAATTTAAATATTTTTTACAAGCTAGGAAAAAAATTGGTACACAATTAAAACAATCTAGGAAGGGTGCTGTCTTTAAAAAATTTGGCAATGCGGGTATACTTCATTACTTCATTATCCTTGATTAGGCATTTGCTACTATGGTTAAAAGATTTTTTAAACATTTCTGATGTCATGCCACTAAAAAAGTCAAAGTCGATCATTGGGGCTCAAGATGGCGTTTTGCATATCGATAACTTCCTTATTTTTAGGATAGATACTTCAGCTCGATCAAAGCCCTTTTCACCGCATCAAATTGTTTCCAGATAAATGCTATGGAAACTTGTATGCCCTTCAGGCTAGATAGCTCA
Organism: Nemotelus nigrinus; assembly: GCA_947369275.1. Lineage (NCBI taxonomy): Eukaryota > Metazoa > Arthropoda > Insecta > Diptera > Stratiomyidae > Nemotelus > Nemotelus nigrinus. The sequence continues at coordinate 122,251,433 of OX376374.1, forward strand.
TCTTTAATTATCGCTAAATATTTTCAGCTTATAATTTTAACGATTTTGCCGTACATACTTTCCCATATTTCTCTCTTAATAGTTGCAATCAAGTTTTCGTCAGATGAAACCGATGCATTTTCAGATGGATGATTCTATTTTCGTTCGTTTTCTATCCTGCGATTTTGCGGAGAGAGTATTTCCACGATGCTTTCAGAAATTACGACCGTTTTTTTTAATCTGCGACAGTGAAAGATATCCCACAAACAAATAGTGTTGTACTTGAATATTTGCAGTGCAGTCTATTTTTCTTATGAATTTAGCGTGCAATTTCAGGAATCACAGTTTAAACTCGTCATGATAACTTCCATACCGGTTGATAAATCGATATCGACGTTGTGTTAAAACTTTTATTATTTCAAACCGAATTAACACAACAAAAATCAAATTAGCTGCTTATCACCAACCTGATATTGATTAAAGAAATTTAAAAAATTAACACTCAAAAAAACTTCACTAGCTCAGCTTGCTTGCCTATCAATTTTCACAGCTATTGTCTTTATTTGATAAGCTAATATGCAGCATTCATTTTTATCATATTTATTCACCTTTGAAACTTAACTTTAGAAAATTAGAAACTTAAGACATATTAATGAGTCGCTATTTTTTAGCCGCAACGCAAAACCACTTTGCTATAATTGCTGATGATCTTTGATGAACCTTGATTTTAAGTGTAATTAAAATTTTTCATTCGGAAGAAATATATCTTTTGCGTTGTCTGTATTGCAATAAAATTGACATTGCAATGACCGTTGGCTTGTATGTTTCTGTTCAAATTCTAGGTATCAACGTTAAATCACATTAGATGCATAGTATATATTCGGACCTCAAAAAATGGATGAAGCTCATTGTATAATAATGCATGAAACTAAGGGTGCATTTGAATACAGTGCACATTCCCTTCAATTAAATAGTTACCAGAACGCTACACAATCCACCATGAAACAATATTTAAAAGCTGTAATAGAATTAGATGAAACAAATTTGCTTCATTTAAAACTAAGAACCCAATTAATGTGCGACAATCATTCTTCATATTGAAGTCCGAATTTATTTGACCACGGACAGTGCGTTAGCGCTCTTCTATGGCAAACAAATCAGAATTTCTTGTTTACTAAAAAAAATGCAAGTATTTTTTGTTAGGTAAAAACAAAGAGTGTTTTTCGCAATCTATTACTTTGAATTCATAATCATCACGTCATAAACTTTATCGTGTCTTCATAAAATATAGCTTCCAAGACCTGACCAAGTTCAATGACATGTGTTTAAATTCTTTTCAATATGTTCACCCTCTCTCTGCCGTCTCAATTTATGTAGTTTTTTTTTGCAGCAGAGCCGACGGCTCCGGTTTCATTATTCAATAGCTACAAAGGGAATTCAAGCATGTATCTTTTTCTCTAAAAGTAGAAACATATAAGTGCATTTAGACAACCTACAAACTATTTCACCTAATCCAAGCCTGCGAATTTGTCAGAGAATAGAGCAATTTTAAATTTTATCCTTATAAATTGATTATTATACATAAAAAAAAATATATAAAAAATTAAACTTAGAAGAAAACTTAGATTAAAGATTTGCATTAAGGGCTCACTCTTCTTTGTCGATCCTAACATTGTCTAGCAGGGTAATCAATTTTATGGAGTATCCATCGGTTGATGTTTGACACTGCTTTAAAGTGACGGTAATTTGTACGTCCTTCAAATTGTACAGTAGGTACGTGGTAGGTAATGGTCGTTCTTGTATTTTGTGGTTGATTTCGATTTAATGTGTCATTAACTCAAAGATTCACAGCAAGTGAAATATATTTGGAATTTAATTTTTGTGTTTTCCCGCACATAGGCAGAAGATTTAGCATTATAAACGTCCGGTTGTGATCTCTTTAATCCATCACAAACAATACATTAAGGTCTTTATCACATTGAAGACAATGTTTGGCTAGATTATTTTTCTATGAGTACTTTTCTTTTCGAACCACACTAACATCCCGTCGGCACAAACAATCGTTTTATCGTTTTATATACTACGTCTATGTAGTCCTTAGCTAGCACTAGCTAATTTACATTTAAATTGAATACACCATGTCCAGTACTCAGTGCATACAAAAATTATTAGATTTCGATGTGTCTAACTACATACTTATAATTTATTTGGATTTCACTTAGGTTCCATTGCACAAGACTATTTTATATATCTTCGTAGGGTTCAAAATCCTTGAAATCTATTTCGTACATTTCCTAGCAATAATGATAAATAATATTCATTGCTTCATATCCTACTTAAATCGTTTCGACTATTAAGTAAAGTCAAACTATCAATGCTTTAAAGACAATTCCGGTGACCTTGCATTATGTTATATATAGATTTGCTATTTACAGACGGTAATTGTTTCAAGCATTCTAATCGACGAAGCGGCTTGCATGATTGAATGAATTTCGTCGTGGCATCGCGTATCAGTTTGTTCCAACTAATATCATTCCTCAACGCAGTTTATCTTCAGTGTCATACCTACCGCAACGGTATTTAATAAATTAGCAAAACAATAGAAGGGCATAAATTATTATTTGTGAGTGAAAAAAAACTTGACTTGCTGGGTTAATTTATTGTTTCATGAAGACATATTTCTCGCATTTTATTGTGCATATTTACTATATTTCAAAGCGTTTCTTAGTTTAGTGTAGAAACAATTAGTTTGAAGCTGCAAGTTTATGTCAATTATAAGTACATTTATGAATTGATTTTACTTAATTCAATAATATATATATATATATATATATATATATATATATATATATATATATATATATATATATATATATACATATATATATACATATATATATATATATATATATATATATATATATATATATATATACATATATATATACATATATATATATATATATATATATATATATATATATATATATATATATATATATATATATATATATATATATATATAATTATATACTTTTAAAATATGTACATAACAACTAATACTATATCTGAATCCTAGGAAATTGTGTTTTGCCTTCGTTGCAATTTCATATGTTGACTTATAGAGATGTGAAGTCATTTATGCATTGCTACATTTTATGAGTTATTTGAACGAAATTAATCATAGTATTATTAAAAAGTCGATGTAATTATTTTGACTTAAACTCCTTAATGAACCTATTATTGAATTTCTCATTTTATTTTGGGAATTAACTATATATAATGCTATTTTATATACCTTTCATGGACATGATCAAATACTGTGAATCTTAACTGAATCCATCAGTGATTGTAACTTGATTTTGTAGCTATCGCCTATGATCTCAATGGTTTGTTGTGTATGTCATCATTTTGGTGCTGTATCCGCCCTAATTGTGTTTATTCATTCAAATCAATAAAAATATTCCACAATAAACATAGATTAAATTTATAAAGAGTTCGTTTGTTGTTCTTGCGAAGATTTGAGTGTTGGCCAGTGATTTATACGATATAGTAAAGTGCCACTCCGAACATTCTTAAGATAAAAATATAAACCTGTTGTAAAATTATATTTTTCGACGTAAATATCAAAGTTCAGTGGCAACGATAAGCACATCACAGTGACTATATGACTGAATCTCTCGAAATCCAGCGGATATTGAGAACAAATGAATGTAAATAATTGACGATAGTAAATTTCGTTTATAATGCAAGGTTTCAACCAATGTCATGAACAATGATATTTATAATAGATTATATGGACATAAATGACAATTGGTATATTTCGAGTGAATTATCATTTTTTGGATGTTTATTAAATTTTTTTCGAAACATATATCAAATGATGAATACAATTTTTAGTTGTTTTCCATAAAGAATATTTTCAGAGCTGACTTGATATTGTGTTTCGGTTCATGTAATTGGACGAAAATGCGTAAGGCGCATTATGTCCTGATGCATACAATTAACTCACTTATAACGGGTGAAATCGAGGAGAGATGACACTTTTTTTTAAATGGCTACAAATCATGTAGAAGAAAATAGTGACATTAGACAACATATTTTGAATTTGGATTAGACACGTTTAATTAGAGACTGGCTATGTAATTAGGTGCTGTGCCATCTGAGCTTTGCCTATATTTTGGAATAGCGCAATCAATTAGGGGGTAATTCCGCTTTTTCTTTCGTAAGCGATAATTATACCATGGCTTCATAAATTTCGCTTCAATATGATTTGCTAACAAATTCAAGCAAACAAATTCTAGATCACGTTGAGATTGAACTTATGCGTGCAAAGAAAAGTAATGAAGAGTAAGAAAATTTACCAATTAAATAGTAAAACTATTTTTATAGCTATTTAATAGGTTACATACAATAATTTGTCAGGGGAACAACTACGGGCTAAAAGCAATATGCAATTTAAATTACCTAAATGAAATGATATCTCAGCTTAGATATTTAAGTTCCAAGAATGAGATAATGAAAAAGCATAGCTCGCGGAAGAAAATAGCACTGCCACTGAAACCTACCAATACCAAATGGCGACAGTTATATTTATACGAAAAAGGAAGCTCAATACAACAAAACACAAATCACTAGAACAAGAGGAGGCCAAAATGCATAGTCATAGTCATCCAACAAGTGACACCACTCAAACGGAGCAAGGAGAACTTTTTTCACAAGATACTCTTCAAATTTTTGAAGTTGTCCAATATGCTGCCAATCCTTTATTTACAAATTTGGTGAATGAAACAAAAAAAAAACAGCAAAAAAATAAGTGAAGAAACGATAATTCGAAATCGTCAAAAAAGTCAAACTCAGATGACTGATAGCACAGCAAGAGTATAATTACTTCAACAATAATGTACAGCCTGATATGTTTTTTCTGCAATTTATCTAAAACTTCTAAATATTTTAGCGATACTTATAAGGAGACCAAATATTTGAAGATATATTTTCCATATAGAAGAAAAAAGTGTGAAGTAGAGAAAAAGTAAAACTGATGGAACAGTAAAATTCGGATAAGCTAAAAGCACACGTGGAAGCATTAGAAATTAAAAAATAAAAAATTAGAGGAAAATAAACTGGAGAATTGCTCTTCAGTAATAACAAATGCCAACGAGTAATGAATAATACCTGAATGCTTCTAGTTTTGCTGTGGACGTTAAACTAGTTATTTCTAGAAAGTTCCACAATTATGTTTATGAATGAAAATTTTATTTATACAGTGAACTACAAATTGTATATTAATAATTAAATAAAAAAGCATAGGGAAAAATGAGTTTTGCTTTATCTACCAGTAATCGAACTTAATACGTCATTTTTTATATTTATAGGTATATCGTCCTCAGAATCTAGATTTTTCTGGTCTATTAGCTAAATGTTAGTTGTGTTTTCAATAACATTAAATGGCCTGTCTGATTTATAATGAAAGAATATGTTATATAAAACTCAACATACATTTACTATTCGTAAGACATTTTCAAGATGTCTATAGTACTCAAAACGCACGTAGAACAGCTTTTTGATAAGCCAATTATTCATTTTATTATATGCCAAACTATAAACTATATATTATATTTTGCCATTCCAAAATATAATAATTCGGAATATAATTCATGTTATTATGTTCCGAATTATTATATTTTGGAAAAAATTTAATGTTGCCTCTCCACTTCCTTCTTCAGCTTTATTGTAAAGTATTATAAACCATGGCTTCAGCAGATATCCAGAGTCACTTAATTAAATAATTGAAACTTAATAACATACCAGGTTGCACAATATTTTGTTAAGTACGAGAAAACGCTATTAGGTGCGTCATATAATTTATCTGAAAGTAGTAAAATTTATTTATGAGCACGTGTTAAGTTTCATGTAGATCTGTCAATTCATTCATAAATTTGCAGCTATTTGTGCAAGTGTATAAGATCTCTTGACCTTCACTTCGAACATTAGATAGATAGGCTGGTGCATTGGTTAAAGACAATCCGCATGGACGTCCAAAAAGTGCATCAACACCAGAAAATATAGCAGAAGTACTAGATATGATTACGAAACATCGTCGATTAACCAAGAAGATTTAGTAGACGTCTTAGGCATCTCATTAGGCAGTGTGGCCAATATTTTACCTTTTTTTTGGGCTACAGATGATTGTAAAATGGGTGCTGCATTTGCTAGCAATGGAACAAAATCACACTCGTTTTCGAGTTTCTCAACAACATTTGGAGCGTTTTAGGAAAGATAAAAACGATTTTGTGCATTGTTTTATTGCTGTAGATGAAACTTGGGTGTGCCACCATGATTCTGAATCAAAATGAAAAGTCAAAAGAGTGGTGTGAGCCCGATTTTTGGGCTTCAAAGCAAGTTAGGATTCAGAAATTGGCCAAGAAGGTGTAAGCACCAGTTTTTTGGGATGCAAAAGGAATGTTGTAGATTAAATTCAAACTGGGAAAACAATAAACGCAGATTATTATTGTAACCTTTTAAACTAGCTCGATGTACAAATTTGTGAGAAAAGACCTGGTTTGCAAAAGAAAAAAAAACAAATTTTAATCAAGATAACGCATTCGCTGACACGATTCAAAATATCAGCGCAAAAATCAGTTGTTGGAACATCCACCCGAACTGTTGCAACATCCAACCTATTTACCAGACTTGGCTCCTTCTGACTTCTGGCTGTGCTCACATCTCAGAAAATTCATGCGTGGAAAACGATTTTCATCAAATGAAGAGGTAATAGCAGCCGTGGAAGTGTATTCCAACAATCTTCTAAATTCTCACTTCAGGAATGGGATACATAAATGAGAAAATCGCTAGAACAAGTGCATTGAAGTTCAGGGAGATTATACTAAAATTCCAAAATGTATTTCAAATCATAAAATCGTTTTTTTTTTCGTATCAAACGACAAAATTTATCAAACAACCTAGTGTTCATATTTTTATTAAATATCTATGAACCATCATTCCTTCTTTCATCTTCCTCCAAATATTTCCTCAACTTACTCAAGTTCCACCTACACAAACGAATCATGTGATCCGTTAAATGCTTTAAGTACACAGTAAACAATGTACCTAACAAATTGAATTTCAAAGCATACCACCATAACATATACTTTTCTTTTATAAAGCAAACATTTATTTTTTTTGGCCCAATTAAATTTATATATGTTCCATTCATGTTCCGTTCATTACTCTGGGAAAACCTGTGTTACACTTTGCTGCTATTCTTTTTTTCTGGAGTCATTTTTTCGTTACCCATTTTTGACAAATTTTTCTAGACATTATTGTGAGAACTTCCTTCAAACTTGTTTGATTGCACCATACCCAAAAAGCTGTCCTGCCCCGTTGCCTTTTTCATTTTGCCTTTTTCGGGAAAATGTAGAAAGCAACATTTTCTGTCGCTATCGCTAGCGCATGTGAAGTGAAAAGTTCTTAGGATTTTCGTATAGTTAGCTCCTTATTTCTCCTCAAAAACAGTTTTTGCCATCTGCCTTGCGAAATTTAAATCAAAACTCTACTTCTTATTTGACTTTCATGGCAATTCAATAGCCATATTCCTTACGATAGAACGTGAAGCTGCGAATCCATTCTTTTGTAATTATTTTATATGTGCAACTATTTGATTTTCATTTCAGGTCCTAATATAGATGGGGTCTTTGGCTTTTTTTTTTTTGGAGGCCACCATTTTTTATTTGATGTTGTAAAGTACTATCAGAATGGCCGCATTGAAAAACTGCTTCAGTGGTACTTGTATCAATTCTGTTGATAGGATCAGTTGTAGCAGTTAACTGACTTACATATCATTTGTCTCTCCTGAAGTTTCTTTTTCTACAGTATTCAGTCGATATTTACTTACATCACTGATATACACACAATCAAAATCAATCTATAATAGGAAACTAGAATAAAAACTCCTTTAACAAATGCATCATCTGTCCTTCAATACTGAAGTGTGAACTCAATTTACTCTATAAGATATGTCCTAAGTGAATTCAGGTGTTGTAGATTGAACAATTGGTGTTAGAAATTCTCTACACTCAAAGAAGCTCGGAATAGTTGAAACATTTATACACATACCTTTATACTCAACAAAACACTCACATGTGATCTTGAAAGGGAACGAGAAGCCAGCAGTGTTACTGCCTTTGCCTTATTAATTTTTCAGAAACAAGCATTGTTCCATACCTTCTAACGCATCAACACTCCTCAAATAAACCTAAATTCAAAAATTCTTTATAGGTTTGGAGTTTATGTAATTCAACTTCAACTCTTAACTCATGCACGTAATATTAAGTTTTTGTAGAAAAGCTATGAATTGTTTGAAAATTACTTTACTGCCTAAATTTCTCAATTCTCCTTGTTCATTTTTTAAAGTATTGAGTTTAATGTCATATTGTTGAATCATTTCTAACACACAAAATCTAATGATCTATGTTTCATTTCTCCACAATATACTGTATTCAAATCAAATATTGACTAATTTTGAGTTAAAAATACAATATTTAGTGAAATAAAAACGAGTGCGAGAATTTCGCGACGTAGTAAAAATACCCTATGAGCCATTCTAAATAAAAAATAAGTAATCAATTATACAACAAGTATGCTATTAGAAATATAGTATTTCTCTTTCGCAATATAATTTTTCAAACACTTTCCAACATGAAACAGGTTTACAATGAGGGGAAACTACTGCTTTGAAAGATTATCTGTTATAACAGTCTAATCGCTAATATACATTTTAAAGGTATTTTTGAAATTTTGCATCGATACAGAGGTCGACAAACCACAAAAATACATCAATGGAATACAATTATTTACTTCCCAAAACTACTTATAATATGAAATATCAAAATGAACAAAGGAAAACCGTTGACCAAGAGATGCCACATACAATTGATACAAGTTGTGAACTGAAATAAGCTGTGAACACACATAACTGGATTCACATAATTGTAACTCTGGCCGTCAAAGTGTTAAAATATCCGCACATCATCTCTTGCTGAATACAGAAAAACGAGAATTGATGCCTATCGAATAATGAAATCAATTTCTCATTCTATTGAATTTGATAATCTGATCTAGATTCTTTAAAGAAGTCTTTAAATTACATATGTTGAGTAAAAACAGACCATTCTTTGTCCAAACTGGTATTTCCAATCGCTTTCAGACACATTTAGACAATTAACTCTTCTTAATCGTTTGGTCTGCTGTTCGCTATAAACATCACATCAAACCCATTATTCTTTCCAGTATTCTTATCAATTCGAGCATTAAAACTATCGTTCAGCAAATCTATAGTATAGGATTTATGTTGTTGACAGATACCCTCTATCCAGTTAATTATTCAAAACAAATATCAGATTTACATATCAGACGAATTCGCTCTTTGTTCATTTTCTCGGTTTTGGAGTCTGGGCACTAGATCTTACTCACGCCAGCATTCCACAAGATCTTTTCACTAATTTCCCGTTCCTCTCGGAAAATCTAATTTCATATTTTTAGATAGCTTGGTAAAAAGTGGCCATAAAAACTCATAAAACCATGGAAGGAATTTTTCGTTTCGTTCTGGAGGAAAACACTCGAATCGCGCGGCGCACGAAACGTTCGTTTGGACCAGTGGAAGTGGCTACGACGTTCAAAAGACAGCGAGTCGGCTTCGGTTTGGGGCTTTTTATGCTGTTTAATCTTAAAGTGTCACGGACTCCAATAGAAAAGATTGCTGTATGGTATAGATTGCTGCCCTGTACATATATGAGTATCGTGTACAATGTGGCATTTAGCTTTCTTTTTCATCAAGAAAGATAAGCAAACATTCGGTTGCGATAAAATTGAAATCGATTACTGGATTAGATGAATCGTTGTTTATGGTATTTTGTAGAAAAGCTTTTTAGGAGATTTGCCTGGAAGATGGCAATTGCTAGGTAAGAAAATCAAATGCCAAATTTCAAGGAAACTCGTTATTTCTTCACGACTGAGGAGATAATTTTTTGCGTAATTCCTTAGTAAATTTTGTGCGCGCCTGCCATTTTCAGTGTCCTACTGAAGAATAGAAAAATAATTTGCTCATGAACTACACTCTTAGAGGAAATGGATATCTAATGCCTGCATTTATCTTTGATTTGTCAAGTTTGCCTGTGTGTTCGGAAAATGAAAATTTTGAATAGTGACATTTATCAAACTTGCTGCACTGTTGATTTGAATGAATGTTCAATATTTACTGTAGTCTACTAGAATCAAGAATTCTCCCAATAACCAGAAAAAGATCCAATTATAGACTAGACAGAACTTTTTTTAAAAAAACCTGAAAACTAAATAAGAATAATAAAATCCAAAGTTAATTTCCAAGTAAAAAAGAAACTAATACAATAAAATTAATTAGGACACATTCAAAGTATATGAAAGGATGTTATTTTTCAACACAGAAAGTATGTTATTTCTCAATTTTCTCTTGAATACAGATAACGTGCAAGGAAGATAGCAGTCAAGGCTATGCTATTGTGCAATCGAGGCAAACGCAAAAGTGGTGAGAAGAAATAGGTTGTTGTACGAGCAACAGGAACATTAAAGTAGAAAAAGTATCTGTTAGGGCGGCCTGGATCTCTAACAAAAAAGTGAATACTGGGGTCGACCAATGTACAGTCGAGAAAAAGCTAAGTAGTTAAAAGTTAGGGGGAAAAGTTAAATGGGATGAAAAGATTTGCAGGATACGGAAATGCATCATCACAATAAAAAAATACTGAACTTATAAAGTAACATGATCGATCATTGATCAATAAACTTTAGAGAGGACACCGAAATAGGCTAAACATTCTAGAAAACAAGTAGATTCTGAGAAAACAAGTTAATATAAAGCGGTAGAAAGTATAACAAAATAATGGTGAAGCTGCAACAACGATAGGCCCCGGTAGCGATATGTGATTTATGGTGGTCGAACTTTAGCTTAGATTCGAAGATCACATTAAGGTTCTTTAAACTACCCACAGCATTGATAGGGGAGTCGAGAACAGAGTAGAGGAAAGTCAGTTGGGTGTTTTTCTGGTGAAAAGAACAACAATGGGCCAAGAATGAAACCTTTTAGAGCTCGTCAGGTAGGAAAAAAGGGGAACGGGGGAGTAAGAATTAATAGTTACAATACAAAGCAAGAGTGATCACAAACTTAGGAAAAGAATCAGAAAAAAAGGACATTGAAGAGACCGAACCCAGTCTGTGTATAAGCCATCCACTTGCTTTTCCTGGTCGACTGCGGAAGCAATGGTGCTTGCAAATAAGTTTGTTACCGTTGACTTACCTTTAAGAATCAATGCTGTTAATTGTCAAAAAACAAGTCTTTCAAGGAGCTAACTAAAGTAATACAAAAGTGAAATGAACGATAGTTGGAGATAAAAGAAATTTCACTTGCTTTGTGAATAGGAAATATGCCAGCCGATTTTCAGAGTTAAAATGAAAATAAAAAAGTAGAAAGCTCATTAATAATTGGACTTCCAAAAGAACCTCGACATCAACAAAGAACGCGGAGAATCGATACTCCTTTTACAACAATAGGAAGTAGTACAACAAGATATTAAATTGAACAAGAAGAAATAAAATTTGTTGAGAACAGAATTCACACTTAGCCTTCTGGAGAAATAGCATCAGTTAGCACCATTTATTTCGTTGGAATTGGATTAAAAATATTTTTATTATAAAATCATTGCGCTTTCTTAGCCTAACTTAAAGTTTAATAAGCAAAGACAACTTAAAACCTAGTGGCTATACTATTTTGACTAGCAGGCTCTCGTTAGTTTTTTTTCTAAAGAAAATTTATTTTTTACACGTTAGCGTGTAAAGCAGCTGAGATTACTCTGGCATTTACTTTGTTGATAAAAGCGCAATATTGACGTTTTTGAAAATTGAAACGGGTGGCAGAAGAGGATTTAAGTTTAGGCTAGCGTCTCAAAGCTATTCATTTCTATCAGGGCACACATATGAATATAGAGAGGTACTGAAGCAAAAGGAAGAAAGAGGAAGATTAGTCACAACAAGATCCTGTTGCTAGCATTGGCTATGTTTTTGAATTAAGAAAGTGGACACAGGGAAAAAGAAATAATTAACGAGTGTAATATTGCTTAAAGACTAAATATCGAGAAACTGTCACAGTAGTCAAATGAAGGGATATTAAAGTCCCTACATCAAAAACGGAATCAAAAGGGAAGCGGCAATTGAGGAAGAACGACTAGTACGGTGCTAGGACATGGCATGTAGAATAAGAAGACGGCAACACATAGGACTGTGAACGAAAAATACTGTCAATCACACTTAACCGGGTAAGATGGAATCAAATCACTACAGAGCGTCCCATTCAGAGTTTAATGAATTAAACCAAAATTAAATTTTATTATTTACTTAATAAAAAAAAAGAATACGGCCGATCGCTTTCAATCACTGCAAAATACAGTGTAAAGAAATATCTTATTGTTGTATATATTCCTAGAGAACCAGATTTCTTTTAGGTAAGATCAGCTTTTAATCTGTTTTCTTCTTAGCAAACTGAGCTGTGAGAAAAAAACATTTTCTATCTTCTTCTCAGAGTCTCTATGGTGAAAGCTCAAAAACCATTGTTAAGTATAGTTTGCATATCCCGTAAGTTGAAAAGTTTGCAGCTGTTTTGTGACACCATCGTGTCAGATAATCCTGGACCGATGATTGATGTTACAAATGATGGAGAATTTCCTATTGGTGCCATAACACGTAATCGGTGCAAATAGCGAGCTTCAGGTAAGTCAACCAAACCTCTAGCTGGCAGGCCTGATATACGTCAACTGGCTCGTGAGATGATATCTAAACCAGCCGGAAAATCTATATTTGGGTGTCAATCGAAATAAAATAAAACAAAAAAGCAAATATATATATTATAAATGTAAAAAAAAATTTTTCCCTGCAATACGATGAATTGCGTTATTGAAAACATAAATAAATGCTCGAAGCTCACAGAAGGGATGAAACGTCAATGATCACGATTTAAAAGAAATTGAAGAATTTTCTGCTCATCTCGAAAACATTTGTCTGCGACTGCTATTCACCAACAGTCAAACACTTGATTCGTTGAAGCTAACGCTCGAGACTGGATTAGACTACAGTAATAATGTCAGTGAACAGTGGGTGTAAAAATCAGAGGGGATCACAATTGAAATAAGTACAGATAAAAAAAAAGTACAAATCGACAATCAAAATCTGAGGTGACAATACATACTTATTTATTTATTTATGATCCATTACGCTACAGACATACTCCAATTACAGCGTTAAGAATGAAAATGAGACACAATAAAGAAAGAAATATAAGAAAGAACTATATAATTTATAAGTAACAACAACAAAATTAAAAATTAATAAAACTAAAAAAATAAAACTAAGGCTAAATTATAATTCAAGATAACGATTTTAATACATTCTTGAATTTTAAAAAAGAATGCCTGCCCTTATCATATCTCCGAACCTACAATCATATTTCCTACAATCATATTTCCGAAATAAAAACTCTTTTTTTCATGTTCTCGGAGAGTGTGTCTATGAACCTAACTTCTGAACTCCTCTGAATAATTTCACTCACTAATTGACATATATGTTATTGCTAATCAGATGCTTCAGAGACACTATTTGAACTGGACACATTTAAGGCAACATAGCACCTCCAAATTTTTGAAAAATCGATTTTTGTTTTTTGATTGAATATGTTAGAATGGAGCTTTAAAAACATGATTTTAATATAAAATTGAAATTCTAAAAAAAAAAATTTTTGTGAGTATATATGCGAAGCGCCGCAAGGACATTTTTTCTATGATTTTCGTTGACTTGGCTATATCGCTAAATCGACTTAACCCAAAGTGTAGACAAAGATAAGTGAGTCATCTCCTTTAAAAGTAGCAAAAAAACAGTTAGCCTTGGCAAAAAGAAAAACAAAACAAAAAATTGCTGTAAAAAAAGTGTAGAATATCCAAAAAAAGGTCCGAAAAAAGTTCAACTGACACTAAAATTAATGAAAAATTTTGCCACATATTATGGCCTAACTATACGACGAAATCCTGATTCAGTTAAAAATATGCGCAAGTAAATTTAGGCAGCATATTACCACAAAATTTCAACTGATGAGAACCCTCAACACTCTTATTGTCCTGTTGGAGAAACGGCTTGGTGTAACTGGCGCAAGGCGGAGGCAGCTGGTGATAATGCATCAAAAAATTTCAAGCATCCTCCACCTTTAGATGATGAGGTACAAAAAATTTTAAAGCCTATTTATGATGACTTAACATCAAAAGATTTATTAAAGCGCTGCTTGGGTAATGTTACCCAGAATAATAACGAAAGCTATAATTCTTGTGTTTGGAATTTGGCCCCCAAACATACTTTTTGTGGGAAAACGTGCTATATATGGCTGCAAATATTTCTGCATGTTCCTTTAATTGAAGGATTTATGGCTATCTTGAAAATAATGCAAGCAATGGGAGTTACAATTAGCGAACGTGCGCTGGAACATGCAGAACATAGAGATGCTGCAAGAATCAACCAGGCGGAAAAACACTCGACTGAGGCATCTAAAGAGGCCAGAACTGCTCGAAGGGAGCAAAAATCTTTGGAAAAGGAGGAGTATGAGCAAGAAGAAAGTACATTGTATGGTCCAGGCATCGCAGATTAATTTTCGGTAAGATTTATTGCAAAAAATAATGAATTTTAACTTTAAGCGCGATTTTCTCGAAACAACGTTTTGCAAGTTGGCGTGCATGATTAAGAAAAACAATATTATCCAATCGTTCTGAAGTTTTAACACGTTAATCTGCACATGTTGATGCTCAGAATGAACTACGGATGAAAAAATCGGCACTAAATTTTTTTAGTTCTAACCGATTTCTGGGGAAACAAAACCTCGATTTTCGAAAAATGCCGCCATTTTGTTATTTTTCAACCAAATTTTTTTTTTATTTCATTCTAAGGCCGCTTTGATGTTGTTCAAAGCCACGTTTTTGTTTGTTTTTTTAGACTTTTCTGACGATAGTTATCATGCACGCCAGGTTTTTTTGGTGTATTTTTAAAAAAATTGTAGCAGACGACAGGGGGCCACAAAACATTTTTAACAATTTTTTTTAATGTAGTACAAAAGAATGTGTAAAAGTATGTGTAAAAAGTTTAATTAAGATATGTCCTTTTATTCAATTAAAAACAAGCCTTTGAAAAAAACATTTTTTTTTCAATTTGAAGGTGCTGCGTCCCCTTAAATACTTTATATATAATCCTATAAAATGAAAAAAAGATACTATAAACACCGACAATTATTCATTAGACATACTAACTATTTAGACAGTTTAAGACTTAATCATTATGGAATCGAAGCTAGTTTTGGTTAGATTTCACCTATTTTCCCATCAAACCCTTCTCATCAATATATTAAATAAAATACTGAGGTTTTTGTAAACATGATGACTTATATGCAAATATAGTGATAGATACCAACAGTTTTATATACGGCACTTGCTCCCAAGTTCATGCTCACCATAAACATATAAAAAGAACAAAAGTATGGCCATTGTTAGAAACACACTTGCATTTGTCTGGCAAGCAGATTTCTCTGAGTTGAATCCAAATATCAAGAAAGTACGGAAATTTATTTGCAGCTCATATTCATTTGCCAGCGCGCAACTTTTTAAATATCTCTTCCAAACAAATATAAGAACTAACTTCGCTCCTGCTGTGGAAAATTAAATGAAAAACGAGTAGAGCAAACAACAAAAGTCATTCTCATCTTGGCTTTAATAGAAAAGTTCTTGTTCAGATCATTGTTTTCGTACAAAAGTAAGAAAATGCTATGTGAGTTGCTAACAACTGTTCAAAGAAGCATGAGCAGGTGAGCATACAGAAAAGCTTTTTTGGACTAAGTTCGAATGCTCATGAGAACGATAAATTCTTTGAAAAGTCGACTTTGGTAAGAAATTCGAAGCAAATTGAAGAAATTTTGAAGTTGGTATCTTTAGTATACAGAAGAAAAATAAATACTTCATTCATAATCAGGTTTACTTATTTTGGCGAAACAAAACTTCATTATAAAATTAATTTCACATGAAATGCAAAGGCAACAATTCGTTTCCTTTCGAACCATCAAAATACACGTTTCCAAAAAAGTTAGTACAATATTTTAGCGCATATGTAATTTAAAAAATGAATCATGTCGATAATATATTATTGAAGGAAATAAAGTCATAATCGCGATTGAGCTGTCAAGTTAAGATAAATTATCACGTCGCAAAACTTGTAACTTCTTGTGTGCATAAATAGCCATGTGCTTATAATGAAGCTTTTGAATTATTTTGAATTTTTATTCAAATAAATTGGCAGCCATTCATATGCAAATGGCACTTATAAATTTATTGATGCAAAATAGATGGAACCTACACAGGTATAGCTCGCCAGCATGTTTGCATTCAATAATCATTCACCTAGAGTCTAGTATCTTGGCTGTCGTTTTCGTTGAGCACATAGATTTGCAAATGTTAAGGCTGCTATGTAGAAAATAAGGCTCCATTGGCTCATTTACTGGTATTATGAGGTATTCACCTGTGCAATAATGTAATAAACACTTCGAAAATTATATCTTCTGATGCACTTCACCTCGTTTAGAAAAGCGGAAAAGTTTCAATTTCTAATTTATTATAAGTGCACGCTTTGCAGTCTTAAAAATTAAGCTGTGTCGCTGTGTTACGGTAGAGGATAAAATATAGTTTTTGAAAGCTAAATGGAGATTTTATACATGCACGCATAGTGTGTGAAGTTGACAAATGAGCAAAAATCACACAACAATCAACTTCGTTTGGTTTCGACCAAACAATATTGTTCTCATTTCTTCAATCTTTCAAAATATTGTTAATAATCACAAACATACCCTTTAATTTATCTGATATACATATGTATTTCCGAAAATATATCAACCCCAACATCAATAATAGGTACTTTGTTAAGCAATAATAATGCCCGAATGACCTTAATTGTCTTTTATCGATATACTCGTCAAAGAAAATGAATTTTCAAGCAGATTCAATAAAATCAAAACATCACCTGGCAAAATGCCCCATATCCATTTATTACTTTTGATATTCAAACCACAAATGCTGAAAAAAAATGATTTCATGCCGGAAATAATTTTAGTGTACGTATTAAAGTGATTTGGTTGTTTAGTGGTCCATCAAATTAAACTTATATCGAAACACAATCGTTCATAATTCATTTTAGTGTGTCATAAACTTTTTATTTTACTACCAATAAAATTGGCACTTAAACCATCGTAAAAATAATTATGCAATGTTATTTGTTC
Organism: Nemotelus nigrinus; assembly: GCA_947369275.1. Classification (NCBI taxonomy): domain Eukaryota; kingdom Metazoa; phylum Arthropoda; class Insecta; order Diptera; family Stratiomyidae; genus Nemotelus; species Nemotelus nigrinus. Next base: position 122,268,786 of record OX376374.1, read on the forward strand.
CTTTTGAACGGTTGTTCTCAGTCCAGTGTGTGTGCATGGTGTGTACGTGAGTGTAGAACAGTTATATGTTGCGGATGTAGTGTTTGTAAATAAACAAAAAAAAAATTAAACAGAGATTTCGTTTGAGGCTGCCTGATCTACTGCGAAAAGATGTTGGTTTTGTGTGTAGAATGTGGTCAAATTTCAATGACGATGCAAACTTGAGAGCTATGGTTGAAACACATGCAAGAAATCGTTAGTTAATGGTGCAATGTTTCATAATCTAGACGTGGTTTGCATTAAAATCCTTTTGATTTCGAGCGTCTAAAATTATATTTCCTTGTTTATTTTTTATTTGCTTCGTAGGCAAATTACTAAAATATGATATGTGCATTAAATTTAGTACTTGGGCGAAATCAAAAAATCAGAACTTTTGAACATTTGAAATTTATTCTAAAGTGTGTTTGGAACACGCACTGATCATATTCTTGCGAACTAATTCAGACAGCCCAATCAATTTACTTCAAAAAACTAAGATATGACTCATTTGAATTTGTTTTTCTATCATTTTGTTAATGGTTTATCTTTTTCCTTTTGCGATAGTGGACGAGGGATGGTTGTGAATTCATTTGGTTTTGAATTTTTATCTTCACCAACAAGAGCTCGTCTTTTACACACGCTAAATCAATAAAACAACCCCTCAAATCTTCTTCCTGTGATTTAAGAACCAGTGTGAAACATTGGACGCAAGCGCTACACTTCCTGCAGTCTGCTGAGCTTTCTGCAGCCCACGTTATCGAAGAAGAAGTTGTCCAGAGCCATAAAGGGAAACAAACATTACAAATAGCAGGCGCTTTTCGAGGAGACCAACTTGGATTTGTGGGAGAAGAGGTACACGTTAGCTATCCATAAACTTGGCTAGATGCACTGTAGAAAACCATGGAGCGCATTGTTGGTTTTCTTTTCCCGGCGAATTAGTCAAGGACAGACCACCGTATCATCGTAAACCAAGCCGATGCTCCCTTATTCATGGAAAAGGAGCTGAATTGCGTGGTAGCCAGAGTAAAGAAGTGGAAGACACCAGGCTCTGATGTAGAGCCGAAGTCCAGCTTATCACGAAAAAAATGTACCTACTACTGAATTTAGATAACTTCTGTTTAGTGGCGGTGGTCTTTTCGCTACGGGAAAAAATATTTTGACACGCACTCACATATAAGTTAAAAGAGAGCTCGAACACCCCATCTGTGCACCGACCGCTGTGTTTACTGGACTTTTGAGGGGCTATTCAAATCGTGGCTGCATCCAGCAATAAGATAAGATATTCGGCTAATTACGTCATCTCAGAAGTTTTTGGGACAGTTACGATAGTGCGAAGGCATGCCACAGTGCTAAGGCATGCCACGCTGGATGCGCCAAATGGCTTCAACACACACAATTCAGACATCCTTTGGTCTTTGAGAATAGTTTCCGCATGCCTGACTACTTATTGGTCATGATGGCTGCTATAAACAACGAGGGCGCTTTAAGGAGTCTTGTCAATTCAGGTGCAGCGCAAAGCTTAATCCTTAGATCTGAGCTCTTGAACAAGATTTACGATGGATTGCTGCACTTGGAAATTTGAATGAGGTGAGCTACGCTGATGCTGTGGCGGCAATAATAACTGCTAGAACAACCGAGTTTGCCCAACTTAGTCTAAACTATGTTATGTGGATTGTGAGGTGGTAGCTGTTCAATTATGGTATCAAGCTGTTGCTGTAGCGGAGGACACCGACTATCATCACTATGACGGTGAGCTCCGCAGAGGTCTGGGCTAGCAAGTGTCGGTACGGTATTTAGGAGTAACACTGAACAATAAACTGACCGACTGAGGCCGCATCTGTAAGATGTGTGATAAGGCTTTGGGAGCTGTCAACTTTCTTAAAAAGATGGTTAACATTGGCGGACCTAGGAAGAAAAAGGCGGAGGCTGCTAATGGCGACTATTAACTCCATTCTGCTGTACTGGGCACAAATAAAGCCGTACATAATCCAAACTGAGAAGTTCTGAGCGCGGATTGTGAGGATCCAGCGTAAAAGTGCCCCGCGTACCTAATGCTTGAAAGAGGGCGTGTTGGTGGTATCGGAAGTAATCCCGATAGATCTACTTGCGCAAGAACGCAGAGAAGTGACCTCGCTCACTCTGAGCCGTACAGAGCAGGAGCTCTAGCTGGCACGTTTGACAACTTTCAAGCTTCGACAACAACTCTGGAGGACAAGGAACAAAGGTCGTTTGGTGGTAAAATTTATAAATTGACCATGGGTCAGCTGTGGTTACTGGGAGGTAAATTTCTGCCTGTGCCAGTTCCTAACGGGTCACGGTTATTTCAGGACGAGCCTTAACAGAATGGGTAAGATAGATGCACCGTATGGCATTGTGAGGATGTTTTTTGGCCTATAATCTGGCCTAAGCCGATACGTAATGGGCAGTTTCTATTCAGCGTTCAACACTGCTTTGAGTTTGTATGCGTAACTTCCCAGTTTCTCACCATTTGATTTACATTGATGCGGTAGTACAATCTATGCAGATTGGATAAGTGTCTCCCTTGTGCTTCTCACTAGGAACAAAAGTACTTTCACATCGTCAAACCGATTTAACAGGTTGTACACCGATGGACAAGCAAACACGACTGAATTAAAGTGATGCGAGAATGGATTTCAACTCGGTTCTTCGTGACCAGTAGATGGATTTGTTTAAAATCTTACATACCCCACAGTTTGAGAACCCGAAGATTTTCTTACCATCTCCAACACAGAAATAGTGAGGAAGAAACCTCAGTAGACTTATTCCTTCCGTATTTTAGATTTTTCAAGCAGTAGAATACCAAGTCTTGCAATCATTTTTATTGCCAGAGCTTTACATCCTGAAAAATAACACCAGTATGCTATCACCGCTGGCTGATAGCTCAAGAATACACCCGGTTTGCGTAGCAACTCAGAAGAATAATGTAGGTATTAGTCAGATTATCACGTTCATTTAACCAAAGTTGGGCTATTAAAGGTGGAATAAGCCAACACTATAAAACGTTATTATTGATCGTCTTGGAGCAAACTTTTGTGTTCCGTTAGAGTGAACCAAAACATTGAAAACGCTTATTTCTCCACTATTCAAAAAAATTTGATAAATAGAGTCCAAACCAAGATAGATATGTTCTGACGCTATAAGTAAGTCTCTAAGTATCCAATCAAGACATCCTCCTGCTTCTGTCATCGTATATTGGAACGAATAGTCTCTGGTATGGCGTCAGTTCCGTTATATTTGTGAGACTGAGGTCATGACAGTTATATCGACAATTGTGTTGGAATCTTTAGCGAACCTTTATCCAATGAAGCCATCAAAATTTGGATGCCATCTTCTTATGATTCATCTGAATAAAATTACTATGAAACTATGATAACGAGGTTTTAAAATTATGATTCAGATATGAAATATTAAGACAGCCTTCCTTCCGTTTTCACTGCACCACGAAAAAAAAGTTGCGAAGTTACTGCATATGATACGAGGTTTATGCGCTTCTGCTTTTGACTTAAGAATAATCCATGGATCTCAAAATTGTGGTTCATGTACAATCGAAAAAGCTAATAAAGTGACATTTGTAAACTTGGGCTTAACTCAACTTCCAGAAGACACCTGTCACGTCAACAATGGGGCGTGCCGAATTTAAAAATTAGTTTCTACAGTTTGCTAAAGTTTTGTGGTTCAGTATCGGTGTCGATTGCAATTTAGCAAACTATATTAAACTTATAGGAATCTAGTTTAAAACAAGTTTAAATCTCTGACAGCTTCAATTGATTTGTAAAATTATAGCGGCTATTAGTTTTTTTTTTAATTAATCACAGCTTGAAAGTTTAGATTGATGAAAAGTAATGGATACCCCAAAATAATCGATCACATGAAATACACAATATATATGTCTCCTATAGCTGATCAGGACCTCCAAAAAAAATCAAGGTTGACTGCACTTACATCATCGTGCTGAAAAATAAATCGAAATTGAGTCCCCAAATAAATTTTTTGCTCAATTTCGCTGCATCTAAACTAAAATCAAATATAATTCATACACAATATAATACTGACAAATATATACTGGATCCTGGCGTACATACTGCATACGAACGTAAATATTTATTAAAATAGTTCACGCAAGTTAGGCTCTATAGTTTTGCTGGCCAATGTTCCCTTTTGTAGTAAAGGCATATTTACTACTTAAAGAAATTGTTATTAGCTCATTAAATTTACGTTTGCTACGTTCGCGTGTTATGCTCTTAAATGATCTCTCCTATCATTTCACAAAACAACAGAGAAGCAAAAACTATGGTGATTACGTGCGCCCAATGCGCTCTGGTGAGCGTGAAAAGCGGTAATCATAATTGAAGACATTTGATAGTGAGAATAATGTTCACTCTTATTTTGGACAATATTTTAAGGTAATTTGAAAGTTAATTTATAACATACGAATAATATAAGATTTTTTATTTTGTTGTCTGTTTGCATCCGAATCACTTTTACATGAGACGACCGTGGCAAACAGTGTACCGTCTGCCGATGACTTGCCTGAAGTTGCTTTGTATTGTGGTTGAGGGGAATATGTCCGGGGAAAAGATGTAGAGAACGAAGTAAAAGAAGATGAGCGTTTCTTGGCAAACTGGAATTTCTTCTTTATACATTCAGCTCGGTAAAGTTTGCAATTTATTTCTTCAGATATGCCACCCGAAATGAAATTAGATTGTAACATCTGCGGAATTTCCTTAAATAAGAGATACAAGTTGTAGACTACTTGGCAGAGTATGTATCTACTTTTTAAGCGAAAACTTTTCGGGACCTAATGCAAATAATTGAGGAGCAGCAAATACAATGGACATAATCTGTTTTTTTTTTGTTCTTGGTAACAGCAAAAAAGTAAGAATTATGAAACCTTGTTTTAACTTTTTGATTACATGATAGCATTGTATTTTGATTACATGTAGTCTCATCGATTTGAAGCGAAATAATGATGTGACTTAACTTATATCTTTCTCAATGTCAACGTTCTAATCATTGTATACTTCTTGCTTTGTAGAAATCATGTATCATACTGCAGTACTAAAAGGGAGATGTGGAAACTTTTACTAACTTATGTTTCCGTTCGCAATTTGGAATAATTTCATTTTTTTGCCAGGTTTTTTTATCTAAAAGGCAGTAACATAATGGGTGTGATATTTAATCGTAAGAATGAATACAACGCAATCTAATCTTAATGGGACATAGTATGCTATTTTAATTCAATTGAATAATAAGGTGGCTTATGAAACTCAAGGAGAATAATAACTCTGAATGAAATCATTAATGCTTTGTATGGACAGCGCAGCACTTTTTAGTTTATACTTAATGCGCAACAGCTCAATGTCGACTCATAGCAAAATACTTATCCAATGATTTTCTTCATAAGGTTTTTATTTCTGGTTATAACGATCCATTCGGAATTTCTGAACTGGTTTAGTGTGAGAGACGGATTGTTCTGAAATTTATCTACAAAAGTTTAGGAGTGGTTTGTATTTTACGAGCATACCACGTGTGGATATTTATAAAAGATTAAGAAAAGAAATTGTCTTACCGTAAAAGTGTTGAGCGGTTGTTAAAACATATTTCTCTTGAAAGATGTTTGAGCCTGAATCGCAACTTTTGAAATTATTAAAACAATATTTGGAGCAGGATAACGCCATTGAATTAGCAATGTATCATATTGACTTTGGCCAATCATCTCATTTGTAATATTCAAACTGCCCGAATGATTGAAGGACAAATACATAGGATGTTTTTTGGAAAGACTTGCAATTAAGTGTGGTATTTTCCAGTTTCATGCAAATGTCTATCGATTTATTTATTTATTATTTTCACATTCGCTGGTTCAGCTGGTTTTAGGATACGTGCCACCTACTTACTTTCAATAACACCAAAAATTTAATTGTTTGTATGTCTTCACAGTAATTCCTTCAAAAAAATTCCAAGATCAAAGCTTGCAAACAGTTTGTCTCAAGAACAACAGAGCTTAACATCAATTTTTTTTTGGCATTGAAAGATCTCCATGACAGAGATGTTTCATTTGCATATTAAAGATATTTGCAAAAATTTAAATTTAATTCGTCCCGGCAAACTAAACTTTTATGTAATTTTGTTATTTCTAAGATATTCATATAACGATGTGTATTCACTTAAATTTAAATCTAACAACTCAAACCTTAATGGTCCCATTTGTGTTTGTAATATATTTACTTCTATTTTCCGTTGATCTTTTCGTACGGCCTTTTCTACGCCCTGATTTGTTTCAAAGCCCAGAAGTTTCCTCTTCAGATATTCAGGTATTAAAAATTAACCAATATATCATTATCGTATTTGGATGTAGAGTTGATAATAATTTAACACCTAATCCTGATGGCATATCTTGTTTGGTTTTAAAATGTTGTGCTACTACATTACTACTGCCAGTATTGTCTTATATTTTCGATGCATCTTTAACATCAGACATATTTCTACACTTGTGGAAAACCACCACTGTGACTCCTATATCTAAGAAGGGAAATCGTATTGACGCATGTTACTATCGACCTATCGCAAACTTTTCTGTCATTTTGAAGCCATAATCATCGATATTGCAGCTTTTTGCCACAAATTCATTATGGCCCGTTTCAACGCGACATTATGAAAGGTCGCTCTACCACAACCAATTTTCTAGAATTTTTTCCTCAAGTAACTAATTCAATTGAAGCTGTCGCCAAACTGACTGTACTTTTACAGGTTTGCCTTTGATAAGCTTGACAACTTTTCACTCTTAGCTGAGCTCCACTCCTTCTAATTCTTTAACTTGTTTTAGAACTGGGTTGAATCTTACTCGACGAATTGAACCAAACGTGTATCTTTTCATGGAGCTTTGTCATCTGCAATTAGCCACAAGGTAGTCATCTAAGTCCCTTATTATTTGCCTTATTTATGTATTAATCATGTAGGTTCTATACTGCAGTCATCTTTTGTTTTTGTTTTAACTCGATGACGCTTAAATTTTCATAGTGTTTATAAATTTTAACGACTGCAATGATTCGTATCAGGATGAAAACAAATTCGCCAGTTGGTGCTCCGATAATAATCTCCTTATAAATGCTGACAAGTATGCAATTATGCCATATACACGCAAAAATAATCCTGTAATCAATGAAAACGTATTTTTGAGTACAATTTCAAATAGATCAGTGAAAGTACTCGATTTAGGTATACTCTCGAATAAATCTTTCACATTTGATGACCACATCATTTTAATCGTTGTGATAACTAGTGACCTCCTAATGAGAATTTCACAATACTCTCACGACTAAGAGCTTCTTTTACAGCCTAATGAACCGTTGCTTGAATACGTTGAATCGTTTATATTGGCCAAATTGAATTCAGCCAAATGAGGTTTTTACGTCTCTGCCTTCGTGGTCTTCCGTGGCTAGACACTTTACATCTAGCATCTTATCCAGTCTTTTACAAACAGATACCTTGGATGGAAGTAGATGGAACTCTTGACGTCAAAATTTCAAAAACTTATTTGCCACAAAAATTTAAGCAAGCCTCATTGACTCAAATTACTAGCTAAGCCAGCTTAGTCTTAATACTAATGACAAATTTCTCAGGCTGGCGAAATTAATTGATTCCGGGATTCTGATAAAACATAACATCTGACACAATAATGCATGGCGAAAATTTAATACGATTAGTCGCTAGCTTCCAAAACTATGTACGTGTTATAGCCCTGGTAAAAGACAGTGCTGTATTTCTGGTCTGGGCAAATGTGGCAGTGTCTTTGCTGCTTTTCCAACACATATATGCAGCTGCTTACCGGCCCAAAATGTATTGATGTTTTTTTTCTTTGAAAGCAAGCTATTGATCTGTTGATTTACCTACTTAATTTGTGCGACTTCCTCTAAACTGGTTACCGCACTACTAGCCAAAGGGCTTATCAAAACTCACCGACATTTGATCCCAGGACTTAAGACTACGGAAGTGATCTGTATTAGCTTCCAATAAGGAAATTATCAATTTGTGTTTGTGGGCATTTATGTCCATCATGTTTTCTGTTGGTCAATGCTAACCCAGGACATCAATTGCATACTGGCGACAGCAACTTCCCTTGGACTGGTCATTCTCGGCGGCGATTTCAATGCTCGATCGCAATCATGGGGAGATCGCACCGACAACCCTTACGGCGCAGCCATAAGGCTATGTATGCTGCAGAATCCAATCTTTATCAAACCTATCTTTCCTCAGGAACCTAATTTTCGTCAGTCTTCATCCATAATTGACTTCGTTCTTGTGTCCCCGAGCATGGTCAGCTTTCTCCCACAATTCAGCACATACGAATGTTAAGGCCATGACGTCATCAATTGATCTAATTGATCCAAGACAACGCGGCCTAAACTTTCTAACTGTTTACTCCGAACTTTTCATCCCTTACGGTAAAATCCACTGAGACCAAATCTCAGCGGTGATACAAATTCAAAATTGAGGGCTTGACTCCTCCCGAAATTTTAGCCCGCCAGAAGTTGACGAGGTTCTCCATAAGCTCAACCAAAACACATCCTAAGTAATTTGATAGTTTTGCTATCCCAAAAATAATGCGCACACTTTGCTTGCCGTAAGCTACCGCACAAAATTATTCAACTCGATAATCGGGGGAAACCTTTAAGACAACATCTTACCATGATTTATCACAGATACCTCAACACGGTAAACAACCCATATAAGTACACCTCTGCCCTGATTATAGGCTTAAATATCCTCATTATGGTCAAGACCAGAGCCTATGTCAACAAGAAATTCGCCTTTTTTCGCATCTACCGTGGTGAGAAGCATAGCTTTGATCCAGTTGTCTCAGTTGTCAAGAGCTCTGTCTTTAATTTTCGGCAAGAAAATCAACTGATGACTCTTTCTGGGTTCGGTTCTACAAATCCTTCTGCATATAGTAGTTTCATGAATAAGGGCACTCTTCTTACCCTGCTGTCGAACCCCTCCTCTAAAAAATCTTCTGGAGAAAATAAAATATCTAACTTTGTCTCAAAGAGACTCTCTACTTGCGTTTTTGAGGAAGCTGGCTATACTTGCTTCTCTGTTCTGTTCAACTCTTGATTAAACGTTCGATACTTTCCCACGGTTTGGGAACTCGCAAAAATATTTCCTATTTCAAAAGCGTCAGGAACTTGCGATGTATCCAACGCGCTTCCTGTTTCTCTCCTCTCAAACTTGGGAAAACTACTGGAAAGGATCATTAAAACTCATCTAAATCACACCGTTGATAAAAACAAGACAGTTCGGCTGTGAAGCTAAAAACTCTACAATGGTTCTGAAAAGCGCAGATAAGGAGAGCATCCAAAACAAAACGGTTTCGGGTGCCTGTCTTATTATTGATTTACAGAAGGCCTTTGACTCCGTCTGGACTGAACAACTCCTGTATGAAATGATCGATATCGTTTTCTTAACATGGATAATCAAATTTGTTGATAATTTTCTAAGTGGCAGAAAGGCTTTCGTCACCATCAATGGGCCTTTTTCTGACGAATTTCCAATCGAATCATGTGTACCTCAAGGTTCCATTCTCGGTCCTATTTTATTCAACGTTTTCACTGCAGACATTCTAGGAATCTGAAACGATTTTCACACAGAAGTTTCTATTTATCTTTACGTAGATGACCTCCTCTTCTGCACCTCGCAGCATAATCCACACTTGGTACCAGCGGTGTTACAAACGTACGCAAATCAGTTTTTGGCATACTAGGCAAAATATTTATGTTAAAATCTTTTATTATTTTCCATTGCACTAGCGATTAATGTAAATAGATATGTTTTTATTTTCATTATACCATTTTTTCATTTCCATCATTATACTGTGGTATCCATCGATACCTAAAACCATTGAAGTCATATACTATTATTTACTTTGTTTCGTTTAAAATCATTCCAAATAAGATTATAACACATGTATAAATAAAAGAGCAGTATTTACACATGAATAATAAATAAGCGGATCAGAGAATCATTATGAATGATGATGAGTGCTATCCGCTAGACAAGGACCATTTTTATAATGTTAAATTACATAACGTGTTATGCGCATAAAACTACACTAGTTTTCACTCACCGCAATAAAACTAGTTCTTAAATACGACACTCGATTGTACATTAACAATGTTATAGTAGAAACCAAAGGCTCCTGTTGCCTTTCTGCTTTGATGAGAAAAAAACAGATAATGTGATTATAAGTACGGTTTGCGTCTCGTATGCCTCATTTTATGGTCAGGTTGCGTGTCTCTTGATAAACCATAGGCAGATTCAAACCGTAAAGACTAGTGTCAAATATTAAAACCTCGTAAAATATCCATTTAATGTTACTCAAACATTTTCGAACAGTTTCATGTCTTCATTCGCTTAAGACTTTATTGGTTGCTCTCCTTTGATTCCTCAAAGCGACGAGGAGACATTGAATGTATGACTTAAAAAAATGCAATTAATGACCAAATGTGATTGATAGTACATACATATTTGGAATATAACCACGAACAACACGTACCAGTTTTCACTGATAAATTTGCTTAAAAATCATTGTAAATAAAACACTGTCTAGCATTATCAATTGATCGTTCTATTGCCGTTTAGCTGATTGACCGGTGTGTTGATATTCAACTCCGGGACGAAACTCATAAGTATTCAAAGAACACTTCTTCCGTTTAACTACATTCTATGAGTGCTTTATGTTGACAACAAGTGCTTAATCACTCCAATGGCATATTTCGTATACAGCGTAACACTAGACCAGACATATTAACTTGCAACCGATAATAACAACACACTGAAGTGCTATGTCAACCGGTCCGTTGAGTAATGTAAAGTGTTGATGAATAGCTGTGAGGGTGCATAGGAATGAGCAGAATGAACAGGTTTGAAATTATTGCGCAATAAATTTGAATGGAGCATTTGCATTGAAGATTTTTTATTAATGAAGATTCAAAAAACGATTTTGTATTAGTATTAGAAGATAGACAATTGTTGTGGCTCAATGTACCAGGTTATCAACTTAATGGTCTTAAGGTATTCAATCTTTAACGTTTGTCTGAATTATAAAGATTGCCTGCTCAACATGACCGGCTTTCGATGCAAACGTATATAAATCTGCACTAAATAACGTTCGTAGCAAAGACTTATGTATGGGAGAACTCCTTGTATCGTTCATAAAGTAAATTAGGTCACACGCCACTTAGATTTTCGATCACGGAGTAGATTATCGAGCTAATCAGAGGTATTTATCACTAGTTTTATGTCAATGACTGTTATTGGGAATTTTTATGTGGGCATGTGGGAAACTCCAAATGTGAAATCAACTGGTTTGACAATAAGAAAAAAAAATTGCAGACAGCAGACTTTTCTACACAATTATATTTGCAATTCGTAATTTGTTTATTTTTATTTCCTCATACATTGACCTACAATTTTATACATTTCTAATTTAAGAATTAACAAATCGTTCGTGTCAACGCTATTATGTTCCAAAGGTACACAACGGATTTATTTTCTTTCAATTCGTGTGATGCAGGTGCAAGCAAAAACTTTCGAACACTTTATCTGGTGACTTATGTAGATCTACTTAAAAATTAAATCCTATCTTTGGTTGAAACTTGCACACCGTTCGGGCTGGTAGTTTTTGTCAGCTTTTTATATCAAGCATATTTATTTACTAGTTTATTGCAACTGACAGCTTATAATGATATTTTCAGCATATTAAGGACTTTCGTCATTTCAAGGAGCTTACGAGCTGAGCAGTAGACTCATTTTAAAACACTTGTTTGAGTTATCTTTAACCTACTTTTGTACGCAGAAGGAGACTGTTCGCTGTGTAGAGCTCCTTAATGTTGGCTTGAAAAGATTGCTGTTGTAGGTCTTGTATAGCACCTCTCCCTTCTCTTCAGAACGTCTGTAAATTTTCTTAATTGCTTCAACTTCCATCATATCAGCTGATTCATCGTGATTGAAGGAATACTCCTTTTCATGACAGGCTTTCAATGCTTCATATTCATCTCATGTTTTAGGTTCCTCGCAGGAAGAGCAGCCTTGGCATACCGTGGACATCACTTCACAGTCCATTACTTTCTCAATCTTGAGGCCTATGAGAGACACCACGCCATTTTTTGAGGCTCGTCTCTGCCATGTGCTATCATCACTCCCTGATATTTCAAGTGATCCTTAAGCTTCAGTATCAGATTCTACAGATTCAGTACCAGATTCTATAGTATCAGATCTACAGATTAGCTACAGATGAAACTTCTGAGGAAGGGAATCGCGGCCGCAGACTTTCAGAGAATTCAGAGAATTCGCAGGTTTGCAGGGACATAAAAATATTTTTTTGGTGGCACTTATAATTTTTCCGGAACAAAAACGGTTCAGTTCTCTGCATTGGCAGGTTGTGGGATGCAAAAAAGTCAAACTCAATTTTAAGTCCAAAAAGAGGAATCCTCTAACGACAGAAAAAGCACATATTACAAACAAGTGAATTTGACAAGTGATGATGTAAAAATTATGTTTGGGATCTTAACGTAAAATATGGCAGTAGCTGATTCAGGCATTATGCAGGTGCTCATAATTTGAATGAGCGCGCTAATGATAATGGGCTTTGAGTTATAGGACTAGCAGCATGGAAGAACTTGAGCGTTATAAGTATCAGATTCCCACGTATGGTTATCTAAAAGGACACAAGAATGACTGATGAAGATACTTCTAACCAGATAGACTACGTGTCAATGGACTAGTGCCAATATTCGAGCCTGATGACGGTACGAACGTATTAAGGCTAACATAAACTGAGATCATCATTTTGGTTGTGAGGTTTCGCAATGAAGAAGAGAATTTACATACAGAAAAAAGCAGTCTGGGGAAAAACGTTATCTGTGAGATGAAAAGATGTAGAATGCAAAGTCACCTTGGGTGCGGAATTTCTGCTAATTAGTCTAAAATATACGTTGCATATACTGCAAAGACCACAAGGGGAACTTAGTCGCCAATTTTCAAAATTTTGGAGGGATGGAAAGTGCACTGTAATGAATTCTTAAACGGTTTGCTCGCCGTCAAACCCAATAAAACTCCAGAAACCTGATTAAATGTAGAGGTAGGTCAAAGTTACACTAAAGGATACATGAAATTATAGTGCACGTATGATAGCATAATGAGATGCTGAAAGACTGGCGGAAAGACATCTCCGCGGAAAGACATCTCGCGGAAAGACTCCATACAAAAGAGAGGATATGTCACAACGTGCAGCAATTATAGGGGAATAAGGTTCTTAAAAATCTCCTATAAGATACTCTCTTTTAGCCTACAAGAGCGAATAACTATAGAGTTAAAAAAGCCATCACCGGACAATATCAATGTCGCTTCATGCTAGACAAATCAGCAATCGATCAGATTTTCATCCTTAGGCTGCTGATAGAAAAATGTATGGAATTCAATGTTCCATTATACCATCTATTTAAAGAATCTAAGACAAAACCAACATAACAAGCTAAGTAAAAAAAGCTGGATTATTAACGAATCTATCAACATGTTCAATCGCCCCCACTGAGGGGATGTCAGCCTACTTTTCTTCAACCAGAATCGATCCAGAACTGTGGAAGTGATCCAAGTGAAAAAGAGGGACTATCGTCACCAAATCTAGCCAGATACTGGCTTAGGCAGATGACCTTGGCGTTATTGGAAGATTCGAACTACATGCAATAGTATCCTCATCCGGATCCGAAGCTAGTGGCATAAAAGTTAAAAAAGCTACGAAAGACAAAGTACGGGATGGCAGGAAAAACATCTAGGGTTAATCAAAATCTGGGTAGTAAAGCTTGAATGTGACATAGTGCAGTCCCTTAACTACCTTGGGTCAATAGTTGAAATTGATAATAAAGTAAAGTAAAGCACTCCCACGACAACCCTCGTACGGGTCTAGGGGTTGAAACTGGTAGAGAGCTTCATCACAAACTTACAATCAATGTCAATACAAGTGTGGAGTAATTAATTCCACGACTCACTTTACCCCTGATTAATTCAGATACCTATTCAGAGCTAGGTAAACTCAAAGCTCGTCCGAACCTGGATTCGAACCAGGGACTCCACACACAAGAAGCCAATGCTCTACCCCTAGGCTACTCAAACCTCAGAAGTTGATAATTATATAGAAAAAATATGCGGTTAGCTGCTCAAATCTAGGAAAAATTACTATGGTATATCGGTTCCAAAGATGCTACAGCCATAAATTTTACGAGATCTACCTAGGGGAAAAAATATAATGACAAAGATATTGCTCGGTAGATTCCAGCGGTCGGGGCGTCTACCTTGTATGAGTGGCGGAAAAATCTTTACGTCATATGTTTTTGGAGACGACAGCGAGGAAACCTTGCTTGCGCTGGAGGGATGGTATTGGCCGGTATGCTCAGAGCTTAGGCTCATTTATCTGAATGATACTGGCTCACGATCGGGTGCTGCGAAGATACTTGTTAGAAGCGACCTATTATCATTATCATAACCAGCGTTTGATTATGATAATGAAATTTTTAAGTTATACTAGTCATTAGCACGCAACTGTCACTGAACGTAATTTTCAGCTTATCTATGAGAAAAGAAATTTTCCTGGTCACTTGTTATTTTTTTTTACTGGTATCCAGTTGTATAAGTTGTGCAATTCGTATCAAATAAAAATATCTAGTTGCAAATTTTCATATAATATTGCACAAAATAGGCAAAAAATTATGTTGCAATGACTTAAGTGACAAAAAAAATTAAGAAACTTAGAGTAAACTAAATTAGTTTCGTAGCTTACCTGCATCGAATGAATAGTCCCCAGTATGATGAATGTGGGGTAACCCAGCGTCTGTAAGTATGACTGCTTTTCAGGACAATCTTTAAAGATGACGACCACCAATTAAAGGAGGGGCAAAATACCCGAAATGTTTTGAGCAAATACCTGATATTGATTGTGACGACGAATAAAATTTAACTTGAGTAAATGAGGCATATTTTTGAGCAAAATACCTTAATAGAACCAATATTGATTTCTATGTCGCCAAATTTTCTTTCTTTTGTCTAAATTTTTTTTTCAATCGACGACAACTAATGTTCAGTCAGCACATACTCGTACGTAATTTCATGCAAACAATTTAAATATTTTAATATTTAAAGATAAAGACAAAGAAAGCCAGAGTGTCCTTAAATATTAAACTAGCTAAGATAAATTATTTGCTTTTTTGATGTCTCCACAAATCTTGATTTGATGTGAAACAGTGCATTAAATTGGCCTTGAGTGGTCATTTCAGTAATGAAGCACCCATATTTGGAGCTGTATGGCCTAAAGGGCGATGCTACAAGATTCATTTTAGATTGTGGCATGACTTTCATTTATGTTAAAAATTTATAAATGTATTTAAATTTTACATATATCTATTTTATATAAATCGAAAATGTTTCTACCAATTTAATGAAATAGTTCTAACACCGCAAGTAGACAGTGCTGAAGAATAAGTTATAATTTAAATTACGAATCTGTATCATGCTGCTGCTTGATCTGTGTCACTGAGAGTGTATGGTTGGCACAAAACACATTTAGTTTTTCGAAAAGTTAAAATGGTTTGGCTTTATCATTCACTACACTATTTACTTAATCGTAAGTGTCAATCGGTTACAATCAAAACTACCAAACATATTCAGCTCATCAAAGCACCACAAACAATCCATTTATTTTTATATCTCCCTGTGTACACATTCTATCGCTATAGGCTACTTGCAATTAAAATGTCCTTTTCCATTTGAAATTACAAAATTTATAGCACGGGAAGGGTTTTCTTTGTGTCAATTTTTTTTTCATCGCAAAAGTATCTCTCATATGCCACTCATATGAATTCGATTTAACTCTTTCGCAACAAACTGCTACACAAAACAATGTACAGATGCGCATTTACAGACCAAAGTGGTCGTGTAACGCTTTTCTGATTCCTTGGTGCCAGCTTTGGAAAAAAAAATATTCGAATGAGCGTAAACCAGTCCTTAGAGTTAGGCATTTTATTATTGTTGAGTATGGTATCGAGCATTCCGAGCAAAAGAAAAGAAATCAAGAATTGAAATCGCTATTGGAGGATTCACGTTGCGAAAAAATGTCTAGGCATGATGCTTATGGCACACTAAAAGGGTTACGTTCCATAACGAAAAAAGATTGCCACAAACACGTTTTACGATTCTAGGGAAACCCTTGTCAAACGCTTTATGACCCCGAGACCCTTATCTTTTTATATTTTTTATGTAGTTGAAAGAAGGATTTTACATTTTTTCTTAATAAAGCTGTGCATTTTACCATTTCTACAGCCACGACCGTCTTAGACTCGAGGTCAGCGTATCCTTTTCTGTTCATTTTTTTTCCGTTTCTTTCGACATTTTTCACTGAGATTATTTTTCTTGTTGGTGTGCTAAAGGAGTAAAATTAATTTCTGACCTTGCCGGTAATTCAACGTAAAAGGGTTTATGGCATATCCGCGTCGATTTGCGCAACATTACACACCTTGATGGACAAGTGCCTCTCTCCCTTTCGTTCAAGATCCGGCAGGTTGCATAATTGCAGTCGAGACCTTGCAAATGTACCTAGCTGGGCGAGCTCATTTGTGTAGATCATAATCTTTACGAGAGTCAATCGTGTTACGATGAGTCTTAGCAACAGGTTCATTGTGCTTGTAATGAGCGTTTAGCCAGTGCACTAGCAGCGTATGTTGTTAGACTTTGGCAGGCGAATTTTGTACGCTAATGGGAAATAATAAAACGGGCATTAGTAATCGTAATATGACCTTGAAGAAAAGTATATTGAGCACCTGGAAAAGTTATGATGACTAATTAATTGCTGTGACGGTTTCTGTTGATCAACTAGTTCAATGATGGGAAGAATAAAGATTGAGTAATTGTTTCAAGTTCCCAAATTTATGAGATTTCTTGATAAATACCAAAATTAAGTGAATTGGGAATATTTAATTTTATGAAATATATAAATGTATCTCATGGCTTTAATAGAGACTATTCATTATGATAAAAACAATTGACTTTACGGAGTCGTATTTAGAATATATTTGTGAATAACATGTTCAGCCTATATTATGAAACATTGAAATCACGTGCTTCACGTTTGTCTTATACTACCAGTTAAGCATTTAGCAGTCCGTTCATCTCATTCATATCTGTATTTCAAATTGAAGAATATTTTGAGTTATTCCCATAATTGCTTGACTAAATTCAGTGCTATTTAGCGATTACAAACTTCAAGTTAAATTTCGAACCAATAAAAGTTATGTTCCACGCCTTATATTAAAAATCAACCATTAAAAAATCCATATTAAAAATCAACCATTGTTTCTTGTGTTAACTGTGCGGATAAGTACTTATATTTTTGTTTTTCTTTACATCAAAAGCAAAAGGTACAATTTTCTGCGAATAAGGCTAGAAAATAAATGCCAAACATGACTGTAGGCATATTATTTTCGGATGGGAAATTTAAATTTCATGTCGTTGAATATAGATTTTATAGATAAATATTGAAGTTTTTCTGAACTAAATTCTGGTTGAATGATGAACGAAAAATTAATTTTATGGAAATATGTACATACGTAAGGCGGCTCAAAAGCTATCGTATTTTTGTATAATCTTCTTTTCATCTTCACTGATTCAGATTGATTTTCGAATGAACGGTATTTGGAGTGGACGTGATTAATGAGCCGGAAAATTATTTTGCATGAGATGGAAACGGTATATCTCTCTGGATCCAATATTTTAAATCTTTTATATTCTGTTGATTGTTTGATGCGACAGATAATGATAATGATAAATTGATTCGGCTCTTTTAATCGGTACCTGTGTTTTTGTATGTGTTAGGTTTTCATTCGAATGTGTTTGATTTTGATTATGGTAATATTTTTTTTGGCTGTTTATTTCTTTTCCAACTGTGTGTGATAAGAAAAATTATTAGACCTAATATATTATGATCAGGAAATATTATTAGACAGAACTAAATCTTGCTAAACTAAATCTTGCAACTAAATGCTTGCTAGTGATTTCATTGAGCTCATCAAACACCAGACACTCATCGGTTTCTTAAACTATGCTGCGAACCATTAGATCCTATTAGATTGAAATTTTAACTTCCATCCATTCTGCACAATTATCAAAGCACTGAAATGATATTCCATCATATTGATATACAAAGGTAAGCAATGAAGGTCCATTTCTTTGACTTTTTAATCTCTCCTTTTCGATGATAAGGTGTAAATCTTCGTGGTCCGGTCATAATCATCGTTGAATTTCGTTTCTGTAAACTTAACGTACTTGATGGCAATTGCCTGCCATTTTTGTTTTTCTTACCTAAACTTAACAAAACAAGCAGCTAAAGTATTTCCCGGTAAGAAGAAAAGATATGGTTATGAATTATCCAAATTTTAATTTTGAAATTAATGTCGCAATTTTCTTGAAGGTTTTCGAAATGCTCATGAATTGTGAATAGCACTGGGCACTCAACTGATAGTTTGGCTGAATTTCTGACTGAGAAGTGGAATCAATGTCCCCATAACTTTAGTCACTACTGGGGCTTTATTGCTATTTGCATGGGACACATTTTTGTTAGAAAAAGTAGTATATCAGTAAATTTCGCACTAAAACTCTTAAATTATAATGCAGTAAAGCTGAAGAATACTGAACGAAGCTCAAGGTTCAAAAACTCAACTCTAGATTTTAGAAGGCGGGAGTGGAGCCGAAGTGCTTGGGTATATGGATAGCTCAGCTAAGGCCTGCTACTGCAAAGAGTTTCAAACGTTTAGGTTTTACGTTGACATCGTCTAGTGCGATATTTCGTGCATTTTTTGCCATCCTGATGTGCAACTTTTCTACACGGGAGACAAGGCTTTCTGGTTATCCTGTCTTTGCAAATTTTCCGACCCAAATCTTCTTGACTCATGCAAGTCAAGTGTCCCGCCGACCTCACACTATTGAGTCTGATTTTCTCAGCAACATCACAGCCACAATAAAGCTCGTATACTATATTTCGCTGTTGTATAACCAACGGAATCAGCCACCCCCCACACTAGTGGCTAAATGCTCGACGCAAAAACTTCCTCTCGAACGTGGATAAGAGCCCTTAAAACCTTAGCAAAACACCCATGTGTTAAACGAAAGCTTGAGGACTGACAAGATCATGGTCTTCTACAGCAAGAACTTGGATTCGTTGTAGACATTTAAACAGAAAGACGTTAATAAACCAAAACAGGCTTTTTTGGCTGACAAATCTGGGTTCAAACACCAAACTGTTCTTCAAGAGCTAACGCTTTACTCACTGGGCTACACGAGCACATGGGAATGCTAATATTATTTAGCCTTTTTTAATGGCATGTACTGAGACTATGTTCATAGTAGTTAGGGCTACGTTACAAAGAAGTTGATACTATGTACATAGCAGAGAAGCCCATAACGCGTGGAAATTTGTCGGTTTAGCTTTGATTTATTAGCCTACATAGCGTATGCAACTACAAGTTCTGCGCTATGTAACATAGCTGAATATGCTATGTAGCTTGTGTTTTTATAGCCCTGTAAACTATATATTATGGCTCTGGCTATATGCACGTAAAGCATGGGACCATAAATGCTGCGTTATTTTACATAGGACTACGCACTCTGACGATTTTTTACAGTGTATTTTATTTCATGATTTCTGGCGCCGTAACTTTCACTATATATTTCACTTTCTGCTGGATTTTCTTGAAGGATTTTCCAACATTTTGTTCGTTTCGGCATATGACATCAGAGTCGTCAGCACAAGCAAATATTTATGTGAAGTTAATGAAGATGGTAGACTACAGCGCGTGAGACCTTACCTCTGCTGAAGGCAATTGGTTTACCAAGATGGCATCGGATCACGATCTGTCTCGGTAGAAAGACTTGTTTAGAGAGGCTTAGGTCGAACTCCAGTTATAGTACCGATGTTGATCTTATAGGGGTGATACCTCCTTGTTTCTCGGATCATTTTTTCAGCGCCAAGTTGAAGATGTGGCAAGAAACGGCACCCCCGTCGAACACCGTTGGTGATTTTAAATGGTTGTTAAAACACAGCAACAGTGCAACAGATTGCAATCTGGTTTCTCACTTGCGTCACGAGTAGCCTTTCCTTTCTGATCAGTTTGGTTTTTATGTCGAATTTACCCTTGGAAATTTGAAAATTTGATCTGCTAGTAATTCGCTTGAAGTGAAGTTTCGTTACAATAGGCTTATAGATTTCAGTTAGAGCTTTTTTACCGTAAAAGGACAGCACTAAGCACTTTATATATAGTAATCAGCAACGTGATTCTCTTATAATTGCTGCACACTCTTTTGGATGGGACAAATAAGCCCAAGAATCCAACCATCGGATATTGAATCGCTATGGCATACCATCAACACAAGCTGATGAGTCGCATGATGTAGTCTGTCCCCTTTATAATTAACTGATTCGTAAACTCATTGGCTCCTGGCGACTTGTTGTTCTTGAGCCGTTTCTTAAACTGTGGGATTTGACAGCCCTCGTATGTTATCTGGCAAAGAGGCCTCTAACTTATCGCCTGTTTCTTGTTTGGTAGTTTATCAAAGCATTGGGCCCATCACCCCAGAATCTATAACTAGTCGAACATGAAATTTGTTTATTTCATTGGGTGATTGAACAACAAGGTGTGTACTGCTTCATCCTGCTGACTTGTCGGTAAAACTTCCGTTCCTGATGAGGTTGTTTCCTATAATGCTTGACGCGCCGGTATTATGCTGTCGTATCCGTATGGTGCCACCGCGACCTTGTAATATGATCAGAATGCTCATAAAAGGAGCATTCATTCTAGTTTTAATATGCAAATACTATGAGAAAAGACGATTTTTGCGAGATAGAATGCGTTCAATTTTCCCAGTTATGAGAATGCAAGTTTTTTGCACATTGGAAAAGCAACCAAATGTGAAAGTTTACATAAATCGGAAAGCACAGATGCTTCGAAAAATATAAGCAAAAAATTGTGACAAAGTAATGTGCTTAGGAGTAACCTTGATTGTGAGTCCAGGCTGAGAGAGGCATTATTTTTAATTTTGTTCTTCTGCAATTGAAAACGATTTGATTAAACGACAATTGGCTTATGAAATATCCAAAATTTGCACTGTTCTTATTTTAAGCTCATTCTATTGATGAAATATTTGAAGTAGTTTGATTTAGTTTGCTTCTACTGGCGCCTCCAAAATTCACTGCTGCAATAAATACTTACTGAAAGAATTTTTAAAATTTGCCACTATTATCATCTTCATAAGCCGACTAATCGAATTTAGTTTCATGTGTATATTACGTACTACTTTAGTTTAGCAAAACTTGAGCTCAACGAAAAATCAATCTCAGCAAAATAATAAACAAATCTCCACGGAGCTAACTGGGGGCTACGCTAATATATCATCGCATTGAGTGATTTTCGAAAATCCGAGCATAAATCTGGAATGATGTAATTTGAAATCTTTTCGTTGTGCTAAGAATTCCGGTTACCAGTGAAGAAAAGATTATAAAGGAAATAAAATGTCGTTCGTCTCTAAACTTAGCTCAAAGTTGTTGTTTTTGTGAAGAGACTTAGAAGCTTGTTGTTGCTTTGAAGGTTAAATGCGGTTTCAGCATTCAGCGCGCAAAATTTAATGTAATCACAATATTACCTTAATTTACACACAAAACGCATAGGATATGAGCGCTTGGAGGCTGATTTTAATTCGAAATTATGAGTCACGGTGAGCTGCGAAATAGATAAAGCTCAATATTTGACATCCTAGCAATGGACAAAATATGTATTATCTTATCATACTTTCTTCAAAATTTCGAGTAAGATTTAGAAAACGCGAAGTGTTACAAAAGCTTCAGTATTTTCCTTCTGGGATCAATATCTTATATTGATTCGTTTAACGGGCAGCTTACAAATCTGCACGTTCACTTGCTGTTTTGAATACGCTTTACAAACAATTATGCGGTCGCAAAAATATTTTTACAGTTCTCATTGGAATGTTGCTCTCGTTCTTGTTGGCGTATTTTAATGACTGTTAAACTGCCAGTTAGTAATAACAACTTTTAGTTAGATTTCAAGTGGAAACAAACCGCGAAATTGCTTTCCGGACTCCAATAGCAATTAGTTATGGAATGCTCTTGCGTTTTCTGCGCCAAGCGCAGCGGCGTCGGACTAAGTTTGTTGGAGCCTATTCCAATTTGTTTCAAGAAACAAAGTGTTCGTATGTTATACTTACTTATAACGAGCGCCATGAGATTGATTTCATGCAGTCGAACTTAATTATATCCCATTTTAAAGAATGGACTACACTGTAGAGAATGAAGATTCAGCTTTAGTAGTATGAACAGCGTAAATATAGGTTTTGCAGCAATTCGAAAAATGGATTTGGGCTTTCCACTTGATTTTTCCATCAAGGTTTTTGTCTCAGGTTTTGTGCACTCAAATAGGACATTAGTATCTTCTTATGTGCCCAAACAGGATATTAGGTTTTCTAATAAGGCTAGCAAGATTGAAGTGGTAGAGTCATGGTGAGGTTTGTGGCACAGCTACGTACATCTGATTTATCTTGAGCCCGAGCAGAAAAATCTAAATCTGATTGGTTAAAAACTAGCTTACCCTTTCGTTCAAATATTTGCGTGAGTTTTAAAGGCCACTGATTTTGACACCGTATATTCAAATATGCGACACTATTTGGTGGTCTTGCGGAGTTATGAATAAATTATGGTTACCTCAATGCATTTTAAGGAACCTGAATCCATATTTCATGGTTACACTCGGAATTTCTTGTGGATCAAATCTAGTAGGCAATTTTTTTTTGCATGTTTCACGTGACATGATAAAAATAAAGAGTGGTAAATAGAAATGAAAATAACAGTGTATCGACAGCATGGCTCCATTAGCTGAAGAAGCTGTTTTCATAGTTTAGATAAAATAATAAAAGCCCCACAGAGATGAAATGCTTGCGCCCAAACGCAAATAAAGACCACCTTTGATTGACAGCCAAATTTTTTTAAATATTTGGCAGCTCATTTTGTGAATTCATTCCCATTGTTTCGTAAATATTTGTGTTTTTCAGTATAAATATTATTTTCAGGCTAAATTTATTTCGAAACTTCTTTCAAAACTTACTAATTATGTGTTTCGACAAATTTCAGGATTAATGAGGTGATATTACCTGAATCGGTAAGTTTATGAAAAATATAAATAACTGATTTCATAGGATCAATAGATTCAATCTATTGTAAGAAGCCAAAATTATTATCAAACATACTTTAGTTGAATATACATGAATCATAAATGCGTGAAATACTTACGAAATATATAAAACTCATCCTCTTAATATTCCTGACATCTTCAAGTCGTACGAGTCAGTATGTTGCATTATCTACAAACGAAAGATACAAGCTTGGCCATTATCAGAGTATCCATCACTCTATCGTGAAATGGAGAATAACTTCCTGTTATTATTAATTTTCCCACAGTTTTACGAGCGGTCATTTTGCATTACATTTGTCCGAGATGTTTATCGTTTATAGCGAAGAAACGCGTACTAATCAAAATTTGGCTGGTATCATAAACTTCTTACCATGCAATCGATAGTAGAGCATTTCGGAAAATATTCCGATTAGGACGTTTTATAGGGACATAGAAACGAATCATAAAATTACATAATCGATGTTACTTTCGCTTTTTGCTTGGATTTAATGCAAATGGTATTCACAGAGGCGTCTTACTGTCTTGAAATAAAGTTTAATGCAAAGACTTTTCATTGTTTAAATTCTATATTTTTGGTGAATATAGAAACAACAATCTTTTAAAGTAGCATGATGGAAAGTGAGATAGATACATTTGCAGTTCAAAGTAGAATGGAATTCGACTGTGGCCTGCTGTTGCTTGAAACTGATACAAACATATTTCATTTAAAAGTAGGTCATTGAAGATACATCGGCTATAAGTTTTATTATGGAAGTGATTAAGGACTATTAAGTGCTAAGGCGTTCGACAAAATTATTATATGAGCAAAAGTGTAAAAAAATGTATGTTTAATAGTTGCAGTCAATTTTTGAAGTATTGACCCCATTTGTTAATAATTTGTTTGTAATTTGCTTGTAATTTGGCGATCCATTTCATCCCATGAATTGTCAAGGGAAAATGATATCTGACGATTGACAGTTAGGGCAGTTTTGCAGTAGCCACTTTCGTTCAACTATTGATTGAAATCGTTGCCTTGATAAAATTGAAATCGATCAGTGTGCTTTAATGTGCTCAATCTTCCATTTTTTAATAAAGAAATTTTTAAATAATTCATTTTATTCATCTCAATGATATTCAAATTATCAACCCCCAACGCACCCAAACTATTGAGCACGGGTCGCCATGTTTTTCCGCCCCTGAACTATTATACTTCGGCCGCCATGTTTTACCGTAGGCGTCAAGCTATCATTTTAAGGTGCCATATTTTGCCCTACTAAGCGCAAAAGCGGTATCTCAATGAAAGCGAGTTTCGAGATAATTTAAGTTTTGTAAAAGTAGTAATATTGATATACCTCTAATTCCCTTAGTGGTTTAAGGTAAAATTGAGATAGGCGACGAGGAACTGGGTTCGTTTGGAGCTGGTGGAGGATTCTCCTTACTCCACTTTTCTCGGTGAGCGGTGTTCCGCTCTTGGATACTTCGGGTACTTTAGATTTAAAATTTTTCTTAAGGTTTTTTCCGTATGTTTTAAATAAGATACCATTAAAAGGCTTATTTCATTAGATGCGTATTGTTTTAAGCTTTGTAATGTTATAAAAATCAATTTTTCGATTTTTTTTTAGATACCACTTTTGCGCTTAGTAGGGCAGTATTTGTCTTTCGTCTTATTTTTTGCCACCCATCTGTCCAAATAAATAATAAATTTTAAAGATCTATTGATGAATTTTGGCACCCACCCGTTTTTACCAGAAAGAAAAATAAGTAATTTAAACTTCAATCTAATCACTGAGTGCAACTATAGCTCAACTTCCCTGTTGTGCCAAAAACCACGTGATCATTTTTTAGGACCGATAGATCTATAGATCCTGAAGAAGAGAGCAGATTACCTTCGAAATATCGATATTTTTCAAGAAATCAAAATATAAGCTTCTAAAGGCAAAATTGGTCTATAAATTAACATATTGTTTGCAAGCTAGAAAAATTTTGTTGACATTACAACAATCAACGACTATTCTTTATTTTCTATAATATGCGTTGCAAAAATGCAAAATAATTTAAGCTTTTATTAACATAATACTTTGCGAAATATAATACTTAACATGAAATTATTTGGTATTGAGCGCTTTAGCCCTTAACTGGAATACTCGCAGTAAAATGTTAGCTGTGCCAATATTCATGTGACAAACTGTACATTTGAAGAGAAATGTTTCATACTTGAACTGTTTATTTTTGTTTTATCTTATTGTTTATTTTTGTTTTTTTTTTATACATAAATTAATTCGATTTTTTCAAGAAGTTGTGCTTATATCTATAAACTCTTGATAATTTTGAATTCCTCTGAGTCCCAAATATGTACACCGTAAATTATCTGCATGAGTAACTGAGCTATCTCTATAATGCACATTTATTTTCAGTATTAAAAAAAAGTTATGGGCATGGTTTAAGGGTCGTGCTGATGTAGTTGCGTAGCAAGAAAAAACACTCAGTAAAATTTCACAGTGAAAACCTTTTAGACTGCACTTTTGATACTTTTCTATTCGTAAAGCATAATACTTTTCCAAAGGAAATAATTGGGTCTCGAATTTGTTTGCACGAATCTATACATCTACATATGACGAGTAACTATATGAAACTGCACGATTGAATCTGATTGCTTTAAATCAAAGCACTTACGCCCAAAACACTTCGGAATTATAACCCTGAGCGTTGTCCTTTTAAACTGTCTCTGCCAAAAAATACAAGCGAAGGTTTTTCAACGGAATTATGTTTATTTTTGGTTGTGTAGTACAATGTGAAAAGTCCATCACGAAAAGTTATGAAGGACCAAAGGTCACGAAAATCAGTGTTTCTCAAATATCTGGTTGATTATTCTTTTTTTACCCAAATTTTTGATGCATAAAATTTGTTCAACACAAAAATGTTAGCTTCCTTGCAACACTCACATAAAAATATTATTTCTTGAGATATGAGTCATCGAGATGCATTCATCGTTTGATATTGAAAACAGGCTTCACGTGAATTTCAATTATCTTGGCTATTGACTTTAGTGACTGTGCCCTACTGCTGAGAACACGCATTGTTTTCAAGAAGTGGATTGAACTAAACCCAATTAGAGCTGCTTGGGTTTCTTTGTTTCACGTAGCAAAAGAGAACACCAAGTAGCGGTTATCAGAGAGTGAGATCTCATCCGATATTAATTGATCTGACTAATCAAGTGATATATCAGTATCTGCACTTCTTCAAGAGGCTACAAAGGTAGGATGCATTCTAGTGTTTAGAACTATTTCACTCGCAGAAGCTATAAAACTAAAGAATCTGTCAACTCTAGCGCCAAATCTGGTGCTGCCACTGTTGATGTGCTGAGCAGCCTAACAAAAGGTCGGTTCTATTCGATTTATTCTCCAGACTTCAGTTTCTGTGCTTGACGCAAGGAGTCAAAAAGAAGATAAACTCAAGTGAAAATTACATTACAGCCTACTTTTTTCCTCGATACTGCACGACGATGGCTGAAAGGTATCGTATTAAAAACTGTCTGAGTGTGATGTCGCCAGGCAGTTTTCAAACCGGGAATCAAGTCATCGGCCTTGTTTATTTCTCATCATGAAAGATCTTTGCCTCTTTAACTTAACTGAGTCCACATATCTAACTGTCTCAAACCTACGCCTCTTGCACAAGCAAACTATAGCGGGAATCTTCCAGTTTAGCACACTTTACACTTAAGAAAAAAGGCAAAGCCTTGGCATACTTATTGGAAGTTGATCTGAACAAATCTTATTTTTTCAGGCATAAAATTGTTCGAAATTAATGTTTATGAACCCTTTTTTTCAAGTCCTCTTACGCCACTCCACTTGAATTCAGTGAAAGAAACTGTATAGAAGAGAATTTCCACTGGATCTTTGCGTTTTTTTCTACAGTCATGGTGAGTCATAATAGTAGATACCTTACAGCTTCCTGCTTTTGGTTGAATTTAACTAAATACAAAGTAGCTGAGCATCATTTGGCAACTTTCACGAAGCTCCGAGAAGCTTCGCTGGAAAAATACATCCGTTTTCACCATCCTCATAAGCAGTGGGGTTCTTCTTGGTGCTAATGAACTTCATTAATCATTACTTCACGTTTACGCAGTGATGTCATATGCACGCTTACAAGGACCAAAAGTAAAACTGCTGACGCGAAAAGGTTTGGAAATTTCAGGGTCCGCCATGGTGAATTTGGGACGGTTGCCAGTATCTAACTCATGGAACGATCCGTGCGAGCCATTGGTTAGATATTTGATATGAACAGGTGACAAAGAAGATTATCAGTAAACTTCGCTTGCGCAAATCTGCAAACTGGCCTCGATTTCGCTATCTCCCTTCACAACTTGTTCCGAAGAATAGCACACGGAAAATCGATTAGTTTGTCATCGTTGTAAAACATACCTATCAGAACCATGAGGACCGAAGACGTAGATATTGCGCACGTTTACTATTGGATGTAATTTTTGCCAGAGGCAACAATCTCAGCAATATCTGCCTAATTGTGACTTTTTTTGGCATCCTACGCTCAGGAACGCTGACTTCTGCTTTCGCTTCTACCTGGCGTTTCTTTCGTGCTTCTGTTTTGACGTTGTGGGTGACTGACTGACAGGTAGATATTCGGTGTAGCTGATTCTTTCTTGCCGTTTAGCGTCGTATTTGATTTTCGTTCAACGTCATGTCTCATATCAACTTTTTATACAGAGCCCTTTTTCCGGCAGGTTTCCCGTTTTTGAAGTTTTTTTTAAATTCCCCTTCATGGGGTCTAGGAAAAATAGTGCACTGCTTCCTTCTATATCTCATTTGGTTTTTTTGCTTACACTGGCCAGAGTAGTTTCCTTAAAAGGAGGCATTCTTTCCAATGCCACACCAATTATTTCATATAAACAGCTTTTGCTGCAAGTAAAGATTTAAAATAGACTGGGATAAATTAGAATAGAAAATTTTCTCGCTAAAAAAATTGTACCCATTACTTGAGAAAAACTTTGTCACTCTTCTTACTTAATTCCCTATATTTCAAAAAGAAAACTTTGTGATTTCACTTCTTTCAAATCTAACTAATAGTGCTATATTTCTCAATTCGAACAAAATTGCAACTCTCTAACATAGATTTCCTCGACTGGTATTTGAATAAAAGAATAGAATTGCATGAGATTTATGTGACAAGTAAGTGAATATCATCCCAAACGGTAAGGAAGTGGATTTAAAGTTTCGTTTTATTTTACATCCTGGCCATAGTTGAACCAAAACTTAAATGCCCTATTGATGCTGCTGCTGCGTTTGATGTTGTGATACTGTTTCTTGTCTTAAGACTTTATAAAGTTTCTAAAAGTAACTAAGCTCACAGTTTTCTTGCACTCCAAATCAACAGAACACCATTTTTCCATTTATTAATACTTTTATCTCGAAGCAAAACTTGGCAAGCTGCTTTCCATGGTCTGATACTTTGCTACGATGGTTTGAAAACATGAATGGAATTTATAATTTTGAGCTACAAATTTACTATGATATTCTCTTCAGCCATCCTCTGCAGTGTAGATAATTAGATATCATAACAAAACTATACTTTGATATCTCGCGATATTTTGTATTTAATCTGTCTCACGTACTTTCTATTGTATGCATCGTTGTCGTGAAATGAATAGTTTCAAATTTTTCAAAAAATGTACCTATTTTTAATTCTTAGATCAAAAAATATACTGCACTAGATTTCGATATCGAGTATATTCTACCAAAATGCTCTCAAAATATTCTGCAAAGCTCTCGTATTGTGGCAAGAGGGATGGATACATTTACTTAATAACATCAGATAGCCAGACGAGGTCACGAGAAGCCTGGCGTTCACGTATGTTACACATGCATACACAATCGTAACTTTATCTACCAATAATACAATCTCTAATGGTGAAAACACTTTTCGACCTCATCACGTAATGCAAGGTTTAGCCCCATAGTCCATGCGTTTCTTCCGTTCAGGAAACACAGCTTAATTGTTGAGGCAGCCAAAACAAGAAACACTTATCGTCCGAAAACATAAAGAACATAGCGATTTGCCCGAAAAACCTTTTTGTCCAGTTTAATGGAAGACCTTAAAATGGGTCGGATAATAGAACTTTTCGACCAATTAAGTTTAGTCGAAAGAGATTGCTTTCTGCGATTGGAGAGATTTGGTAGGATGAATAAAAAGAAATTCTATTTGCATTATTTTTTCAGCCATTTTGTGCGAAATAGACGTATTTGCTTCAACGATTGAAATACGTTTTCACTCTCATTTACGTTTTGATATTAAATAGAATTGCAAAGAACCAAATTATTGGATAAATAGCATGAATAAATAGTGCTTTTATTCGTCAGTCCAATAAATATATTTCCATGGAAATCATCACTTGTCGACATATTTGTCTTCCAAAAATTAATGAGTGAGCAAGTAGTAGAATATGTTTTATGTGACAGATATTCAAATTTTAACTGTTCATATCCTGTCTATTTTAAGTTTATGTTATGCATTCTTTAATCCCAGCTAAACGTAAGTTTGCATTAAGTTGTGAAACATTTTATGTGCAGCCAAAAGTGCTCGATAGAACATCTATTTCGAATTTCATGCAGAATAATATTCAGCATCAGAACAGCTTGTACACCAGTATGCTGCCCTCCTCAGCACCTATCTGAAATTTTAATTTCTGAGAACACCGGACTCGAAAACTAAATTCTCAATTATATCATTTTAGAGAATATGAAAAACCTATCTTTTGTGGAAGTATGTTAAAATCAATAGTGAAAAATGACCTTTTCAAATATCTACATCATGAGGCTTTGCTGGTGTGTTATTGATATAGGGACAGACTTTTGGCTCCTTGTAAGCCGAAGACACAGACTGAGCTGGGCCCTCTACAACATTTGGGGCTATGGGCCGTCTGCTTTCGTCAACTATCGAAGTGAAAATTTCCCGAAAAACAAAAAAGTAAAGAAACAGATTTTGGGTACATGCTTGCAAACCAAAAAGTAGCGCCAAAAGTGACGTTTTTGTTTATACCTCCATTTTATCAATTTTCATACATACAGCGCCAAGTTAGTCAGCTATTGAATTACTTGAAAATTGGAATCACTTTTGGCAGAAATCGCCAGCTAAAAAAAACTCGGGTAAATTAATGCAAGAGGGTGGCAATGACGTTGGCAAAGACCGGTAAATTTTTTAAACACGGAGAAGTTAGGGACTGAATGTTGGGTAAGTTTGGGTGCCCAAATTAGAGATCAGATCCAATGTTTGAACACAAAAAAATATACTGTGTTCTCTTTTGTTTTTGGTGCTTCTTAAGGGGGCAGACACACTTAGAAATTTGAGAAAATCGATGTTATTTTCTTTGCATTTTCTAAAAGTAGCATATTTCAAAAGCATTCTTTGCAAATTTCAGACGAATCGGACAATTCTTTATGGAGATAAATAACTTTGAAAGAAGTTGTCTCTAATGCGTAACGCGTTTTTTTGCATACTATACAAGCATTTTTCTCGAAACTATGTTTTCGAAGTCGGTGATCACTGTAACTTGAAAACGGCTTTATTGATCAGCATGAAATTTTCCTCACGTATTTGATATGTAACTATCCTCCTGATGAACGAAGGATTTTTCAATTGGTCGATATTTTTTTTTCAATAGCTGAAAATGTTAGTGGAATTTTAGTCGAAAATACAATTTTGAATTTCAACAACCGCCATTTTTCGAAAAATCAAAATCTGCCAAAATCCTTCGTTTATCCAGAGCACTATGTCATTAACTAATAATTTCCGATTTTTTTTAGTTCGGATGATCCAGTGACAAGCTACAGTGATCCCGGCAAAACAATTTATTTTTTGACCCCTCGAAAATTTACTCTCTTTCGACTTATTTTCAACCTTTTGCCTTAAAAAAAATGCAATAGCTTCTACAAATATATTTCTTTCAAGTAAAATAACATTTGTTATTGATTATTTTAATGTGTATCTAAAAAAAAATTCTGAAAAAGAGCATTTTTGGACGTCCCAAGTGTACCTAATCCCTTCCCTTTTTGGCAAGATTTAGCTTCGCCGACTGCTGCAGCTAATATATACTTTAAAACCTAAGTTTTAAATAAGATCTTTACTGCTTCAAATTACAAAATCAAAGTAGTTGTCCCCGAGGAAAGTTTCCGCGTGTCTTCTTCTGTACGTTTTTTTTTACAAACCTTAAAAAATTTTACAATTTAACTGAAATATTTGCTGATGAC
This sequence comes from Nemotelus nigrinus, assembly GCA_947369275.1. Lineage (NCBI taxonomy): Eukaryota > Metazoa > Arthropoda > Insecta > Diptera > Stratiomyidae > Nemotelus > Nemotelus nigrinus. The sequence continues at coordinate 122,300,356 of OX376374.1, forward strand.
ACAAATTTAGCGGCTATAAGTACTAGTTTGGCCGGTTGGCTTTTCTTTTACCGTAAATTATTTAAGTGAACGAGCTTTATTTTATTGGCTTACCTTGGAATCTATTACCCATTACCTGGGGTTGACTTAGCTATATTATGCTTGAAAACTAGCTTAATTTACTAACCAAATCTAGATTATGTCTAGCCCCAATTATATTAGCCTACATAATTGAACATCATGAGCCACCGTTGTCTTACTATTCCAGCCAGATGCATAAACGGTTCATTAGAGCCATTCGTGTGCCTGATATCCCGAATCAGTCTATTTTCATGGCAGTCTATTTGTGAGTAAAATCTGGTCGTCGGTTCCACAACCTGGTCCCTAAGTGGCTCAAGTCCTGTCTCCTGATATAAGAAAGAGTTCCTCGGTCACTTTTTAGTAACCGGGTTGTAGAATTTGCCAATGCAGAAGTGCAGATTTCTCCGTTCAAACATTTCCACTTGTGTCAGGTAAGCTTTGGAATAGGTAATCCAGTATGGAGATGCATATGTGAGGATTGGCCGAATGAGTGTCTTATAGCAAATGGATTGTCGGCATACCCATCTCTTTGGCGAAAAGATGTCCGATGGGCTGAAACCCGGATTTGGCTGCTTTGATTCTATAACGGACAAACCGATTAAATTTCAGGAATTCATGCATGTCTACTGCAAACTAGCGCCATGTATATAGAACTAGGAGTAATTCTAAAAGCTCCGAACTAGACAGTGACTTCTTTGTCTTTGCTGCAGATAGTTTGCGACCCCCGATAGTTAGAAAGGCTCCTGAACACAGGTAGCTGTGTTTTGCTTCTATTTAATTTGGTACCCTGTTCATCAAAATAAAACGTAAAGATGACCAAATAATTTTCAAGGCTATTCGCGACATTGAGCGGGTCCTGATTTGATGCAAATAATAGCGTGTCATCTGGATGTTGTGGGACTTTAACTTGATGATAATCCACTGAAAAAAGAGATAAGAAGTGAAAATGATGTATAAAATAGGACCAGTGACAGAATTTTGTGGCACTCCTGATGCCACAGGTACCCGAAGTGTAAAGATCATGTGCCGAAACAAGTAAGCTATTGCAGAATCCTTCATTTAAATTGAACAAGTTAAATATAAAGAAATTATATACATATGTTGTTGTAACAGAAAACCGTCAAAATTGCCAACTCTAAGTCAAAACCATTGAGAACTAGACATCAAAAACCACACACACCTAAAAAATACAGGTGAATAAAGCTTTGAACAGGTTAAAAAAAATTCACTTATCAAGGGTGCAAAGTTACAGCTGACAACAATTACCGGAAAGAAATTCATGCACGGTTGCAGTCAGCCAACAAAGCCTTTTTTCTGTCCTCAAATCCATTTCACTCAAGAATTTTGCAGAAGTCCTATCCTCTTGTGAACGAGTTCTCTGGTATACGAGAGAATAATAGGTTCTTATCAAAAATAATTTTGAATTCTTATGTGCGCCAGAGAGGAAGATCCTCTGATAGGTACTTGGCCCAAACTTGATGATGCGGTTTGCGGCTCGGAGAGTATGAAAGCAGGACTATTGAAAGTTGGTGGCAATGTATCTCATGTCTATGACAGTGCGTTGGACACAAAAAATTCGGAGGTGATCAAACTTGATAGCGCCGATGCAAATTTAAGACATTTGGAGCGCTCTACATCCACAGGTATCAACGGAACACGTAGTATTCACTGTTCTTAAAAGAGCTTGTTCTGAATTCAGTTTTAAAAATATCACTATTCTGCAAGTCAAAAAAATTAATTGCCTCAGAGTGGGTCTAGAAAGGAGGCTAATCCGACCCTTGCCTTAACGAAATATCAAGTTGAATACTTTGTAAAGCTCTTCTCCAGTGCATCAGACGATTGCACTTGTTTGTCATACCTGCCCGCACATTATCCGGGACAAGACCTACATACTGCTAAATTCCTACATAAAATCACTAGCTAAATTGAATGTGGAGGAATTGAAGATCTAGCTTGCCCAAGCACTTTTAACTTGGGCTTACTAAAAATATTGGTGCTACTTAGTCGCTGTGCTTGCTAACGGTACTGTCAGTCATCTGCCGTTATCGGATATTGGTTAATCTTGTTTCTCAAAATGCAAATCCTAGAGAAATTCGTCAAATTCGTGTGCAGCAATAAAAAATACTGAAAAGACCCTGTGTGAACCACACTCAATGCACACACAACCATTTATGCTTTGCAAACAGATCAATATATATGTAGGTACCTGCGTCAAAGTGCGCCTTAAAAAGCTTAATTATCCAACGTGATTAAACTGAATCCAATAATTATTGAACATTGCTTCCTCCTCATTTGTTTAATGTACTTTCATTCATTAAGTTAAATGCTTTGAACATCCGCCAATGTTTCATGTCACAAAACTGAATCGCCGATTTTAGAAATTTATTTATTTTAACACAAATAAGCTTCTTCGTTTATCTGCGCCCGGTGAAATGCCTTCAATGGGCAAAATATTTCTACCGCTCACTCCACAAAGATTCACCACAGCGCACGTTAGTGATTAAATAAAAAGGAACGGTTTATTCGAGGGCGCACTCTTTGAGTTGTTTGGCAAGTTTAAAGTAAAATGGATACAGAACTCCATATTCAGATGTCAGTTTATGGCTTGTTGTCTACGCTACATCGGAGAACGTGAAAAGCGAGAGGACACACTACGCGCCTTCTTTCTGACTGGGTTTGTATTGGGTCCGGTCGTCTTTTGTTGTAGGTATGATGACCGACGCTGTTCTCTTATTTTATGCATGCCCATTTAAATGAGTGCGTACAGCGAATTTCACGTCATTTCTAAACCCAAAATTATACCCTATAAATTATGGATTAAAAGACAACATGGACCTGAAACTGGAACATAGCGTCATCGCAAAGGGTTTGCTTTCAAGACAACGTGGTGTATGGAGATAAAGAACAACCATTTGCGGTGTACACACAATGAATGTTAAAAAATGGCGCATTGAAAGGAAATGTTAAAAAATATCACTACGCGTGATTTGGTCTCTGGACTTGAATAAAAAGTGATTTTATTTCAGAACGAGTCATCAAGAACAAGATCACGAAACTCGAAGATCAAGATCAACGCCATGGGCATAATGATTATAATTTACATTTGAATACCACTTAAATCTGATTTAAATTAGATACGATGGACTGATTTTCATTCATTCCTGTTGCGACGTGTGAAACCATAATGCTCTATGATTTTTCGATTCAAGAGAAGGGCATGAGACGATATTTTATGGAGAAACTCCTACAGACTTTAATAACTGAAAGTTAACTCAAACGATAATTTAACAAGCACCTGCATTAAAAAGTTTCAATGAAAGAAATTTCGGTGAAAGTGCTTTTATTAATTAAAAATTAAATTTACAAAATAAATTGCTATCCTGGCTAACAAATTTTTAGTTAGCGAATCACATCTATGGAAATGCCTATGTCTAGGATTTGTGATATCGACCAGAGATACTACGACCATAAATATTAAATCCAGACAGATCTAGTTTATACAGCAAAATTTGATTGGTTTCCAGACTATAGGTAGCTAACAGATCTAAAATGTTACATCATTGTAGAGACTGTAATCAACTTTCGTAGTTATTTAACAAACAAATAACAATACTTGGGCTAGGATAAGCAGGTCAAGTGACTGTCAATCAAAGAGCCATACCAAATCACACACATAAGCACATTATAGGTCCGTTTTGATACTTCAACTGTTTCTCCCTCAGGAACTGTAATCAGAAAACTCAACAATCTCCTTTAAGTTAATGAAAGAAAGACAGTCAGACTTGAGACAATTTGGGCTCTGAATGGAGCTCATTCTTCTCCTTACCAAAGCCAGGTACTGGGATATGAGATGGAGCTGAGATTTCTCTTCACCTTCAGAGTCGGAGCTATAACCCAATTCCTATGACATAATGAACCGTGAGAATACAGAGAAAAGATCTGTGAGCTAAACTCAACAGCTAATGGGTGCGACTTGCGTCGAGGAAAGCCCAAGACTCCCACAGGGATGATTCCTCAATCTCTCGCATCCTCAAGGCATTTTTGCCTGATGGTTAGCTTGACCGATGTCCATATGGTTAGTTTATAGAAAGAAAATGAAACTCAGCAGCAAGCTGCTGAGCTTTGTCAATTCATAGGCCACACAGTTTCTACAAATTTCCGGGTGCCCAAAATAATTACACTGCCGAATGTCTTGACATCTCCATCTGAGATGCACGGCAGTTACCAACAACTATATAAATACTGTACAAAGGCTTGACAATTTTTAGCCTTTCATTAAGTGGTGATAATTACTTTCCTGACACTGCTATGGATATGTAGTCTACATAAGCAACCGTTTTGCAGCCATCATACGCCTGATGATTAGTTTGACCGGTGTTTTGAGAGCCCTTGAGAGAGAGAGAGAGGTGTTTTGCATCAGCTGTTGAGAATAAACCCTCAAATTAGTATTTGATTTGATTGTTTGTAAAAATAGTATTTGATTTTATTTGATTGTGATTTTCTACAGTAAGGGAGAGAGAAAGCCGTCTTCAGATGCGCCGTTTGACGGAAGTGAGCGAACTCCTTGACGGAAGTGAGCGTTCTCCGTCGAAGAGTATTTATCTCTGCTCTTGAGGACCTGCTCAATAAAAGCTGTCATAACATCCTGCCTGAGAATGTCTCCGCAATTCCATTATTTTATATCATCCCTAGTGTCTCGAAGGTCGAATGTCTTCAAGAGCTAGAGATTTTTCAATTTGCTTTTGTAATGCGTGACAGACCTGCTTTTGGTGTAAACCTTAGACTGCGAGATTAATGTAGGACCAATTGAATTTTCGATACAAATACTAATGCTACTTCGCAGAATATAAAACGTGACAGAGCTGCAACATATTGGATGATAGTCCTTTGGCTTAGCATGTGGAATTTTCCCTGTTTTAAGAATAAACACAATTTTACATTCCCGCCACCTGATAGAAACATTCAACAAAGGCATGCATTATATATCTCCTTTTGTCATAGCAGTGTTATTTCTATGGACTGCTATGTCAGCCAGAAGAACGCCATCAAGGCCTGTAGGTCTAAACGGGCCGAGAGAATTTATTGCTCACTTCGATTGGCAGTTCGAAATCCTGCTCCGCTTGATGGGCCATAAATGCGGGGACACTAAGGTTCCTTGTCGAATGTTAACCATAAAATGAATGAGAGTTTCAGTGCTTGATTTAGTCCACATTCTGCACTTGAATCTTTACATAATAGATGTGCCTCATTGATATCATCTATGTTGCTACGGAAGGTTCTCCATAAGGTTCTTTTCTTTTTCAGTCAATCAAGAGATGTGTGTATCGCCCGCTGACTAGGTTAACGTCGAGATCCAATTAAAGATGCAGAAAATCGGTTCATTGCTAACAGTGGTCAGTGAAATGACAAGAAATGACAAGATGAAGTCAAAAAGAGCTTCAGTACAACCATTTGTATTAGAGCTGCCCTTCATTTCATTATGAACATTCGAATCTGCGCTTAGAACAAAAGGCACACAAATCCTTGTAGGGAGATTTTATGCCGTGATCATGTAACATGTACTCATAGCAAAGAACAAACCACCACGTTCTTCGACAGATTCCAGTATGAATAACCATGTTATCATTGTCCACAAACAGGGGAGACCATGGATATTAATGATATTCTTATAGCCAGAATGCAGACTCGTGGTTTCCTCTGGGTATCGAGCGTTATCCGTGTATATTGCAGTGCATCTCCCAAACCTAGTTGTTTACAGCCCATGGTTTTCGGATCAAAAATAGCTTTTTTCTGTTTCCAACAAGCGGAGAATAATGGTGAAGATAATTTTGAAGTACTTTTCCTATTACCAATAAGAGTCTATTCAAGGGCCACCTCGGACGTAATATCTGTCGAGCGCTCTTTTTATGTGTCCTTAGGAGGTTAGACAGCATTCCAACTCAGAGTTAGTTCCGATACTGATCTCATCAGCACAAATTGATTCCGCATCTGATTCTGCTTCAGATGCATTTCTGAAGGAGTAATAGTCCCTGTGCTGGGCCGCTTCACTATTAGAATCTTTTACTGTGGGGTCTGCATCGAGGATGAAAAATCAATGCACTACCACTTCTTACAAACGCAGGGTCAATTTTTCAGCCCCGTGGTTAATATCTTTTCAGGCCTTGGCGAGCGGCACTGCCTTCTCAGAAGAGACCCTCTCGCTGACTCTTAACAGGCTTGCCAATTTAAGCAAGCCTCCAATCTTACATGGGAATGTCTAGGCTGAAGAGCTTGAAAATCTCCAGTATTGCGTCTGGATTGGAACACAAGCAAGGAATCCATGTCTTGCATCTAGGCTGACTGGGAGTTTCGTCCTTTTTTCATGCAACTATATAAAAGATACAGGGAGTATCCTTGTACAACTTCCAGCATCCGACGGAGATCTTAGATTTTCTATAATGTAAAAAAATGAATAAAAAGCCAATTATTATTTATGATGTGTGTTTACTATATATAATATAATTTTCATTTGTTGTGAAGCTTTGCCAAACATTTATCAATTCGTAGTAATGCAGTTTTCTTTATGATACATGTTATTGCGCTTAGTCCAATTTCACAAGAAATTTTTTAGAAGGATTCACGTAGCTACGAAATGGATAATTTTGCCACTAAAATTACACCTACATCAGATTTTTCAGATTTTATCAAGGAACGCATTGCGTTTCCTGTTTTGATTTTTTGAAAATATTATGAATTGCCCACGAAAGAATTAAGGCAGTTTACCAAAGAATGGAGTGATGAGGGATGCTTTGAATATTTGATTGAATGGTTGAGTTAGCGCTAGAGCGGTCACCATAAGTTTAGGCTGCTTAGAAATGTATCTGATTTGATTCTTATGGTCAGCCGCCCTTTTTCGTTTCTGAAAATTTGCACAATTTAGAGGGTTTTGGTATTCGTGTTATCCTTTTTGTTCTTTTCGGATAACGCGTTGGGATCGATTTTTCCAGTTAACCAAGATTTTTTAAAGCTGAACTTCTGGTTCCGTAAGCCCGAGTTTGAGTTGGAAGCTGAGTGCCTGAGCAAAGACCAGAACTAAAGGTAGGACTGGCGGATGGTTGAGTTGGATCATTTGTTTTAACTCTGACCACAAATTGGCCCCCAAAGTTTTCCTTGGTTAGGCTTGGAGGCCAAAGCCCCACTACAGCTCGTATAGCTGACGCATTTGTCGAAGCTCCACTAACACTAGCAAGCCAATAGGTAGCCAATATTCTGCGGAGCTGCTCTATTGGCCATAACTCCGCACTTTGTGGCTTTGGCTGTTCCTAGTGATAAAGCCAATAGGAGACGTCCGAGTACCCTCTCGACATTGACGTTCATGCCAGACTTTCGCATGATGAGCTTGGATTTTTCATTAATATTCTTGGGTTCTCAGTCCGATAGTGTAGTCTCCTTAGTGATATCATGGTTGTCTATGCAAAGAGCAAGGCCTGATTGGCACAAGCACTTATGAGTATATGTGCTCACAACAGGGTCGGTGTTAATCAAAAATCCACCTCAACCAAATCTAAACCACCAACTTATTGGTGTATCAATCATTCACAGTGGACGTGTATCGCAAAAGTTTTTCCTGGAAAAACTTTCTTTATTATTTGTTGCTCCACCATCTACAATGAAAAGAGAAAAAATTCCGTTTGCAAAGAATGAATCATCTGAATGACCAATTCAGCTAAGAATGAAACGATCATTGGCCAAAAAGTGTCTACCTGGAGCCTTTGTAGTAGGTACTATTGTCACTTCATGACATTTAAAGTGAAAACAGCTGTCAGCTATTTTTGCAGCGTTCTTCACTTTGATTCCGGATCCGAGCATCAACGAGCAAAATGTAAGTCCAGCCAGTCATGCACCGCTAATGTTACATTTACTACATACGCATATCTATAAAACAAAGTTCAACATGTAGCGAAAAAAAAGGTCCAGTTTAAGTCTTTTTTTTTTACACTTTTTCATCTTTTTGGATCTATAATTCTTTAAACACTTTGATTTTTAATTAATTACTAGTTATTATAATTTAATTACTTTTTTGTCTTATTTTCGTTAATGGATTTTATCTAGAAACTTTGTCTAATTTAAATAAATAAATGATTATTAATAAAAAAAAAACAATGCATCCAGCTCCTCAACTTGGCTCCGAGTTTTTAATATGAAAATGAAATATTAGTTATTTATGCTCTTAGGATTAAAAGCTTTTGAAACATAAGAAATCTATACATTCTTTTCCCAATTCCAATTTTACTTGATTCACCTCATTCTCACTGAAAAACGAAAAAAATATGTTAGGATGCAACGCCAATATGAAGTATTATAGACTCAGTTTGAAAATATTCATATTAACTTTGCATCGATTGACGCAAACCGAACTAAATATTGCATGCATACCGTTACTCGGACAAATGCAAATGATGTACTTTTTATTTAATCCCAACTTGCAAAAGAAAGTAACATATTTATATCGTCATCGTTAACCATGATCTTACTTAAAAACTACAATAGTTTCAAAGTAATTTACTCTCTATGAAATATTTTGCATATTCTAGTGTTCTCTTAAAAAATAATATCCATATATTTTACTGCGACATAAATGTGCAAGATAGATATAATAGATCATTGAGGAACTAAATGGACACAAACGCAAACAAACATGTCCTCATATCCATCGATGTAATATTTTTAAAAATATTTCCCTCGTTAGCTACTACAAAATCAACTTGCTCATTACTGTCGGCAATTGCCTTCGAACTGCCTTATCGACATGACGTTGATTTTGCTTCACAACAGATGGCACTTTTGCCCATCCCATCCTGTTCTACTTGGAATTTCGCTTGAAATCGTTCGCCGCGAACATCCCTATAGGGATGAGAAATTGCCACAATCGAGGAAGATAACGTACGCGAAAATTAGCATTCACACGAAATCAAGCTCTTGCTAAACACATAGCAGTTCATTCGCCGAACGAGTATTTGAACGAATTCCTCGCTTGTCGTCTGGTCCGTCCGTAGTTCCGCATATGGAAAGCCCATTCCCAAAACAAGTGCTTGCTCACATGTGATATGAAAATAGCATTCATTTCAGTGCGAGTCGATGGGCTGAGATTGGGTGTTTGGAGTGTGAGTTACGAAGATGGGGACTCAGAAATTCCAATATAATAAAAGAATTGTATTAAGAAGGCTCTCTCATCGGTCGTAAAAATTTTACGATTTTTTAATGGGCGCTCTTGCCGCGACTTTAGTCGATATTTCACATTGAGTCCGTGTCCCTTCCTGTCGCCGATCGACAAATCGAGGACAGCGCTCCAGGGCTCGATGTTGGTTTGGTCGAGTGTTGTTGGTGAGGTTTGAATGTGGGTAAAGAGTAAAATTATAAATTCCGCCATTTACAAACAGAAGACTGCAGGGAAAATTAAATTGCTTAATGAGGAAAATAGCATAGAAAATATTGTAGGATAAGCCTCTCTATACTCTTATTCGAATCTAAGCTGCAGCTTTGTGAAGAATATTTGAAATATTTCAACATTTCAAGGTGCAAATAGTGCTTAAGCATTTAACCATCTCTAAACAAGAAATTCTGTGAAATAACAAATTTATTAGAAAAAACTATTGATTTTATTTAAATTTACGACTCAACTGTAAATTCATACGAAATGGTAAATAAATGAATCAGAAAGACTGTTAGAAAGTATAAAATGTATCCAAATATGTAATGTATGCGTATTTTAACGTTGTTTTAACCATGGTTAATTCTCATCCGATTAGTTGGAATGTTACGGAAATTTGAATACATGTATGTACATGTGTGTTTGCGTTTGTGTCCAGTTAACTATTCATTGATTTATTTCAACTTTATTGTCACTGGAGTTTAAATTGGATGCCCACATCGATGGGTTGTGTGCATATTTTGTGAGAAAGTGCATTCTAAAACGTGGAAGACAATTTATTTTAGAAATATATGTCTTATATGTGAAACCAATAAAACTTGCACATGCTTACGGAGGTCGCAAATGGTTAATTGCGTTAATTTTATTTATTTTAGTTCAAACAAGGCAAACGACAAGCAATTGTATCTTTTATGAACATGTTTTCTTGAAGCAAATAAAAATTAAATTTGTCAAAATTCAATCTTTGTAGGCTATGAGGAAAAGAGTTTCTATAGAATATTTGTTTGGAAAATTGTTAAATATTTTGCAGCATCTATTTATCAGCTCTATAGCTCTAGAGGCATTATGATGGTTATTCTCATTGTAGGAACGTATGTGCCTAGTTCGTCTAAGAGTTATTTGATTGGTCAGATATTCAACGTTAATAGAACCGTAAAATCATAAGCATGCCCAATTACAAAATGGAATCAAAAAGCACATAAAAACCTAAACATGAAAATTCAATGATTCAAACATGACAGGCGGAAAGAAATTACTATATAGTAGATTAGGAACAAACAAAAAATAATATCAATACCAATAGTAAATTAGTAAAAAATGAAAACAACAAATAGTATTAGTAGCTTTGGAATGAAAATAAAAGCATAAACATCACAGGGAATTGGGCTCAAAAACATTCAAAGTATATGCTATTTAAAACGTGGAAAAATACGCACAAAGAACCAAATTGATGCTTATGATGGCCTCTTAGCTTCATAGGCGTGCCGTAGCCTTAAACCTGGCAGGGGCCATGGGCCGAAAGGGTCAAAATATGCGATAATTTTGTCCTTTGTAAGGCACAGATTCTATTCACACTATTTATATAAATTGCTAATACATTTTTTGCTATATGCTAATGCGTAATGCATTATTATACATACTTCCTGCCTGTGAATACATTTGGGAGAAATTGGTCTTTCACTTAAAATTTTTATTTAAAAACCTGGAAAAAAACATACATAATTTGCCAAAATGAAGAATGGTGCAATGTATTCCTCATTCTAGCCGCGACCGAGCATAATTGAATCTGGAACGATCAGCATTATTTACCGGTTCCAGAAACAAGCCACAGCAAAGAGGAAAAAACTGAAATTTTCATCGTTTCGTTCGGACAAGGGAATATGAATAAAGTGCGCAGAAATTGATCGTGGCTTTGAAACGATTATATCAAAATGGGAATTTGCAACTAACACATGCCGTCAAAACTAGTAGAGTGTGAACTCGTTTATACGAAGGCATACATTATTGAGTCATTTCGTTCGCAGGGTTTAATTTGAAGGTGTGTCCCTGTAGTCCTATCTGTAAGTCCAAGTGTAGATGAAATAGCAAAAAATTTCATCAGTGTGAAAGTCTTTCTGCTGTTTTTCGTTTTCATGATCGTCTAGGAAATGTGACATTCAGACTGTGGTTCTCTGCGATGTAATGATGATTTAATTTTTCCCCAAGCTACATAAACGTTTGCTCAATCACTTACTAGTGTTTTAACTATTCTATTCACAAGATCCATCCCATACCAAGTAAAGTAAAGTAATCCCACGACAATCCTTCATTACAATTTTTCAATCATTGTGAATACGAGTGTGGAGTGATTAGTTCCACGACTCACTTCACCCCTGATTTAAATCAGGTACCTAATCAGAGCTACGTGAACTCAAAGCTTGGTGCACGGACCCTCGTCCGAATCTGGATTCGAACCAGGGACCCCACACGCAAGACGTCAGTGCTCTACCCACTAGGCTACTCAATTTCATCCCATACCAAGAAGTTGCATTTTTAGTTTGAAAATATTTGCTTAACATGTTCGTTAAAGAAAAAATGTAGTGAAAGATGAAGAAATTTATCTCAAACTTTTGATTACTGATTGAATGATAGATCCCCGACGCATACGCTGAATCTTGGTCTTTTCCGTTTCTCACTCCTTTTTCCAAAGCTTCTCTTACCGCCCCAAAACTATCGATATCGCATTCTCATTGATCTCATCTGCTTTAATAATTGGTGTGGAGCATAGCTGCATCTTTAAATGGAGCTGCAAGGTGTTTTACCTTAATTTTATTTTGCACACCTCCTTTCTGCTCTGACATAACACTAGCAACATCATAACAACAACAGGCAGTTCGCTAATCCTACAGCTGTCTAAAACGCTCAAAATCATGTCTTCTAAAAACGAAGGATCTCTAGCTCTTCAAATAACCAACGAAGCCTAAGAACACTTCTTCGACTATTAGCCCTTTACAAAACCTCATAGCAACGGAGAGTTGTTCCTGTTTGAGGGCCCTTGCTTCATCTGCCATAATGGCGTCAGTCCACACTCTTTTATTTCAGCTGTGATGTCCTCGCAAATATTTTTATTAACTCATTTTGTAATTTGCCATAGCAGTAGTTCCCAACCATGATTTTAAAATGTTTTTCAAAGTCTGAATTATGCTTCGCGAACAGCTCACAGCTCGAAAAATTTTCCGTGGTTATCTCTGACAAAATTTTCATTGTCTCCTAAAAACGAGCCCTTGATGACTGAAACCCATCGTAAAGTCGATCATATTTTCCAAGCAATATTTCTAGACCATTCATTTTCCGTTTTATGTACTGTCTTACCGGCACTCTTAGGAGCATTGTATGCCATATGTCCTTGAACTCATTTTGCATGAGTTTTAGATATTTCGTGATTCAGGAGCACTTCCCCAAATTTCTGCCATTTATTGAATCTAACTAAAATAACCAAGAAGATGAAAACTCCAGAGTCTGCGGTAGGAAAGAATTATTAGTAGACTAGGAGGAATCAAAGCAATTTTTCTGGGAGGGACCAGCCTGAAAACAAGTTGACCCACCAGGCTCCCCGGCCTTCTTTAGGACTCACCATTGCTTAGGATCTCTAATGCAGATGAATGAAAGATGTCGTATGTTCGCTGGGATCTGATATGACGGTCGTATATAGAAATATTGGTGGAGTAAAAGCCAACATAAATTTTGTGCAGGAAACATTCATCCAGGAACAACCTGCAAACATACTACAGGAAAATTTTTAAAATTTTAGGGGTTCTTTGCAAGGACGGTTGAGGAAATTAAACTTATACAGACACGTACACAAAACGATGAGACCATACTTGGAAACAGTATTCTAGTATGCTACGTACAAGTGATCTAAATTTGCGGGTACAGGTGGAAATATTAAAGGTGCAGCAAAGAACCAATCCTCGAACACGAAGATCAAATTTCAAACGAGAATCAAAGATAACGCCAAGTCTATACGAGACAACAAACTACTGGAATGCATGGAGTCAGAGCGGATAAAAGTTTTTTTTTTGTTAGTTAAGGGCATAAAAAAAAATTCACTTTGGTCTGAAGAGGATCACCTTGAAAGTTGGAGCGGAGAAGGTGACTGAGGGAAGCCGAAGTGCGGATGGTCCAAGCAAATCTCCGCCACAGTAGAGCGGCGACGGCAAATCTGCTTCGGCATCTTAGTCGGGGGCACGCTGACATCGCGCTGATACAGGAGCCGCTTCTGCACAAGAATGCGGTTTGTGGATTCGGCGCCAGCCTCAGTGTGTTCCAGGTAAAAGGAAGGGACAAGACAAGGGCTTGTATTGTCGCCAAAAAAGACGTGAAAGTAATATTGATTCCGCAGCTTTGTGATGTGTGTTTGAAGAGGAGGATCGCTGGTCGCGGCACGCAGCGGTGTCTGCTGTCGGCGGTCTATCTACCATACGACATGGATCCCATCACACCCGGACTGAGAAGATTGGCCGAAGCGGCTATGACAGCTGATGCTGTTATCGACTGTGGCGCAAATGCCACCACGAAATATGGGGAAGCACTAACATAAACGAGAGAGGCAGGTGTTTGCTAGAATTTCTAACGTCAACCAACTTCAACATCTTCAACATAGGTAACAGGGCTGAGGTAATTGATATTACCCTGGCAACTCCAAGCATAATGGAAAGTGTCCATAGCTGGCAGGTTTCTAACCTGCCATTGCTCTCGGACCACCAGTGGCTATGCTAGAATATCGGTGTTCTGTTGTCCCACCTAAAAAAGTACGGAATCCGAGAACAGCACAATGGGAAGTTTGCTCAAAGAAAACAAATAGACACCTCAGGGCACTGACGATCTGGATCTGACGAGTCCAAGACGATTTAACGAGCAGGTAAACCGATTAACAGGAATCTTAGTGTCAGATTTCAAAGACGTGTGTCTAGAAAAGCCCGTAAGGAAAAACGCTACCTCATGGTGGAATGGCGAACTCACAGAGGCTAGAGGTCGCACACGAAGGGCGATTAACAACGCAAGGCGTTCCGGAATCGTGAAAGACTGGGATCGATACAAGCAAGACCTGTCGCTCTTCAAAAAGAAGGTAAAACGAGCCAAGCGCGACATATGGAGGGAATTCTGTGAGAACATTGAAGAGTGTGCAGAAGTTGCCAGAATCAGGAAGGTTTTAAGCTTAACTCCCCGGCGTACCTACGTTTATGCGAAGGAAAAACGTGGATTAGGTGGAGGACCCAAAAAAATGCCTGGACATGCTACTGGAAACTCACTTCCCTGAATCGGATTTCGCGGCACCGCGTGGTGACGTACTTCGAGGAACCCAGCGGGCGTCTGAGCGGCTGATCAAGGAAATAGTAGATGAGGTCATGATTGAATGGGCTATTGGCGCATTCCGACCTTACAAAGCCACAGAGATTGATGCGATATCATCCATCATGCTTCAAAAATCAGATAAAACCATCATTCCCATTCTGCAGCGTATTTTTACCTCATGCCTCCGCCTCGGGGTAGTACCCGAGCAATGGACAAAAGCTAGGGTGGTCTTTATTCCGAAACCTGGTAGGTTGAATCATTATTACGTGAAGGACTTTAGACCAATTAGCTTAACATCGTTTCTGCTCAAAACACCAGAGAGGCTTGTTGATCTGCACATCAAAAGCTCGATTGATGTCGCGAGACTCTGTGTTGATCAACACGCATATTTAGCGGGCAGATTAGTAGATAGGGCATCACAAAGTTGTCGGAACAATAGAAAAATCTTTACAGCAAAAGGAATTCACGTTGGCAGCCTTCTTAGACATTAAGAGGGCCTTCAATAATGTCACTGTTGCGAGTATCATCGATGCCATGCTTCGATATGGAGTGGATAAAACTCTGGCGACCTGCGCATCAGACTTGCTCAAAAACAGGCAAATTGAGGCTACCTTTTTGGAGGCCAAAGCGGAAAGAATAGTCGGAACCCGAACACCACAAGGAGGGATTATATCTCCTTTTTTCCGGGTCCTGACAGAAGATGATCTCTGACGTTAAGAGAAGAAGGGAAAGATATTATAGACGAGAATGTTGGTGAAGTCAAGGCCCAAAAGACGATTATTTGCATTCGGAATGGCATTAAGTTGAGAAATGAACAGTTGGGAAGGAAAGATTAGAGATATATGAAAGCTGCATTTTTGAAAACGATTTCCAAAGATGTTACATCCCATTTAATGGACAGCAAGCTGAAATCACCATAGATAATCACAGGAGAATGAAGAAAGTTGAGAGAAATAGCAGACTCTGGTAGCAATGAAATGCCTATTTGTAAATTTGCTTTCAATAAAGCAAAGTAGACTTAATCCTCGTGCTTAACTGGACAGTTAACGACTTCGAAATAGTCCTGAATGCACACCAGAATTTCGACACACAGCTTCAAAAGATTGAATCGATCCTTGCGAGTGCAGCAGACATTGGTTTTCCTATGATTTTTTTCAAACTTTGCTTATTTAACCTGAAATTGTGGAGGAATAGAAAAGATCTTATATCTAAAAAAATTTATATACGCAGGCAAAACTATTGGAAAAACGAATATTGGAAATTGGAAATTTTCAATCAGGAGTGTTCACAACACTATTCTCCAAGCCTATCGATTAAGCAAGTCCCTAAAAACTAGCTTTAGAGCATTTCTATACAAAAAGAATCGCCCTCATTGATGAAAAGAACAAACAATAAAAGGCTAAAAATAAAGCCTTGTGGAAAACCAAAAGAGAGATGAAAGGAAGATGCAGAACAACCATAAGGATTAAAACGAGGTAAAGAGGAAACCGAATGGGTCGACAAAGCTAATGAGCTTATCGAGTAGGAATTATTGGTTGATCTTTTCGAAAACATTCGAGTATTTAGTAAATAATTACATCAGCCTGGTGCCTATCGTCAATAATAGAAGCCCCAAAACTTCAACAAATTCAATTAAATTATTTGAAGTTGAGTAGCTTTTGATTAAACCATGTTGCGGTAGGTACATTTGAAATTTGATTGCACACAGTGCAGAATCACAAATTTCTTGGGAGTGGAAGACACTTTTGCATAAGATGGCTCTAAATTGAGGTATTGATTGTTAATTTTAAAGGAGGGAGTTTAGAACCAAAAAAGCTTAGGATTGTTGAAGAGAGAGGATGGCACTTCTTTATCAACCGAAATACATACACATTTTGGTCATTGGAATGCATTTCGCTTCAGAATGCAACCAATAATAACGTTGACGCATCTCATTAGAAACAAAACAAAGGAAATCATCACATATCTTCTCATTTTCGTAAAAAGCAATGCTAGCAGCTACTGTGAACCAAGGGAGGTTATTACGACGAAGAACATATTTGACTGCAACGAAGCTGAGGAATGAATAGAAAGATGCGTGGGCCACACCAATGTTGAAACGACAAAAGAAAGATTACCAAACTTTGATAATATCACATGCTGTAGTAGTGTATGCAGAAGTGATATTATCAAAGTCAGCTATGAATAAATTTTCATTAAAATAGGCTTTACATCAAGTGTAAAAACTTTATGTAGAACTACTTTATCAACGTACTATTAATACGAAAATGGTGAAATTGTAAAAACGCCACAGTTGTTTATGCCATCCGCAAATCAACTACTCATGCTTCTTGATACGAAGAACATGAACTATTGTGGTATCCAACTTTCGAAGTATTATGTATAAGAATAGACCTAAATGCAACTTAGGAGATGAATTGGAAATTCGTAAAAAAAAAAATATGCTGAAACGAAAACCTTTCGTTCTCACCTGTCTGCTGAGTACGTATTTTCAAATTGCTTTCAATCACGATGATTTTTCAGATAGCGTAGGCGACTTTTAAGGAAGCAAGCCACGTGTTTGATAATCTCCATTATAGTTGAGCCTGAACGTTTCACTTCTGCAAGTGCTTTTCGCACCAGAACCACTCGTTTCAATTGATATCGCTGCAAAAGAAAATTAAAGCAATAAAAATAAAGTAATGGAATGACTGGCTCCATCGCTGATAATATTGTGAAGTGAGAGTCGCAGCAAAACAAGCAGCTCCAGAGTGTGAAACGGTAACGCCATTCGGGGATGAGATAATGTGCCAACGCGAGCTTAACTGTCGCGTTTGGGATTACAAAAACAAATTGCTTTAGAAGCATCGTTCAATGCAACCTATCCTAACCCTTGGACAATGAAAGTCCAGTTTTTCCTCCGGGTCGCTACAAATACTGAGCTTTAAGTGAGCTTGTAGGGATGAAAAGCGCGCACGGTGTCGAGTGTTTCACAGCAGCAATACGGATCTCGTGCCATCTTCCGATTTCATTTGATAAGAAATTTTAATTATATTCCTTGTAGTCCGGTGGATCCAAGATAAAGCACACTCCTGAGTTGAAATATACTTTGACTGCTTCACAAGAATAATGGTTGCAGTGGGAGTAGGCGCAACAAAGATAGACGCTTGGAACGGCTCATAGCAGGGACTCGGGAGTGAAACCGCGATGAGCAGAATAGCCAAGACGGAGGATAAAACATTATCATGAAATTCACCTGGACGGATGGCACTACCAGTAGAGGGAAAAAGAAAGAGTAGGATGGCAAACGCCTTGCTATTTAGATCGGCTTTGTTATGTTAATAAAATGCTAACGCTAAATTAATACAGAAGCAGATATTTACTTTCTGTTTAATAAATTAAGGGATAAGAAACAGTGTCGCTTATGACTCGGTAGATGTTTGTGTACAATGAAGAACTAACAGGATATCTACTTTCATGCTACAAGTATGAATTTTGATTAGAAGAGTTTGCAGATATTTAGATTAAATGGTATTTAGTTTCCGGTTGTTTTGTTGTGTTATTGTTTTATCGCCGAAACGAGAAATGAATTGACTTGGCAGCATGAATTTTACTCGATGCTAATTTTATTAGAATTCGTTGAATAAGAGTGATCAGCTTGTAAGTGAAACAGTGAATACAGTTTACAACGAAATGCTCCAATAAGTATGCTATCAAGCAGAAGTATCAAAATTGATTTAAAGCAACTTTTTGAGTAGGTCGGAATACAATGCGCACCACCAGTATTTAGATACGAAATGACTGAGTTCACAATTGATTCAATCGACGTTTTAGTAATGACTATGAACCTTAACAATGTAGTCGTCTTAGGTAGCTTAAACAGTCCGAAACCTACACCGAAGAAATCTATATTTTTGACTTACCCGGAACCTCTTACCGTCCTCGAGGCATTTTAGCCTAATGGCTAGTTTGACCGATGATATCGGTTTACCTATTGATAAGGGAAACGAGATGCCTTGTAGTGAGGTACCAAAACTCGTCAGTTTATCGGCAAGATCCAGTAAAGCGCCCAGAATGACGTAGTCAACGTCCACAGGTGTAGAAAGTAGCCAAATCGTGCGTGGCCAAATTCTAATCTGGGTCACGCAGAAATGAAATGCAATCTCACAGCAGCCAGATTAACTTGTTGTAAGGTAAATAAATACATTGGCAATCAATGAAGCACCACAAAAAGTGGCATAGTAGGGATAGTTCGGAGGGAATCCGTCACCAGAATTGCGGCTAACCTACGAACTTTAGATATGGTATAGAGCCATGTAGGACCCGGAGAATAGGGGCTGTAGACCCCATTTCGCTTCTTTGGTTATTTCACTGGAGAAAAGAGAACTGAACGATTTTCGTGCTCTTTCCGCTATATTTTCGTTCCATCCGTTACAAGTAGGCTTTCGAACTCAGTTCCATTTTCAAATCGAGGAACTTTTTACTTCCTTGTTAGCAGTACAAGCTCCGTTTTGCCGGGGTTCACATTCATGCTGCAGTCCCATCGCAAGAAAACAAAGAGCAGAAAACATTTCTACTCCTGAGAAGCTACTCAGTGAAGGCTATCAGCTGCCTATCAATATTGAACATCTCAAGAGCCTCTTCTATTGAATCAGGCTTGATATTGTTAAAAGCCCCTTCAATGTCTATGAAGACGGCAAGAATATGCTCCTTAATAGTGAGAAACCTCTCAATTTGCTCAATGAGGATATGAAGAGCGGTTTCGACAAACTTGCTTTTTGAGTAAGGATGCTGAGATGGCGATAGTGACGCAGAATCGATTGGCTTCTATCATAGCGAATCTTAATTAAAACAGAGCTAAGACATATTCGACGATAGTTCTCTGGCTATACATGCGAAACTTTTCCTGCTTGAGGAATAAAACGTAACTCTCGTTTCGCTTCAGCTGCCAGAAATACACGAGAAGCGCAGGCATGCAATATATAGGTTTCTGATCCAAGGCAGCATTACTTCTATAGACTGCTTGATGTCAGTCAGAAGAACACTAATAGGATCCGGAGACTTGACCGGCGCAAGAGAGTTTATAACCCACCTCAGTTGGGAACCAAAAATCGTAAGAGGTGGCGTTGACGTTCCATGCTCCATTAAACTTAAAATCCTTAAGCTTCATTTTATATAATGATCAGACATTAGATCATTTTGTACGATTAAACTCTTTCAACAAGGCGGATATTTCCATATCCCACCATGGTTGCTTCGATTTCCCTTTTGCTTTAAGTGGAGTGCACGGCATTTCAGCCGTAAATTTAAGAATACTGGTAAGAGTACTAATCGCACTGTATAAATCCTGATGACAGTCAATGCCCCCAAAAAAGGTTCCAGTCAAGATCGGACCAAAGATTGTAATTTTGTCTAATATGTTCTTTTAATGTTAATAAAAGCTACACGCTTTGATAAGCTATGGTCGCTTAGCAGCTAAGCACCTGTAATCAGAAAAAAAGCAATCCTGCAGAACCTTCCACCCCTGTAGGACCTCACAGTTATGCAGGACCCTCCAACCCTGCAAGAGGTGAGTGTGTAGCCCGCTGATTAAGTTAGTTAGACCGTAGCAAAATCTATACACTAACTAAGCATGTAATCAAATCGAAAATTCCAGCCACAAGAATAAACGCCAAAACTATTTCTCTTGTAATCTTATAAAACAAGATCACTATCATCCCATTCACTATAAAAATAGTGCAGACTAATTCTCAAAACAAATATGAAATATTTTGTCGACTAGATAGCCATAGACAATTGTTTTTATACTTCTTCAAAATTATATGCAAACAACATCCTATGGTTAATTATAAAGGTGAAAATAAGAGAAAAAGTATAATGCTATAGACTAAACCATCTGTTAGGCGGTGTTTAAAGCGAACATTTGAGTCAATAATATCCATGACGGCATATACTTAATTGAACACCTTCAACATTTTCCTTGCTTAGCTACAAAGTATCGACCTAAAATCTAAACTGAAACTAACTTATCCATTAACTGGATCACATAGCACCCAATAACTGATTCCGGGAAACTGTAAAATAATCAATTGCTAGGATTACAAGATATTCGCCCAATAATTATTTACCTAACGATCTAAATTTAAAGTTTCGATTAGTACACGCACAAATTTCTACCTCCTGCTGTCTGTTTAGGCTTTCAAAAGCGCATCAAATCGATCATTGATAAATAAAATTGGAATCAAATTGGTTACTTCTGGAAATATTATGAAAATACATTGAGCAAAATGGACTGAAACGCAATTAGCTTCGATCAAGTACATAGACCAACCACTGATTTTCAAATTATAGACTGATTTGCACATTGAAAGCATCGTAAATTTCCCAAGACCTCCATTTCAATTTCGAAGTAAATCTGCAATTTATAGAAATGCTGAGGTAGAAGACTACGCAACACTTGAGCAAATTACACCATAACACTAGCTACCAAGAAGATAAAAATCTAAGAATGAATATCACGCTGGCTTTTCACGATGTTGGTAGATGGAAAAGCTTTTGGTCTACCCGCAATGTTACCAAAGCAAACATTTTTCTTAGCAGTTATAATAATACATAATATTTTTTTTGAAAAATTAAAATTTTTTAAAACCATGTTTAATCCAAAACCAGCATAACGAACCGTTTGCGATGAAGTGCATGCTGAGTTTACTGGCCGTAGTGCATATGACCTTTTAATGTCGGAAACAAGTACTAAGTGACAATTTCAATCAAATAGGTATATCTGTATTTGAACAAGATCAACTTGGCAGCCAGGAAGGTAGCACGATCATATTTGCAGCAATAGTAACGTTTAATGCATGCTGCTTGCGATAAAATCGTCGAGATAGTTAATATGTTATTTAAATAGCATGATTAACTTGATGTATAGCGATTGATTCACAGTGAGTTTGTGCTTGTCTCAATTCTCGTTAAAATTATTGAGCAGATATCAAATTGAAGTGTGAACTATGTTAAGAGGCTTTGTTTCCTTTGTATGTGTTGATATTACTTAAAAATTCAGATATATTTTTCTCTTGCAATGAAATGTTTGATAATCCATTTTAAATGACAAATCAAAAATAGAGAGTGTCGGCAGCAATATTGTTAGGAACAGGGACATACCGAGAGTCAGAAGTGAACTCGCCTACGTAACTTAGATGTCTAAGTTGACGAGGTGTGGTCTTTTCTCATTTTTCAAAAAGTACCATGAACACCATGGCCGAGTAAAAACCGAGTGGTTGATAAGAACCTTGTTATGTTTGAGCCTCCCCCAGCGGTGTCATATTCGTCTACAAATAGATCAACCTTGGCGTTTGAGTCCGGGAAAAACAAGAGAGTGGTTTGTGAAAGAAACGAAAGCTTTGCTAACTTCAGATAACCAGTTGATAGTTTTAGCATCATCTTTCTTGGAGTCGCAAAGATAAACGCTAATTAGCTGCTGCAGCTGAAAGAAAATGACGGTTGAAGTGGAACATCCCCGAAAATCTGGGAGTTTAGCACCTGAAATCAGCTCAACCTCAGCTGGGGTGGGCTTAATGGCTTTTGACAAAATTCTATAATGAGATTCTAGGTTATCTACCTTCATACAGATACAGGCTAAATCTCTTAAATTTATTGCGGAGGATAGTCATATGCTCCTGCTTTACTTTTTTGTGTCCCTGTCCAATAAGATTACCTTTAACGAATTAGTAAGGCACACGAGGCACACATGTTTACTGAATGAATACCGACACCAAACTGTTTACGCCAACAATGAGCCAATCAATAGATGTTGCAAAATATTCAATAGCTTCTCAAAACACTATTCCCCAACCATTTCCCGACCTAGGTTTAAAACTGCTCTGACTAAGGTGCTCACGTCATGAATGCCCTATCCAATTTTTTCAGTATTGTGTATTGTACAAATTTATATAAATTGTTAAATATTAATTGCAAGTGTTTTTTGTACGCCTTGTTTGGTTGAAAATAAATAAATAAATAATAATGAGATTAAGGTCCGCCAACCGTTTGAGTAGTTGTCCTAACTAAAAAAACATCATCTTCGCAAGTCGATGCTGCAAAAATGTCGACGAAGTAAATGAAGCAGAATTTCGGTCCATGTATGAACTGGAACATTTGTGTCGCATTGCAAAGTTCGAGAGTCATTCGAGATAGCTCGAAGGACCCGAAAGGTGTGAAGATGGTGGTCTTAGAAATTTTGCTAGAGTTGACTGGGATTTGATGATAGGCCTTAGTCAGTTCGATGATGGAAAATATTGTTTTGCAATGTATTTTATGACCGAAGTTTCGAGTAATGACGATCGGATATCAATCTAGGGCGTTCGTGGCGCTAAGGCGTTTGCAATCAGAGCGAGGATGATAATCCCCACTGGTCTTACGGACCATGTCAAATAGAAACGACCAGCTGCTGTTGGAGTAGGAAATCAAACTCTTTTTTAAGCCGCCACGTATTTATTGCATGCTAAGCGTCGTGGTTTCTACACTGCTTTACTGGGAAAGTTGGTGGTCATCTAAACTAAGGTTCCTAAAAAAGTGTTTCAGTTTTACCAAGTTGCTGGCAGATAGCCACGATATACATGAGCTCTCTTAACGTCCTCAAATGTCGTCTCTGTTTGCGGGCCCGCTATCATATCATTGATTGTCTTCAGCTTTGTTGACCCCAGCGAAAACGTGCAGAGGGGTGGTTTAATTACCGTCGCGGCTGTTGAAGGTTACCGATTGATGCGCCTAACGAAAGCTCACGAGCTGCCTCTTTATCAATTGAAATTACTATTGATAGGAGTCAATTCTGTTACAGATGAGCTGTAAAGACAATCGCGTTTACCTGTGTTACTTCTGACTTAGGATCATTAACACCTTTCTCTAGGACTTCACAGTTGGCAGGTTTGTTTAACTTCTTGGCTGCTTCCTACAATGAATAGTAGGAAGTTTGCTGGGAACGAGATCCTTCAACGATTCCTTGTCTATTCGACTCATTGTATTCGACAAGTACGCGCTTAATTTCTCTAGAAGCATGGTAAAATTAAATTTTAGTTTCATGCATTCTGTGCAGCTGTTATCCCGACCTTTTCCTGAGTAAGAGCTTGAATTGATAAAGTGTGAGTAGTTTTTTGTTTTATTGGTTGAAATGTTTCGAAAAGTGGAATTTATGAGTTCAGACACCCAAAGCATTTGATTCGACAGTATTCACAGTAAAACTATCATAAGTTTTTTTCCGAATGATATCGAAATGTTATCGACGTCGAAAGAGAAGAAATTCACCAAGAGTCTAGTCCATTCAGTTGTGAAGTTGACAATATGGGGATAAAGTCCACAGAGTAGAGTATAGTGAACCAAAGATTCGAGCCAAAAGAGTACAGGGAATGAAAATTGAATACTCGATAAACTATAATGTGGTTTACTTGATTTGTCACAATCCCGAAACAAAACCAAAAGTACCTACATAAATTATGGTCTCTGGTGCTCTGCTGTTTGATCAACACACTAAATGTTTTTAGGTTGTAATTATTTATATTTGTCCAAATTAGATTACCTGAAATTTCGAATCGAACTTTTAATTTTTTGGTTTTATCATGAAGTAGAAGTCAGATGTTCAACACTTGGCGATTGACTATCGTTCTAAAATATAACAGCAAATGCATTTTTAGTTGATTCATTAATAACATCTGTAAATTAGTTAAAGACTGCTGTTGCTAGTGGGTAGACCAATGGCCCCTAGTGTGTGGATCTGATTCGAATTTAGATTTAGAAGATCTGGCCGAGCTAAATCAGGGGTTAAGTGAGTGATTAATTTGCGAATGGCGCTCTCATCAGCTTGAATTCCTAGTCCCGACACGGGTTGCCGTCAGATTACTTTAATTTTATCAGTTAGTTAGAAAAAAATGTTTATTTTGTTTCTCTCTGATAGTTTGACATTCGATATATTTAGTTTTAGAATATTTGATTAGGAATTATATTTCTAAGGTTTAATATCATTTATTCTAATTTCGATAAGGATTTATTATGCATTAGAAATTAAAAATAAGTATACTTATTTCATCTCTTCGAACAAAAGGTATTTTAGGGTTTGCATTTGCTAAGTGTTTTTCTATTCAATTCAATTTGGCGAAACTGTGCAAATAATTTTTAAATTGTAGGTGTAATTTATTGCTAACCTTGCTAACATCAATTTATTTTTTAGTGTTGGCGAAGTATATTTGCTTTGCAATAATTTTAATTTTTTTGTACCAGTGCTTGGATTTCATATTTACGCATTTTGTGAAATTTGTTTGCGTAATTTGTGCCAAATTACAGAACAGACAATGTAGAAGAAGCTGAAATAGATCAAAAGTTCAACTTTTAGTTTAACAGACAATTCTGGTGACTACTTATTGTTTTTGTAGCTCCCATGCTGTCAAAAACTTTTCTTTCATCAACCCATTGAAATGGCCAGAATGTATTTTGGAGCATTTTTCGAGAAAATAAACTTTATGCATAGTTTGAAAAAAACAGAATTTTGTTTCATGTATCTCTGGGAGGAATGAATATAAAATTCAGTACGTGTATATCCATTATTATTATTAAGTACCTAATAGTGAAAGCTAATGTTAATCATGATCAGATAATTTTTCTTCCAACGATAATCAGATAATTTTTTTTCATTTCAGAATATGCTCGCATGGAACAGGTATGTCTTCAACGATGGCTGCCATTCAAACGGTGACTAACTGCCGGGTACAGTTGAATTCTTTTCGGATTACAGTATTTTCGCAAAATTTTTATCGCAAAAGCTATAGTGCTGTGAATAAATATTGAATGTGCGCTGCAACCTGATTATAAAATATTCGCACCATGAAAAATTAATAAATATTTTTGTGTTGAAATTTATTTTTTATTTTTTATTTTTGTTTTGCTCACAGCTGGTGAGATTTCTTGTGTCTTAAATATAATTAGATACAGCAACTAATCTCACTATAATAGTCATGCAATTTTTCAATGGGATGACAGCTGGTGTATCTGGAGCCTTCTTAGAATATTGAACATGCCCTCAGCGCAATTATTCCCAGCTTATGTAAACAGTTTTAGACTACATTCAGTAGTTATTGATAAATAATATATTAGAGAACACTAACATATTCGTTTCGAATCTGCAGGTGACTAAATCCATATTTTGAAAGTGCGTACGAAAAGTGTTGAGGAAGCGATGAAACTGTTTAACAAGAATAACGTTACAATAAAAGCAGTTAAATGCTTTGATCGGAAAATGTTGGCAAAGCGAATGATTCCTATTATTCAATCAAAGAAAAAGCCTAGTAAAAAGACTCATATAGTAGAAATGGAGTGGACATGCCCATAAGATTTACATTGGAGGGATGGTAGTAAAATTTCATCTCTTCACTGTCAAATCCAAGCATTTCCCCTGCAATTTCGTTCGGGTCGACCCTTGATTGTCAACCTGGCAGGTTTACTTTAAAGTGTCTTCTGGGCGGGAGAATCGGGGTCTTCAGACAGAGTCTGGAGAAGGCCGAGAAGGACCCGTTGTGATACAGTATTGCCTAATTAAACGGCGACCCAACCCGAGTTTTTGATAGACTTGGAGGTCCTTTTCAGGTCCAGAAGTGCAGAGCACGACGTTTTCAATTTGATTTACTTCACAGACCCCTTTCATATCCCTATGTTCTGATACCCAAAACAGCTGCACTGTTTAATGTCTCGACATCTCATTAATATATCATTTAAGAACTAGCTTTGATGAAATATAAACTTCTGTAAGGGACTATATAGGCGCTTGACTGTCAGTGAAAACGCAAATGCTGTCTCCGACGATCTAGTTACCCCAGTCCTATTAATTATAAGACCCAAGATCTAACAGACCGTTTTAAGAATCACCAACATCTCCGCTTATAAGACACTGCAGGAGTCTGGTACGCGGATGAAAAGCTTCAAGTTCAGGTCAGTGGAAAATAAATCCGCTTCAGTTTGGTGCCATGAGTATATATTTCGACAGCATTATCTCCTGGGGTAGTTGCCCTCATCTCTCTGCTCATGCCGCTGAGACAGAGATGGTTGGGAAACAGTATAATCGACATCCGCTGGAACAGGCATGTCCTGCACCAAAATTTTGAAGTGGCCTTAGTCTATCCTTATTCAAGGATCACCGCAATTTAGTCTTACCGATTCTCACTTTGCATGCTGGGAGACGGTAGGAAACCAATCAAGCAGCACCAGGAGTGCCTTCCTGGGGGGAAGTAGTACGGATAACCCTTGCTGTAAATAAGGCTGGTAACCTATTCTATCATTTTCTGATTTACAACTTTAAGTAGAGCTGGCCACCAAATTACTACTCCATACAGCATGATTGGTTCCACTATACTAGTGTAAATCCAGTCGACGATAGAATGTTGCAGCCCCCACGTCGGTTCTTTAGCACTCTTCTAGCTGTAAAGAGCAGACGATGCTTTGCAAGTAGTTTTTCTTGTATTTTCTTTCCATAGAAGCTTGGAGTTCATTATAAGTTCCAGACATTTTAATTTGTTTGTAAGGTTTATAAGAGTTAGGTAGGTAGTAGGTCGAAGAATAGAATCTTATATCTCCTCGTAAAGAGCAAAAACTTCGTTTTGTCAGAGTTATCGCCAAGGCCACATTGTTGGCGAACTTGTTGGCGAACAAACTCCAAATTCTAAAGTAAGGGAGACAGAAGACTGCCCTGGAAGTGATCATACCTATGTTTGAGCCAACTAAACCATCAAGCGAGTAGTCGGTATGGAGAAAATCTCCCCTCTCCCGGGCCGTGTTCTGTAAACAACAAAATGTAAAAAATAAGAAATATCTTCAATTCATTAAGGTTTGGTTGATCCGTTGTCTTCCATTTCTATTGGAAATAAAACTGTTAGTTTTTATTGCTTTGAATACTATTGGAAGCTCCACTATTTTCAGAACATAAGTTACATTTACGGAACTGCATCAGAGTCGATCCCCGATTAAGGCGTGGTATAAAATTTTTAAGTTTTGTTGATATTTGAACTTAGGCTGTTAAAAAAACTATGTTTAGCATGCTTCTCGTACTAATATGATAATCTGCTTATTTTCCACAGAAGAATGCTTTTCTTTTTTTACTAGTCGATTTTCATCGGCACGCTTAAATCTAATGCATTCAACAATATTATGTTAACAGTAGATGTCGATTCTTGCAAAAATAAATTTAAGAAGGGAACCTAAATTGAATTGTTAACGATCGTATCGTAGGTATATCTACATATCTATTCCGAAATTTCTTGTTTCAGTATATTTATGATTAAGCAGTAGTGGCATTGAGCGTTATCGAAGGTTTTGCCTCATATTAATCATGTTAATATCTCTTCAAGCAGCCAATTTCCAGAACATAAGAAAATTACTGCTTAACTATTTATGTCGCAGTCAAGTCGGATGCCGCGT
The DNA here is from genome assembly GCA_947369275.1 of Nemotelus nigrinus. Classification (NCBI taxonomy): domain Eukaryota; kingdom Metazoa; phylum Arthropoda; class Insecta; order Diptera; family Stratiomyidae; genus Nemotelus; species Nemotelus nigrinus. The sequence continues at coordinate 122,328,371 of OX376374.1, forward strand.
ATGATCATTTACTACAAATATTGAAAAATAACAACGCTTTTTAGCTCTAGGAAAAAAAAGGATTCCTTCTTAATTCTTTTCGCTTCAGTTTGTATTCTGGAGACCCGGTATTCAAGTTTCTTTTAACATTAATGGATAGGTATGTTAATCTTAAAAAATATCTGCTTTCCACTGAAATTTTCATTAATTTGATAATTTCCCGCTATTTGTTGGTAATTTCCAATAATCGATTCACTCGCATCACTCCCAAGCAACTGCTTATCTCCGGCATACCTCACAAGCTGAGCAACACGTTCATGACACTCCTGTTCCGGACGGTCGCACCGGTCGGCTCGAGTGTTCACTTTCCTCGGTAATTAATTAGAGATTTCTGTGTATTGTAATTTTATAAAGCGTCACAATCCTAACCGCAAAACACGAGCGGTGCGACGACGTTCGAAACGATGCAAACAAATCTTTATGCAGACGAAATTGCCGTCGTAACGACTTTGACGGACGGCGTACTTGAGTATGAGGCCCCTGACCCAAACCCATTCACCAGACGGCCGGGTCATCGTAGAGCTGCCGAAGTCAAGCACGGGACAGCACAGCACAGTACGACGGTCGAACCGGCATCGTCGTAGCAGAGAGCATCGTCGGAGCCGAAGCCATAGCAATTCGATTCCAAATGGGCGTGGATTACATAAAAGCAGAAAGAGATTGAGAATTGGTATTCGGAAAGGTGCAAAAATCTAAACGGAGCAGCAATTATGGGCTCTAGTGCCAGAATGGAATGACTATAGATGACAGGCGTTAAAGGTGTTAGTTAGAATTACGGGGAGTACGGTGCTCGTAGCTACGCTCCCTGGGCATTGCAATACAGTTCATGGCTGCAGATGGGCGCGCGAGAGGGACATAAAGCCGTCTGACCGTGTGAAGTTGACGGTACTGGGAAATTGTCTCTTACAGCCCACATTAATTGCAGTGATAAGCAATTTATTGCTGCGTTGGAGCGAGAAGGCGGTAGTTGAGATGAGGAGGCCCGCCATCAAAAAGGAGTGAGCGCAATGGCCAACTGCAGATCAAAGCAACGCCGGTGGTTGCGAGAAAAAGATGTACGAATGCCAGGAATCGAGGCCCGGCACTGTTGTGTGCGTGAAGAGTTTGGACTGCGTGCAGCCATGAAATTTGGAAATGGTTGTTTTGAGTATGCGTGGGATTGAGCTTTACGTTGGCTGTTATCTCTTCCCGAACGACTACGAGACCATTGCTGTAATGCAAAATGTGCAGTTGGAAAGAGATCATAAGATATGTACAATAAAAATAAAACGTGTATGAATGATAGAAGATATAAAAGGGAATTGTCGGCGGGGGTCGAGGTGAATGGTTTGGATTGCGGTCTGGGTGCTGGAGCAAGCGAGAGCGTTGCATGCGTGTGAACCAGTTGGGCGAGCGGAACAGGGTGCAAGTTAAACTGGTCCCGCGACAATGGTGCTAGGTCGTTAGAGTCCATTATAATGTTTGGTATGAATGCAATGTGGAGAGCGAGGTCTTCTGCTGCTTGCTGGGCTATAATTTTTTATTATATTATGATGTAGTTTTTACGATTATTTTATTATTAGCGACACTCTGTCAAAATTTTGATTGTTTGTTTACATTTTTAACGGTAGCATCGCGATAGTGCTTAATAGCACGCTTATCGCGACGCGTTAAGCTGAAAAAAGCTTTCTGAACTGGTAGTATGTTGGATTGGCATCTGAAATTTGCTGTTACTTTTTTCTGAGTAGCTTTCTTGAACTGCTTGCCTCATCTGATTGCATTGCAAGGAATTTAGCAAATAAGGCAAATATAATGTTATTTCGATGTTCTGTCTGCACATCCGAAGGAATTTGATGTAAGATGCAAAGCGAAAGTATGTAGGTATCTAATGTAGATTGAATATTGTGTGAAAGATCGATATGTAGCTGAAATTCTTGCGAGTGACATGGCGAGAGGTACTACCACTACGAAGATTACGCTCAGCGATGAATGCAAAAGAACGAGACAGCTACTGAAACGCTCGCTTGCTGCACACCAGTGGAAGTGAAATGTCTTACGCAGCGAGTGTGTGCGTCAGGCATCCGTGTGGATTCCGTGTCATCTGGTTCGAAAGCTGCTCAGCGAAGACGACGAGGGCCCAGAGCGGTCTTGTGAAGGATTTTCAGCCCCGACCTCAGCCTCGGGCTCTTCTTGGAGCTCCTGGTCCCTGCCTGCCTTCGTTGCTGTTTACCCAAGTTTGTGTTTCTGTTTGGTTTTTTGTGTCGTTGATATTGTATCTCTCGACCCGACTCAACTCGACTCGAATCCACTTAACTATGTGTATTGTACACTATACGCCATACACACTCTAGATGGATCCAACGACCATACCGAATGTATAGATAGGTGGATGAAACGGAGAGAAAATCGCGTAGCTTTTGTATTGTGCCATAAACGAACTACTTCTCATAACGCAAACAGCTTCGGACTACTACGATCGAGAAAATTTTTATACTTAAATTTTTATTATATTTATACCACCATGCTTTCTGTGATGAGACACAAAGCATAAAAACTCATCAAAAAAGTGACAACAGAGTGTGGTTCGCTTTCGGTGTGTTGTATTCTGGCCCCGAAACGGAAAGTTATTATTCATCGTTAGAATCTCGTAGTGTGAATTATTGTACAAAGTGGATTACGTTTTATTGGTATAAACAGAGATAACGATTTCGCTGTTTTTGAAGTAACGCATTTAAAAATACATTAAAACTCATTCATCCATTGACTCGTCAGCGCCGAACGGACAGTACTTGTACTCTCGATGACGCATTATAACCGTAATAATAAAACAGATAATAAAAAGTATATAAAAGGTCGCCATTAAACTACTGTTTACCATAAAATTAGATAAACTACCTGGCGCTAACATAATAAAACATAATGACAACGTGAGGAGCGCCGTGAACCAAGTGGTGGTTAATTCTATGGTGTTTTGTGCATTTGAACGCATCAAGTGTAATTTGCTGTTGCTTTGACACTGACTTTGAACTGATTGTGATTTTCGGTAATTGTTGGTGGACGCTTTCTTCGCTTAATTTGTCATTTCGGCTGTGCGTTTCTATGTTGTTCGGGGTCATCTAAAAAACTCAATAAAGTGGATGCTATTCGGGAGTGCGGTTCTGGCGAGTTTTTCTGTTGTGCTAACGAGGTGCATTCCAATGTCGCTTGGCAAACTCTGATCAATCGGTGTCTTGTTTGGTAGTTGTTCATTATCGAGAACATCAATTGATGTACTTTTGACTTGCTGATTCGATAGTGTTCGCATCGAATCAGTAGCGCATTATTTTGTTACGTATCCGGGAAATTGAAAATTGTCATTCATCATGGTGGCAGTGCGGTTCGGAATTGAGACAATTCATCTGTAATGTGCGATGTCAAAATTTGTTTTTGATAGTATGCTACCGAAGTATCCACAATTTCAACCGTTCATTAGCTCACACTTGTCATCAGCACAGTCACATCATAGTCATTCGCCGTCAGCTTTGTCAGTTCAGTCTTTGTCACATACAGCAACTAACTCAGAAGGAAGTCCGTTGACAGGATCCGAAGGTAGTCCGAACACTCCACCCACAGTCATTGCAGCACAAGCAGCCGCCGCCAAAATGTATCCGTACGTTTCGAATCACGCTACAACACACTCCAGCCTGTCAGGTATGCCAGGATTTTCCGGATTGGAGGATAAGTCATGCAGGTAAGAGATTTTAAACCACTCTTGTTTTTTTTTGAAATATTGTTAACCTCTTTTGACTTTCCAATTGGCAGAAATAATGTTTACTTAGCATTCTTGGTTTAGAGTTTTTATCTTATATTCTTCATGCATAAATTCTAGTTCTTACTCCTTGAAATTTGTGAATATATGCTTGAAAAAATATTTTTATTCATTTAAGTGACGCTTGCAGGTACTTGTATACATATAAGCTTAAAGTCAATGCATACAGATAATTTTGTGATGAGCCGTCGGTCGAAATTTGATGAGAGGATGGTAGATAGATACAATAGCGTTAGTAATGATTATAATCGGGTACTGCAGCACAGTTTCTGAAATAATTCTCTAGTTCAAAGCATTGTTCAATTTTGATGTTTACGCAACAGAGTTTAAATAGAAATGTCTGTAAGTAGTTTAATTCTGATTATTTTATGATCACAGTCATATGTTTAGCACAGTATAAGATGCAACATTGAGAACTATTGAATCGATTTTGCTTCACTTTTAATTTTATTTTATAAAAGTGTCAATCGATGAATCAAGTTCAGCTGATTTGAAAAAAAAAAATAGCCGCCGGAATACTTTTTTTATATCTTAACATCTAGTTACCTTATGTCTGGTCACGTTTTAGCATTCTAGATGCTGATTTGGTTACAGCGAAAATCAAAGTGCATTAGCAATGCTATTTTAGTTCTAGATTCAAAATTGCATTGCGTCACAAGACTGTGGCACGCATGTCAAAGCTTTCATCAACCTCCATTCGGTCTAATTCGCAAAATTGCAAATTGAAAATTGCATGTTTGCTAGAGTGGCTTTGATACTTGACTATTGGAAAAGCCGGTTTGTTTGTTTGAAAAACAAACTGCAGCATCAGTTGAAATGTCATCACAAAAAACTGAGCCGCAGTCATTTGGAAATGAAGCGGCTACTTAGATTTAATATGAGACTAAGCCATAGTTCTAGAAAAAAAAGGTAAAACTTAGCTCCCTGTATCCTGTCAACTTTTCAACAGCAATCTGATACATTCAAATAATTTATTCTTTGTATTAGATTTACACAATTCTTTTGATCGATCAGATGCTTAAGATTGCAGAAACATAGCTGTAAAAATGTTATTCTTGCTGAAATGAGACCTCATCTGCGTTCGATAGTGTAATTGATTTAAATCAGACTAAACATTAGAGCAATTTATCATAAATGCCAGATGGTTTGAAGTTCTAAGGATCAAAAAATATGTGATTCTAGCAAGCTGGTTTTTAACCTTTGTTTTGCGCTGCCAAGCTCATCAGAATATATAAATTTCGTTACGATACCATATTCATATTTTTTGGACAGGCAAAGCAGAATAAGATCCTAAAATCTTCAGGCCGACCCATAAAATGGATAAAGACAGCTCAATTTCTGCTCTATAATATATTGACAAGATTGCTCCAAATATGTGTTTTATGTCAAAATAATCCAGCTGAACTCAAAACTGAGTCTCACGTACTTTTGTTTGCTATGCGCATGCTTTGTACAAAAGATAGTCAAAACGGTCTAAAGGTGCGATTGCTCATATTCGAGAACAGCAAGAAGTTGCTTGTTATTATACAATTTGTTTTTGGGAAACGTGGCACTGCGTTCCTGACTGAAAATAAAGACCTTTTGAAATCAATTATTTTACTGACTCAAAAGACTTTAGCCACGAAACCAAATCCTGGAAGTAGGAATCTTTATGAATTTTGACGCACTCAAAATGGAGTTTTGAATGCAAAATAATTTTTTGTCGGTGCTATTCGGATGGAAATTTTGTAGCTTTACAGTGGCAACAGGAGATTAGCTTCATAATTTGATTAAATTCCACAAATTCAAGTATCAAATAAATGACCGTTCGAAAGCAATATTGATGCATTGAGTAGATGCCAAATGATGTGTTCGAATTCGACTACTTTTCTTTATCAGTTTTTTTCTACATAATTATTTCCATTCAAAATCCTGAATTAGTGCGGCATGCCGCAGATGTGATGCCATTGCGCTCTAAAAGGTGTGCCATTTTATGCTTCATTTAATCTGCTTAAACTGTGGTTTGAAATACAGCAGCAACTTTTTCATATGAGATGATAAAAGCTTTAGTTTCTGCGGAACATGCATTTCAGTAATGATTAAAATGATGAAAACTTGGAGTTGCTAATCTATCTTTTGGTAGGCGCAATCGCATTACGCAGTATTTCTCAATCGATGAGCGAATCAGCTTGTTAACTGCATAGGCTGCAAAAAATGTATGCGATTTTATGGATAGAAATTACTGGATATATTCGCATTGCACTTCTAACTCTGTATACATGTAGGATCGATGGCTTTTATTTGCAAATGACAAAATTAAAACAAGGTTTGATTAGCTTGTTCCTTAAAAAAAATTTAATACAAATTATGCGATACTCTAAAAAAATTATTTTGGCTTTGTTTTTTTTTTGCTTCCCACATCCCTCTTATACATGGAACTAAACCACTTTTGCCGAGGAAAAAATTCAAGTGTCTCAAAAAAAAAATTTTTTTAGGTGCCTGTAGTAAATAGCTGCGATCTTTTGTAAAATGACAAATATTTTTTCTGAAAAAAAAAAAAAAAAAAAATTTCACAGTTTGCGCGATCTTCATTTTTTAGAACTTGCCTACTAGTTACTTTCAACTTATCAGAGAGGTTTCGTAAAACCCATTTTACTTTTAGCAATTTGAATTTTTGCGCGGTGGAAATCGTTGTGTTTCATGGCATGATAGTAAATTTTGATGTGCATCAAATTAGGAGCGGAAATTCATGAAATCTCTGTGACAATTTTTGCATATCAATGGAACTAATGTGCCACATGATGTTTTTATCTGTGACCGTTCTCACGAAACCTTGAGTGCAAAATCTGACAGCCTACATCCCCTTTCCACAAACACCCCCATTTAGAGAGTTCTAAGGCTCTATGATAAACGTATACAGGTTAAATTAACATCTTAAGGCTGGAAAAGAAGCGAAGAATGCATATATTAGTTTCAGGGAGAACTAATTTTAATCAAATAATTACTAATTTAAGTTTAATTCTAGTGTATTTTTGGTGTTCGAGCTACTTAATAGAAAGTTATCAGGACTAGAAAAATTTAAGAAACAATGTAGTTGTAAAGATTCCAATCCAAGTTTTACGATTTCTAATGAAGCTCTGTAATTATTCTTACAACTTGCAAATGCGTGGCCTTACGAAACAATGCACCAATATATATTATACATAATAGGGCACAGTAGTCTCCACACAATGATGTTAATTTGAAAAAAAATTTCTCTACTAATGCTGTTTGCCAATTTTCATGAATTTCATTCCTGAAAAGCTCTCAATAAAAAACTCAACATATTTCGCAAGTCAACGTACTTTTATGCTGGTGCTTTCTTATTGCTATCTAACGTTAAAATTCTGTTTTCTGATTTTGATTTGTATTAGCATTTATGTTTTTCAAAAAAGGACCTGAATTTCATTCCTGAAAAGCTCTCAATAAAAAACTCAACATATTTCGCAAGTCAACGTACTTTTATGCTGGTGCTTTCTTATTGCTATCTAACGTTAAAATTCTGTTTTCTGATTTTGATTTGTATTTGCATTTATGTTTTTCAAAAAAGGACCTGAATCCGATGTTTCGAGTTGAACGTAATAATTGGAAGAGCAAAATTCTTATTTGCCAATCACAATACAGGATTAAAAAAAAAAAATCGAAGGGAAATAACGGTATTTGAAAGGCTGCTTACATTAAAAATGATCGTAGACAAAAGACGATCGAATTCTGTTTTTTTTTGTGAGATGATTAAAATTGAAAAATTGTAACTAAGTGGTTTCGAAAGTATGCACTGATTCTCATTAGACATCAGCTCACAGTGCATACCTGCCTGATGTAACCACTTGCAGTGGGAGCTCATTATAATAACCTTTATGAAACAAAGATGTCCAGAACTCGCAAAAATTACTTCACGAAGTCGCCCGATTGATCAAACTAGTGTAAGGGGTTTTAAATACGATGGCCGTGTAGAACGTAGAACGATCCGGCTGAACCTCGAAGCTAAGAACGAAATACTAGCGGCTTATTCAGCGATTAGCGAAGCAAGACCTCATCATAAGTGCTCCAAAAATATGCGCAAAGCTAGACAATTATAGAAATACTGCAATCCATTCAGACACTGTGCGAACGGTTATTGCTGATAATGTGTATAAGTCGCGAACTCTACTCAAAAAACCATTAGTCAGCTTTCTCAAGGAGAAGCTCTCAATCCTGAAAATGCAATTAAGACGGTAAAGCACGATGGTGTTGTATTAATGACGTGGGTTTGAATGTCGGCAGCATGAGTTGGTTAACTGAAGATAATAGAGGACACGATAAATCACTGTTATAACGTTAATATCCTGACGAGAAATTTGAAAGAAAGTGCCGAAAATCTTGGTATATCGGAATTTTATTACTAACAACAGAACAACGATCACAAGCACACAGCACTCAATACGAAATTGTGGTTAATTTATAACGTTCCACATTTATTGGCGACTCCTGCACAATTAAAGATCTCAAAATCAAATCAAGATCTAAAAATCTAGATCCAAAAGGTCTTAACCCTATCGACCATGTGTGAGATGCGTTAAAAAAAAGGATGAGAGCTCGCGAGATTCAGAGCAAATCTGCACTAAAGAGCATACTACTATCTAACAGAGTAGCAGAATGTTACACTGAAAACCCCGTTCAAAGGCTGCTGTTGCAGGAAATGGACACACTACAAAGTATTAAACGGGGATTTATGTGACAATATTACAGAAAGATCGATTTCATTATGTACCTATACATGGTTTAATTTTTCATGTGCACGTAGACGTTTATGGAGCAGATTTTCCAAGCATTTAGAGTTTTTTATAGAAAAGTTTTTAAAAATACATTATACTGGAATACAGTTTATGAAATTCAGTACCTAAAATGTCTTTTGAAACTTGCCTGTTTCCCGAAAATTTTCATGCAGCATTAATAGAGAAGATATTCAGAAAATTCATTTCGCTGTATCCAGACTTTTGAACCCAGCTGTATTTATATATTTACGTTGAGCTGACTAAACCACAGATAAATGCGCAATTTTCAGGTGCAGTAGCTCACAGCTTCAAGGATGCAAACAAACTTTAGAGTGAACGTTAAATTAAAAAAATTAACTTAAAAATATGGATGATTTGTTCCAAGCTACTTTCGAAGTTTAGTGGTTTATTATAATAACAAAAAAAATTATCTACCGGCTCAATGAAAATAACTAAAATATATTATCTAAATACAAAAAAGAGTCACAGCTTGAAAGATGCATCGAGATTTACCGTTATTAGATAATGAAAACTGAACCAAAAATACTGATATATGACCATAAGTTTAGATCACTGACTAGTTATTGCTGAAGCTCGGTAAAGTGCATAGCTTAATAGTTATCTTATACCTATAGATGAAAAGCACTAACTTGTAATTCAACACTTCAGAGACGAACAAATACAGCAAAAGTTCCTGAACGATTGAATATTGAGTTTTTTGTAAATGAAAACCATGGGTCTAACAAAAAGTCGAATTGCAACAAACAAGATCATCTTTGACAATGATTGTCGACGGATTTTGGGAAAAGTCTGCGAAAATCCCACTTTTAGTGCACTGTATATTTGCTAAAGAAGAGGGAAAATATTTGGGCAAAGTGGGTCATCCTGATATCATTTGAAGGGTGCTGAGCGATTATAATTTTCATGGACGCATTGTTAGTAAGAAAACATTTATAAATGTGAAAAACAAAAAACGCACATGACCACTCAAACAAAGACGAATCGTTCTGGGAGACAGTCGTCTTTGCAAACGAAAGCAAATATGTCAGGATCTGATATACATATTTTATAGTATAGAGCTTTAAACACAAAATTTACATGTACGATTAAACATGGTCGCGTTCAAGTTATGATCTGGAGCTCTGTCATCTGGAGTCGGAAACTTTACTATTATCGAAGGAAATATGAATCGAAAAATCAAAATTGAATATTGAAGACAATTTCCGATTTTATCAAGGCAACGATGCAAACCATACGTCATTTCGTGAGCAGAATTGGCTCCAGACACCTGCACTGCAACCAGACATAAATACAATTGAAAACTTATGTTCTGTATTTGAACGAGAAATCAGCCATGGAGTAAATTGGCTTTCCAAGAATGGAGTGAATTAACTTACCAATACACAAAAACTCTAATTGAATCCATGCCAAACCAGCTCAAAACAATTCTGAATCTTGAAGGACGAAATATTAAGACATTGTTTACTGCATAAATTTATTATGTTCACTTTCGTTACTTAGTTTGTTTCTTATGTATCATTTAAACTGTAAATTGTTATTTACTTGAAATAACGGATTTTTATTTTTATTTTGTTGTTGAGTTGATATTTTTGATAGATTTATTTGTTACTGCAATAACAATTACTTTACGGATTGATTTATTTTTTTTAACACAAACGTTATCCAGATTTTCAACTATTTGGATATTATACCATAAAATATGAGTCCATCATTCAAACTGTGAACCACTGTTTACATCATTTCATTTGAGTTTCTTCTGCATGCAACAAGCCTAGAGTCAACAAGAAAATCGTTTTTTTATGATATGTCAGTGAATGTTATATTTTTGGTGGTTTTGAAAACCAGACCTGAACAATATCGATTTTTGTTGTTCTTATGTTTGGAATTTGACGGAAAACAAATGAAATTTGCTAACATGTATCTAAAGTAGATATAAAATGAATGAAATTATAAAACACACGTAAATGGATATACATACATATATGATTGTGTGTTATGAAAAACACATGTACGTTTAGAAGTGATAGTTTTTGGGGAGGAAACATTCAATGAAAATTAGCAGCACCATTACTTCGATACCTTAGTTTCTTTGTTATATCACATGCTGCTTTGGATTGCCTTTGAAAGTCTAAAAGATACATACCTTAAAAATTTAATCTTAAGTTCTTCAAACTTTCAAAACCCTCTCAATGGATTAATCAATGGTCATCCAGAACTTCCAAACAAAATCGTTGGAGGTAGTAGTATAAGCATCATATTTCAATGCGAAAATCTCGACTTAGTATCTTAATTTGCCTCCTTCTGGAGGTTGTTGACACTAAAAGGTAGCAGCTAAATTTTATAGCCACTGAAAAAGAGGACAGACTGCCCTTAAAATATCGATATCTGCCAATAGATTAAAGTACACCTAGCTTCGAAAGGACAAATTTAAATTATTTATTATTAATTATTATTATTTTTGAAAAATTTCATCAGGTTAAATCAAACTGAAATGCTTGAATCGACTATTGATCTATTACAGTATGCTTAGTATCCCCTATCATTCTTGAATTCATACGACACACAAAACACAAAAACGCCTGCAGGAACAATTTAGAAATAAGATGCCAAACGTTTATGCAAAGGGTCTTGAGTATGTTTAAAGTTCAATTATCCGCTCATGCAGTGTTAAAATAAATATCTATAACTAATTTGACCGTATTAAAGATCTTCCGAAATAATGTCGCAATTAAAGAGCGAATTGTTGTTTCTTATAAAAATGTGCTTTACAGCCCGAAGAAACCTCTGGTTTAAGAAATATTACTAACTGTCCTTGCATGCTCTGCTGTCAATTGCTCTTGCTTTGCTTTTTGCCACACTCGAAACGCTAAATTGTAATCTCAATCGACACAAAATCGTACATATCCAACTGGTATTAGCAACAATGTTGCGAACAGTCCGCAATCAGTTGAATGTACCTAATACGAGATTAATGAAAAGATTAAAATGAAAAATGGTCAGACTATGTTTCTGCTCCATACCTTTCTGGACACACGTAAAAACCGAAATCAGATAAGATCCTCCATGCTTGATTTCAACTGCATAAAAATTAAAAATCTTACTGAAAATTTATAAGCTGTGTGCTCGAGCTTTAGATTACATTTTGAAATTTCACTTTCTGTTCACCAAGCCGCCACATTAGTAATCGAGTCATATATCCGGCAACCTTATGTCGAAGTTTATCTAGATGTCTAGAGCGATTCACCATAATAGATAAAGTGATTCTTCGTATAAATATTGTATAATGTAGGTACCTACTCGTCCATACCTCGATATTCGCATCTGCTTCCAAAAGCCTGATATTTGCATCTGCTACATTCAGCTAACGCCAAGAAATGAGAAAAAGTCAAGTTTGCAATATCTTGTAGTTTATTTGAATAGAACGTGATATTTAGCCAGCCAGAATGATCTGAGCTCCGTTTTCACTCTATTTGTGGTTAGTTTAAAATTATAAGAACGAAGTTTTTGTCACTTTATGCAATCAATGAAGGATGTTTTAAGATGTGTTTGCTCATTTTCGAATCGGCAGATACTTTCACTCTCCGACGGCATCAAAGATTTTATGTTACTGGCTTGTCTGCCCGGCGGGAGTGTGCTATGGCTATGACAGCATGGAGCGTGCAACTTAATCAATGAATAGAAAAGATTATTCAAAATTCGCTTTTGATGAATCGATCATGCGTTTTTATATGCTCGAGATTTTCGTTTTGACATTTATGTAATCGTTTTGATATTATTGAATCATTGCATCTTATTTGATTGCTTCTCGTATTAAACTTGGTAAGTTTCTCTAAAATCGAAATACTCTCATCCATTGTTGTTTTCAATGGCTTGCTTATCGCTTGCTGCGAACAATTCACATTACGGTCAGAAGTGATATGTCTGTGATGAAGTGATATGTTTTGTATATTGTCTGCCCCAAGATTAAGTATTCTGATTGTAGATATTTTATGAAGAATTTTTCTGCTAGTGGTAGTAATTTCTGAGGATCTATCTTTAGTCAATCGTAAAATGCCAGAATAAATTATTAAAGGTTAGAGGATAACTGTCTATTTGATTTAATTCATTAACGTAACTTTTGGGAGTAGATAGGCGCTTCTGATGACAGACCATGTTAATAGATCTGTCCTGTGAATAAATAGTTAGTATTAAACATGCCAACGCGATTTATCTATTAATTTTTGAATTATTTTATTTGATTGGTAACTCATGAATCTGCTGAATCAACTTTTTGTTGGCATATACTGTGGGGTAAATTCAACTGATTAGTGTTTTCTGCCAGCTGTATATCTACCAGAAATAGTTAATTGTTTAACTATCATTTAGCGAAAAAGACTAATACAAGAATATAACTTGTTCCTTGCAAAACTTAAAATATAAAAGGGAAATCGTTTGGCTGCAAAGCATATTTATTACGGTTTAGTGTTTTCCCTTAGTGTTTCCCTGCTCATTTTCTGGAAACTGAAAATTACTTCAGCAGTGACTAGTGTTAAAAGGCAACGGGAGAATACCTCTCCCGACATTCTACTGCGGGATCGTTTAAAACTCCCTAGAACACACGAGAACTCCTTGATGGCAAACTATAGTAACCGGTTTCAGCCTCTGGCTGGTCTAAAAACCTGTACTGACAACAGCATTGACTCCGAAACCGGGCCTGCTCCCAAAAAAGCTAAAATACCACCACTTGTCATCATGAACATTGACAGGGAGTCTATTATTGCAATGATGAAAGAGCTAAACATCCTCGACTATGAAATGCAGCACATTAGTATCGGCAAAAAGCTATTTTCGAAATCAATCGAGACATTTGAGACAGTTCGATCCCATTTGATCGCTAAGAAAGTGTCATTCTTTACGTATGCACGTTCTGACCAACGTATGGCAAAATTTATTTTAAGTGGTTTGCACAATATGGAATGCGCTACTTTGAAAAGCCACCTAGAAGAAGTGCATAATCTTCAGTGTATTGACTTAAAGAAAATAGTATTTCCGAATGAAACTCGTCGCTACCGAGAGCACGCTACGTACATACTTTACTTCTTACGCGGCACGACAAAGCTTTCCGATCTTCTTAAAATCAACACAGTCATGAGCACTCGTGTCCACTGGAGCCACCAGCGGAAGACACCGCAAGCTCGTGTAACACAGTGCCGAAACTGTCAAGCATACGGCCACGGCTCTTCACATTGTTTTCTTCCTGAGAAGTGCTTAATTTGTGGCGATCAGCACAACAAAGATAAATGCCCCTCAAAGCTTTCATCGCAAATTAAGTGTTCGAATTGCCTCGGTAATCACCTTGCCAATGACAAGCTTTGCCCTAAGCGAACGGAATACATGAAAAATCGCAAACGGTCCTCACAAAGGCATCCACACAAGGTATCGTATGCAGACGAGACCCACATCGCTCCATCGCCAACGCTGGTCAACTATCCATTACTGCCTAAACAGGCAGTCGAACACAGCCATGTTAGTGCAACCGCATCATCATCCAAGCCAACGTACAGTGCGGCTTTACGAGGTGTATTAGATAAGCGTAACATTAATTCTCCTCATCGTTTGTCTTCCCCTCTAAGCTCATCGCAGTCATCATTATTTTCAGCAGATGAAATGCTCTCACTAGCCAAAGAGCTTATCACGAAGCTTTCTCTCTGTAAGACGCGCGAAGATCAATTCGTTGCACTTACTGAATTAGCAATCAGGTTTATCCATGATTGATAAAATCAAATGTCTACTTTGGAATGCCCAAAGCTTTCGAAACAAATCACAAGAGACTCTTAATTACCTAATAGATAATGAAATTGATTTATTTTTATTGTGTGAATCGTGGCTCAGAGAGGGAGACAAACTTTCGAACCAATCTTATAATATTGTAAGAGCTGATAGGCCGGACTCAATTGGAGGAGGTGTAGCTGTTTTTATTAAAAAAGGTATTTCATATGCAGCCATAAAACCATTCCCTACTAAAATTATTGAATCCGTCGCAATTAAAATTATTCAACCCAATATTGATGTAATAGTAGTTTACTTTAGTGGCACCAATCTAAACAACGAAAAATTAAAATTATTCCAAGAGGATATCAGGCTGCTTACGAGGCACAAAAATAAATTTATATTATGTGGTGACCTGAATTCCCGCCATCGTCACTGGAACTGCTTCAGAGCCAACAAAGCTGGTAACATTTTATACGACGCTACCATCCATAACAACTTGTTTATTCATGCCCCCGACGGACCAACATGTTATCCCCCTCGAGGCTTTCCATCCACTCTTGATCTCGTCATCAGTAACGGGTTAGTACCTTTATCACAACCGGTAGTCACAAACGAACTATCTTCCATCCATCTTCCTGTGAGGTTTGATATTGAGACTGGCATCACAATAGCTCAGAAATCATTTTTCGCTTATTCGGCTACATCATGGTCAAAATTCCGAGAGTTTTTAAACACTAACATAAATCTATCTGAGCTAGATTATGCTACAGTAAACACCCACGAACAAATCGATTCCCTCTTATCTAACTTGGTTGAGACAATTAGAATCGCCCGCGATATATCTTCTCCCAATATAGTAGCTAAGCCAGAGCACCTAAAAGTGGATGCATCAACAGCAGCCTTAATAAATCATCGAAATAAAATTCGACGACAGTGGCAACGTACTCGCCTCCCCTTTCTGAAAAACCACTTGAATGATTTAAATTACCAAATTCGCACTGCTTTTTTGTATCTGCGTAATGATAGATGGAATAAGCTGCTCTCATCACAAAGTAAAGGCTCCCTAAAGCTATGGAAGCTTCACAAAGCTTTGAAAAATAAGTCGCACTTCATACCTCCGCTTCAATCACCAGACGGTAATATTGCGTACAATAACCGTGACAAAGTTGAGTTACTAGCTACAAATTTTCAAAAATCTCACTCTTCAACTCAGAATCTAGGCGACTTAGTAACAACTAATACTGTTGATAGAAAAATTAAAGAGCTTGCTGAGCTACCCAATGATTTTGGTCCAAATGCTTTCTGCAGCCCTGGCGAAATTGGGAAAATCTTAAAGAAAATAAAACTAAAATCAGCTGCTGGTGACGATCAAATACCCAACATCCTGCTGAAAAATCTTCCTAGTAAAGCTAAAGTACTATTAACCCACATATTTAACTATTGCTTTAAACTAAACTATTTTCCTGATTGCTGGAAAAACGCCATTATCATACCTATAGCCAAACCTGGTAAAAATCCCAAGCTACCGCAAAACTATCGCCCTATCAGCCTTTTACCTTCATTAAGCAAAATCTTTGAAAAAGTTATTTTAACCCGTATCCAGCTCAAACTTGACAGTGACGGAATAATACCCGATTGGCAATTCGGATTCAGACCAGGGTTTTGTACCAGCCATCAGTTGTCTAGAGTATCGAACCATGTCAACAAAAGCTTCCATGAAAAACAATCTACTGGGTTAATTGCTCTTGATATTCAAAAAGCTTTTGATACTGTCTGGCACGATGGTCTCATGTACAAACTCATCAATCTATCTTTTCCAAGTTATTTAACAAAGATAATTCAGTCATACCTATCGTCCAGGTCATTTACAGTGAAGTTCCAAAGCAAATCTAACAGGTACGATATTCCGGCAGGAGTCCCTCAAGGTTCGGTACTGAGCCCGACTTTATACAACATCTACACCTCAGACATAACTCAGTCTTTAAATTGTAACTTAGCAATGTTTGCAGATGACACGGCTATATACTCCACTCACTCTGACCCGAACATTATTGTAAACAATCTTCAAGGACAACTTGAATTAATTAACTCGTACTGCCAAAAGTGGAAGATAAAAGTAAATGCCGAGAAATCGCAAGCTGTGTTCTTCTCGAGAAAGCGTGCTAGGCGAAATCACCCTTCCGCACAAATAAACGTCCTTGGCACTAATGTTCCTTGGAACAAAGACCTAAAATATTTAGGTATGCACTTGGACTCCAAATTGACCTTTAAGGCCCACATTGATTTTATCGGTTCCAAAATCATCAACAGCATTCGCTCGACTTACCCGTTTATTAATCGAAAGTCTAAATTATCCTTAGCTAATAAAATTTTGATATTCAAAGCCATTATCCTGCCTAAGATACTATATGCTTCGCCCATATGGAGCCGCTGTGCAGCATGCCACCTAAATAAACTTCAAATTCTTCAAAATAAATGCTTAAAGATTATTTTAAACAAACCATACTATTTTTCTACTCATCTCCTTCACAAAATAGCAGGTATCAATTACATTTCCTTAAATACTCGCAGAATACGAAACAAATTTGTCAGAAAATGTGAAAATGCCACCAATCCTCTAATTGCAGCTTTAGCCATGCAAAATTAGATCCTTTACAGTTGTAAGATCGATTCTACATAGTCCTAAGTTACTTTAAGGTAGCCATAAGTTAGTTTAAGTCTCAAGAGGTTTTATAACTTGTTTTTCCTCCACAAATTTACCACTCATTGTAAAAAATTACAAACTAGGGTTTCTTACTCAAATATTTTATAGTTGTTAAGACCTTGTCTGATCTCTAAATATCATACGGTATAATTAATTATGGAATTATGCTTAATTTACTGGATTTTGAATAAAGTTATTTTTATGTTTATGTTATAAAAGGGAAAAAATTGAAACATACTATATCTAGTTTTTTCTAACTTTTATGTGCCGGAGGTACATGCAGTTGTATTGTAGTTATACTCAGATGCAATAATGCGAGAAGTCCTAAAATTATCGAAACATAATTTGAAATATGTTATGTTTCACCTTGTAATAGGCGGCTCCAAGAGGCTGTTATTTTTTTTATGCACGACTGTTTTATTTTTTTGTTACATATCAGCCGGTGTTGTCTGAATTGCCCTAGACTGTTTCACTCAATTCATCTTATTCATTACTCTAGATTTATATTATGTTTCTTATTATCAAAGTATGTTATCTATTATTGTACTAGCTCATAGTTATATAGGTAATTCACTTACTGGAGCAAGTTACTTAAACTTATCTAAACTCTGAAAGGAGGAAGCCTAGCCTTTTGTAAACTAATAACTTTGGTTGAGTTAATTGAAATGGTTCATGTTGATACTAAAAATTGTAGAGATTGGTTCCTTAACACTGCTTATTCAATTATATCATCAAAACAATAATGGAAAATATGTCTTAGTCTTTGATCTTATAGGCTAAGTTGGTACTATATTCTGAAATTATAAACTAGCTGGTTGTTGTCAAATTGGCTTAAGGGTTTGACAGTTGGCCAGACTCAGGCTTAGTGATATTAGTGATTATTTACAATTCTATTTTTACTCAGTTCAAGGAACTTCGCAAGTTGAGTGATGTGCTCTTTATTATATGCTATAAGCATTGAGTTGGCAGAAAAGTAATGTTTCAAAAATTGCAAATTTTTCTTATTAAATTATTCTTTAAGCATCTAAAGATTCGGTGGTCTACTTCTTCTCCATCATTGCAGGAGGAGCAGACGGTCATCTATTGCCTTTAGAGTAGTTCGTCTTTATCTATTGAAATATTTGGTAGTGAAAGAATGTTAGTTAGAAAAGTATGTAGGTAAGCAAGCTGCTTTGCAATGATACCGCTATATTTCATTGTCCTGAACCAGACTTGATTTTGGAATTCAGAAAATGTTTCGCCCACGTAAATTACCAAATATTTTTGGTTGTTATGTTAAAATTGTCTTTCATGGCTGTTTACTTCGCGGCATTGTCTACTATCTCCAAAAATATAATTTTTCTGTGCGTTACATTATGTTTGTTTGAAAATCTTGGAGCTAGTTCACACGTGTTTAATATTTCTTGGAAGACGTATTTGGTGGCTGTATTGTTTTGAAGCTCTAAACACGCCTGGTTTGTCAGTAATTACTAATATATTTTCATAGCCTTCTGCTATGCCAAACTTGGTGAACTGAAGAATACCTACTAATTCATAATTTATTATTGAAAATTTTGGACTAAGATGGAAACATTTGACAAGGTTCTTTGCTGGTATACGGATAAGACTCTCAGACCCAATGTAAGATTTAGCTCCATGCAAGTTGGCCTCTCGCACTACGATCTTCTGGGTCTATTGTGCCTCCTCTACGTTATGTCTTATAATTTATCCAGGCTTCTTATGAACCTGGATATGTTCCTTGGCGAGAGATTTGTTATATCTATAGCGGAAGCAAGAGCAGAGCCAAAAAGCTCTAATCTTCGTCTCACAATTGCTTGAACAGTGTGCGAGAAAATATTCTACATATTCTGACGTTTCTCTACAGTATCTGCAGCAGTCGAAGATACTTTTCGCAAGGAAGATGACTTGTTAATGCTCCTCATATGGCACTTTTGCAGAGAACCACTGCTTCTTTTGCTCTTTTGCTATCGAAGCCAATGTATTTTTTGGAGTTTTTCAAATCTTCAAGATTAAGCCAGAAGCTTTCGATCTTTTTTTGCTCCATGTTTTAATTTCCTTGTCCGTGTCTGCCTCTGTAAAGACCCAGTGCGGAATTGAGCTTATGAAGGGCATCTGCGCTCCTTCTTTGGCATTGGTAGCAGCTTCCTCGTTTCTTTGGTGTCCTTCATGGCCCAGGATCCATACCAACTTGAACCTGTTCTGTGCTCTTATTTCATTTAGGGCCACCTGTAAGAGTATAGCTGAAATTATGTGATTGCCATTAATGGCCTTGAAAAACACTTGTCTATCTAATATGATCTTAATTCTGATCCTTTAAGTGTTCTTTATCTCTTTATTAAGCACAAAGCTAGCTCACTGGGATGATCGATCCTTATTTAAGTGCATGCTTGACAATAAACGCTATTTTTGGGGCTCCCACAAGCGTTAAGATCCGCAACTCTAGTGAGCTGTAAGTTTGTAAACAATTATTTATTGTAGTGAATCTTTCTGAATTTTCGCAAGGTATTGCAAAACCGATTACTATTTACCCGATAAGGGGTTTCGTAACAGTAGATTACTTTACTAAAATATCGAAAATTGTGCTCTCATCCGCATGTATTGTATTTAAGACGTAAAAGCTCTCCAGCATGAATTCATCCCACACGAAAAAAAATTATCTTTTGACATCACATTTGTCAAATATTTTAGTGCTATACTTTTCAGGCTTCAAAGACATGCACTGTAAAATTAGCTTGGGGTTTAGGGTTTCCCAGCAAAAACCTTCCAAGATTTCTGTTTTAAACGATTTTTTTTTTCGTTTTCTATCAGGCAGAATCTTTTGTGTTCTTCTCTATTTATAGTGCAGCTTCCATCACGACATGCGATGCATCATCTGCCTCAATAAGCGGAGCATATAATGAAATGTAGCAGCTGAGATTCTTCATCATCACTATCTTCTTCCAGGATCCCTTACATTTTTTATGAGTTGTATCTACGTATCCGTTATTTTCTCATCATGGTGCGTATAGCTTTGTCTTCATATGCCATAGTCTTGTTCATATTGAACTTCAAATTTATATAGAAATTCAAATTTTGATAATCCTTTAGTATTGTTTTTTGTATATATATTAGGGCTATATTTTACGGGTTCAAAGACATACTTGAGTAATGGTTCTCATCAAAAAGTTATTTGAATTAAACTTTAAAAGTTTGTTACATCAGAAAGAAGAGAATCTGGGTGTGAAAATATGGTAAAAAAAAACTTTGCATCGTTTATCGTTTTTGCATGTCTACCAAAGGACATAAATAATTTTTAAGAAACCGCTGCAGGCAATAATCGAATATTTTTTTTCTATTCTAATACTCAAGTGCTTCTTTAAACATCTCGCCCTCACTAATAGTGAAGCCCCATAGATGAAACATTGAATCTAGATATTGCTAGCTTAAGGGGTTAGGGGTAGTCAGAGACATGAAAAAATGAGAATTTTCAATAATTTTTTTTGCCAGTAAATCATTTAATTTTATAAAAGTAATAATATGGCAACATTACATAATGTTTCGACTTGATCTCACGAAAATTTGAAAAGAAAAAATAATAATTTTAAAAGTTATGGCTGTTTGTGTCGATTCAGTTCCAACAGAAATTCCTTGCGGTGGCCATCACAAATCCTTGGAGATTCATCTAAAATCAATCGGACTATTAATAGATAATCTAGTGCCTGATCGAAGCTTTTTTTTTAAATTGACAAAATGGCGGCCTCATTAAATTTTTCTCCAGATTTTCGGGAAAAAAACAACAACTAATTGTTTATAAGAAATCGAAATTTAAAAAAAAATAAAAGTTCTTCAATCAGGCACTAGTTTTTTCTGTTTTCCAAAAGCTGTATAAATTTCATTGAAATCTACTGAGCGGTTTTCGAGTTACAGTGGTCACCAGTTCAAAAAACATAGTTGTGAGAAAAACGCATTTAGAGTTTTACACTCGATTTATGTAGAGTAATACGAATTATTTAATTTAAACACTTATACTACCTAGAAATTGTAAATATATATAGTAAGGTATTTATAGATTTAGGTATTACTATATATTCATCAAAGTTGTAATTCATTCATGACAATCGAACCCGAGAAATCGGTTGCTTGCAGCTGCTGCTAACTACCTGCTCTCGAGCGTTCTGGAGCGCCCGAGAGCCCTTGGTTAACTGTCGAGTAACTCGAAAAGTATTTGTCGAATTCACTTCAAAATTTCAGAGAATATTTTTAAGATATTATACTTTAAGAAAATGCAAAAATGCAGAAATAAATTTTTAAAAATTCTGACTAGCCCTAACCCCTTAAGTTCGTGGAAACATATCGCTACAATCTTAAGGTTTTGAGCCGTTTTCTCGTTTTTCCTACCAAGTTGGACCAGTCATGCTGAGGCGTCTTTTTATTTATTACCAATTGTCTTGTAAGCTCTGGGGCATTATTTGAAAATGTTTTCCTCTTTTGTCATTCAACATCATTTCATTCGTAAGAATCGTGAATTTAAAGCTCCTGTATTCCTTCCATTTCTTGTAACCCCCTTGGTTTCCTTTTTATCCTTTTAATAATGGTATCGGGAAATGTGGGAAAATGTTGACTTTTGCTTAATTTTTAGTTTTGAAAGTTTTAATTATTTTCTTTTTAAATTAAATTTTTTCTTCAAAATAATTGCAACCTTACGCAAATGGCAGATATATTGTGACCTCCCAAGTAGCACTCTTAAAACCTCAACGGTTTCCATTACAATTTTTCGTTTCATTATCTCATATTCAAATATTGCTACTATATTTCTCTCGCTAAAAATCGTAGAGATTTACGCGAATGATAAAGATTGTAACAAGTGAATTATTGTAATTTTTATTTCAAATGTAATCGCTTGCTCATCTGGTCTAAAGCCATGTAAGTAATCTAATTTGTATCATAAACGCACCTTACAAGCATATATTTTATGACTTTGAAGTATCATTGTTGTGTCTTTATATATTTTGAAATTTCAACCACCTTCAACTCCCGATTCCGAAAAGAGTTGAAGTGAAAGTTATTTTTGACTTTTAAAGCTTTTCTGAAGTATTAACTTTGGTCATGTCATTTTTCATGTTGTTCGACCATGAAACTCATGTTTTCCAAGAGTTACACTGGTTTTTTTCTGAATGCATTTTTATTCCCAAATGCACCTCTACTTCTATTGCAAGTTACATTTAACACTCTCCAGCTTGAAAACATTGAAAATTTTGTTAAAAGCAAGAATAAACTAACTTACAGCATGTAGTTGGATTGTAATCTGTATATTTTATATGAATAAATAAATAAGTTTGACAGTACTTATCTTCAAATTCTCTTTCAGTCTTCTTAAAATCCATCGTTGGCTGAGCTCGTAAAGCTTTTTCCAGACAATCCTGTTTTTTTTATTTTTTTATGTGTCCTCATTTCTTGTAATTGAATATGACAGACTTAACTGTCGGAATGGTTCTATTTACTTTTTTTTCTAATTTAAAGGAAAATTATAATTTATCTTTCCTCTATCGTAGTTTGTCTCCTGTGCCGACCCATATTATCTCGAAATATCAAAAATCACCTTAAACAGAGAACACTTTTAACGAATAAACTAAGATAATTGCTATTTACCGCACGTACGACAATGACCAATTGGGTAACCTTAATAGTGATCTGATTAACTCTTTAATGGCATTTGTTTCATTATATACTATAGTTTTGAACCTAGATTACATACATGCTTTGACGTTCTGATCCAGTGGGTTTCAGCAAACGACAGTTGTGAAATCCATATTTTTCAAGAACTACACGGATTTTTCCTAGATTCACTTTTATTTCCAAGTGCACCTCTACTTCTATAACTTTGTAGGGCTAGTTGTCACTTGACTTGTGAATAGGTAAGAAAGACTGAATGCTGGATTTCGAAGTCATTGAAATGCAAGCATACGTGTTTAGGCACCTCCTAAACAAACAATTGACATATATGAAACATATCGAACCCACACCAATATTACATACTACAAAAGTGATTAATGAATAATTGCATAATACACCATTTTTATTTGCTGTGGTCGAAGTATATATCGAAGATTATATATTTTATACAAAGTTTTTCTTATTTTACTGCACAGATTTTGAGCATGAAGGAACATGAATGTCCCATTTCAATTAGGAATCAAAAGTTGCATCCAAGTTCTTCATGACATTGACTTGTGTCGAGTTTGTGTTATTAATTCTAATATTGAGTGCCCTGTTGATAATCGAATTTGTCCCCACAGCAAATATATGTGGTTTTCCTAGATTTAGTGCTAGTTAGTGCTTACACAGTCAGTTATTAATAAGCTTATAAATAAGCCAAATCACCATTGATATTTCAAACAAGGTTCTTTCCACAATCGTTACTGTACAGAAGTACCATATCAGCAGCGAAAAATACAATCTGTGCTTTAATTATAGTTCCCTGAAACTTACATAAATTTTTTATGTATATAAGGAACACTATTGGACCCAGAATAATTCCCTGGGGTATTCCACATTTGACTGTGAGAGCATCATTTATGGATTTATATATGCTGTCGGATATTTTATATGTTCATTTTATAAATTGTGCTTTCTCCTATTGCAGTTACAAAATAGGAAATTTAAATTTGTTGAAATTTTTGAAAGCACTACTGTTCAAGTAACTGTCGAGTCAACCAAATGCAATCGGTGCATATAAAAGAATACCGGCTGGAAAAATAATTTGTCTACATTAGTTCAAGGCATGTTCAAACCTACCAGTTTGTTTGCCCGGTAGAAACATGCTTCAGATAACACTTTTGAGATGCAACAAAAATAATTATTTTGCTCATCATTGCAGATTAGAACACGTTAAGCAATGACGTTATTTTCTCTTCTATAAATTCATTACTATTCATAATTCGTTGTACCGATTGGACGCGTCCACCGTACTCGAAACTTTCAAAGTAATTAATTCTCTCATAAACAGGGCCCCAAATAAAGGTTTTGGTTTAGCCTTTCATCCATTACAGTATTTTCTAATTTGTTCGTCTCTAGGTCGAAAACTTTCGGTTGCCGCCATCTTTCCTACGCTCCTTTCGGTGTGCTTGAAGTTTGATGAAAAACATTACTCTCGCTTTAACATCGGCTGTTACAAAAAGCCGATCTGACTGGTTTTTTTCAAACGGCCCTGTCTATGTCTCTCACTTTATCTCATTTTTTGTTACATTTTTATGAAACTGCAATGCAAGTATTATTTTCCAAAAAACCTTTGCTTCGAATGAAATTGCAGTGCTCACAGTATGTTATAAACCTAACTTTATCACTACTAATAAACCTACAACCCGTTGAGGTATTATGTACCCATACACAACTAAGAAGTGTTCATATTCATCAATTCTATCTTTGTTTGTATAAAGATTTTTCAAAGCTAATTCCATATGATACATAAGTATTTTAATCGCGTCAGCTGCGTCCATAATTAAGTAATTCAAAAAACTGGAATTTCGAATAATAAGTAGGAAAAATAACTCAATTTTTGAGTATTGTTCGAAGAATCATTGGTATGCGAAACAAACTCAGAAGATTTATGGTAAAACTATTTTTCACTTTACCTATACAGGAACAAAAATGTACACAGTTGCTTTTAGTAATATGCTAAAAAAAATGCCTATACTCTATGAAACGCTCCATGCTTATGTGCTAACATTTTAAGCATTTCTAAGGAGATATGAAATGAGGATGTGTCTGCAACAATCTTAGCTATTCGCTTAGCAATCGGATTTAAGTTTCTATGCGTCGACAGGAATATTAGTAATAGTAATCATTTAAGATAAATGACAATGGCAACAATCGTCCAAGCATTCGAATTTGAATAAATTTCCATTTTGAATTTCGCTTGGTATCATTAAGGCTTTTGTTTTGCTAATTCAGCCACTTATGACGGAAATTCATGATTTCAATCTGAACAAGTCTACAATGTTTAAGTTAGCAATTCGATACTATGTGAGAATGATGTGTTAGGTTTTTGAGAAAAATAGTTTACGCATTCTTAATAAGCCATATAGGATCGATTTTAGATACGTGCTAGATGAGTCGTAACGAAATTGTTGACTTTCAGTTTTTGGAATAGTTAAACCATGGAATCTGTGAGCTGTGGTGTTGGATTATAAGATCTTTTTGATAACACAGCATGAGTACTCGTACAGGGAATATGTACACTTTGTTAATAATTTAAGCAAGATTTTAAGCGTATGAAATGCATTAGGAAGAGGGAGCAGCAAAAAAGCCAGTCAATCTCTTAAAAGGCGAGTTTTGATCCATAGATTCAATCCGGCTCGGAAGGCAAAATAGCTCAAAGAAAATCGATTAGCCGTTACATGAGGCTGCAATAATGAAACGAGTAGTGCTTGCTCAAGGATATGGGAAGATTATAGACATACTTAATCAACTTCAATTATGCATAATCTTTGCTTGACAGTATCAGTTACATCAAACTTCATACGATTGTCTTATTGAATCTCGACACTGTTTATAAATCATTGTGAAGACATGATACTTGACGCAAACTAGAAAGCTATTTACACAAAATTCAGACTCTCAAGGACGGGCTGCTTGACGATTATTTTTATATGATGAGAATTATTATTTTCAGAATAAAGGAGAATGCGATCCACACCAGTTCGCAGCATTTCTCTCCAGTTTGAAGGTCCCGGCATTTCTTTACATCCTGGTGGACAACATCAGTTCATCAAAAGCAGCAATGATGAGCGCTGATGTTTCACTTTTCAGCAATCCTGGCTGCATGAAATTGCCCAGCTGGGAGCCAGATACCCATCCAAGGATCGATCTACTTCACAAGATTCCCTTTCCAGGCGTAAATAAGAGCTGTAACGGGCTATAAAGCTAATATTTTTTCATCTTCGGATCTTAAAAAAATTAATGTTTTGATTCAAATTGGCTTTTCAGCTTCAGATTTCATATTAATCCTTGCCTAGAACTTGATTCAAATTAGCTTTTCAGCTTCAGATTTCATATTAATCCTTGCCTAAAACTTTGAGCTCCTAAAGTTAGACAGATGCCTTCGGACTGTATTTTTAGTCGCTAAAGCTGTGTGTATATTGATCTCGCATTAACTGTGCCTTTAACAACGCTAAATTTAAATATTTGGGATCAAACATCGGGTGGCTCATTAGATATTTTCATTTGTAGTTAGCTCAATTTTGTATGGAGGTATCGAATGATGGCAGGCAGAAGAGAGCAGGAACAACGTAATCAAACTAGCAAAGATTAGTTTTCATTATTATCACGTGTGCATTAAGAACGACCCAAACGCCCGTGTTGGAAACAATTGCTCCTGGATCGGCTCATCATCAAAAACATATACCTACCGACAACATGCGCTAAAAGCTCAGGCTTGTAGTACGGTTCAAATCAGTGGTACCGGTATCATTACGGAATGCCGAAAACGGTTTGATCTTTTCGCTGAGGACACTGACCCCTTACGTAAAATTATACACTTTAACAGGAGCTTTAAAGTTAGGACACTCACGAAATCAGACTGGAGCATCCTGGACCATCCTGGACGTCACCGATAACGGGGACGTCTGGTTTCACACAGGGCACAGGAATCAGAAATTTAGCAGATCTAAACCTTTACAAATGGAACAGACTATGCTAGCGTTTTCCCGTCTAAAATATGTGCCATTACACATGACATCACAAGCAAACACACATGACATCGCAAGCAAACTAGAAGGGGGATTTAGTGGAAATTAAAGTTCGAGTGGAAAAACTGGACAACCTGTAAGGCAGCCAGAAAATTAAAATTCTGAACTAATTGAGAACGAAAATCAGCCTGCTCACAAGTGTTACCTTACTGAATCTCATGTGAATAGAACTGACATCCAGCAACTTACGCAGTTGATCTGAGATGGAAGAGGATACCATCGATCATACTCTTTACCTGACACTAAATAATAAACGCCTCAGCATTTTTTTCAAATTATTTATTTATTATTGTTTAAATCTGCTGGTACGAATCCAATTAAAGACTACACAAGGAATAAATTAAAAAATTAAAAAAGGATAACTTAGAAAACTTCCAAAAAACTAACGAAAAGATTGGAAATTCGATTAACAAAGTCATACAAAAAGCGGTTAATGAAAATAATCGTACTTTTTGCACTGAAACAGAATTGAATAAAAGTTCTAGAAGTAGTTCATAAATAAATGTTGCAAGATAGAACAATTGCTTTTAAATTGATTCTAAAGACATTTAACGAAGGCGAAAAAGAACCAAAATTCAGACAATTATGTTGTTTAGGCAAGCGTAAAAGGAGAGGGCACAAATAGGTATAAGTTCACGCAAACAGTACATTAAAAGTAAATGAAGATTTGGTAAAACGTTTCAAGTTACAAACGAAAAACTATACACTGGGGATAAAAGTCACCGAACCATTAATAAAATTTTCGCGAGGTCTTTGGATGCGACAAGCAAAATGTGGCCATCAAATTTAAACACAACTCTAAGGCTCTTGAAATTATCCACAGGACAGAAGAATGAGCTATCGATGCGAGTTAATTTAAATTATAGGACATCTGGAAATATTAAGTAACATTGATTAAGATTAATACAAATGACCGAGCACCATTTGTCCAGTGCAAACTGGTCATACTGCAGCTGGGAGCAGTCATCTATATACTCAATCAACCTAAATATTTTAGATCGACACCGTACAATAGAGTTGGAGTTAAAGTGGGAAGAAAGATATTTTATAAACAGGAAGAAAAACAAAAGACCAAGACTCGGCTCTTGTGGCTCACCAAAAGTAAGATAGAAAGGGGAAGAAGAACAAGAGTTAACCATAATGAATCAAGCACAATGACCCGAGATAGTAAACCTATAAAGCTTAGAGAGGAGGACTACTTGGTTCACAGAGGTATATAATGCATCCACTTTGTTGGTCAATGGCGGGAAAAATAGTATCAGTGAAAGATAGTAAGTTGGATACCGTTGACTCACCTTTAACGGAGCCATGTTGCTTAGTAGCGAGAAAAGGTTCATTTATCGGGTATCCTCTATTGTAAACAAACCTTTCGAAATGCTTACTCAAGCAAGATAGAAAGGATATGGGGTGACAATTGAAGCGGGATCTAAGGATGGGAAAAATATTAGCGAATTTCCAGGAAGAAGCAAACGTACTGGATTAAATACTATGATTAAAGAAGAGAGACAACGGAACACACAAGGATGAAAAGAGACTTTACAAGGATATTCGCTAAGCTATCAGGAGCCCAGCTGATGTTACTGTCTAGGCTAGGAAGTAAATCTTCGAGTAATCTCTTCGATTCTAGGCGCCTACAACTTTCAAGACCTAGCAAAGGTGTGTAGTACCACTACTTTGAGTCAGCTGATTTGATTTAGGGAAGTAAGCACCTGGAAACTTTAACTAGCCAGCGGAAAGTAGCAAATGGGTCCCAACAGGTTGCAGCGCAAACGATAGCCCTCTTCTATTACCCAACCTCTGTTAGTGTAAATATATTTTTAAAAAAACCCAAATTTCGCATGACATATTTTCGTGCGAAAAGAAACAATGGATTATATTAAGTGCACCTAAACACATAGTTGTGCCTTGTAAAACACCAACAAATAAGAAAGTTCTTATTTGTTGGTGTTTTACAAGGCACAACTATGTGTTTAGGTTGGAAAGTTATAAAATTTCCCCCAAATAAATATGGAAAAAACCATTTTTTTTATCTAAGCTAGAAATGTTGAGCTAATGGTAGAACTCTAAATAACACTGTCTTCAGTGTTGCTAATTAACTAGCTAATAATTTTATGGCAGTATTTAAATAGAAATAATCATAATATAACATTCTAATTTGTTTGAAAATTTTATTATTTCGTACGGGCTTTCTAGCGTAACGTGCATTCATCAACATAGCTACAGTATATGCTGCTATGATATTAAGTGAATGGGCATTTTATTACTTCCATTAATTTGAATAACATTTATCGTGAGAGCATGCAAAACCTATCTAATTTACTACATGTACGCGTATATATGATTAGTTTTTGAGGTTTCCGGATAGTGATTAAATTAATGATTGCTAATTTATTCTATTCTTAACGAGACAATAAACTGTGAAGCTGATATATTGTAATGCCCCAGTTTCAGATCAAGTTGAATTAACTATTGTTTCTGAATATTAGCGGCTAATATTTATAATTGCATTTAGGTAATGGTATGTTCACGTGTAAAGTGTATCTCTTATTGTTTCATGAACTCATTTCATCAGTGCGCTTTTAACGAGCAATAATATGATGATTAATTTTGCTAGGTAGAGATACATGTATGACTTGTTTTCAATTTTTAATTGGCTTGAGAATTGAAATCGCTTAAACCAGTTGAATGTTTCGAACTTTCTTATCCAATTGCCTTCTTGCAGTTAATTTGCTAAAATTGACGTACGCAACTGAAACTTTATGCGCACATGCTAATTGGTTAGTGAAGGCAATTTATTACGCCGGACCGGTAATTTTTTGCAAGTAAAGTGAAGTGGAAAGTTTAACTTCACTGCCGGATTTCTTTGAAACCATATGTTTGGGCAATCTTTGATTATCTGTTTTCGAATATCTTTTCAAATTACGAACAGTGCATAGATGCAATTTAAATTGTCTTTGATGGAGACTTACCATGTCTTACGCCCTTATCTTGAATTTGATTTAAGGCAAATATCTTGCATTAAAGAATAGTTTATTATCTTTATTGCCTTAATTATTTTTTGATATTGTAACAAATGCATGTTTTTGATAAAGCACCATGGCCTTTACATAAATTATTAGATATTTGTGATTTTGAAAAATATACTCATACTCTGGATTACTGCTCATTGTTTTGCTACCGTAGCTAAATTTTTTTTTGGTTTTCTTGTGGAAATACTAAACAATTATAGCCCACATTGTGATTCAGGCTCTCAAGTTTTAACAAATGTACTTGGCTTTCTCATTGTTTTGAATCAAAATTCAAAGGTTAACAATTGCATTACTTAGTACTTACTTTAATATATCAACTAATTCAAGCAAAAATTGGATCAGTGTCTATCAAACACTATTTTAACACTATGAGGCGTTGCATATGAAAGTTATTAGCAGTTACAGGTAACAAGAATTGCAACTGTTATGAGCGACTTATGAAGTCAAAAGTACTAAAACCCGGTCTACTGACATTTATATCAAGTGAAAAATATTTGATTTATGAAGTCTCAAAAATAGCATCATTAATAAATTATTCGTAGAAGAAATAGTAAACACAGCGGTTCCAACCGAGCGTCGAGCAAAATGATTGCCACCATTAGGCCAATGCCAAACACGGTAGTTCCAGCCAAGCGTTTCCCAAGAGGAAAACCGAGTCGGTTTAGTATTGTGATGACACACACCACGGTCTCGACGCCTCTCGGTTTTGTAGTGCAAAACTAAACCGACTCGGTTTTCGTCCCGGGAAACGCTTGGCTGGAACCACCGTGTTTGGCATTGGCCTAATGGTGGCAATCATTTTGCATGACTTGCTTTCGTGCATTCACATCTATCGCTGAGTGCTATTAATTAAATCACATCGCTAACTTTCCCACTTCTTTGTAGTGTAGTGCGTACCAATTTGATTTTTCCTAATTTATTTTCAAAGCAAACAGGTTTTCTGGTGAAATATCAATAGAAGTATTCTGGCTAGTAAGTGCGATAATTTGATTCGTATGCGTAATTTGCATAGCTTGATTCGTATGCGCCTACGATTTGTTGAAACTATGCATATTACAATGCCAAATAGTGCCTCTAAGATCAAGTGTGCTAGGCAGCAACTTACAATCGTTTGGCGTAATGGACTAATAATATGAAACTCAGTGTTTAAGCAAGTCATTTAGCCAGTCATACAAATAAAATAAAGAAAAGAAAATGATCGTAAGCTCATGCAATAGCTTAACAAACAAATATAACTTGACACTCAAGTATTTTCCCATTCAATTCTTATCTAGTATTATAATGTTGCAAGAATTGATTTTTAGTAGAAAATCTTTCCAATTTGTCAACTTTGAAAGTACGTTTAAAATTCATACTAAATGATAGAAATAAATTTGTAGTCAAAATAATAACCAATTTTTTTTTAAAATTTATATGATCTAATGAATAGTATTGGACCAGATTTGTAATATCATTACATATTTGCAGGTACACAGACAGCGTTATGAACAGTTATCAGTCAATGGGTGTTCCAGGTGGTGCATCCAGTTTTGCACAGTTTTACCACCAAGCTGCATCTGCCGTGTCAGCTGCTTCAGGTGCCATAGGAGTCGGCGTAGATTCGCTAGGAAACGCTTGTACTCAACCCTCAACAGGAGTAGTCTCAACGGCAGGCACAGGTCAATCGATAGCTGATTCACTTCCGCGATATCCATGGATGGCGTTAACGGGTTAGTAAATTTGTTGCTTTTTTATTTCAATTCCAGGCCTAACGGTTCTTGTTTTTTCGACTTAAAGATTTACTTTTCATATGTTAGCTGCAGGCAATCTCAACTTAATTGCTTTATCATCATCCTGAATATTGGTCTATAGCTAGGATTAAATATTTTTAGACTAGTGATTTTGATTCGTTGCAATTGTCTTCATTGTACATAATCCCCGAAATAAAATCAACCGAATAAAGCTATGAACTTGTCAGGAATTCATTCGTCATATTAGTGTTGTATATGTAATGCAATGGCTTTTACTTAATAACAGGTGCGTTTTTTTTTGCGTCTCGATCAATAGCAGGTTGATGTAGGTAGCATTGAATTTAACACCAATCCTGTCTCAGTTGCTGTTGTTTTTAATGCTGCCTATCCTAACCTGCTATTTATCGAGACGCAAAAACGCACCTATTGATATCACTTTGTCTGGATCACTGTCTTTATTGATTGTTTTCGATGTGAACGTTAAGGAAAAAACTTTTTTGACCTCATATCTTAATAGACTGTTTTTTTAGAATGAATTTTAATTCAAAAAGTAATGAATCGTAGTTTAAATCACGATAAGATTTTCGATTACTCTTATCGCATATTTGAAATCATTAAGCTCTTTACATAATGTCAAAGAATTTGTAACGCAAACAAAAATCTGTTATCAATCGAATGTATTTGGGGCTATGAACAAAATTTATTATGAATTAATTCAACGTCGTAAAGTATTCGATATAATGGTGATTCTTATCAAACCTTGAAATCCAGTGAACTGAGGCTTTGAACAGGATTTATTTGAATAGCATTAGAAGAGCCTACGACACATATTGGATTCAAATTAGTAAGCCTTACGGAGATATAGTGGTATCTTTTGGAGCATCAATTTAAGAGGAGCAACCTCATAACTCTAGCAATTCACACAATTTCATCCTTCCATTTCTGCTCTCATCCTCTGACCATTGACCGTTGTAGTAAAAGCATTGAGCATAATTATGATTCACATAATAGTCCAGGAGGTAGCATTGCATTTGGGCAAGTCATTTCATCCCGTCTGAAAATCACATAAAAAAATAATAATTCTCCCCTAGTATAAAAGAAATTTGACCATCAGCTGCTATAGTAATGGATTAAAAGTATTTTCAGACCGTGTTTTGAGATCGTATTGAATAGAGGGTGAAATAAGAATCAGCTATATTGGAATGAAGGGAGGATATCATATTGAAAATTTTCAAACATTGTCATTTTATATTTTATAAACTTTACGCAGCTAAATTTTCACACTTTCCAAATAATGAAGAAAATAATTTTTCGAACTTTTAGCGGGGGTAAGACCATCAGTGCATCTGAGCATTGCATTGTCACTTTGATGGATAAATTGACGACCTTTATACCCACAAACATTCTGAAGACGTTGGTTTTTATTTTTGCTCATAATCAAATCATTTTCTTTGAGTACTATATGAGTACTATAATAAATTAACATAAACTCTGTCACTTCATGCCATGAATTGATCACAGAGGTTTTACATAAAAAAAATAAGAAAAATAATGATGAAAACCCTTTTCAAGCATAACTGTTTTTATATTTTATTTCGACAATTTATGAAAAACTTTATCTCTCCTGGAACAAAAATTAGACATTCATTCATCACAAATTGCGGTGTACGATACTTCACTTAGTTTATCAAGTAAATAATAATTTGTAATAAATGATAAATAACTATCATCGACAAACACATTCAGATGTCCTTTATGGAATGTTTCAACGATGTTTTTTCCTTTGTAAACAGTCTGTAACTTTTAAAAACCATTTATTCCCATTGCTGTTTCAACGTTTTTATGGTTAAATCATTTCTTTTCGTCATTTCTTTTTTCACGTATTTTATGGTTAAATCGTTTTTCTCAATTCTCAAAATATTTTACACTTTTCTAAAGAAAGCCAAATTTGTACAAACTTTTTTTTGATTATATGTGTATGTCAGAAAATATTTAAAACATCTCGCTACCTTTTTTGTCCAGTTGTTTCCACTTCACTTGTACGTTCAAGTAGAAAAATTTGTTCAAAATTACAATCCTTCTTTAAACTGTTTCCTTCGCAAGCTTTTGTTCATAAAAATAATATAATGACGCTAAAAAAATAATTTTGATCGCTGTCATAATTTTGGTTCGACTCAAAGTTATGCCAAAATGTGTAATTACGATAAATTTACTAGTCTGAGCCCATGCAGTAATTAGTAGAATTTCTCTTTCATTAGTTTTGTTCACTGGATTAAGGTAAACTTATTAGGGTCAATTCTATTTGAGCCCTAAAAAAGATTTTTGAAGGTGTAAATTAGATTAGCTCCTTCGTTGTTTATGATAGCTTGGCTTTATAGTACATAATAACATAACTTCAAAACTATACAAACTTCATATTGTAAAAAGATATATAGATATTGAATCAATTCATGACAAAATGACAGAAATAATGCTAAATTATTATAATATCATCCATTGGAATTAAAATTGGGCAATTTGATTATTAAAAAAAAATCGCCGTCCACTGAGTGTTTGTACTATGAAGGTTGTCAGTTTATCTGTCAAAGTGACAATGCAATGCTCAGACGTCGCTAAATGGTCTTACAACCGCTAAAAATGCAGTTGACTGTTTTTTTTTTATTTTTTGGAAGATATGAAAATTTAGCTGTGTAATGTTTATAAAATATAAAATAGCTTTGGATATAAATGTTTTCAATATGGTTCATATACGCAGCTGCCGCTGGTGTCCTCCACCATCTTCAATATAGATGGCTTATATTTTTAAGGTTGATGGAAGAACCAACTTACCAGTCTACTTTTGATGCCACCAAATTATAGCCTCGGTTAGAAAAAAGATACAAATTGAAAAAAAAGACTAAAAGTTATTTGGATGAATATCGTCCCCAAACCAGCTGCAATTCGTTCTCCGAACATTTTTTGTCAGCTTACACATCATGTTCATCGCCTACTGCTTCTTACACTTCGGAATTCAGTGATGACATATCACTTTCGCATCTTCCGAATTCTTTTATCACTCCCGTTATGATTGTGGCTATAATAAATAAACTAAAATCGTCTTCTAGGCGATGGATTGGACTACCATCTATATTTTGAAAAATGGCAAGGAGATCTTTGAATATTTCGTTGTCTAACATGTATAACAAAAGCCTATATGAAAATGTTTTTCCTTCAATTTGGAAAGAAACCCTAATTCATCCCTGCTGAAATTTTCATCCTATCTCTTCTTCCATCTTTTTCTAAGGTTCTTGTATGGGGATACCTTCGCGATACAATCATGAATGATTATGACCATCTTATTGTAAAAGAGCAACATGGCTTCCTGGCAGGTCACTCTACTGCAACAGTTATAGTACACTTCAACAATTTTGTAGCCAAAGCACTAGAAATCCAATATGCAATTTATCCAATCAATCCATGCAATTTACACGGGCTTTCCAAAGGCTTTTGGTCAAGTTGATCAGAACCTGCTTCTTTACAAACTAAGTTGCCTTGGTTTTTCTCCGTTTATCATCAAATGGCTTGAATCCTATCTATTCGATGATTCTTCTTATGTAGAATTTAGTTCCTATTTTTCAACTCCCTTTAAGCCCAAAACTGGAGTTGTCCAAAACTCAATGCTAGGTCTTTTGCTCTTCCTGTTCTATGTCAACGATCTTTCTCTTTCTTGATAACTGGTGCCAGGAGAACAAGTGAACTCTTAACGTAAAAAATGCAATTCAGTACTATTTTCCCATAAGACTACTCCAACCATGTATGATTATTTTTTGGGTACCAATATACTTTATTCTTCTAGCTGTCTTAAGAATCTTGGTGCTCAACAAACTCTGGTTCTACCTTCATTTTTCTGACATGGTCAACCGGGCCTCCAAGCTAACGGGACTCGTTCTCATATCATCTCAACAATTTTCTTGTATTCAATCATTCTTACCATTATACATATCCCTTGCTCGATCTCTCTTTGAATACTGTTCCGTAACAAGAATTCTGTTGAATCCGTTCAGCGTAAATTCACACGTTCATGGATCTACAAACACACAATTCCACGCATAGACCATTCTGATCGCTTTGAGCTCTTCAAATTCCAGTCTTTATCCTCTGATTTTTCCTGATCAATGTTTCCTCTTCCAATTATGCCGTAACCTTCTAAATTCGCATGTAAAGACGCATTAATCATCGCAATCTCACTAGGGACACTCGGAGCATAGAAACATTCGAAGATCTGTTTTCTAAGTCTACTGTGTATTATAATTCTTCTATATCAAGACTAACAAAGTCTTTTAGTTCTCTGCAGTTTGGTCCACTTCTTCAGTCTATTAATAAATTCAACAGCAACATGTCATCGGATTGAATATCTGTATGCTGAACATTTAATAAATATGGAATATGTCATTCATATCAAATGCATATGTATAGCTTAAATTTCTGAGCATAGCTTATATTGCTATTGATACACATAATTGTTGATAACTATTTGGGAATATTCGTCCCAGTCTATTAAATACCTATCAGTTTAACAGCAAATTGATGGCTGTACGTACTATTAAGTATTTTTCAGGGGGATGTAAGTTGTTTATTAAACGCCTGATACCGAAAGCTGAAACACAACTTAAGCAGCCTCGAGTTACATCACCACTCGTATTCGCTCTACTCTTTACACTGCCGTAAGTTTTTCTCTACATTTAGCAGGCAATAGCGTGCAGATGAGAATATCAGGCGCCATTTATTGTTTACACGTGGATCCATGTACCATTAGATGTAAGATCCTCTGGTTGACATATTTACATGTATTCACTCTGAATCATTTCGAGCCTACATAAACATGATCAAAAAGCCACTTGAAGCTGCGATTATTTCTTGTCTTTTTGATGGTGCCGGCACATTCTATTAATTTGGAACTCGAAACGTGCATGAAAACACATTAAAGTTGCTACTATTCGGTCTAGGTGCTTTCTCAAGCATTTCG
Source organism: Nemotelus nigrinus (assembly GCA_947369275.1). Taxonomy (NCBI): domain Eukaryota; kingdom Metazoa; phylum Arthropoda; class Insecta; order Diptera; family Stratiomyidae; genus Nemotelus; species Nemotelus nigrinus. The sequence goes on from OX376374.1 coordinate 122,364,934, forward strand.
CTGCTCCATCAAACAGGCGTTTACTTCAACTTACTTTGTAGCGACCAATTTGACTTTTTCTGTTTAGAATTACCGGAAGTTTATATTTGGTTCATTTCTCGATTTCGTTTCAAGCAATTTTGAATTATCTGTGAAAATATTTTCCAGTGCGTTGAGCACGCACGTATACGTGCTTCATGCTGCAGCCAACATGTCTATCAGTCGTAGTCTGATTTGAAACAGCTTCTGAAGTGAAGTGTGAGACCAAAGTGTACGTACAGCTATGATATCGACTTGCGAGCCCATACAAATGCCTTAAACTTCAATCGAATTTTTCCATGCTTCGATTTCAAGACCATGCATTTTTTGTTTGGAGTCGCAATGATAGGGCATTCGTGTTAATGATACTGATAGGTGATAAATGATGATTTTATTGCACCTCATACATGCTTGTCTGTTTGGACAGAAAAGTGTTTTCATTGATGTTGAGCTGGTTGTTTGTTTTAAGTAAAAGTTGAATATTTTCGTTAGTAGCTCTTCGAAAACTGAAAATATCACAGAAAATCCGTTTTGGATCTTAAGGATTGAAGTTTGTCGAGTTGATGCATGTTTGTACGATCCTGAAGATTGAAAATGTTGAAAAACATATTATCGAATAACATAAATCCCATCAGTTTTATCGAATCGAAATTGTCCAGTTTCCAATTTTATCTAATTTGATTGTTGATCAACTAAACGCTGTCTGGGAAGCTTAAATTAAATAATAAAAAACTGACAGACAAAGCTTGTAAAAAAGTAGGAACATTTAATGTATATTTTTTGTTCAGATACATTTTTAGCTTTAGAGCTAATGGAGTTTATTGGCAATAGACGCAATACCATACGTTGATAAAATTAGGGTTGAGTTTGCTTGCATGCAACATAACACCAATACATAATGTACCTACCTACTTAATATTTGGTTAAGACATGATAAACAGAATTTATTATGTCTGCGTGCAGTTGGAGATACAAGAGTTGATATATTTTTATTATTTAAATAATAGTGAGAATATAATTATCAAAATATGTTTGCATTCAAACGCGGCTTTATATTGTACAATTGTACATAATAACGTCGTGTCCTGAAATCTGATTTGTAAAATCAAATTTTCAGTTTGTAACAATTCGTATTGTCAACTCGTGTTTCCTCACATGTTTCAATGAACGATGCTGAACGTACTCCACGAAGGTATGGATCGTGTGGATCGTCACTAATCGCCTAAACGACGAAGGAATGGATATCAGCCTCTTCGATAAAAATTTTCTTCGTGCTTCATAAGGAAGCACGAACGTCGGTAGTGAGCTTAACGCTAAGTACAATCATATTATATAATTCCACATATCTTAATCCATCTTTGCTGTCCATACAAAGCATAGATACATACCACAAAAAATTGCGGCAAATTGACACTTCAACCATTCGGAATCAATTAGGTACTTGAGATTTCTGTTGAATTTTCCATCGTATATACATTTTCCTTCATACACATTACTTAATTTCACTAACAATACACTTATGCGATTGAAAATTCATCAAGCTTCCAATAATTCACGACAAAAACAAAGATAAAGCACATTTTTTAGCCACGCACTATTTTCACTCACGCTCGGTTGCAAATTCCTACATAACTGTCAAAGTATCGAGGACACGCACCAAACTTGATCAACTAATCGGATTGAATTCAACTTTCAATCAATCAAATTCCATTGTAGATCCCAGAAATGCATGATTTTTGTTTCCTAGATGAGATTTTTTTTATTGTGTTTTAAATTATTGCTAAGATGAAACTTTTGAATGTATTCTTGGCAGAATTGTATGTTTTTAGAGGTTTTAAATATTGACGATACATTATCTGGATTATGTATTGTAGACAAAAAAATTTAAAGCTATACTCACGAATTAGAGTGGATTGATCTAAGACTGCGGTTATGTTTTAGTTTGATCAGATTTCAGTATGATTTAGGAACTTAGTGAATAAAAGCAGAATATGATAAAGATAACCAATTTGTACGAGTTGGAAAAGTGCGATAATGACCAAAACATATCATAAAAAAAAATAAAAAAAAATTATGGTATGGAGCAGTTGATTATACAAGAGTTAACATATGAACTATATTGCAATAATTATATAAGTAATATTGAGTTTAAAATGATCAAAATTGAACTAAATTCTCTGACAACAATAAAAAAATTATAATGGAAAAAATTCTACTGGAGTTTCGATATAAAACCCTCCCAAACGATTTTACAGAAGTTATTGATGACTTCGACTATATTGGTGACATTAATCAAAATACTGTTTTTTATATATGTAGATTAAAGGTTCTCACCAATGTGTTGGTGGTATGGTGGACTAAAAACTCCGTGAAAAAGAAAAGATGAATTGTAAAAATGTCTTAAATAAAAATAGATCATCTGGAAATTTTATAGGATTGATCTCGTCCCGCTTTGTGTGTTCAATGGAAAAAGGTGGTGGTGGAAGCTAAAAAAATACTAGAATAGGAGTACTAGATAGACTGGTAGCACAAATGGATTGCCTCAAAGTGATATTTTGAGCTCCATTTTGTTTAATTTGTAAGCAGCAAGGCTAATGTTCTGGAGTCAAAATCTTTCAATATGTAGATGATTTTATGTGATTTTAAATTCATAATTCATATTGATAGTCTTCGATTTGCTATAAATACGTTTTTTTAAATATTTGTCATAAAATTTCTCCCAACTAACGATACTAAAGTTAGTGCTCCTGTTATTAAGTAGAGAAGAAACGAGCGATATAAAAGTCAGTAAACGACTTGTGGCTGGTGTCATGAATTTCAATTAATCAAAATTTAACTGTTACAGATACGTTAGAAAAAAAAGGTTTCTGATAATGAAAAGGGCATGAGAACTATGGTCGCTATGACTGACTTCAAAACAGTTCCCAATCGGGAAAAAATGTTTTTGCTTTATTGCTATGACTGACTTCAAAACAGTTCCCAATCGGGAAAAAATGTTTTTGCTATATTAAGTTGCTGCAGATGAAATGGCCGATTTAGCAATGACATAAAGTTGGCTGCAATTTTAGTGTACTATGTTGGCACAAGGCGGCGCAATTGATATGACATATTGAAGTATAAATACTGCTGCCTTGGTTTATGGAGTCATTTCTGTTTTGCACTTCATAGTGATCATAAAAACAAAAAGAGAAAGTGAACATGGAAGTGAATCAAAAACGGCCACTTTTACTATACGAATTTAAATTAGAGCACAACGCAACGAAAGCAACGAGGAATACAATTAGCTGATACAATTAGCGAACGAACCACTCGGCGGTGGTTCGAAAAATTTCGATCCGGAGACATGGACCTTGCAAATGAGCCACGTGGACACCCAGGGCCATCGGTTGATAACGACGAGCTGCGTGCATTAGTGGAGTCTAACCCCCGCCAAATCATAAGAGATCTTGCCGAGAAATTAGGCGTTCACAATTCGTTAGTTTGCTGCCACTTGCAACAGCTTGGAAAAGTAAAAACGCTTGACAAATGGGTTCCGCATGATCTTATCGAGCATCTTATGTGTCGAATCTGATCTTATGTGTCGAATGGCGATTTCAAGTTCTCTTTTCTCCCGCAACAAAAAGGAACCGTTCTTGCACCGAATTGTGACCTGCGATGAAAAGTGGATTTTATACGATAATCGTTGCCGATCGGCCCAATGGCTAGATGCCGATGAAGCGCCAAGACACATGCCGAAACCAAGCCTTCATCTAAAGAAAATAATAGTAACTGTTTGGTGGTCTGTAGCTGGAGTTACCCACTATTCGTTCTTGCAACCTAGCGAAACCATCAATGCTGAGAAATACTGTACTCAACTGGATGAAATGCTTCAGAAATTGATAGTCCAACGACCTAGGCTTGTCAACAGGGATGGAGTGATACTGCTTCATGATAACGCACGACCTCATGTATCGAGAACAACGGTCCAAAAATTAAACGAGTTGTGCTATTCCTCACCCTCCATATTCACCAGACCTCTCACCAACGGATTACCATTTCTTTAAACATTTCGATCATTTTTTGATAAGAAAAAGATTTAATAATGAAGCTGCTGTCAAAAATGCCTTCGAGGAGTTTCTTCGAACCAGAAACTCGGACTTCTACAAAATTGGAATAAATGTACTTGTCTCTCGTTGGGGAAAAGTGTGTTGCATCTATTGGTACCTATTTTGATTAAGGGAACATTCGCCTTTGAAATTGAACAAAAAAAAACACTTTTTAAAAATGTTATTATGAAAAACCTATAATATTTATTGCCAAAAATTCTTTTGGACATTGTTAAACAGTCTCTAAAGAATGTGAAATTAAATACAAAATGCATTTTTAGTTTCCCTTGGCTGCTGTAGAGGGCGTCATCCAAAAGTTACTTTTCAAACGGTAGGACATATTGTAGACCTCCTGTAACAGATTTTTGAAAAATTCAAAATGGATTCTATTCTTGAGACTCAAAACTATACAATAAGCCTCTAAAACCTATACTTTTTCATAGTTTGAAGTTTTTGTATGTATATTTCTGAAAAATGCGAAAAAACAGCATTTTTTGGGGGTAAATCATCCCCGTAAAAAAAAGGGGGGAAGATTTTTTTAATTTTTTAGAAACTTATTGTTTACTACTTTCAATGAGTAATCGAATGTTTTTTGGTTGTTTAAAATCGGTCGAGTAGATTCGGAGAAAAATGTCCTACCAGTTTGAAAAAGGTAGTTTCGAGAAAAACGCGTTTAAAGTTTTTTTTACCATAATTTTATTGAATAAAAAGTCGAAAACTTTTTTTTTGCCTTAGCTGTAACATTTTTTCTATTACGAATTTCTTGATGAAATTTCAGGAGGCAACTTTTGAACGTATATAGAATCGAAATATGTAAAAATCTCAAAATCGATTTTTTGAAAATTTCAAAGGCGAATGTCCCCTTAAATAAATTGCCATAAAAAGTTACAGCTGTTTAAAAATTTATTATTAATTCGGCCATTTCATCTGCAGCAACCTAATATCACCAGTTATTGTAAAGCCCCAGTCAGGTTCTCTTAAAAGAAATAGTATCAATAAATGTCTGGCTGTCCCACAAAATTCTCTTATCTGCTTTGCGCTGATGATGGCTAATGGAATCCGCCCTGTGAACATAGAACACTTAAGCTTCCTGCTAAACAATTACTGAAACTAAAAGGACTAATCTTGATAAATTTATAAGATTGCCCAAAGTACGAAAATTAAGTCTAATTTTGTATATATAACACCTTTAAAAGTTTATTGGATCTTACAACCTTCAACTATAGCTCTAAAAAACTCTAAGGTGATTAGCAAACATTGTGGTCTATTTTTTTTAGCTTTAATAATTTGTCATAATAATATCAATAAAGTAATAAGTAGTTTCACTGACACTTAATGTAGGCACAGATACCGTGTAATCTTATATGATGGATGAAAAAGTGTACTTGGGTCAGGACTGCCTTTATTATGTATAATTTTTCGAAAGTAAAATACAATTTAGCCTTAGGAGGTCTACAGTGTGATAAGTAAGAGTGTTTACAGCATTACTTGCAGTCGGTGATTTATACAAACCTAAATTATTTTTTATCATGTTCAGGGAATCCCCGCCTTTGGCGCTTTAATGGAAAAAATTTTAGTATATGTCGATCTTTTGTCAGAGGAACACGTGCACTGAAAAAACACATGGTGCCAGGCGCCATAATTTATAGACTTCTGGCGCCATGTACCTAGTCGATTTAGGGATAGTGATAAAATATAGCGCCACACGCCATAATACATGGCGAAAAGTACATAGGAGCAGACGCTATGCTTATAGCCCTCCACGCCATACACTATAGTCCTCCACGCCATGTACTATAGTCCTCCATGCCATGTACTATAGTCCTCCACGCCATGTACTATAGTCCTCCATGCCATGTATATGGCTTTGAGGACTATATTACATGGCGTGGAGGACTATAGTATATGGCGTGGAGGACTATAGTATATGGCGTAGAGGACTATAGTATATTGCATGTTCCTGCAAATTTGATTTCGTAGTAATGGTTTTTCCTTTCTATATTTATCCACCATACATTGACATAAATCCAAAGACAATTAGAAAACGATGCTATTCAGCATATTTCATTCCACTGCACAGAATAGCATCGAGTACATCAGAGCCACCTTCATGTGTATCGTCAAAGGAATCAAAATACCTATTAAAATCGAGAGGTCTTAAAATCAAAGTACACTCCGACATGATTGAATATATCCAATCGACTTTGGACTCAATTGAGAAAAACTCATCAAAAGTTCGGAAGAGTCTTTAAACACAATGTGGGCTTCGATTCATTGATACGAACTCAATTCATTTTGTAATGAAACAATATTCGAAAGGAATACGTATACGTAAACGGACGCACCATCGGAAATTATGATGTTTACTTTTGTCGTTGTTATATCTATAAATGTAGAGCCATCTTTTTCAACTTATAAATTAGTTCTGATCAAAATTCGGCAATTTTTCACGTTTGAGCATTTCTAACATATTTTTCCTGCTTAGACAAAAAAAAAATTGACAGTCATATCTTTATTTTCATCTCTTAATTTTTGAAAGATTTATATCTTAATTTTTGAAAGATTTTTGCATATTTTATCAGCATATTTTAGTGACTTCATATTTTGCGCTTTTTTCATCCATAACTATTCAAGCTCTAATGATGATAGTAAATGCATAGCTAAGAGCATGCCTTAATAGATGATCTCGTAAAAACGTTTCAAAATCAAGAGTTTGAATTGCCTTATGAATATGATGTCGATAAGTCGGTGGAATTAATTAAGAATAAAATCGTTTCAATGTGGCAGAATTAGTACTCTAATTTGATAGGGAATTTTAGTCCAAACTGATTTAGCCAAAAACGCAATATTACTCTGCTAATACACTTACCTTACTTCAAACAGCTGCTAAATGCTGCTTTATTTTTAAGAAATGCTGCGCTTAAAAGTGATCATGAAATCGAACTAAATTTTTTTAAATTATTTTTTCTTCAAATATACTGACTCAAAAAAATTGTTTTGATTTGATGACAATACTATTTATATATCAAATACATAACATAATCACCGATATAAAAAAAAAGATTTTTCTAATAATGGGATGAGCCTTTTCTAAGGATCGCTCAATTCTCTTCAGGTTAACTCTACAAACGAGAGGCTCGCCAAACATTAACATTTTGCTATCTATTATATTCGATGATAAGCTTGCACCTATATGTTCATTTGCAGAAGAAACTTTTAAAAACGTGTTTTTGTTTTCGTTTCAGCAGATTGGATGAGCAGCCCGTTCGAACGAGTTGTATGCGGCGATTTCAATGGTAAGTGTTAAATATACACTATTTTAGTTTTAAATCCACATCATAATCCTATGCATGTAACAAAATCAATTTGTACGTCCTCGAGAATCCATTTACTTCCATTGAAGCCATAAATCAAGTAGATTTTTTAACGCTCACACAATGACCTCAAGTCAGATAAACGAGTCACGAAACACTTTCTAAATGTCAAGATATTCCATGTTTATTGCATATGATTGTTACACTGTGTTGCTGTGAAAGAGGTAGAGTGCAGTATTTGGAGAAATGTTTCTTAACCCTTGAAAAAGGTAATCCCTAGCTGCGCACACGATCTTTTGACTGTTGAAACTTTCACGTCATAAAACCAAGATTTTTCACCTCGCATTCCTTTATTTATGAGTCTCGATTCGAGTGTCATGTGAAGTTTTTCTTAACGTTGCTGGAGAGCTAATGCAAGATTTTCGAAGTTTTATCTGTTTCATTATCCAATTGTGAACTATGAGCGCGGTGTTACCTGGTTCTCAAAAGGAATGGCGTTGAAGGCAGTATTATGGTGAGATCTGGTTTTAGAATCAGAATGATCCTGTAAATGAATCAGAAAAGGAAATGATTTGTGTATGTTGGCAGTTGGACTTAAGAAGGTGATCAGAATTTTATGTAAATTTATAAAGTTTCGATTGAGTTCAGAATTCGAAGTTGACTTTCAGATATGTGTTTGAGTGCGATGATTTTTGAGTAGGATTAGCTTCTTGGTTAGAATTTGGTTGCATATATGTATGTATAATCACTTTTATTTAACAAATAGAGAAAGCAAGTGAGCTGAATTCAGTGCGAAGGTTGACTTGTTCTTGACTTCTCTTTCGCTCGTATACATAAGTGACTTGAATACATTTAGTTGCAATCGTACCATCACTTTGTATCGATCGATTTTTGATCTTTCTTTGGCAGAAAAGTGTTATTACACAATCCGAATTTTCTTTACAGTTAAACGTTTTAGCCAAGCTAATTTTTTCCCTGATCAATTTTTACAAAAACAAACATAAATGAATGTTGAAAGTATCGCTGCAATGTGTATGAATGAGTTTAAAAAAAAAGCTTCTTACTACATATATGGCAACGCCATTATTATTATAAGCATTTATAATTCCTCCAAAAGCAAGTTGCAAGTTATTACAGCTTTTCAATTAATGACGATTCTGTCCACATAACTTTGAAAGATTACAGGGAAAATATAGTTATCTAAGCTTTCATTCGACATTTAATGGCTCGGTTTTGTTGGCTCCATTTTAATTTCCATTAATGCAGGTAGCTAATCAATCGCTCCAAGTCAAGATTCAATTGATGGTATACAAATTCATGGAGAAACATAGGAAAGAATAATAATCTACAGACAAGATGCACCCGAGCTGGGGAGTGTACCATATTGGAGATACCAATAGTGTAAATCTTGTGTAAAATAGAAATCAAAACGAATTCTTAAAGCCGATAGCTAGAACATCAAAATATGTTGAAGCTATTTATTCAAACGTGGTCCAATCAATTAGGATGATTGAAGAAAAACTAGTAGATAACATTAAGTTTTCCTTTCAGAGGACCAAATTTTTATCCCAAGCTGAATAATTTTCTTTTGTACCTAGTCTACATAGTATTCTTTTATAAAGTGCAATAGCCAAGAACAGTAGCTCAATAGCATACAATCGATATATTAAAGGCAGATAGCTTTTGTAATATTAAAAATTACACCACATGTTGCTTTTTGCACAATTGCAGTTCCTGTGTTGACAGCTGAAGTCACGTGCTGCAAAAAACATACACCGAAATCAATCCAAAACAGCATCAAAATAACTCTTTTAAATATGATTCTGACGTAAAAGTGCTTTTATTGAATGGGCTCGTGCCATTATTATAATAACGTCCTGTCGTATTTCAAGTAGGTATCGCAAGATTGCGTACTTAAACATGTCTGAGAACCAACTGTTTTTATTTAAAGATCATTTTTTCAGAAGCTAAATTTACTTTACATATATCGATATTTTGAGGATAATCTGCCCCATCTTACCTGTCAAGTAATATATCTGTCAAGAAGTTGAAATATATCTAGCTTCTATAAGTAAAATTAATCATTGAATTAAAATAATTGGTTTTGAAAGCTAGGAAAAATTAAAAAGCAGATTAAATTAATATCTGAAGCTAATAGCTTCCAAACGTCACAGCCTATCGTAATGTTAAATTAATTTGAAAATAAAAAATGACTAATGATCGAATCATGGGAAGGATCTGTAAAATGTTTGTAGTTCGAGTACACTGCAGGAATATATCAGTGTATGAGTAATTAAATCCAGCTTCTACTCGAATGAATTTAGATCATAAAAATGGCAGCTTTTTCTGTAATTTTGTCAAACAATTCTTAATACAAAAAATATACTGCCAGTCAATGACTATTTAGAAAGATACATATTTATTTTGGAAGAATAAGAAAAGCCAAATATGTATGTAAAATAATTTAAAGCTGACGTTAATTGAATTAGATTTCACTCTTGCTAAAAACAATAGCTTAAATTAATTTTCTTTTACTTCTTTATCAACCACTACAAAATGATCCAACTGAATTGTTTCCATTCCTTACCGCATACACGCAAGTTTGCCACTGAGGACCTCTTGCCACGCAGTCCACTAATCTGTGCATGAAGAACGATTGACTTTTTTTCTTGATTTAGGCGAGATAATGAGTAATTTTAGATTGCTGTTTTTCTCTCTCAATGTACCATTAATATTAGCAAGTCTCAACTGTAATTTCTTTTCAGAAAACTATAATTTCTTTTCAATCAACACACAAACTTTTCAATTACTCATCTTTATTGAAACAACGTAGCTTACTTAGCAATATTCCAGTTATTTACTGAGCTATCTTACTACAAGCCAGAAGTTAGTCTTTGGTGTAGCTTGCACTTCGAGTCATTGTGAATTAGCTTCTACTTCACAGCTCCGTTTCGAAAACAAGTCATCCTTGGTTTTGTGGCTTGACATGCAAAAGCTGAGATGCATTTGATGTGCATTTGATGTGCAGTGATGCATTTATGTGCAGGCTAAGTCTGCAAGTGAAATGCACTTTATGCTTTTTTGTGTTAGGTTTTAGTTTCATATTCTACTCCGGTATATCAAACCGTGTTGAACCTCCATGTTCCTAAAATTTTTAAAATTAGTATGATATTCCTTCAAATTTACACTGAAAGAAAAATCTTGGTATAATCAACCATTTTCCTTAGTTGTTTTTGCGTCAACTACGGTTGATAAACAACGTCCGTGGTGCAAAAAAGTACTGGTTCAAGCGGTAACGATGTATTGGTATATTTTTCTCTAAATGCTTGTATCATTAGAGGAGCATTGATAAGCCATAAACCATAGCAACATAATCCATCCAAGCCTTAAATAGAAACAGGACGTGAGACGTGAAATTGAGTTCATATGCATAGCTGCAAGCTGCAGCATCTATGAAAACAATTGAAACTGCTAAACAATTTCTAGCATTGGGAAAATCGTATTCGTTTTCGGGACTCCCTGTTTTATAACAGTGATCTGCAAACAGAAGACTTATATTTTGTGAATAGAAGAAGGGAAATATAAAGGCTTCACAGCATAACATGAATATGAATTATATCGAACAGCAAACCGAACACAATTTTGCCATGTAGCATATGAAACTTCTATGATAGAATAGGAGTATGAGTATGAGGAGTATGAAAAATCAACAGTTTGCCTAAGTTGTTTTTGCATCAACTAGGGCTATAGTTAAAACAACTATAAGAAAATTGTTGATTACTTTTATGCACCATGACGCGTGGTTGATAAACAATTTCATTCGGAGCATGAAAAACATCCAAATGTTGAAACCATTCTACTTTGCGTAGGGTAATTCCAAATACGTTGCTCACTGAATTACGTTTGTTGAAATCAACTATTGCGAAGTAGTTTAAGTACCATAAAAACAGTTGATAATTCGAAACGTTGAAGTTTTGAGTGAATTGATGAAAATTTTTCTATTTATCAACTACTTTTCGTGGTTATGAAACTATTAAAACAGTTGATTTCATGAACGTTGCGATATTTTTTGTACAACCAGAACCAACTACTTGTATATCGTTAAATTAACTATATTAACATAATAAAAATAACTATTTTCCGTAGTTCGTTTAACGATTTTGAATGAATCGTTGCAATACTATTAAAAATAATTGAACCAACCAAGAGTTTTTCTTTCAGTGTAATAGCATCTTCGTAAATGTCGAAATTGATTAATTTCCTCGCTTGTGGAAACTATTTAGCCTGTGTTCTTTTCTTACCCTATTCTGACTGTCGACACTACAGGGTCTATTGTTTTTTGTTTATGGCAGGCAATTTATCAGATAGATAATTCTTTCATCCAGCACTGGTTTTAAAATAATAGTGAGCAAGAGGTGTAGTGAGTGATTTATCTTGGAGGCAAGAAGCTCGGTTTACCGCCTCTCTAGCCTGATGACTAGTGCTAGGATCAAAACTAATCTTGCGCTAAAGATTTCTTGTGTCGATTCGGTGGGTTAAATATAAAATCACTGTTTTTTATGCGCCCTTGCTACACTATACCTACACTGAAAGAAAAATCTTGGTAAAATCAACAATTTTCCTTAGTTGTTTTTGCGTCAACTACGGGCTATAGTTAAAACAACCATAAAAAAATAGTTGATTACTTTTATGCACCATGACTAAACAACGTCCGTGGTGCAAAAAAAGTAATCAACCACAAACAATGGTATTCCAACAATATACATAGTACGAACTAGTAAATGACTATAGTATGTAGTGTGGAATTATGTTTGTTGAATTTAACAATTGTAGAATGGTTCGCTTACTATGAAAATTGTTGATAAAATGAATGAATGAAAAATAAATGAATTTGGTTGGTGGTTTGACGTATGAATTGACAGCGACATTGTCGCTACATTGTGATTTACCAAATTCGCGGCATTCACGCTTCCCCGTATGGCGCCGCTGCCGCAATGCCGCTGTTATGTGTTTCCAGCATCAACTGAATATAAAGCGTCATACAACGTAATATAAAAGCTTCACAGCATAACATGAATATGAATTATATCGAACAGCAAACCGAACACAATTACGCCATGTAGTATATGAAACTTCTATGATAGAATAGGGGTATGAGTATGAGGAGTATGGAAAATGAACAGTTTTCCTTAGTTGTTTTTGCATCAACTAGGGCTATAGTTAAAACAACCATAAGAAAATTGTTGATTACTTTTATGCACCATGACGCGTGGTTGATAAACAAAAAAAAATTTCATTCGGAGCATGAAAGACGTCCAAATGTTGAAACCATTCTACTTTGAGTAGAATAATTCCAAAGACGTTGCTCACTGAATTACGTTTGTTGAAATCAACTATTGCAAAGTAGTTTAAGTACCATAAAAACTGTTGATAATTCGAAACGTTGAAGTTTTGAGTGAATTGATGAATATTTTTCTATTGATCAACTAATTTTCGTGGTTATGAAACAATTAAAACAGTTGATTTCATGAACGTTGCGATATTTTTTGTACAACCAGAGCCAACTACTTTTATATCGTTAAATTAACTATATTAACATAGTAAAAATAACTATTTTCCGTAGTTCGTTTAACGATTTTGAATAAATCGTTGCAATACTATTAAAAATAGTTGAACCAACCAAGAGTTTTTCTTTCAGTGTACGGTTCAAAACGCCATATTGAAATAAACATATACATTTACATGCATTGTATCTACAACTGTTTATGAATGTCTTACCTTGTATACATGTACAACTGTGTATCAATTTCCTTTTTTAATTTTGCTTTGACCAGATTGTGCTTAATAGTGACTTATTGCATCAAAAAACGTCCTCTGACAAAAACATTAAGCAATAAGCAAAAAAGGGTTATATATTTTGGTATACAGCGATTTATTCCAGCGAATATAATACTTTATGCTCTAATAGATAGATATTACTCAAATTCATGTTCACAACTTCAGAAAAATACCTTTTTCAAACTACTTTATAAATTTTTTATCATGTTGTTAAATCGATTAAGAATTGAAAGCTATGCTACGAGTGGTTGCACTCACTTCGCCCCATTCTTCGTTCCTTAATATCTATAATATGGAACATGCTTTACTGAAAACAAAATGATAGTATGAAGGCTGCTGTCCTTTTTCTTACGGGTTTAATAATCATTATTGTATTATGTAGCTATTTGCTACCACCACAACTCCATTGGCATCATGTCGGGTCAAACAGTTTTCATTGCTTGCAGCAGCATTTCACAAAGTAAGATTTATTGGTGTAATTTCCTCTAAAGAAGTTTTGTATAAAACAAAGTCCAAGATCCAAATCCTGAATTTCATGCACAACCGCACTTTTAGCTTACGAAAGGGTCGAAAATAACATGCTAAAATGGCGACACATGATTAAAGTTTAATCTTATTTCGATGCTGAGTAACCCTTCTACAACAGAACTAATTGTTGAATATGAATGAAGAGGGGAGCTCGCTTGCACCCCTTCATGCAAAATCGATTTCTAAATAGAAATGCAGAAGGGTGTGCACATGCGATCAAGGGGCGCCGAGGATTTTATAGGCAGTCTGTTCCAGGATTATGTATTTGATTTTCTATTAAGGTGTGTTTCTGCATGAAACTGCGCATTGCAAATATTCAAAAAGATCAATAATATTGTCTCGAAAGGGAAGCAATTGTGTCTATTAACCCTAGAATGGTACCGATGAGTAATTTTTACTCACATGCGGTATATATTTCGTCGCGCATCAGCCAGTTGGCCACTCTGACTGCCATGAGGCTAGAAGCTATATAATCTTTTTATGTTTAATGATCAAATAAAAAACGTACGTATTACTATTGTTGCCTTCTTTTTAGTAAAAACATGTACCTAAAATCATCCAAAAATTTACCGTACCATTCTAGGGTTAAGCAAGAGCCAGACTCTCGCCGAGACAAGGCAAGCATAGCCGCGCACGAGAGTATGGCGAGCATAACCACGCACGAGAGTGTGGTTGGTACGCTCGTTGTCGCTTGCCAGTTTAATGGCATCAGAAATTTCCACACAATGTATTGGTGAAACATTCGGTGAATGTCTCTTACTAGCTTTACAGAACAGCTGGTGACCTTGTTTTGAAGCAATCAAATAATTTATAAAAAAGAAAGATCTCTAAAGGAATGAAACCCATGCATCCCAAGGACAATGTTTTTGGACAGCTGAGGATGAAACTTATATCAAACAATTTTTTTAACTTTCAATGCACTATGATCATGAATGCTTGCTACTTTTACAGTAGAAAATATAATTTTTGGAATAAAAACGACATAGTCAAAAAAAGAATGAAATTATTTAAAATATATTGGGTGGAAAGCTTGTGCACCCGGGTGGGTATAAAACCAGCTTCTAACATGTTAGGACAATAAACCGTCACAACACACTTGGTTTTGAGTGGACCCAGCTGTGAGTTGATGTCTGAGTCGAATCACGAGTAAAGTGAGTGGTAAATATGATTACTCCACAGTCGTAAATATTGTTGTTCGAATGCAGTTCACCCCAACACTTCTTCCCTCATACCCGCAATAGTTGAAGTAGGATAGCTATGAATTGCTTCACAACTAAAATATTTTCTTTCAACTAAACTATTGTGTCGTCTGTTAGCAGTTTATTTGTAATAAGCCATGAGCATCGATGAATTTGAATTCTTTTTTGTCAGACTCGACAAGGCACTTATCAAACGCCGTAATTCGTTTCACTGGAGAATTTTACCGTCTCCACTGAAGAGTTTTACCGTTTTCACTGCAGAATTTTAACCGTTTTCAAACGGTTTTAAGCACTTTTCTTCTTCAAAAGACATTACTGCAGGAAGCATTAGGCTAATGATGAGATAATTGTACATATTAGGCTTGTTGTAATGCAAATAATATGAAGCGTAGTAGAAACTAGGAAATAATATCAATCTTACCATACAATGTGTATCAATTTTGCTTACCATAATAATCTAAATATGAGTTAAACGTTTTGTAAGTGTGTACATCTTTGCTGAATTTACGATGTGAGTAAAGTTCTGCTTGTAAAAATGGTACGCACGGCATTGTCATCCTACATGTGTCATTTCCAATGTTATCGTTGCATGAATTGATGATTCTCATGGCGCACCGTGCACTCAAATGACCATAAATAAATAAATCAATTAGCTTTCATGCATTGTCATTGCACATGCAACGCCACATTAATCAATTAGCGAGTCCCCATAAACCACAATTATTGCAATGCTACTCTCATCCATTTGTCTAAGCCTTAGCTTGAGTTTGAATGCATGATGCACATTTATATGTACGTACCTACGTGTTTGCAATAAGACGCCAAGTTATTTTGCAACAACAAAAAAATATCTTCATGGTTTATCGGAAAACTTAACAAAAGTTGAAGGCTGTGACCAGCAAATGACATGGTGTTCGATCGCTGTTGAAACGGAAAGAATAGCCTTCTTTAATATACTCAATTTGAGACGGTGCTAAAACTCAATAACCCGCCTAAGACGAGGTGCAGTAGAATGCCATTCTTTTCATATATCGTACACATACATCGCTCCATTTCACATATGAAGAAATAAAACACATAAAATTTTATAAAACGTTTAACAATGCAAGATGGTAGATATGAGGCGAACACTTCACATAACGACTTCGACAAGGAAAATAGAAAGAAAGGTGGAATTCCTGAACAATCTCGTGTGGATTGCGACTGTGTGCGTAATGTACGGTTGGAGTTCGGTTAAGTTGGAAGGGAAATAGATGGTTGCTCAACATAGCGTGAATAGAATTGGGGATTCAGTTGAAAAAGGCAAGTAACGACAACATTTGGTGGTTTATCATGTATGAAGGAATTTTCTTTTCTGCCCTTTTTGGGTTTGTAATTTGGCCTCCTATTAAATATCATCATGGATGAAATTCTATCGTGACGAAGAAATTCAATGAAAATTCCATTCCTGAGGTGTAGATGTTCGTTGTGCTGATATTACTTTGGATACAAAGCATGCGAAAATGGAGACAATATGCCAGCATAGAAAAGCACGAGCGAAATGTTATCATCAAAACGGGCGAGAAAATTTACTACAAATTGAAGAAAGCCAAAGTTGCTAGTGGAAATTTACGCTAAGTTTCACTTGGTTCTGCGTTGAAATAGATCCACATCGCGCGTTTCCTTAGGTAACATACACTATGCGCACAATACGCTTAGCTATTAATTATAGTTTCCTGAACTATAAAATATAGCTTGAAAAAACTGACATAAAGTCCACTTATATGTTACATAGTATGGCAATTTCGGTGGCATATTCCATGCTCATAATTGCCTGAGGTATAAAATATAGCTTCGCAGCGAAAATTCTCACACGTAATGAGAATTTCTGCAATGCACACAATCTAGACCCCATTGCAAATAGTCTAAACTCCTATGCACATAGTCCCAATTCCTATCAACTTGCGGCATTTGTTTTTTGTTTTGTTTTTTTTTTTTTCATCTATTGAGTAGAGCATTGACGCTTGGGTTCCTGGTTCGAATCTCAATACGGGCAATTGTGAAATTTCGCTCTATATCAGGGCTGATTATACATGGCATTGAAGGCAATAAAGCAAGGTTTTGCAGGCTAGCGCCTACTCTAAGCAATATAGCGCATACTCCTTTCAGGTTCCTTTATGCATTATGGTTTCAGGCGCTTAAATTTATCACAATTCTGAAATTAATTATGCACATTGCGCCCGTATTCGATTAGTTGTTTTTTTTTGGCAATCTGCTTTTTCTTCGTGTTTTAGAATAAATCTTGTCTAGACAAGTTTCTTCCAAAATTGAAAATTAACATAGTTGCGGAAAAAATATGTGCGTGTATATTATGTTGGCTGAGGTGCTTTTGAACCGCAATAAAAGCAATACAAATTCTAGCCCTCAGGAATCACTAGAAAGACAAATTTTCGAAGAACAGCCCTGGAAATGTGTAAATTTTATTTCAAATTTTATATGATTGAAAAATTTACAAAATTTAATTTCGTACTTAAGACCGGATGGATCATCAGTTTTGGTGTTTTGCATATGAAAATATATTCCTAGCACTTCTCAGAACAAAAGTAGCTACCACAACAGGTCTATTAGATCAGCTTCGTCTCGAAACCAACCTTCCCATTGAATTTTGTTTTGATCAGAAACCTAAACCGAAGGTGATTGGGGTAGAAAAATTTTGAGGGCTCTATAGAGTGTTTATCCTGTGAAAATGTGATGATAGCACATTTTGGTGTAAAAATGACAAATTGCCCCGGTGCTTGCAGCCCTTCGTAAGCGTCGCAGCCAAAAGCTCACCAGACTTGGTTCATAATGATGAGAACCTACTTTGTGACTTTCATTTCAATTCGGAATTATAGGCGCAGACAGATTTTTAGGGTTACCGGTCGTAAAAATTTCATAATTCAGGAAATTGAAACATTTTTCATTTGTTTTGTATCTGAAAGTGCTTATCATTCGAAAATTTTATGGTGGTATGTCCAAACACACAAATAATAAAGATCATCGGTGTTGGCAACACTATTATAATTTTGCAACCGAAAGTGTACCCATCTGTTGGACATTGAAGCTAAGCTACCATGTCAATTTCATTTGAGTTCAATGTCAGCATTGGAAGTTAAACGGCAGCAAACTTTTATTTTCTTGACACTAACTTCAAGATGCACCAACGCACCAAGACTACATATTGAATTTAACTTCTCAAATTCATTAAAAGATCTTAAACTCGAGTATTTTTGAGTATTAATATATCATGTGAATTTTATTATGACCTACTGATTCGGTGAACGCAAATTTCGGTGGCTCAAAATTTGGCAATTTCTTGAATAGTATTCGTTCTTGTAGAATAAGCGATTTAGAAAATTACAAACTGACTGTGTAAATAAGGCATTAAATTTATAAATCGTTTGCATTTTTCTGAAAATTCTCGATGATTTAAAAGAAATATTAAATAATAATAAATAGACAAATATACAATAATAATATAATTATAATAATTAAATAACTAATAAATAAATATGTTTCGTATCAACAGTAGGTGCGTTATTTTTCCATCTCGATCAAGAGCCGGTGAGGGTCGGTAGCATTAAAAACAACAACATTACTGCCTCAGTTGTTGTTGCTGTTTTCAATGCTGCGTACCCTAACCAGCTCTTGATCGAGACGCAAAAAACGCGCTTAGTAATATGTCCTGTAGATTTCGTGTTAGTTTGATGACTCTGTCGGATGTTTTCGCAATTTGAAATTGTAAAAATTTTTTTCACATTTCTTCTGACACTTGGCAACCCCATAAGGTTAGAAATTTCCCAAAGTTTATCATATTCAATTGAAAAGTATATCAAATTACATTTCGTGGACTTGGTATTTTCGAATATAATTTCTTCATAGAATTATTAGGGTACCGAAAATATTACTAAAATGCCCGGGTCAAAAAGGGTTAAAAATAACTAAATTTTGTTCTGAAACCTGGACGAATTGTGTATTTATCGTTTACAATGTATTGTGTATTTATCGTTTACAATGTATCGTCACACGGTCAATTGAATGACATAGTCACTTATTTCTTTGAGCTATATAGACGTACACAGTGTTTGTATTGAAACTTAAACCAATTTTTATGCAAAATGATCTTATGATAATTAACTTCGAGAATCTATAAAAATAATAATTATGATTTTTATGATAATAAAGGTAAAGCCTTATATCAGAATTCACTCATTTCTCCAGATGAGATCCTTAGCGAGTTATTAATGAAAATATTGGTGGAGTTGAAAGAAGAAGCGGTATCGTCCAAGGGGATTCACTTATTTCCCTCTGGTTGCTCCTACGTTGGGTACATACTTCAAACTAGAGATAATACACGATTCAATCACCTGAATAGAACAGATCTCTAATTCTTTACCAATACAAAGACAAAAAACATAGCCTGGAATAAAGAATTCACGAAACTATTTACATGAAAGCTGTGTGTACCCAGCTTTTAAACTACTAATTTCCTTATAAATGATAATTAGTGAATTGGCAATTTAGGTACCCGTCTGTCTGAGCTTTAAGTGGATCCTCCCAGCTATAATGCTGGTTAGGTATTTCGCTATCTTCCTTTTGATCAAATGAGCTTGCCATCCACGCATAAAATTTACTTTTTAAGCACTTCTTACAGGGGCAAGTGTTGGTAGATTTATGATTCGTGTTTTTTCATGCTAAGAAATACATCAACGGCTTACCAAAAATGCGGGAGGGACTTCCGAGGCTCTCAAACAACACTCACTATCAAACAAATTTAATAAACTCAAAACCAATCACGATGACAATTTTATTTCTATGCACTGTGTTGAATGAACAACAATTATGAATGTGCTGTGCACTACAACTAACTCCGCTCGTTGAATTTAGCTAATGCTTGTACGTACTTTTCAGAACATACACGTAAAATGTTCATTAACTACTAATTTTCAACCAATCTACGTTGCGACGCAAGATTTCAAATTACAACTCGTTTCGATAATTTAAAAGCAATTGCTCGAATGTCAAATTAATTTAAGGTTTTACAATCAAGTTATTTAGATTACTTCTGCTTCTGTTTGAAATGAACATATGTACATACATTTTATGTTGCTTCATTCTATTTCCTATAAAATCTTTTTTTTCTAACAAAAATTAATAGCTAAAAGAAATTTGGCAGTAAATTAAAATCATTTAGGCTCATTGACTTGAAACAATCCATGGTCGTATTGATTTTACTAAAGACGACCCATTTACCTTCTGTCTTCAACAAATTTTAAGTAAAATATTTAGTTTAGTAGATTGTTTAGACATATTTTCTCTTCCGCACTTTTACTCTCAAACAGTAAAAAATACCCCATTTCGGGAGAATAACGTAACTTGAAAAAAAACTGCAAAAGCTTTAACTCTGTAAAAATGGCATGTACCTAGTGCGCAAGTTCTTAAGAATTAATTAACATTTAACACCTCTACCACCATCGTTTTAATGAATCAGGATGAATTCTCTTCTCATTACGTACGGACGAAAAAACATTACGGACGGAAAACAAAAGAATTATAGTAATAACAAGAATGTCATTTACAAGAATAATAATAATAATAGCAGAAATACATACCTGTAAAATAAGTATTTACCAAAAGCTATGCAGGTTTCATATTCCATATTTTCTTTATGATGAACGTCTTATTTCAGTAAATCTCCATATGAGAGAGATTCGTAGACTATCTTTGATGAATTTCTTTATAAATTTTATCATAGCTAAACATCTGCGTCTCTCACTATTTATGTGTGTCCGATCGTCCGGGGAATACTATGTTGCTTTTAAACAATCCATTTGATCGAATTCTCGTCTATTGTCATTATCTTGTACCTAAAATGCTAAAAAGTCATGACGAACACCGGCGTGGTACTCTGTCTTTATCTTTTGAATCTTTTGGGAAAAACATTTTTGATATTTCAACGAAGCTTTCATATTGTAAAAATTACTTTAATTATTTTCACTCACATTTTTGATTACATTACTATTTAATGAAATTTTTCGTTTAAAATTAGCATATTCAGTAAAATGGGTCAATAATTAATAAATAAAGATTCCAACTAGAAACTTAGTGAACTTGGTTGAAGTGTCTTTAAGCAACCATATTGCTCTGTGATTATTCTCTTGATCAAAACTTTGACTCAATTATAATATCAGCATCTGTTGTTATTTGCTCGAAACCAAAGAAAGACTATTTGAATGAAAGACTTAGGTTGTAAGTCCCCACCTGCTCAATGGTGTATTTGACACTAAACCGTAAATTTTTTTATTGCTGTCGTAAATTATTCCAAGCCACACTGACAAATGCTCATGGTATTCAGAAACCCTACTTCATGATTGATATAATCAAATCATTCCAAAGTGAATGAAAATTGTGTTTAACACATATTTTACACGTCCATATAGGTACAAATATCATCCATTTTCAAATTGAAATTGAGCTTTGATATTTGTGATATATCGCCAAATGTGTAAACTAGCATAATTGTTTTGATAACCGTAAAATGCCCAAAATTGAAGTCGAAATGATCTCACTAAGATCTGTGTTCACCCCACAATAGAATTCGTATCTACAGTAGTGTGTACTTCTGACAAGAGAATCCATAGAATACAATTTGACATGAGCATGTTACATTTTGGCCGTCAGATCGTTAAAATTTATAGTGCATTGAAAGAGCTATTATCACTAGCGATGATGGGCAATAAACTTACGGATCTCGAAATATATACAATGTTTTGTTATTTTCAATCATCTTCGTTTGATGATTGCTTTCGCTTGTTTATAGGCGGTTTGCTTAGAAGAGATGGCTTCAGTAGTGGCTGAGTGAGATTGGTTATCCATAGGTACACTTTGTGTGCTATGCGCTCTTGAAATTATCAGTTTGAAAGTATCTTGTGGTGTATGTTCAAGGTGCTACTGACACAGAAAATTACAACTCTGTCATAAAAAAAATAGCAACAAGAAAAAATTGAGATTCATTGGCTATGAGTCATCCGAAAGCACCATCTTAAACCAATAAAATTATCATGAAAACACATTTCAAGCATCTGACGGAGCTCAATAGCAGCCGTTTTTCTGCTTTTCTTACGATTTATTCGTAAAAATTTTAAACTTTTTAACTTAAACCGTACAAAGTTTGGCATATCGATTAAAGCATTCATTAATACCAGCCTATAGCGTAAGTATTACTTTCATATTTGATTATAACGGATAAAAACGCAATTATAGTTTGCGGTTTTCATAAATCAATTATAGGAGGCAGCAAGCGCTAACCAATTCCATAATGAAATATTTTAGAATCTGCTTTAAAAACGAACATAAAAGATCAGCTTGCTCCCATGTTTAATTGACATGAATTCGCTGGAGTGCCAACTGAAAAGCCTTTCAAGTGAGCTAATGAAAATTACGTAATAAATGACTGTCTTGTCTGTATTGGAAATAGTGGTTAAACGTTGACAGGTTTCACGTCTTATCTCTATTTCATGAAGAATGTGATTGATTGCTAAACCGCAAGGTCATTCGTGAGGTAATCCTAACTAGTTTGCCGGAATCGGTTTGCATTGTAGCAAAATTTTTTGCTGCAAGACCTTCGATAGTTCTAACGTTGTCAGGTATATGGATATATCTGAAATTGGCTATAATTCTCATACCGCTGCAAAGACGATTGAGTTTTCAAACAAACGTTATTATTTAAACTTTTTAACCTGTGCACTAGATCCACAAATAAAACAAACAAAAACAAGCTCAAACACTGCTTCGGAATCGCTAAATTCTTGTTTTAACGATGCTTGATTCACGATTGTATATTTTTCTAACTACGAACACTCAGCGAGCTTAGTATAAAAACCAAACGAAGCAAATGGTACTTTTGTCTGCACAAAAACGAAACCCTAAACCAATTCGTTGTGAGCTGACAGCAGAAGCCTTTTGCATAGAAAAGAAATTGTACAGGAAATAAAGCCATTAAGGTAGATAAATGGGTTTTTTTTTGGCGAGGATGGCATTTCCAGGCAACCGTGTAGATGTGCTGAATATTGAAAGTGGGGAGAAAGTAACGAGGGAGAGATAGCCTGTGATTAGCATTTGCCTGCGTTTGATAGTCACTTACGTTTTTCATGGTATGGTTCCTGTTCTAACCACGTTTGGGAAATGAACGGAAGCCAACCCACCTACTCACAACCACTCGAAATCAAAAGATAGAGCCCACTCCACTCCTACACGAAACGAATGACGACAGTAGAAAACAAAAGGTGACGCTGACGGTGCCTGTAGCGATGAAAATCAGGCATCTTGAATAAATTCGAAGGATATATCTTGAGGGGTGTGTGCTAAAACGCTATCAAAGACTGATTAAATTTAAATAAATTTAATATAAATGCGTTTGTCGACCCTCCTTGTTCGTTGCATTAAACAAGGGTAAACAACAGACTCGAAAGGCCATTACAGTTTTTCTGGATAAAGAACAATATATTGTTTCCGTTGCTGTAGCAGTGGACGGTATTCCGTTCACGTAATCTGGGGATTAGATACATTTTTACACCCCAACAACATAAATTTTTGTCTGTGATCAGAAAGTAGACATCTAGTGAATTTCTCGATGCCTGCTTTCTACTTTCCCTCGTCTATAATATTTCATTCGAGCTTAGCAAACTTGCGAAAGGGTGGGTATTTTTTGAAACGTTTTCCAACTTGTATCATGCCTTTGGGGACCAATATAACTGTTGACTAATATATCGAACTAGGTGATTTATGCAGACTCATATCCCAAAGAAATTAATATTAATACGCAATGGAGAAAGCAATGAATTTGGAAAACTCTTAACATAAAAGTCGCAGCCAATATTCGTTTGGTGAATCCTGCTACAGTTGACTGTTCAACTACCTATGTTACTAGTAGTAGATACAATTTTTTTTTTCAATAGAATTAGCAAGCAGTTCCATTCGTACAGCTCAGTTGTTGGTAAAATTCTGCAAAATTTTTCTGTAATAACAAGCTACGCACATCAGCAAGAGTTTTCTCATATTTAGTTGGAGTAGTAGTATTTCTATAATTCAAGCATTTAATCAGTTTTGATGCACAATATATTTATCTGTTTATAAATTTGTGTACATATTTGGTAGAAAAGTTGTTGGGGCTTACGAATTGGAGGATAGCAGAGCATCTAAACTGAACCAAAGTCTAGTAGAGATGACTGCCACAAAGGTGGTGATTAGCCATCAACAAGGCGAAAAACAAGAATTAATTGTCTCTGGAGGAAGGTTTGTTGGCAGTGGCCGTGAAGGCTCCTCGTCCGCAGTAGCGGAGCACCCTCTAGTCCACATCTGACGGCTGCTGGTGGGCCGATATGCTAGCTGTATGTGATTGCAGTGGTTCACTAGCAAAATGGGGTGAGCTTACTTAAAGCGAAGGGACGCTACGTGCTATGTATTCGTCATGAACACACGACAGCTGAAATATGGAATAAAAAAACCCTAGCGCATCAGAACCGCTAGAAATACTAATGTTTGAAAAACAGTAGAGGATTTGTGCAGATTTTGAGTGTATTGTTATATATTGTCTTATATATTGTAGTTATATTGTTGTTATTGTCTTATATATTATATATCGTATGTATTGTCATATATATTGTTATATATTGTATATTCGCGATATGAATACTTAATGCAAGCATTTATTGGTACGAAAATAACAAAAACACCTCATGCTAGCAATCCTTTGCTAGCACCGAAACCAAAGATATGTCACATCTGCCTCACGTTGAAGTCAACTTGCTCTGCGAATTTCGTATTGATCCGATCACTGCATTGAAAGTTATAGGGATACAAAGAAATTTAGGGTTACCATTCGCAAGAGCTTTCGAACTTTCTAGACCACTACGGTTTGAATATTTTATGATAAAATTGCTTACTAAAGCTATGTCAAAAAAATACAAAAACAATCCTAGCTGGCAACCCTATCATCGTTTTTCAAACTATATTTCTATTGAATATTGCCTACAATAATTTAAATTTGCCATATGAATTTTGTTATGATACCATGACTGTACTGGAAGCTATAGGGTAAAAAGCTTTATTTTCCTCAACGAATTTTCAAAATTTAAGGCACAAAAATTATAATAGCTAGCAGCTCCAACCATATTTTTCGACCAAACGTGGTTTAAAGTAAGGTTCATCTACTGTGTGAATGTCGTTAAAATCGAACGATTGAATCAAAAATTATAGGGCTAAAAACAGTTATCTTTTTGAGTGATTTTTCAAGATGGCACCACTGGCACAGAATTACCCGCATTTCAAAATCACTTCTATCAGACTTGGTCCTATTTAAGACCAATATATTTTGTAAATTTCAATTAATTCTACTTATCGGATCGTGAGTCTCCGTGAACAGAAATTTTCGATGCTAAAAATATACGTAAATTGGGCAAGGGTTACCAGGCGTGTCCGTTATAATATATCAAATTTTTTACTTTGGCTATGTAAAAAAAGCATAATATTTACATATGAGTGGCTTTTTTTTAAGAAGCGGCATTTTTTCAGGAGAGTCGCTGATTTGGAGGTTTTCACTTTCAGTGCCTGCCCTAGCTACAGGGTTGCGAACACGCTCATTAAAAGCAACACAAACTGACAACTAAATAATACCAATGTGTTCTGAAAATTTTGTAATGATTGAATAGCTCTGTCAAAAGTTATCGCAATTAAAAACTTTTCAAATTTTCCCGTTCTCTTTTTAGGCACCTAGCGCACACATGGGGTTAAAAAAATCCAAAAAATTATCCAATTCGCATTAAAAACACGTTCCAAAATGATTTCGTCAACTTAATTTTTGCAAAAATTATTTGTGTACGGAATAATAGGTATATTGAAAATATCACTAAAATGGCCGCCGGCGCCAAAGGGTTAAAAATAATTGGACCTATTCTGTATATACACCAATGTTTCCTGAAAGTTTCAGCTCAATCCGATAGCGCGTTCCCGAGAAATATATATATATATATATATATATATCTATATATATATATATATATATATATATATATATATATATATATATATATATATATATATATATATATATATACATATATATATATATATATATATATATATATATATATATATACATATATATATATATATATATATATATATATATATATATATATATATATATATATATATATATATATATATATATATATATATATATATATATATATATACGGAAATATTAATTTTTGGCCGAATCGATGTTAATACTAATGTTCTTCGAACATTAGTAACAATCCACAATGAAAGGGGTTCTGGTCCATGATGGACCCAAATGTATTCAGGCATGGGCTGGCATCCAAAACACAACAAAAAACGTTTGCCAGAGCAGAGAATCGTCCAAATTCGGGCAAAACAAGCACCACTTTGTCAGAGGCAGACTTCATTGGAAGCAGACAGGCTCGTGCCAGATGTTGTGGGAGGTGGTGTGGTGTTAACAAGATCATGCATATATTTATATTTACCATGAGCTCATAAGTAATCGAAAATGATTAGAAAAACATAGTTAGAATATGCTGAGTCTTATTCCGACAGAATCTTGCACAGAAGGTGATATTCGTAGTATGTATTGTCTACAAAAATACAATTTCTACATGATTCTTTGAAGCTTTGTACAGAAAATTATTTTTTTGAACACCTTAAGCTATTGCTATAAATAAAATAATATGCCATTTTATATTTTGTAACCAATTTATTTGACATGTTCCCAACTAGCGTTAACTCACAAGTAAAACACGAAAACTGGGGAAAAAAATGCGGTAGAGCTTGCGATCAGCATCAGCTATCAGGGATTGATAATACATACCAGCAAAATGTTTGCGTCGAGGTCAGTTTTCAATAATCTACTTCGGAAAGTCTCACGTACATGGCGTCGTCATTAGCAGTTTGGTTTTCCAAACTTCTTGCAAACAATACGATCGGACGGCAAACATAAATTGCCGTAGCCAATTATGAATCGGTCGATTGTATACTGTGCGTGTCTCTGGACATTAGTTTTGGTAATAAAACAAACAGCCTCAAAGTCGTAAAGCGAACGTTTCGATAGTCAGATTACATTACGTGGCTTGGCATCCTAATAGGGCCACGCTAGTTAAATTGAAAAGCCTGACGCAGTCATAACACAATTTCATAAATTCAAAACATGATTGTTTGGAGTAAATTGAGCCTTTTTAGTGTTTGCTTACTTTGCAACTTTTCCACAATCGATTGTTGTAGCTCTGGCTAGTTAGTGGTCAGAGTGTGGGAATTTTAATTAAACATGCTTAGCGGATTGTATTAGTTTACGGTACTTCGACTCTTTGATATGATGCTCACAAACAAACAAAATTGATTGATTACTTGGTTGATTCAAGTAATCGAATTTTCGAAACATGTATACAGTTGTGACATTCTCAGCGTTTTTTCTGACTGAATTTAAATAATATACCAATTCAGTATTGTCGGAATTGTTTTAATTTACTTTAAAATGTTGAATAATTAATGTCACGGTATAGGAAGCTAGTTGATGATATATATCTTCATAATTCTATAATATTTTAGAATCAAAAGCTGCAGCGAAGGCACATGAGCCGGTGCTCTCATACACTAAATGTGTCCTTACAACAAGACTGGGCTTTGCAGTTAAAAATCCCATTTTGAAAATGAGGTAGTCCTGATCAAACAGGATCAAACAGATGGTAATCCTAATTTATCTATACCATGTCGTATATTTGGCTGGATACGACGCTCGCTGGACGGTTAGTTAAATTGAAGTTTGTCTTGTAAAGTCTTCGGAAAAGTAATTTGCACATGATTAAATAATTTTCTCAGGGAAAGCTCACTGTTACATGCGACACCGTTTAATGCAGCACCGAACAGGATAAAAGAAATAATGTGGCGGCTATTTTCATTAGCCTTCATAAGCGATTAATACACTTAATAACGATATATTGACAAGAAGGCTTAAAAATTATGGCATTATAGGCAGATTCAATTAGCTAATCTAGCGTTATATATCAAGTAGATTAATTGAGACTAAAAACTGAAATTCAACCTGTAAGGAATACTACCTAAATGCTAGTATTCCCCATGAACTCATCGTTGGTTCACTCTTGTTTTTAATTCATCTGAACAGTATAAAAGATTTAAACATTTCTGGTCGACACCCTACTGTTATACGACACCCTACTGTTTTACTCTTGCAGAAGTGAACTAGCGATGCAAGACAATATCAACCCAGATCTTGCCCAATACGCAAATTGGCTTGATTTAGACAAGCATGCAGAAAACACACAAAAAACAAAATGCATGATAACAATCAAAAATTTTAAAACAACGGGCTGATGACACCATTAACACAAAATCAGGCCAAAAATGACGCCAATGATAAGACCACTGAGAAGGCGTGAATTGCTACTTCTTAAGGGCCACACTTCAAATATTCAACGCCCACATAATCCCGTTATGAGTTTACGAGGACATCTGATAGAACTAGAATTCGAAACGAAATACATCTATCCCCCGATTTACAAGGCGCTTGAATAACACGATTTCGCTTTTGTACGGTTTTGGAAATTTGCCTTTTCCTCCCATTTAAAGGCTATTTTATAGGCAAAGTTCGCATTTACACGGTTTTTTAGTTTAATTTGATATTAATAGCCTTTTGCGAAATGCCCTATGCTTAACAAAGAGCCAACAGGAACCAGAGAGAGGGTAATTTGCAATACATATACTAAAGGTTCAGTTACAAATACATACATATTTGTTTTCATTACAAATTTAGCGTAAATATGAGACATACTCGTAATTGTGAAGCAAAGAAACGACACCTCTGACGCAATGATGCGATGATGCTGCAATTTTAATTTTTTTTAACGAATGTGCGGGTAAAAATTTACTAGGACGAAGATAAATTCTGGGAAAAAATTTTTAGTTTCCGTTCGAGAAGTAAGTGCAGTGAATCTGTGAATCAAGACGCTTTATATAAAATAAACTATCAAGTGTATTTAAGAAAACATGAAAAATTGATCCAACCCTTAAATTAATGGACATCGTTAAAAAAGGATCCTCATATTCATGTTGCTATGGGTCTTTTGGCCTGAGCCAACCCACCCAACCCACACACATTTATGTTATTATTTATAATATTTTCATTGGACTTTCATTTCACACTAAAATAAAAAGAACCTATACCCATATTTTATCTTGTTTTCGATTTACACGGTTTTACTATAGAAATTTAAGAAATGAGATTTCAATTCTCTTCTGCAGAACCTATCTTTTGTCCTCTAAATCAAGGGATAGATGTGTTAATTTCGATGGTAGGCTGAAAGCCAAGGGCAAAATTCATCTACAAAATGCAGTATCAGGATTACTTAATATACAATAAGTGATTTGTTTGGAATGAAGCAAATTAGTCTATAAAATAATGAGCAGCCAAATAAAATCGGCAATCATCCTTCATACTATAAGGGAGTGAACGAATCTAGCAACACGAAATTCACTATACTCAGTAATCGATGCTCCAAGTACTGATCGACTTAAAAATGATCCAAGGCCACAAGCATTTTTGTTTTACAATACCAAATAGGTACATCAAAACATCAGATACTGTTGTCAAGCTCAAACATGACTTCAAAAATTTTGTTTTAAAAAAAGTTGGATCCTAAGCAATAATCGGATTTTTCTTTGAAATTTTTTTTCTGAAACACATCAAGATGACATTTTAACAAAAGATAATGAAAATTGTGAAATTCACTTTCTTTTATTCTACTTCCAAAATTATCTGGGAAGTAGTGATTATTAAGTGCTAAACTGTGGAAGTACAGATGCATTTGCAGTTCTGAAAATTTCTAAAGAAGAACAAGAAACGCAAATTTAAGGTATCAAAACAATTTGGCCTTCCAGTCTTAGAAGATATTTTTCCTGGCATGTGCTATTGTGCATTTACAGCTTATTGCTTCATGCATCACGGATCCAATTCAACTGGAAGTGATATTTGAGAATCATAGATGCCTTGAGCTTTAAGTTTTCTATAGTAAAGTAATGAATTGGTAGATTTTAGGCTAGGTCGATTTGCATAGATAAGGTGTTGGTTCAATTTTTCGCTCAGAACATCAAACAAATCCAGCAAGCCACTCACAAATCGGATTTTTAGTTCGAAACATGATGCTTCGATGCATCAAAACATATCAATCTTATGACGAAGTCGTGAAAACTACTGGATGGTTGTTTCTTATACAATTCAAAACTAGTGCGATACTTATCCACTATCTTTATCTAATTCATTTAGTAATCAAAACGTCAAGACGCAAGCTTTAACGACACAATGAAAGTAAATTCGCATGTTATCACTGTTTTTCAAAGAAAACTACCAGTAATAATAAAGATTTAAACCTATGGACACACAGATGGACTTCACATGAACAGGCATCATTGAAATCTTTAAACGATAAATGAATAAATGAACGAACTTAACAACCAATTATAGCCCATGGTGATTTTATTAGTACTCAACTAATGACATTTTAACGGGCCAGTATTGGACTACTGGCAAATTGTCAATTGTATTTTTTTACTGTGCCTCGACATTCATTGCAGACATTTATATTGCGACTTAATTACAAACAACAATGAGTTTTCACATAGTTAAATTGAAAAAGACTCGATTGTTTTACTGATAATCTACACTTTAAATGCAAAGTGTTGTCTGCGCCAGATCGATTTTGAATACCAAGCAAGTTATCAGCGTGGAAATGTCATTGTGTTGGGTGGTTTTTCTTGGCAGTGCTGTAGACACTGACATCAAGTTCCTAACTATTAGATGATATCAATGGAATCTTTAAAGCGAAATTTGCAAAAAAAAACTTCACGATACTTTCAGATCAATATGCATGGAGGACGTTTGAAGCACAGAGATCGAAACTGGAAATCATTAAGATTTGGTTGAATTTATGATTTCAGTCACAGAGCTCTGTAGGTGGTCTTGGTGACGTTGTCGCTAGAAATCTACCTTCATGTTCACTGTGCTGATGAAGTTGTATTAAAGTCGTAATTCAGACTTTGCAATGATTACAGAATCTGATTGCCACAGAAGCTAGAAAAGCCTTGCTATTAATTTTTTTAATAGAATACTGGCAATAACTATTGAATTTTGAACGTTTATAGCATTGCATCGGTTATTTGCATATTTGCGATATTTGTAAACGTCCACCACATAGGCATACCTTATTTGAAATACTTACAAAATTTTATTCACATTACGCGGCTCAACCTTGTGATTCTTACTTGAATGAAAAAAAATTCCAAAAACAGTATTTGACTTTTAAAGAAAACTGATCTGATGGTTAGTGTGAAACATTGAATTCAGCATTCAGCTTGAATTCGTAGGTCTCCTTTAATTCATTGGTATAAAACGAGTTATTTATTATTTAAAATCGAAAATAACAATTTAATATGCATGCGACAAAATAACCAACATAAGCTCTCGTGAAGCTACAAAGTCCCTTCCGTTTCTTCTTTTGATGCCTGTACAAGCTACAGTCGAGGAAATGTTGGTGACTATACTTACACAGTTCCTTTTAAATGACGCAATTTAAATTCAGTGACAGTGCAGGAGGGAACCTTTCTGGAATATGTAATTACAAAATTTAGGGTTGTCCAGTTACATTAGTTAAAGGTGGTTTCGAATATTCATTGTCTCGAAATACGTTTGGTAGTTTTCTCGCTTCATGTGGCTTTTAATCATAAACTATCGTTCACTCTATAAATAAATCTACTTAAGTACATATTTCTTAACGTTGAGAAGGTTGTGTACCCAGGCTTTGCTTTGTATTTTTAAATAAATTTATATATCCTCACAACCATTTCTTTGCCAGAGCGCGTACAGCAACGGTTTTTTGTGGCCTCCTGATATCTTCGACAAATAAAAAAAATTTTCAGTGTGTTTGAAAGCTAAAAATCAAGTAATTCTATGAGAGAATACATATATATATATATATATATATATATATATATATATATATATATATATATATATATATATATATATATATATATATATATATATATATATATATATATATATATATATATATAGATATATATATATATATAGATATATATATATATATAAATATATATATAAATATATATATATATATATATATATATATATATATATATATATATATATATATATATATATATATATATTCGAAAAAATGCAGTTTGATTTTAGGGAAACGATGTTTTCTATTACAATTATTTTGAAATAAGAGTTCTAATTCGACCAGCAAAAGCTGAAACTGTGAAAAAGATATCGAAAGTCAACAACTCATTGATCACAGCAAGCTCTTACCTGCGTAGCTACATAATGTCAGAAACGTATCCTAAAATATTAAGCTAGTTAGTCTAAATTTTCATTAAACGTAGAGATAACATTTTTCTCTACGCTCCCTGCGCTAGAGAAAAGTATCATGTGGGTAATATAATTAATTTCATGCAGTGAAAGTAAAAATGGGGTGAATGAAGCAGTATATAATATCTCAGTAACTTGCTTTGGCTGATAAAAACCATATTCTTTGAATACGGTTGATCATTATTTTGCTATCAGTACCTAGAAAGAAAATAAATGAACGTATAGAAGACATCAGCACCAGTGAACAAATTGTCATAAGAGATTGAAAGAATAACATATAATGTGGAGTTATATAACTCATACGGAAAGAGCCAAATGAGAGAGGAAAATAAAGTTCCTTAAAAAGGCATTTCGCCACACAGGACGGAAAAGAAATTGAATATTCTATGATATTGCGATAGGAATAGCAAAGCATAAGAAGTAGCGAAATTGGGAGCTTAACAAGTTTTTTTCTGCAAAATGTCAACATGAACTGCAACTTTTGTATAATACCTTAAGCACATCGCCTTAATTTTACTCCAGGAATTTTCGTTAATTAGTCGCTTGTGCAAGATTCTTTTCAATTAACTGGTTCCGCGTCAATATTTCTTGTGATCGACTGCTGGCGATGTACATTTTTCTCTCCAAATTCATAAACTGTCAAACTGATTTTTAAAATATATACTTCTTCTACTGCAAAAATCAAACAATGTCGTGAGTTTGACAATCACGCAATTGCTTTAATCGATCAACGATAAGTATCAAATATTTCCTTCATTTATATGTAGACCCAGATTTTGTGTCGCCAGTTCGATCTGGTTGGATGAATCTTGTATAGCTAGTTCGGATCTTCCAATATTTTTGATATCATTTACATAAGCCTGTATCTGGCTGGACTTGATGGCGATAATCCTCATTGTTGACGTGCCAGAGTCTCAGACTGCTTTCTGTAACGCTAGGTTGATGAAGTGGTAGGCCAGACCATCTCCTTGGAGTCAATTGAAGATGTTTATTAGTCTAGATAGAAACCCGTCCATTTTTATTTGGCTTGTAATTATAGTCTAGGTCTTGGTCATACACAGTCGTATTAATTTGTTTGCGGCGGCGAAATTTTTAATAGCTTTATAAAGCTCTACTCTGGGTTTTCTGTCATAGGTGCACTTCAACCCTAGTAACAGTAAAAATTTAGTCTATTTTTAACTAAGATGAACCCACATTGATAATGTGTCCCACTCACCATAATGTATATCCATGCCATGGTCCTTAGCGCAAAGCGTGACTTTGGTCTCTGCAGAACATTTTTCGTAAGGTGACCGAGCTTACCACAGTTCCATTAGCTGCCAGCACGGTCTAGGCCTTTTCAATCGCTCCTAGTATGTTTACAGCCCATATACCTGCTCACCTACTCACTCGGGCATAATTTATATCCACCCTAATTCTACCGGCTGTGAGAACCTCCACGACCAGCACTTCCTCCATTTCTACCGCAGCCAGTCCAGGTCCATCACCTCGATTTGGCTGCTTGGGCCATTAGTTTCACAGCCCGTTAACCTCCGATGGCTATTCAAAACAAGCTCTGGGGTTTTATGCGGTCACCACACCTCGCGATTTCCAGTAGAATTCCTGGTTCCTTGAGTAAGTTTTACTTAAAGATGGTTTCATTATCACAGCATCATACAGTTTTGTCGTTGCTTCTTCTTGCATTTCTTTTGCTTTTTAGATTTTTCTTTCTGAGTCATAATGTTCCTCCTCCTCCTTCTGCCGAGCTATTTTCTCTGTCTTCTTTTTGAAGAAGTTTTTCTCTTCTTCTTCTTTGCTACTGTTGCCCATTTTCCGGGCCTCGAAGCCACAGCTTGTGTTCTTGCCCTGATAGCTCCTGTGTTTTTTTATGGCTCGTTTCAGCTTATTATTTGCTTTCCCGGCGTTGAGTGACACTCGGGGCCACTGCAGGTGTTACTTTTTCAGTGAAATGTATCCTCGACTTTTGCTTATTCATTCTCCCGGCAGAGGTAGCCCCGAAAGTTTCCTCTAATTTAAGCAGGCTAATCTGCACGCACTTTGAAATATTCTTTTGGACCGTGACAGCCTGCATCATTTTACGGTGGATCCGCTTACAGTTCATAAGAAATTCCTCCTCGGCGATCGATCCTTATACTATCCCTATTTGAAGTTCGTGCTTATGAGTTCAGCTGTAGGGTTCCGAATTCCCCCAAAACTTCCTTCACAATTTCCAGTCGTCGATCTTTTGGTGTCTCTAAATGCTGCTTGAAGCGATTGTTAGTCCCTTCGTCCTTGCACAAATGATTTGAATGAATTTGGCTATGGAAGGAGTTCTTGGGATCCTCGGTCTCCTTGGAATGGCAAATTTTTCGCATTTGTCTCATCTTGTTCTTCTACTCTCGTTTCTCTGTCCGTTCGCTCATATGTTTATTTTCCGCTGATAGTGACACGAAATAGTTTTTTAGAGCTGTCATATTGTATCAGTTGGCTCCCTCTGATTTGCGTTGCGATGGATCCGATTGTGCGTGGTGTCGTCGAACGATCTCATGATTGTCTTTGCTAAAGAAAAGATAGAATGCTACACTCAGAAAAATTTCACCATTTAAAATTTTATAGAATCAAATTTAAATCAAAAGTTGAAACACTTTCACAATCAAACATTTTCAAATATGATTTGGCGTCATATACGTTTCCTTTTAGTTCAAATAATCTGACCTCATTTCAATAACGCTGTATCAAAGTGTGTCTTGTTTGTTTTAATGTTTTATTTTTCATTCAATGAAAGGGGATGAACATTTTGATATGAAAATAAGATTTTTATAATAAAGTGGAATCATTTTTATTGAATGTGGGGACTGTTTAATTCAAATAAGATTCGTTTTTTACTTAAAAGTGTTTCAACTTTTGGTTTAAATTTGATTCTATTAAATTTTAGTAGTGAAATTTTTCTGAGTGTATGCCAAAAGTGACTAGGCTAAGAATTCCCTTTCTGTCAATCTAATGTCAACTCAAAATCAAGTCGAGAATCATAATCATTTTTCCATTTACCTTGCTAAGTCATGTCGAGATCTACTCGGCATGCAGAAATCCGCCCTCTTCTTCAGTGCCCATCAGACTGATAGCCACACAAGAAAAGGCGAATCAACCTCGAAATATCGATATCTGTCTAGAAATTGAAATATATACAGCTTATACAGGAAAAAGTGGTCTTTAAATGAAAATAATTGGCTTCGAATGCTGGGAAATAAATTGAATCAGATATCAAATCAAGTTAAATCAATTGTATCAGCATTGCATCAGGAAACATTCAGTGGCTTCAAGTAAAAGTCGGACACTTAGATCTTTATTTTTCATTGAGCGATTGACAGTGTAAAGAAGAAAAATTAAATAAAAAATACATTTATTTTTCTTAAGCCTGATTCAAGTATATATAAATTTACTTAAAACAAACGCGAATTTTATTTATGCATTAATTTTTATAAATATAAGTTTCATATTGTTAATGAACTGTCAGCAAAACACACGCGTCTACCACACACAATATGATATATATTTAGTAACTGATATAAACGGTAATATATATAAACGGTAATGGATATAAATGGTAATGGATATAAACGGTAATAAGCGAATAAGTCACGGAAACTTGTTACTACGACGACGGCTCAATCACGAAGACTTGTTACCACGAAGACGGCTCAATCACTACCCCCCGGTTGCCGCTTCAGTGGATTGCCCTACCATCGGTAGCATTTGCCGCCCCTTTCCCACTTAGTGGTTGACAATATGTTATGGATTAAATTCAATTTAACCTCGAACAGTAAGCAATTTCGAAGCAGAAATGTGTTTTGTGTTATTTTCCTAAACCTTAATATTTTGTTAGTAGCTTTTTGTTTGACAGTTTTGAAACTGTTTACCATCGGTCGGACTTATTTTCTCAGTAACAGGGGTCAATTTTTGCACTATTATATTTTTGCGCATTTTCCAAACCTTTATTTGGTTTACCTTCTTCAGATTAAAAACGTAAATATGCATTTTAAGTGTATACTAAAAAAAAAAAAAAAGTTTTAGACAACAAATTAAATGGCTTACCTCTGTGAGAATCCATACATAGCTATCACCAAAAAGTACTTTTTCACCATGCTCTGACATGTATCTGTGTGCAAATCAGAAACATTAGTTTGATCACGTCAATCTATACCATTTTCGAATCAAATCCATAGATTGTTGGTATGAAATCGTAATATTTTCGAGTCTTATTCATAATTTTCAAATCAAATTTTTAAATTTTCGATACCAATTCTTAAGTATTTGAGTCAAAGTCTTAATTTTTTGCTTTCAACTTCCTAGTTTTTCGAGGCAAATTCATAGTTTTCGAACGTCAAAATTATAATATAAATTATAATATAACTAACTTAATAATTATGAATTTGATTCGAAAACTACGAAGTTGACCGCAAAAAATTAAGAATTTTACTCAAAAACTTAGGAATTGGTATCGAAAATCTAGGAATTTAATTCGATCGAAGAAAAATGAATTACTTGAAAATACTATGTATTCGTACCAAAAATCTATAAATTGGACTCGAAAATGGTATACATTGTTACTTTATCTAAATTTATAGGTTTAAAATTATTCGAAGACCTTGTATTTGAAGCGGTCAGAAGGTACATATAATTCTGAACTGTTTTCCCACTATATGACAGCTCAATGCAAACATCATTCCTCACGTATAATATTGTTATTTTTGCATAGTTGACGAAGCCATGATTCAAAATTTTGAAAACCATCTCATTCAATCAAATACTCCTACTTCTGTGCATAGGTGCAACACCGCCGGCCTCGAATATCATTTGCAACCTGACTGAAAATAAATAGTCGTCTGTCGTTGATTTTATTCACCTGAATACAAATTTTCGGTTGGCAAATATGCCACCTAGCACCTACTTTCCTCCTTACATTCCTCCGGCCAACGGAGACAAGGTATGATCAGCATTCCCAATGTGAATACCAATTTCACCCACTTGGAGAGCAAGGAAGAGTGTTACGCACAGTCATACCACCTACAACCAACCACTCATTGCACACTGCACCCTTAGAATGCCATTCAAATTAAACATGGCTCCTGGCGGCAGCAGTTGCTCGTGTTGCCAGGCAACCGGTTTTCGCCATGAACTGCATCCGCTCTGTGGGAGCTTCATCCATTAATGCACTGGTCTAAGCTCCTCCTTTCGTAGACAGAGGAGGATGAGTGTATTGCTTCTTTCTCATTCTCGGCCAAGCAGAGTTGAAAGAGAAAATTGCATATTATGTGTGCAGTTGCGAAATGTACTTGTGCTTTCAAAAGAGCGAACAGTGCTTGCTTCCGACCGACATCAATACGACACTCTGAATTCATATTAAACGTAAGATTCCGTGGCATTAATCAGAAAAAATGCGAAGATGCTGTTTCAGATCTGAACTGAGCTTTGTTGGAACTGGAAACTGCTCTGGATGCAAACTCAAAGAACAGCCGGACATGGACAATGTTGCGGTTAACCGAAGTAAATATTTTGGATGCACTGCTCTGCTGCCTCAAGGCGGATTCAATCGACCGTGATATTGTTAATCATCACAGCACGCTCTGCTGAATCGAGTCGTTCAACATTTGCCGTATCAATGAAATGCTACTACACAACTGCTAATAATAATAAACTTTAATACGCAATAAAAATCATCATCAAGAGCAATAAAGTCCATAAAAACAATTCTAAATTTAAATAATGCGTAACATAAATAGGCGCGACTTAAATCAGTGTTTGGACGACCAACGGCCACTAAGGCAGGCAAGTGTGAAGAGACACGCGAAACCGAAAAAAATGTAAGGGGTGGCGGGTAGTAATAGGTGGATCTGCTTGCTCTAGCTTTGATTCGAAGCACGATGACTCCACATTGTCGCGTTTCACGACATGTGATTTTTTTTCGTGAGACATTTGGCCAGACCGAATGGTTCTGTGGGGAGTAGGAAACTTTTTGTTTTTGGCGGGAAACGGTTGAAGAGAATCGCAGCGATACGGAATGGAAATGTCCTTTGAATGTTGCAACTATAGATACAAACTGCTGTCTGGTCTTTAGTGTTTGAATAAGAGTTGGATTTTGATAGGTTTTTCGAGTTGATTGATACTACAATCATCGTCTGTACCTATGCACATTTGGAGAGACTATATTGAACGATTGTCAATTGGTTTGCTAAATTTTATTTACGTGAACAAAATGAAAACTACATTTTTAGAGATGTTTCTGGAAAACGGTATCTTTTTTTATATTAACTTACCACATTTTTGTAATATAAAATATGCTATGAATACTGATATTAACTGAAATTCAAGTAGGGCGTGAACATATAAAAAAAACTAGCTCTCACTGTTTAAAATCGTTGGCTAGAAACTTATTGATCTAGAGTGCTCACGAATTGGAAAAAGTCGTTTCGAGAAAATTTTTACCAACAATATGCGAAACTTCACCAACTAAGCAAATATATTCTAAGGCGAAGTTGATTTAATCGCAGTTTTACAAAAGTAATTTAATCTGCTATAAATTTCCATTCAAATTCATAGAAAAAATATCCGTAATTAATATGACCGCCTTTTGTATTCATAACGGCAAAAATTACAATTTCTATAGAAGCAAACATAGTTTCACTTCACTTTTCAGGCTTGAAATATTACTAAGTTGCCGTCTGTTCTTGTATACTTCACTAGCTAAGATCCTCCATAGATTTCGTATGCGGCTCAGGTCCGGATAGCAAGTGAATCAATCAAAAATTATAATATTTCATTCAATAAACCACTGTTTTGCATGACCGGAAAAGTAGATACCAGCATAGTCTTTGCTGTAAAATTAAATCCTCATCTTATTCTTTTCTGAATTCATGTTATGTTATGTAAAGGAAATTAGTGTCCTGTCATGGTAACCAAAGGCTACCCTAACCATAAATATTCCGCCTCTAAAGTTGCGAG
This sequence comes from Nemotelus nigrinus, assembly GCA_947369275.1. NCBI lineage: Eukaryota > Metazoa > Arthropoda > Insecta > Diptera > Stratiomyidae > Nemotelus > Nemotelus nigrinus. The sequence goes on from OX376374.1 coordinate 122,404,391, forward strand.
TCATCTTGCGGGGAATATTTTGACGTATCTCATGTCAATAATAACAGAATCTATTGGTTCCATCGAGATTATTTGTTATTTTCTTCAATTGAAAATATGCCGATCTTCATCCCCCATATCCATACGATAATTCGCAAACTGCAGTCAAGTTTGTTTCTGAAGAGGTTTGAGCAGTGGTTTTTACAAGGTTTTTTATACTTTATGTGGTCAGTGGCTGATAAAATTTGTAACGCTTCATTTAGTCACAGACATTGGGGTTGTCACAGACATTGAGCGCTTACAATCTAACTAACGCTTAAATGTATTTTGTTGCCGGATATATTATTTACCCACTTTTTCAAACAGATATTTTCCTTTTCTCTGTTTTATTACAGTTATTTTTGCTCGTAGTTTTAAGTAATTTATTGCTATTGTGTCAGAGTGTGTAGTTTCCCGATTTCCCGATTTGAAGGGTCTAATTTTTTAAATGCCAGAATTTCAGAACTTTTTTCTACAGTGAGATATTTTTGTTTTCGGTATAGTCCCCACATTACAAAAAATAACAAAGGAATTTTATCATACCCTTAGAGAACAATAAGTACTTACGAATCACTGTGTGTATCTAAAAATGTACTTTAAATTTCGAAAGAAGCTTTGAAATACTTTAAAAATTTTCTTAGTTATCAACAATAACGTTGATGTAATCCAATTATTTTTTATTTAAAAAATTTATATTGCTATCCATACCTTTGTAACTACCATTATTTGAACCAAACAAAGAAACGTCAACTCATTTTGAATAGATAGTTCACTTTAGTAAATTGTTCAAAATTTTACATAAAAAAGTTTCCATACGAACAGAAAATTGGACAAATCAGAAGTAAAAAGATACGTTGTCGATGTTATTTTAATTAGCTTTAATGACTGGTTTCAAACACCTGGTCATTAAATACCCAAGTTTTGTTGTTGCTTCCGCACCAATTAGATCTCATTCTTCCTCCAGTTAACTTTTAAGCTCCTGTTCATGGAAGAATGCTTTGGATCGTTGTGCTGTTGGAGAATGAAATTAATTTCGGTGGCCAAAACAGTGACACTTTCACGCAGGTTTTTTTTTCAAAATATTTGAATTTGAATAACAAACAATTTTTCAACTCCTGAAGCCGCCATAACCTCCACACCATCACATTACCAACACCATGTTTCAAAGTTTAAACTATATTTTTCGAATCGGGCTCCTCATTCGATTTGAGCCAAACGTTTCCTCTTCCATTTGGGCCAAATATATTGTATTTGTTTTAGTCTATAAACTCCAAAAGTGGGCGTCCTTATCTTTATGAGTTTTCGCAAAGAGCAATCGCTTCTTGCGATTGACTTTTGATATGAGTGGTTTATGCCTAGGTTTTCGACCATGAAAATTGTTCTCACGGAAAATATTTCTGATAGTTTCATCACTTACTGTTACGTCAAATTTTTTTCGTAGTGCGCCTGTTATTTTAGGCACACTGTTTCTAGGATTTTCTTTAATTTTCCGTACTATTGACCACCTGGCTGTAATGCTTAAAATTTTTAGGCATCCAGTACGGGGCTTATTTACGAACGAGCTGGTTTCTCCATACTATTTGATAACGTGCTACACACTATACTTAAGACTCCTAATTAATTTAGCTATTTCTCCCTACGAGATATTCAATGATTTGTGTTTTGATTTGTACTGGAGAAATATGGAGGGTGCATTTTTGAATATTGATTTTAACGAACTTCTTCAAAAGATAAGTTTTTCCAAATTTGTAGAATGATGTAATAGAGAATGTAGTTTTCGAATTCGGTTTTAACTCAAAATTGAGAAAAATGCAGATGGAGCGTTTATGCTTAGCAGGGTAGAGTACTAATATATGGTGTACAACTTAATAACCGGAATTTTTTAGCGAAATTTGATGCTTTATTGTGGAAAATTCTTACAATATATTTCATTCAAAGTATTGTCCATCCGAAGCTACAACATTTCCCCATCTTTCAGGCAGTTTATGCATTCCATCCCAAAAAAAATTGCGCCGGCTTGGCGGCCAAAAACGAATCTATCCAATTTCGGATGCCTTGCTCTGAAGTGAAGCGTATTCCGGTAAGGGCGTTTTGCATCGAGCGAAATAAATGAAAGTCAGACGGAACAAGGTCCGGACTAGAAGGCGGGTGGGCCAAAACTTCCCATCCACTATTTTCCAAATAATTTTTCACGGGTCTTGCAACATGCGGCCGAGCGTTGTCATGATGAAAAATTATAGCTTCGTGTCTGGTTGCATATACCGGGCGTTTTTGATGATGGCACGCTTCAAACGTATTAATTGTGCACCTGTGATTGTCTGGCCCGATTTCAACAACTCATAATATAACGGCCCCTTTTGATCCCACCAAATGCACAGCATAACCTTGGCGCCATGGATATTTGGCTTCGCCGTTGATTTGGCTGGTTGGCCGGGCTTCACGTATGACTTTTTGCGCTTGGGATTGTCATAATGGATCCATTTTTCATCCCCAGTCACGATCCGATGAAAAAATTATTTGTTTTTATGGCGCGCAAACAGCATTTCAGACATACAGAAGCGCCGTTCAACGTCTCTCGGCTTCAACTCATAGGGGACCCAATTACCTTGCTTCTGAATGTATCCGGCGGCTTTCAAACGTTTCGAAATGGCTTGCTGAGTCACTCCCAACGATTTGGCAAGTTCGTCTTGCGTTTGGCACGAATCCTCATTGAGTAGCGTCTCCAATTCTTCGTCTTCAAACTTTTTTGGCTGTCCTGGGCGTTCTTTGTCTTTGATGTCAAAATCGGCACTTTTGAAGCGTTGAAACCATTCAAAACACTTTGTTTTCGCTAAAGCATTGTCGCCATAAACTTCTACAAGCAAACGATGACTTTCCGCAGCAGTTTTCTTTGCAAAAAAATGACCCAACAGAACCTCCCGCAGATGCTGTCTTTTTCTCAAATTTTCGAAGTTATTCATCGTGAAAAATAATAATGATGCACACAAGATAAAATTGTTTTGTTGACTGATTTTGATAGCTGTCAAATGTACCTTCAAAATGACATATATATAAAGTTCGAGCTTTCACGATATTTGTTAGTACGGACATCTAGCGTCAAATTCCGGTTATTAAGTTGTACACCATACTAAGAATAAAAGAATAAATGTTGATACTTTTTTTGAAGTTTACGCATATCTAGCACGGCATTATTTTGCAAAAACCGATGTTGCTATTTATTCGTATGGAAACTTTTTTGAGTCAGATGTTCGCACAATTTACGAAAATGAATCACCGTTTCAAAATGAGTGATTATTTTTTTTCTTTTCTTCGAATTTTCCTTAGTTACACAGCTCTACAAGACAAATAATTTCTTAAAATAAAAAATTATTGGATAGCTTTTAATAGTTTTTAATTAAAAAAAAACATCTTCGTACGTTGACTTGCTTTTATTTAGCTGTATGTATACAAAGACAAAGTGATTCTCATAATAATTTTTGTAAAAAGAAATATTGTTCTAAACAACATCATTTAGGTGCCATCAGGTTCTTACAGCTTATTTCAAACAGAATAAAGTGGCTTCATTACATTATTGCTCTGCAGTGCTAAATTCAATTCTTGAATCAGAAAATATTTTTCTTTCCAATACTTTGAATTCTCTGTATCTAGATTCACATGTGTATAAGTAATGGTAGCTCTGCTCTTCTTTGTATCTAGTTTTACTGCAGCATGTCCTACTTTCGGTACGTTGAGAATTTGCCAACTTTTCGCAAAGTTCCTAATCGGGAAAATCGCATCGATACTTTGTGTTCCTGGAGACGCATTCAAACAACATATTCCATTCCCTTTACAAAGACAGTGTTCAAAAACTTATGCAATATCTTATTCGATGTTTACCGCTTTAGATATATCGATTTGCGCTACTTTCACTATTCGGAATACAGGACACATATACAAAACACACCATAAAAGAAATGACTGCAGGTTACCACCGAACAGCATTTTGCAATATTCTCCTAACGCATTTTTTTCTGAAGAGAAAGTCATCGTTCTTCACACTCATCACATTTTGACCCTTTCTCATGTACACTTTACCTTCTATCTTTAAATTTATGACTTCACCCTTTTGGCAATACTTGTACAACTTTCTAACTTTCGAAAAGAATGCATTATGCTAAGAATTTCTCCAAGAAATATAAACGCAATGTCCTTGCAAAGAGGTTTCCTTTCCTTTTACGAAAACAATGGACATTTCTCTATTAGACGCTTCGTTAAATCTAAGAATCGTAATATGCGCAATTATGATTTTACTACATGAACACTTCTGTTCTCTTTGCTTTCGGCAGGGCCAAATGGCTGTCCCCGACGGAGAGGCAGACAAACATACACACGGTTCCAGACGCTCGAGCTCGAGAAGGAATTCCATTTCAATCACTACTTGACACGCAGACGGAGAATTGAAATCGCACACGCACTTTGTCTAACGGAGCGTCAAATCAAAATCTGGTTCCAGAATCGCCGGATGAAATTGAAAAAGGAGCTGCGCGCCGTCAAAGAGATTAATGAACAAGTGAGTATATTTCGATTGTCCTTTCTATGCTTCCTGTGATACGCCTACTCGATTTAGTGAATCGTACTGAGATATTGTTATCAATAGAGTGTAAATTTCGGCTTGAGCAATTGCTATCATCACGATTATTTTCGTGACTTGTTTGCTTTCAGTTTGGACAGAAGGAAACAAATATTTGTGAAACCGTTGTCATTGGGTAGGAAACTAAGCATTCATAATATTATTTCGTTTGGCTATTTTTCTACAATTAAAGAGCACGATTAAGGTGTCCTAAATGTTCGCAGGTTTTATAATTGTATGCTATGAAATATTTTTGAGTATGCGGGAAACACACACAAGTTCATTAATTTTTAAATTTTTATTCAAAAATTATTGAACATATATTTATTTAAAAATCATTGAATAGTTATTAAAACTATTAGTTAAATTTCAAAACTTAAAACAATTGGATGATGTTTAGCTATCGATCAAATGATTTACGCGTGTAATTATTGCAATATTAGGTTAGCAGCCAGCTACTAATTGCCTGAATTTTCCGATTAATTAAACTAATCAATTCTCGCACATACAAAATTATAATTCGTTTTCCTTACAGGCACGTCGCGATCGAGAAGAGCAGGAAAAAATGAAAGCCCAGGAATCGATGAAAAACGCTCAGCAGCATGCGAAGGCGCAGGATCATTCAATTGTTACTTCTCAGAATTCGGGCCACCTCCATCACTCCGTGGGGCAAAACGATCTCAAATTAGGTCTAGGAATGGGTGTCGGTGTGGGTAGCAATCTAGGGATGATGGGATCGCTCGAAAAAAGTCACGACCTTCTAAAGGCAGTTAGTAAAGTTAACACATAAATCGCGATTTCACTGTCAACCTAACAAAATTTTATACAAAAATGATTAAATTTAACAAAAAACAAAAAACGTAATTAAAGATAAAACATTATATGTAGCGTAAGTTTAAACGAAGAGTAGAAAGCGTTCTGCTTGAGCGTTGTTAACTAAGGCATATAAAAACTATTGGTAAGTTAGATTCTAATTTCATTAGCTGCGAAGCTAACTTCTCTGCGAGGAAGTTTCGGATGAATTAATGATTCTTGTGTTCGCGCATATCAGTTCAGATATTTGACTTGTATTACGTTAGCCAAAACTCGGCCCAACTATGGATAAATTGTAAATAATTATCGAATGCCATTGGTTCATACTTAAATGATTATGAGGAGAGAAAAGTGAGAAAAAAATCAATTCGACTAAGCCGCTTATCTATATGTTAAGGTCAATTTCATTTTTTTACTGACAATGAGAGTTTTTAGAATGCGTTTTAGAAACAAAAACCGTGTATTAAATTAAAGCATGTATTCATCTGTGTAATAGTTCCCAATGGGATTCCCGAATTCAATGCATACTCTGCATGCATTATCATTGTATAAGTAGATCTTGGAAAACACAATATTTAATGAGAAATGAGCATAATATTTGAACGTAACATGAAAGAAACATACATACGCTATAAAGCTATACTCATATACGTACTAGTTATAAGATTATTAAAAAATACTACTTTAAAGAAATTAATCATAAACGAATTGCAGAAAGCTCTACTGCAATTGATTCCGTACTGAACAGTATAAAAACGGGAAACTAAGAAAACAAAACCGCATATTATGCCATTCTTCAAAGCAGAATAAGGACGAACTCGATGCTTTCTAGTTTTATTTTAGTTTTTGTTATGCCACTTTTTGCATTTATTTCGATTGTTCAGTTGTGTTATATTAACAAGAAAATCATTCATTATATACGTATCTTTGAGAAAAGTTTCCTGATGTTAAACGTAACGCCATTTGTTTATTTTTTAGTTTATTTGAGACAATTCTGTCACTAAATGTTGCTGTTTACTTTGAATTTTGTTCTTTGAGCATTTATTTGGAAATAGGCAATGCGAATCGGCCCCAATCACAATCACTTCTTTCACTCAAGTATTTCTTTATGATTTCCGCTGGCTAGGCAAGAATTACTAGCTGTAAGCGAAAATGATCGAGAGATATGATAATGTCAAAAGTTGAAATTAACGATTCGAAAAAAATATGAAAATTTTCTATTGAAAGAAATGTATTTTACGTTCATGTGATGTGTTATTGTATAATTTATTTTATAAATAAGAAGCAGAATGTGAAACAAATTTGTGCGTAGAAAGTAGTGCACACTCAAATACTTAGCTACCGCGATGCAATCTTGAAAAGAGATATAAAGCACACTTTAAAGTTTGTCAATAACAATAAACTAAAACAGTGTAATATTATTAGAAACTAGACCCGCCATTCAATGATAATTAATGAAAATAGTAAGCAGATCGTTTCATAGAAATTGATGTTGATGGTCCATTAGGGATCCGTGAATATTGTACCAAACCGGAAATCGACAAGTAAAAGATTCTGTTACATATTGCCTAAAGGTTAAAATGTAACGAATGCCCATCCAGTGTATTGTTCTATCATAGCATATATTGATTTTTATTATTATTTAAAAGTTTATAAAGAAATCGAAATTTTGAATTTGTTCTTTTATTTTGGTTTATAGTTTTTGCTCAGTTTGCTGTAGTTTCCGCTTGTATCGATATTGGATTGATGTGTATATTGAGTTCGACATATCGCTGAAATGTTTAATTTCTTTAATCGATACATTGCTGATCAGATTTAAGTCTATGAAGAATTTCATCAGTTTGTTAGAGCTTTTGAGATTATTGTAGAATAGCTTTTGTATTATCACATTTGTATTATCACAGCCATGATTAGTACGTAAATCGTCCTGAAGACGGTGAAAACCATGCGAAAAGTAAACGGACCACACTCAAGTACAAAAAAGGATCCTCCTTAACAGTTAATCACTGCAATATCAGCTGCATAACATAAAAGCTGTTGCAGTTTTAAAAAATTCATACAAAATTATTTATCGTCATCATTTTTCGCACTTTGATCATCTCTGGGACTAAAAATTATAGAAATCCACTCTTAAGCGCCCAGTTTAACTTTTTGCAATGGTTTACGACATACATTACTCTACTATAAATAAGGCCCTCTAAACCAACCCCGCTACAAAAGTAAGTAACGTTCAAAATGACGGTTTTAAAGAACAGTCATTAACCAGTCCGCACAATATCTTTTTCCAACATATACAGATTTGTCGGCACTGAAAACTGCCAAATACATCAGAAATATCATTCAGATACCAGTGAATCTTAAAGGCAAGAGACTGGCGCACGCGTTGACTTTTCCGTAGCATCAGTTGTTTTGGAAAACATATCCGGTCTGGTTTAGAGGGCCTTGCGACAAATCATGTTACAGAATTTATTCGATATGTCACCTCGTTCGTCATTAGGTCTGTTTCCTTACTTCTCTGGTATCATCTTTTTAGACAAAAAGTTATAGTAGTTCTATGCTGGCTGAAAATTTATCGAAAACCAGAAAAATAAGGGAACGAATTTCGGGTAAAAACTTACGAAACAAGAGGAAGAGTGAAAAGTGACGTATCCTTTCATATTTCCATTTAACTCATCCTCACACAAATAATATCAAATTGGTGAGCTGCGGGACTGCTTGACAGTCTACAGTGCAAATAATCGCCATTAGAAAAATTCGGGTAAATTCTTGCAAGAGGGGAACTTTCCCTTAGCCTAAAGATGATGTCATTTTTCGATTAGGGGAAAGATAGGGAATGCATTTTAGGTAAGTTTTACCCGAAACTGAAATAGGGAGAGTACCTATAATTCTGGAGACATACTACAATCGGATCTGGTTTCATGAATCTCGTTGAACTTACGCTACTGTATCCGTCAATCGAAATTTAAAAGTTCATTGGAGATTCGTGAAACCAGATTCGATTTTAGCATGTCGGCACTACACTTCCAAATCAGGTCGATTTTGAGCTGGTAGTGAAATCAGTTGAGCTGCTGACACTGATCGAAGTGACGAGTTTGTGTGGGAGATGTCATTCAAGTTGCTAGGAGCGAAAAATTTGGTGTGAAAGATTACCGATCAGTTGGCTAGGTACACTTTTAATGTCTCAGGATTCCCAGGAATCATGTATCAGGTCAAGGAAAATATCATATATTAGTCCTTAGTGACTTTTGGGATTTCCAACTAAACAATAAAATTATATGTTTATCTAATCTACAGAATAAAGCAGCGATATTTGGTATGTAAAAATACCGATAATTAAGCAGACCAACTGAAATATACTGAACTAACTTTACAAAAATAGAAGATTTTTCAGGAGAAGCAGTTAGAAATAAACAGAAATAATGTTTTTTTAGAAATATTTAATTTCTAATATTGCAATTTTTGTTAATTTTTTCGAGTAATCTGTCGGGAATGAGACACATTTCTAATAATATTTTCAGGAATTCTAACACATGCCCTTTTAATTCTTCCTTCCAGGCATACATACAAATACATTCCCGTACTGTCAATCGTTTTCGTCAGCTCGTCTAGTGAGAAATATATTCTGAACTATTTTGGACAAATGAAAGAGCAACAAATTTTAAGCAATTTCGTAGAACGCAAGGAAAATTCTTGAGACTCAATATTTCACCATTTAGAACGAAACAGAAAAAACGGAAATACATGTATTGAAATATTTTTTTCCATACAGCTGTCTGCGAAACGTCAAATTACGATACAGCATTTGACAAAATAATATCACTGCTACTTTTTCTGGGGCATATTGAGAAATAGTCAACATATTTTTTGGCATTTGAATACATACCAATATTACGGATCTAGCAGATATAATTTTTTCTTCAGCGACTTCTACAAATCCTCTTGAATGGACATTCGATTAACCAGTAAAACAAATATACTCCAGTAATCACTACGTAATCATCATATACGTACCTTTTTCAACAAAAGTTAGGTTTCGGCTGAAATATAGTTACCATGATTGTGTTCTGGATAACCATTATATAACATGAGCTAACCTTAGAAATAAATAGAAGTAGAAGATAAACTGGGGGTATTCTTTCTCTTTCAAATAGCTTTATTTGAACTTTCAAATAATTGCACAGAATTCTCAAAAGCGAGAGATATAAGAAAATGAAAACAGCAGTGAGAAGCAGTGAGAAGTAAAGCAATTTGCCTGAATCTGAGCGTTAGTAGTAGAGAAGGAAAACTATGGGCAGTATGGACAAATTTGACGGACTTTTACTTCGCGAACAAGAAGATAGATACAGAGATAGCAGGCCATTTGACACATTATAGTCAAAAACTTGTAGATCTTAGGTATTGGAGACACCAAAGAGAATACAGTGAAATCTCGCTACTATGCCATGTCGCTACTATGACACTCTCACTATTATGCTCGTTGCGCACGGTCCCGGCAAAATTATTATACATACAAAATAAATTGACTATGTCACCCCCTAATCTCGCTACTATGCCACTCGCAAATTCAAGAGGGGAGTCAAATTCATCTTTTTGGTATCTCTCTTACACACGCACGCACTTCTGATCTTATACTGTAGCGAAGCTCAAAAAATAGCCTACAATGTCAGCTCAGAAGTCCGAGCGGACTGAAGTTACGCTGAAGGAGAAGAAGGAGATCATCGATGCCACGAAAAACGAGCGGAATCAGTCTAAGCTGACCAAAAAAATAAGCTGAAAATGGGGCATCGAAGTCAAGAGATCTACCGTAAAGAAGGAAGCAATCGAGGCGGCCATCAAAGTTAGAGTTCCATCGAAGCGCATGAAGCTAACGCAAGCTCACAACCCGAAGGTCGATGAGGGCGTGCTAATATGGTTAAAACAGCAAGAGAGAAGAATCTGCATGTTAACGGCGATCTGATGAAGGAGAAAGCAATTAAACTGGCCGAGCTTATGCACCTCCGAAAATTCATGGCGAGCGATGGTTGGTTGGACCATTTCAAAAAACGCCACGGCATCACGTTCAAGAAAGATGCGCTAGCCAACAATTTTTGAGAGCTTTGGGCTTAACTGATTGAAAACTTGACAGAGTCAATCCGGATACTAGTGTAACTTTGGAGTAGTGTAACTTTGACGTGTAAATTTTGAATTTTTTGAATTACAATGATAGAGAAACATTAAAAATTCTTGATTTCAGTCAAGCCCAAAATTTGTACTTTTAATCAGAAAAAGCAGTTCGTCGAGACGTTTTCCCTCGGTACTATGCCACTCGCGCTACTATGCCACTTTTGCTCGGTCCCGCCGGGTGGCATAGTACCGAGATTTGACTGTATCTGAGGTAGAAATTCTCTCGATTTGCTCTAATTATAGATTATACCTTTGTAGAAAAAATGCTTCACTAAATTTCGTATATGTATACGCTTATTTAATTTCCTTAAATCTCTCTGTTCTGAGACAAAATTACATTCCATCATCATCATTACCTGATACCGGAGTTTGGTCCTGGCCTCTCTAAACAAGTTTTTCCACCGGTCCCAACCGCAAACTTATATAATCAAATTCATGATCCACTGGATTGATCAACTCAAGGTGTTCTCTTAGCAAACAAGGCCATCATGTACTTCATCTATCCTTGATTTAGGTGCAGTCCAGGCGCAGTCCAATGCTAGTTTGGCTCTTCCGATGATGTCAATGTTTTTTGCGTAAGCCAGTACCTGACTGGATTTGGTGACGGTAGTCCTTCTTGAGGACAGAGGCCAGATTGAAGATGTATCATCATTCTAGCTATTTTTGCTTGGCTTAGTATCCCAGCTATTCATATGATGGCATTGCTGTAGTAGGCGGACGTAAAGTCTATAAATAGATCGTACCATAGAGTATTGAACTTCGAGCATTTTTCCACCACGTGTCTAAGGGTGAATATCTAATCTTGTTGATTTGCCTGGGATGAAGCCACGTCAATATTGTCCGTCTAACGTATGGAGCTTTCCACCCTTGTGGGATTGAGGAGAGCCTCTAATAGGAAATACTCAGCAATGTCCTTGTATATACAACATATCCTTTTCTATAAAGGAGTAGAGCCACCAAGCCTTCGTTAAACTGACGGTTTAGTGATTCGCTCTAGAATGCCTTCAGAATCGGTGACTTTGACATCTAAAGGATCTTACCGCACTTCTTGCTGTATGCGCAATGTGGTTTTTACTGCGTCATGTTTCGGGCTATTTAGTAGAACTTGCGTTCCCGATTCAGACCTTGCGTTTTATATCTCTCCATTTCATGCATCAAATTTTCTCCCATGTTACTTTTTTCTGCCTGTAAAGACGCTTCTCTGTTTATATTCCTCTCTTTATATTCGTCTTCAAATGAACGCGTTCTGCGAGACGGCTACATTACTCAACATGTAACTTTATTACGTTCAGTCGCTAGTTTGCATTCATTATTGCGGCGATCTCTCCCACTACTACCTAAGATGAAATCAGCAGTACTAATCTATGTCCAGCATCCTTCACTCGTCGATTGACCTTGCAGTTTATTTTTGAGGTGCGGGAGCAAACGAATTTATTAGGTGCCCAATCAATGCTTTAAGGCAGATGACCTATCAGCTCGATGTTTCGAGTGCCCAAAAAGTCGCTTGTTTGAGCGCATGTGTGAGAGCTCACATCGTCAAGGTAGAGAATGATCCACCTTTGGCAATTGGTTTACTTTTTCAATAATTTCAATAAACACGTCTGGCAAACAAATTAACCACGATACGATATTCTAATGGAATCGCGGAGACATTTCCGAAGAGACTGGCGACAATTTGCTTTGAAATTCTTTTTGTGCGAATAGCTTTTGTAGGATTTGGCTGGTTTTGGAAGATCCATACAGTTGAATGCAGTTTGGTTTCAACCTCATACGGATAGATCCCAGATTGTCAGTTTCTGTGATCTAAAAATGTTCTTTGTTGCTCTGCGATCGAATTTTTTCTTCATCTCTTTCATCTTCATCACTATTTGCACATTATATCTTGGGCAGGTGCATTTGCTAGTAGCTTTATTCGCTTGATCTGTTCGTAGTCCACTTATTTTTGGTCGTTCATAGCCTCCTCAAGAGATTTGTGAACGTTGATGCGGCCGACGTTCGTAAATTTTATTGATTAAAATTGATGAAGGAAGTCTCCATTTTTTGGCTGACTGGGGGCTTACCCCGTGCACATGGTTTTTTAAATAACAGTTGTAATTTTCGCCACATTCCATTTGCAAAACACCATTCCTTCTCCAACTAATTTCCTGTTTTGTTATTTATCAGCCTTATAATCAGTCAGAGCATTGGCCATTGCTGATCGGATTGAGCTATGAAGAAAGATATAACGTTCCATGGGAAAATCCTCAAATTGTTTTGCCGGTTTCATTCGCGTGGTCGTCGTTTTGGTATTAGTCCCATTTGATTTGTGATGAGCGATTTGCAATGCTTTCACTGGAAAGGCTATCAGTCTCTCGCCAACCTAAGGCGATACGCTGCTCATAACTACCAACGTTTTTAGATTAGAAAAGATTGATCCCCACAGCCACCACGTGGAATTTTGATTACATTTCTATCAGTCTGAACATATACGAAAGGTACATATTGTTACATGCTACATGTTTCCCTCCAATTCAATTGATGGCTTTGATATCCACAGAGATATGTTTATTCATCAGATATCTTTATTTTCGAATGGCTATATTCTGGGCTAAAATAAAAATGTAGACATGAGCTCCATCGTTAGAGCAGATTAAATGATAACTGTCAATTGCTGGTGTCGCATGCTATTTTCCAGATTTTATCACAAACAATATAAGGAAGTTAAACACCAATTCAACATTTACTAATCAAAAAATTCGTTTCAAAATAAAACAATTAACTCAAAATCTGGCCAATCCAAGGAGTCTACTTTTGGCATGGAAATTAAAATGTAGATGGGGGCTTTGTAGGGAGCACGTACTTTTATCAAGTTTTCGGTCAGCCAATTCAAATACATGGCCGGCTAGAATCCAAAATTTGACCATTGATGTAACATGGAAAAGAATGATGAGTGTGTTTTTTGCGTCTCGATCAGGAGTAGGTTAGGGCGGGTAGCAGTGAAAACAACAACCATCCTGTTTCAATGGTTGTTGTTTTCAATGCTGCCTACTCAAACTAGCTCTTGATCGAAACTAAAAAAATCGCACTTAATAATTATGCAGCTTTTACGAGCCTTTTTTAATTAATTTTATTACTTTCCATCGAACTTATGTTTATGAGTAGACTGGATTTTGTAAGGAGATGATCACTATGGAAAAAAAATTTTTTTTGGGACTGACGTAGCAAACGCTTCATGTCCAGTCATGAAATAATGCAACTAATTTTTGTATGCTATCTTGTATGCAACATGCTTTCATATACGAGTGGTCTTAGCATGGGAGTAATATGAAACGAAAGTTCTTATAATAAAATGTAGCTTTCAACTCAACCAATATTATACGTAATATAAAAAACCAGAACAAGTAAACAACTGCATGGTTACAGACAAGCCACATTCAAAGCAGGCGCATTTGAAGTACAGAAATTTTAATCAAGAGTCGTCATTTTAAAACATATTTTTTCTTAAAAATCTATGTATAATTTTATTTGAATGTAAACTCCAAACTCTAGCACGAAATATGGATTACAATATATGGTAAATGTCCTTTTCGGCTTTTCTTGCTAAACGGCCATTCTTTTGAGGAAATATTTTCACACTAAAATTTTAATTCGATTTTGCACATCACCAGGCTTATGGCTCGAACTTCGGCTATGAAATTATGTTTCGGCGCAGACGTTACCCTATACGCAACTCCAAAGAAAAAAAGTCGAATAGACTCAAATTGCGAGACCTGAAATTATACTTCTGATACCTGTGGAATCATACTTCTATGAATTTTTCACAGACTATGAAAATTGTTTTACCACTTCTGTAGCATGTCGAGAACGGCAAATGTTTGGTCAAAAATGTCGGGTAACTTGATTCGATAGCGCAATCTAATGACTAAACTGGTAGCATTAGTCTTATTTTCCAAAAACAAAGCGTATCAATAAGTCTTAAAGTGCAGAGAAAACGGTCAAGTAGTTTGGGTAAAGAGGCTTTTGCACAATTATTTTTGGGCTGTCAGATCCCCAACGTAGCTTTGTTAACGTAGCTTTCAAGATGAAAGTGAGCTTTATCACTTGGAATTATATTCTGAGGTCATTCGATTGCATTTCTAACACCCAATCAGTGAACGTTGAAAGATCTCCTTGGTTTTGTGGCTGGAATTCTTGCGTCACCTGGCCTACTAGCCCTTATGTCAAGATATTTGTACAAAATATAGTGCAAACTGGTTTGTGATATCCCCGATTCCTGTGGAAGTCTACGAATGTATAAATCAGCGTTTATCGTAGCGCATATTTCAGCAATCGTGGCTATGTTTCAGCTGCTCTTTTTTTCTATGATGATGGTAAAACTCAGGGAATACCCTAATATGACATTCCCTTGGCGCAATGAAAGTGAACGAAAAGGATGGAGGAATAGTTGAGATTGCAGGAGATGGATAAACAACTGTGGTTTATAGTCGGCGGGGAAAACAGTATCCTCTTGCTGGACGAACACAGATTGGAATCTTCACATCAATCCGGGCATGTTCGATGACTTCGAATAGTTGAGCGAGCGCCAAATATAAAATTGCGACTCTTTATGGACCACCCCGTACAATTCGCATTTTTGCATATGCGATAATCATATATTTTGAATACCATATGTTATATTATATATACTATAATATAATCATATTTTCTCATGTTTTATTATACACATATCATGTCATGTCATAACTTTTTTCCCAGACAATTATTCATACAAAACTCTGCTTTGCTATGTTCATCTTGTGTATTCAGGTAATTATTTTAAGTTATTTTTAAATTTCATCAAAATCAATGAAATTCTCGGTCGATTTCTTTGAGGTTTTTTTTAATAACTGTTAAATAATTATAGCATTTTTTGTGGTTTAATCAGTGTGCTCGTACAATATCGTTTCCCGGCTATGATTTTTGAAAATTGATAGAAAATAACACCAACTGAAGGGCATCATCATGATTATCCAAAGAAGAATCCAATTGCGTTCACTGTCATTGAAAGAAGCAATTCAGTAACGAAAAAGTAATACTAAGAGGACTGAAGTAATTGGTGGGAAGGTTAGTGATGTTCACAAAATAGACCAAAATAAACCATTTTATTAAATTTCTACTATAATGAGTCAACTAATATGTTTCAAAGCTTCCGGAAAAATAATATGTATAAATAGTAAGAAATAATGGAAAACACTTCAGCCGTCATTTCCAATAACATTTTTCGATTTTTCATTTACGTCATAATTTTGTCTCATTTCTGACTGCTTTGAAGAGTGATAGCATGAACGATTATTTACTGCAGTCAACGTTACACGAAAATTAAAACACTCTGCCGACATAGGATTACAAATGTTAGTAGAAAAAATATTACTTACACGATGAGCCGAAACGAGCAAAATAATTCAATTGTTCACAAATTCACAACCAAACGAACTTCCAATATAATACGTAGACAGTTGCTATAAGCATAAAAGAACAAACTAACGATATTTATCAATTAAAAATCAATGAATGTAATAATCATTCATAGATATTCTATAAGACAAAATGAAATATACGTAAATTTGGCCAGGGTAGAGACAGTTGAAATAAAATTAAAAAAAAAACAGATGCTGAAAATATCTTAATACTCTAGGCATTACTTGTAAAAAAAATATAGATAAGGGGCTTCAAATGTTTTAGTGATATGTTCAGTTTTCATATTGATATGCATATGTATTATTCACTTGGATCTCGACAGCTCGTTTCGAGTCCTTTGTAAGAATAACCTCCAAGCAAAAAAAAAATGAGATACCGTTGTTTTGAGTGTCAACAAAGTATCATATAGTTTTTTAGTGAAAATCGCGTTCTAAAAATGCTTCTGAATGTTGTAAAAAGCTGGTTTCTTGAATTGTCTGCATATGATCCTAAGAATTTCCACCAAACCGCTCCTTATTGATGAAATAAAAACTATTGAAATAGTGACAAAATTGTGAAATAAATCGCATATACGTAACAAAAATTAATAATGAATCATAATCAAAAACTTAACCCAAGCACGTATTTGAAATAACCGAATTGCAAAACATAAATGTACTCCTGTGATAAGATTTCGACAGAATTGGAAAGATGTTTGATGTATTCTAGAAAAAAGAGAGAAACCCAATTACAAATAATACCATCCATTTTTCGAATGATGCTTTCAGTGAGGTTCTAATGCAATCATCATTCAATTATCAACCATATACGTATACTACAATCCCAGACGCCAATAGCGTACTATTGAAGATGAAAATAAAACTTGTTAAAATCTTAGCACAACACAATGCTATGTAAAACATACCGGAATATAATTTTAGAGCGAATGGAATATTTGCAAAATCTAGAAAGAAAAACGAGAGAAATAGATCTCACTTCGTAAATGCGTTACAAACTTAATACAAAGTAATTTATAATCAAACGATTTCGAGTGGCACGTGTCGAAATGCAGTTTGAAGATGAATTTGTTCGCCAAGTAAATGCTATAGAACTAAGGCTTATTAATCTTATTGTAATTTTCTCCTGTATTATACGTACAGATAACAAATACCAAATAAATAATAATGTAAAAAGGAAAAAATCGGTTTGTTTCTGGTGTGCAGTAATTACACTCGTATATCATCTAACTCCCATAGAACTTGTCAGCGTTTGTTGAAACGTCAAATAATCCTGTGGTAGGACGAAATTTTGAACACCGTTTGCACTTTAGAACTTAACAAGGCACTATATGTTTTGAAAATGAGAGGAGTTGCAAAACAATAACCCATCAAGGACGTTTTTAAAATCATACCTTAAAGATTTCTCGAACAATGATATTTCGTCTTATAAGTTTCGGTTTACATGGAACCCACAACGATTTTATATTCGTCATTTGAGCCTCCTCCGAGAATTCTATTGAACGCAAGAGTACATTTGACATAACGAGAAGCTTATGCACTCTTATAGTTTTTGCATGAAACACTTATGCTAATTGTTTATATAATTTAGTACGAATGGTATAGAATAGGTAAGTATGGAACAAAAATAACCTAGTAGACATGACGAATTCGAAGGGGCATACTATTGGGGCATCCCATACATAACAAGTTTATGTACATAATACGTTTCTCTTATGTCGTTTCCAGCATCAAATTCCTGTAAAAGTTTACAAGAAGTGCAGTTTACCCTAAATTTCAGTGCAAGTTTTCAAGAGTACATCCGAAAATCCATAATGGGAAATGTCTATAAGTCACGGATTTGCTGAATAGAATATTTTGCAAAAAGTGAATGTGTGTTCCTATTTACTACCACGACTCCGGAATGAACCTTTTTTGAACCAAATAGTAACTGCCATTGATAACTTCAACCTCCGTATGTTTGCGTTGGTAGAGATGCGCCTGGACCTCTAAGTACTCAGGCTAAAACTTATCATTGCACTAATAACAGCCTGTCAAAGTTTCTCAAGATCTTGTAAAGAAATACAGGATCAATAGTAAGGAAAAAAACAGCTATTCTTTGCATAAGCGTTAAATTTCAGACGAAACTTTTTTTTCTATGTTAATGCCCAAGCTCCGGGGATAACACTTTGAAGCGAATGCTTAGCTATGGTATTAGGGAGACAAATATGAGAGAAGCTGATTACAATTAATTTCACTCTTATTTAAGGACCGCACTTTGTTCCTGTGGAGCGCCGGTATTATGCCCAATCGCCGACTATTAAGACAACCTTAGACAAATAAATACAGCCATGAGCCTACGGCGGTATTCGAACTCGCCACTAGCAGATGACACCTTTGGACTGGCACCTTAACGAGCAGAGCTACACCTCTTAAACTGTAATAATTCGATTCCTGAGTCGTGAAAACACCCGACATTCACAGAGGAAATGCTCCAAAAAGTCAGTCTTTTCTAGGCAGGATGAGCAAAGGTCATTCTGTACAGCACCTGTTCAGTGCATGTATCCTGCTAGGCAGTTGTTTCCAGTCAGTATGCCTATCATGGCTCAGTATACTTTCCTACTCTTGTTGTGGAGGAATTACGCAGTCGCATGTTTGGGCAGTGAACGGAAGACCTTAGACATCAAAAGACATCGATCTCTCTTTGTGGGCAACAACTAGCTACTTCCAAAAAAGGAAGTGTGGAGATGCATGGACGCACCCAAGGTGGGTACAGGGCACTGTTGTGGAAACGCTGCTCCTTACTTTACAAACTCCTCAATAATTGCCTATCTTTCAACACGACAGATTAAATGCACCTTATTGAACTTGGTGACAGATTTCAATCGTGCACTTCACTCTTCAAGAACTTTTGAAGTAGTCGAGGATTTGCGAACCGATATCCACTTTTCAAAAATTGCCCAACAGGAAGCTCGCAGGATAGCTAATGTTCCTGCTTCTGAAATAGAAACATGCTCTCCGAGAGAAGAAACCCGCCTGTTATTCGAATGAGGCAGATGCACACTAGCTCAGATCTTTGAGCCGTCCGTTAAAAAGATCTTAGAGCATCCCGTCAGACAGACATCTGGGAGCTCCTGGACACTCCTGCTCCAGAAGATTACTTTGTATTCTCTCCCAAAAACCAATAACAGCATTTGAGTGTAAGAGAACATAGCAAAAATCGGAGAGAGTTTACGCATCGAACACCTAATACAGGGGAGAGACCAAAATTGAATCTGGTTTCATGAATTTTGCCACAGATAGGCGTTTCCTACCAATAGGCGAAGTTGAGTTAGCTTACGGGCAGATTGAAAAGCATATCGAAAGCCATACCGAAAGTAGTATTCTCTACACCAGTGCTACCCAATTAAATACTTCTTTTCAGCGTGGCTTACTTCTAGTGAGCATGCAATAGCTCCACAATAGTCTATCACATCGCGAATGCGTGCATGATATAAGTTTTTCTGATTGCTACGTAGATTCACATAACCACATGGATTTCAGACCCAATGTATTGTCCTAGATTATTGAAACCATCTGAAAGTTAATTTTTTTTTGGTTGTTAAAAAAATTTCGTTTTCGCAGTATTTACTGTGAGGCCGTGTTCACTAACTGTTAATTTAGCCCATGTGCGTAGTGTGCCTAGACATAGCTTTTTGCCACACAGTCATTTCAATGCCCTTAAATATTCCCATCGTATACTCACCATTGGGCATCGCTCCCTCAACTCTGTAATCCAAAAAATGAAAGGTCGACTCTTCGCTGGTACGCATGTTGCTGATACGCATGTCACTGATACGCATGTCACTGGTACACATGTCTATGGTACGCATGTCGCCCATCATTCAAGAGGTTAAACTAAAAGCGCTCTAATGCGTATGTGTTATTCAACAACCTTTTAAAGTCATTTTAGAATAAACGAAGCTAATGTGATCGGCCTAAAGTTCCTTGGATCTGAATGGTCATCTCTCCTTTTCTCCTCAAAAACTACCTTAACCTGTCGCCAAGACGACGAAACATTTTTCAGGGCAAGGCTCCTACCGCTGCAAAGGATAGAGGTTTGGTCAGAGCTACAGATGCTTTCTGCGTTTCGATCACCGGAATACCCGGAAAGTGTTTTCCAAGTAAAGATTGCAGAGGCTTCTATTTGGACTTCGTAAAAACACCATCGAAGCTTTTAAGAGAGCTTAAGCCAGTGACACGCACGGCGATTCGACCGAAGCGTGTCTCGAGATGAAAACTCAGTCGGTATAATCGTGCATTGCTTGAGCATTGTGATGACACACACCGTGGTTTGGGCCGCCTCTCAGTTTTGGAACCGAGTCGGAGAGATAACTCACCGACTCGGTTCTTCGAGCGTTTTCCAATTTTCTCATAGCAACGAAATCCAATCGAGCTAACATTTTCAGGAAGCATTGATGAATGCATGGTATAAACGCTTCTGGAAACCGCTGTGTGAGTGTCACCCTCGAGAAAAACCGACGCGTTAAACGTTTCCGTTGAACCTCCGTGTGTGTCATTGGCCTTAGCTAATTGATATAAAGCACACGTGGTAGCCACTGCACTACGGAAATTAAAGTTTCATTAGTGGAGCATCAACCAAACCAACAAAAGGGCCTCCATTTTTGCTCTTGCGTAATACAGATCCTCTTCGAGAACAACGAAAAGCAAAAGCATATTCTTATCCGGATTATGTGAGTGCCAGGGCATAATCAACGAAAAAGCCAACGAATTAGAGGCGAGAGGTCCACGACCTAAGAATCGCTTATGTTTTACTGTACAATGGTCACTTGTTGACACCACAAGCAAACTAGATGCCGCCATTTGGGCCAAACTAAAATCCCAATGGGAAATTAGGACGGACTGTAGGGTAGCCAGAGCACCATGGATGTCACCCTGTTTATGCTTAAATAGGAAACTGCTCAAGCTTAGCAGAAATTGCTTCAGAGCAACTGATGGCCTGCTCACAGGACACTGCCTTATTGCATGTCATGCGAAAAAATAGGAGTGACATTCACCAGTTTCTGCAAGAAGTGTAAGATAGAAGAGGACACCATCGAGCATATCCTCTGCTATTGCCTGGCCGTAAATAATAAACACCTCCAGGTTTTCGGTTTTTTCAACTTTCAAGAGCAACAGAATTGTCTAGTTTCGTTATGTTGGGTCAGCTGATACAATTTAGCGGCGTGGCTACTTAGTTATAGCTCTAACTAACCGTCTTGCTGCATCTACTCTAGCTGATCGGATGGGCCTCCTAATAGCTTCATATTAAGTCTATATTCAGAGTGCTCAACTAAGATTCTATAGATTTTGGCAACGTTTTCCTACTACTAGGACAAGCTCAGTAGGATACGCTTTTCAACATTAAGTAAGAAAAAAAATAGTGGGCAAATTGGAGCTTGTATTTCGGTCGGTCAAAATATTAATATCAGGAGCCGTCACTGCTTCTTTGATTAGTTGGCTAATTCTGAGCTTCCTCGCCATTTCGCAATTTTCTCCAATCGAAATTGGATGCGAATTATTGTCATACTAGTCCGATTGGATATATATTAATTAAAATTGAGTGGCCGCATTAAAATTGTCGATTTAGGATATTTTATCTTGTTACCTCTTTATTCCAGAATGTCAGGTCAGTTTCTCGGAACCTGTGTACTTTTTTGAAAGGAAAATTAAGGGGTTAAGTGTGATGGAAAATGGATTATGAACGGCAAAACAAGACGCACGTATCAGTGATTATCGCTGACTGTTCGACGTAAGCGTGCAACGCTCGTGAACAGGAAGGACAATGGATGACTGCATACAGCGGCACTCAACATGAATACCCTAAATGAAATAGGCTGGGAAACTGCCTCATTCAGCATATTCTGCTAGAGTTTCACCTTCAGATTTTCATATTTTCCTGGCGGTGGTTATCTTTATGCGAAGATGACAATTCGTCAACCGTGAGTCCTTAAAGTACGCCCCAGTCGGAGCGACGAGCGCATTGAGTCACGAAATTTGTTTGAATTAATTTGCTTTGATCACTGTTTGACATGGAAATGCCATATGTGAAGGATTGCAGCGTGCTGCTTGACTCGATGCTCTTCTCGGTCCAACTTAGCCGTAGATTAGAAAACGGAATAGTAAAAAATGTTCAATTAGCAAAAAGAGAACTATCGCCTTAACATTGGCAAAGAGCTTTAGATTGTAATGGTGACTAGTTTCAAGACTAAAAATTAGATCTTTTCTTCAGGAATATTATACGTTTAATTTTGTCAAAACCGACAGTTTCATTGCAACAACCCAATAATTTGTTTCCTGATAGTAGATAAATTTCGTTGTGCGATATTGAATACGAAATAGCAATATTGCAGCTAAATGCAATATTCAACTTCTAAGGAAGGCATCCGATTTGGAATTTATATTATTTATGCTCTTGAGTTTGTAAAGTAAAGACCTTAAAACGTCAATTCACGAAAACTATAAAACTATTGCTGAATTCGTAATCTTTACGTTCGCTAAAAATCAAAAGTGGAGTTTTGATGCAATATTACATCACGCAGTTCATGCATTTTTACTTTACTGGCTTATCCTTTCGGTCTTCAAGCTCCTCAAACTTAAGATCATTGCATTTTTTGTGGCTTATCTGCATAAAGTCTAATAACTTTGATGTCATGGCAAATGTTGATTCATCCCTTTTCAAAATATCTAAGTTTTTAACAAAAACAAAATATACTTCTAGGATTTCGGGACTCAGCAGTTGAACGGATTTAAAAGACAAATTATTTGATTCAGATCACATCTCTCAATCGACAACTTTTTATAATTGCTTTCAATTCAATGTGTGTGAATGTTTAATAACTGTAAGAAATATTCCATTTTCTTATGTGGTCAAATAGCATAACATTTCATTACTAGTTCAGTTTCATATTCAAGTTTTGCGGGAACTACTAATGTACGGTACAACCAAATGGAAGTTGTTTCTTCTACCAAGTCGTTTCAAAGAAAACGGTAGGTGAAACGACCCTCGTATCTTTACACAGTATTCATTAACAGTCTTTGCAGTTGCCCTGCCTTTTACAGAGAATAATGCTACTAAACGAAAATATACTACTAAAAGAAACGCAGTCTTCCCTATCACTCGATGCGCCTGAATCATTTGTCGTGCCAATTTTGCAATGGTGATAAGGCAAAACAATGAGTTATGCGTATGGAAATTGTGCAGACACCCAAGGGCACATGCTGTTTTTATTTTTCATAAACCTCATTCGCCATGCAATTTCACCCTATTATGCATACGACTGAAGAAATTGAAATGTACAAGTTCACCTTAATAGAAACATAATTTTCACATTTTGCATATCATGAAATAGTATGTGTGCCTCTGCTTGCGCCTGGGGGAAAATGATGCCACAAATTTTATTTATGAATTTTATTTATGAACACTACGATTTCATCCCTAATTTTCAAGCATAAATTTCATCCAAACAAAATGCAAACAGCTACCGAAAATCCTATCGGGCAAATTCCATGTCGAAGCTGAAGAGGTGGCATTTCTGCGAAGGGTTGCCTCTCTCTTACGCCAAATTTCTGCGCACAAAATATCAGTTGAATTAAGAACTATAAGCTTATGCGATGCGTTATGTAACTCGATATTCGAGTATGTTCGACGTTCGAATACTGCCGCGTCTAAAATTTTTAGGATGGGTAAAGAAGGTGCAGAAGGATAATGCTCTGTAAATGTACCAAAGTGCTGTCTATACATTGAACTTCAAGCTTAATCTATTCATATTGGTCCTTTTCTATGTAAATGTATCTCCTCTAAAGCTATGCAGAAACTGGACATGAAATAAAAATCATCAGTTTGCATTTCATTTTCACTTTTAAAACCTAATTCCAAAATGTTATCGACAATGGCAGCTCTTTCAACACCTTCCAACTTTTCATACCTTTCCCTGCATCCGAAACATTTTCCTCCAATCTCCTTCTAGAGATTCTTTGTGACTCCACAAAAACACCATGTTACAAACTCCCCCACACCACCGAACCTGCTTCCTCAGCATCGATTCTACTGTGCTATTGTCGTGAGCAGAGATGCTTTTTAAAAGGTCCGTCGGATCCTTTAGCCGTGCTTTTCGCTGCAATCTCTAAAAAATGTTGTCTGTATTTATAAGATTCCGACGTACGTGTATAATTGTGTGTGGGCGAACATACGATGGGCGCAACGAGACGAGACGAGACGAACGAGATGGGACGGGACGAATGTGTGCAATGTTCGAGCTTTGTAATATAGGAGGGTGAGCTAGAAATGGTGAAATGGTATATCCTTGTACGTGCCAAGAAAACGAAAACATATTTGTTCATCAGAAAACAGAAAGAAAAATATTATGCCTGAGCTTTGTCTGGAATTAATTAAATTTAATGAAACGTTTTGCTACTGTATGTATATTCTGTATTTCGTGATCTGCAGTTCGACTCTATGAAGGCTCAGAGTTGATAATTTATCGTATGGACCTTCGGCCGTAGACGTACTGTTATGATGGAGAAAAATTAATTAATCGCAATAATATTATATATTAGGTGGAGCTAATCGATGTCAATGTCTGTGCGCAGGGTAGAGCCATTTCCCGGAGCATGATTTTAGATGCCATATGCTACTTATCGTATTGGCTTAATGACATGCTGAGCTGTCGTTTAATAAGATTGGTTGAATTCACTGTGACCTATCTTCATTGCTGATTCTGACTAAAGAATTAATTAATGAGCATCAAATCAAAGATATTTTCGAGATAGCAGATATGGCGTTGTATCGGTTTTGCCGTTGTGATAGCCCATTTGATAAAAAACATTTGAATAGCAAAGCGTGTGTAGGATGTCCTGCCGCGGATATATGTGAAAGATTTGGTAGCTATAAGTGTTCAATGAAATCAAAAAAATACCTTCAATCGAAATCGCACTAAGAAAAACAAAGCTTTCACATTTAACTTGACTAAAGGTGACTATTTCAAATATTAACTCAGCATAATCCATTGCGAGATGTATTGCCCTTATTCTAGTTTACTTAAAATTCTGGGTCGAAACGATTCCAACAAATTTCCCGCCTCGAAAATACAAACGAAAAGCATGTATTTAGATAACATTATTAATAGTATTGATTTTTGTTATCACTTTGCAACTTTGAGTAGTTCTAATGCTTGTAGATTTCAGCCATACGCTTGATTCGTAGCCATTTTTAAGTACACAACAAATACATTACATATATGACAGATAACTACTAGGTCTTGTTGCTGGTCTATGAATTGCTAAGCCCAGTTGGGGGCACACATTGATATTAGGGAGACCTTAATAGCAGCACCCAGCAGCGCACAGTGCAAAGCGTTTGTATTCAGAACGTAGGCAATTTATACAGTGGCTGCCATGTAATCCTGTTTTCCGTAAACGAAAAAAAGTGTATTCCACACAATCACAATAAAAAAATTTAGCTTTAAGTACGGAGGTCAAACTAAAGATGAAGTTAGATGGCTTCAGTATTTGCCAGATTCATATTCATAAAGTCAACATAAGTATGAAAATTCGATTGATGGTTACTTAGGTTCAATAAACCGAACTTGAAGAAATTCATTTTCTTATGAAGTAAACTACAAATCCACAGTCTGTTTAAAGTAAGCATTTTAAATTATAAATCCAGCTCCTTCTTTATTTTGACTACAGTATAATTTTATTTACAAGCTGATCTGAAAATGAAACCAATTAGAGCCTCCTTAACATTCAATTTCAACATTCCAGTGTTCAAATTATACCTTGGTCTAGTCTGCACATCTTGCTTTACTTGCATATGCTTTTATGGGAAATTCGATTGACTGAGCCAATTCAGTCAATAATGAATTTATTCTCATATGCTATTCAAAAGTTTTCTGTCGGTTTCAATGACTTTACACTATTTTAGGATCGATATTATCCTTGTTCATAGAATTATTGTTTCTTTTGGCTCTTAAATATGATACTTGTTTTTTTTTTAAAATAGCTTTATATCAATTTTATGCTCACAAGTCCTTTGTTTTCGAATGTGTGTTAATGAATTCCGCCTGTGATGGTTTTTATTTAATTTAGAAAAACATAGTTTTACAATTTCGTTGCAGCTTTCTTAATACTGTGTGCGAATATTTTTGCTACACCATTTTCTGCCCAAACGAATCAAAATCACCCCCTTGAAATGCCTCCAACGTTCGTGGTTTTTCACACTTGACATAGTTACACGCTTCTACTAACTATTGCGCAGCACATAAAGATGATGCATATATAACAATGCTAATTGAAACTTATAGATAGAGGATCGTTTTTCTACCTCATATTTAAATATGAATCAACTTAGACAAAGATTGAATGGCGCATTAGAGACAAAGTTATAAAAATTATAGTTCAAATAATTTACTTCATTTGCTTTACTTTGCTTTATATATTGCTATGGAAATTAAAAATTAAAATAAATGCAAATAATTTAAAGCATATACTAAGCCAGCTGGTGTCCCATTAGGATTTTGTCTAAATTCAAGGATTTTGTCTACTACTTGTAGGTAGTATACCCACATAGCTCTTGCATCTAAAAGCTTGAGCTTGCCAAATACCTGTTTCTAGATCCTAATTTTATAATTGTTTCTCTTTAAGACCAGATAAAATCATTCTATTAGTTTACTTGAAAGATATTTTTAAAATCAACTAATAAACAAACATAATTTAATAAAAAAATAAAACTAATTAAGAAAAAAGATGCAATAGAATCGTACTTAAAGTATAAGGTGAGAAAATACGTCAATTTATTATATATATTTCATATATTTATTGTAATTTATTATATATTATATATATATATATATATATATATATATATATATATATATATATATATATATATATATATTTTTGTTGAAAGTTGTCATAAATTAGCAGACTTGACAATTATTTTCTTCGCATCTTCTTCTTAAATTATATCCCAATGAATTCAAATTCAACCTCCTCATCCAGTTAGTGCTAGACATTCATAGTTTGAACTTAGCTATGGACAATGGACAATGATCACATGCCAAATTTTGTGTTTACCTAGCTGTGAGTAGATCTCTGAGTCAAAGTGGGAGCAAGTTATTCAGAAATCTCTTTTCGTATTGTTGCATTCACCCAGGACACCTTTCCATCACATAAATGGATCTAAGCATATCTATCCCAACAAATAGGCAAAAGCCAACCAGAGCATCCTGGCTACCGAGACGTGAATATTCGAGCAAAAATGAGTTTTTAATGGTTGTCCAGAATAGCCTAAAAACTAGCAAAAGTAATGAAAACAGTTTGGAAGGCGCTCCTACCAATAAATAATAAAAAAAAATTTGTGAGTTGTGAAAATGTTTATAAACGAGAACATTCTCCAATGATCAGTTCAATGAAAGCTTATTTCGTTTCAATTAAACAAACTGTTTGTAATTCAAAACGTAGAGAAACACAAGTCTACAAACAGCGCTTTGAGAAAAAAGTTCAAAAATTGGTGTCAGAAGTTGGATACTTTTTGCATTTGTGAATCAATCACGCATATTTAATCGGTTTTTGGAAGTGTTAATTTGTGAAAAACGTGGAAAATCAAGAAAAAGAAGCATGCGGACTAATTAAGATATGAGAGATTGTAGTTTGGTGACTTCTGTCAAAACCTGTGATCATCGTTTGAAACAGCTTGGACTTACAAAAAAAAAATGCTGCAATTCGTAAGCGAGTTGATGTTGGCTGAGTAGAAAATAGAGTTTCGGAAATGTGATTTTCTGACAAGAGTAAAAAAACAAACCCCTGTTGTCATAACTTGGGAAGGTTTCGAGAGCGGAAGGCATCGATCCGCAAACATTTGAATTTCCAGATGTGGAAACGGGTAAGAGCAAAGTAGCATAAAAAAGAATTCTATAATGGATTTACTATTTTTATTTTACTATGGCTTTCAACATGATGCAATAAGCTGTGACCATGAAGGAGCAATTATAGAAGAAACTTGATCAGCAAGCTCTGCCACTTGCTCAAGATATCAAGAAACAGTTTCAGTGGTAAGCTTTGAGCAGGCAAAGCGAGGAATAATCAACAGGATTCAAGGGAAAATTGTAGCAGCAATTATAAACTCAGGGTGCAGAAGGGAAAGATTTGCTAGACAGCCAGGCTGCAGAAGTGAAAGGTTAGGCACTCTGGGTGTGCAAAGCATCGCAGCAGCTCGTAAAAGTTGAGGGAGAAATTGATATGGGGTAGTTTGAAACAGAGCGGAGAGATGTTACAACAGCTGGCTCAGGATATTGAGCGTCTGACACTCCTTTACTATCCTATGTCATATTCGGATTCCAATCAAAATGAAACGGCAAGAAATACGTTTGCCCAAAAGTTGCGCGATGAGGTATTTCAACAGGCTCTTCGCCTCGCTGATAAGCGGATGCCAAAACACTCGTTGGCGTATGCTTTGACTAACGAATCGGTAAAACAGGCATCTCAAAGAAACATCATTGAGGTGTACGATGAATGCCTGTGAACAACTTACACCCAGGAACAGAAATAACCAAAGAATGGAGAACGAGTGGAGCGCCTCAATGCTGGAATATTGGAAAAGGAGCGTTTGAGACATGATTGTTGGAAGAAATGAAAACTTGTTGGAGTTATGATTGTGGTAGAAAATATAAGCTCAGATAATGTCAAGGATGGCAAAAAAACGGCGAGCTCAATGGAAAAGAAAAGGCACTCATTTCTAGAGAGTAGCAGCAAAATCAGTAGAAACCAAGTTTGGGGAGCAAAAGTTGACCCAAAAAGCTGATGCCCCTAAAACTTGTCTGCAAAGGAAGCATACCAAAATCAGCACCGGAGCTTCTTAGTTGATCTTGGAGGTAGATGTATGTAGATATATGTGGCCAAGCCCTGCTTTATTTGAGTTTTGAAAGTTTTTATATATGTGAAAGATTTCAAATGATCAGTGTAATAAAAACGTGCTTAGTTTCAATTAAACAGACTGTTTGTAGTTAAAAGCGCAGAGAATCACAAGCCCATGTATGGTGTTTCAAAAGGAATAAAACAGTAGAATATAATCATTCCACTCTTGTAAAGAATGTTTATGAAATGAAATTTCTACAATCTTCAAACGCAAGATCCACAAAAGTCAATAAGCAAGTCTTTATTATCTTATTGTCAGCATTGAAATTGCACACGATGTCATTTTTGGAAGTCATTACTTCTCTTTAAACTTAAATTGTCCAAATACATAATAAAATTCAAATGCCATTTAGGTATTTATATTAATTTGTTTTATAATAAATTTTCGAAATGGCCTCAGTAATTATGAAAAAAGCTGTACATGTGTTAGTATAAGATATCATTGTTAATGCTCAAAAATCGATTTCCATTTGTGAGTTTCAAAAATTTCCAAATTGTAGTTCCAAAAATTTTTAGTGAGCGAAAATGATTTCACATTAGAAAACGAAATGAAATAAGAATATTGTCATGGGAATACACAAATGAAGATTAGATTTAAAAATTTTCCCCTATATATATAAAAAAATTAATTCACATAAAAAGAGTAAATAGAATTTACTTCCAAAGATGTAACGCTTTCCTTATAACTCCCTGAAATAGCTTCAAACGATTTTTAAGCTGTAATATTTTTTTATGTTTTTGTTTACAAGCGCGATTTAGCTCAATTAAGTAAAGTTGTATCTCTAATTAAGTAGAGTTGTATCTCCTACCCAAAACTAGGTCAATTCAAGCCCAGTATATAATTATAGTAGATCATACATAGCTAGATTCGAAACACGATACCAGCTTATGCCTCAAACAAAAACCTTTCAACTATACACGCTTTTATACTTCAAACATAATTTATACCAACAATTATTAACACGCGTTATTCTTTAAAATCTCTAAATAAAATATCAAGGAGATTAATATACATCATTTAAGATAATTATAAAAAATTATGATGTGTCTCGCTGTCTGATGGATATTTTGAGCCTCACATCTAAACCTTTTTCGATGGGAGGACCGACACCAATTCTTGATTGTGTATGTTGTACAAAAAGCAATTTCACGTATCAACAGCAGTAATACGCAATATTTGTTTGAGAGTTAGTTTTTCATCAGTCATTAAAACTCTTCACACTCGGGTATCCCTGTGGTGTTGTAAACAAACTTTATCTTCTAAGCAAATCGCATATAACGAGCAAACTTATTGTGAAAACGTTTACTTTGTTCAATCTTCCATTTCGTAGTCCCGCTGCTACGATTGAGCTTTGTAGATGTACATTACGAATCTACGTATATTTGCTATTATTACGCAAAATTCCCGACAGTGGCCATTACGAAAAACTTTCATATCTCATAGCGAACAACTACAAACATTTCCTAATAGTAAAAGATCTTTCTTCAGCATTTTCGTTCGCAATCGAGATAGGTGACGTCTTCACAAAAAGCACCCAAGAAATCTGTCCACGTACTGAATGACCATATAAAAGTAGAAACGTAATTTTCACATTCTCATACGGGAGCAGAATATGATAGTTTCAGGACTAGCACATGAAATTGTGCCCATGAGATCGCTTTTAGAATTGTCGTCCTGTATGATTGCAATCGATTCGAAATTTTTTGATGCTGTGACGGAAACATTCTATCCGTCGTATTTATATAGCGATCCGCAACAACAAAGACAATCGAACAGGGAGTCAGTACTGACAACAGGGCTGCGTCAGATTGAGTTTGACTAGACATCTCAAGCACATGAGCCTCCGAGCTTACTAAGTTAAGCTTGCTAATTGTCTTGTATAAACCTTCCTTTTCACAATTGTTTTTTACTTTGAGCACTTATAGCCACTTAGGTATCTAACACTATTATATGCTCAAATATCCGAAATATTCCAAAATATGCTTTCTTTGAGCTACAAGACTTTCGATTCCTACTGTCCTTTAAAGGTTAATTTAAATACACTTGAAACGCAACAGTTCCAAGCATAGCAGCCACCTGCATTCGACAACTTGGGAATCGCAAACGATCTGTTTAAAAATTGAGTAAATAACTCCGCGGAAGTTTATAAAAATGTCACATCCTGTTATTACTCCAAGCAGTCATGTACAAATTAACACTAACGTTAACGTAACTGTGCAGGCTTTCATGTTCCGTTCAAGAGCCCATTTCGTATAATTTAAAACGATGATGACACATTTCTTCACCAAGATCCAAAGCAGTTCAACTGCACATTTTATGTTTACATGTCTTTAGAGTACATAATATCGCCTCAAAGATGGCATCTTATCCATGTCTTGGATACGAGAAGGGAAAGTAAATTACACCGTAAATTAATTGTTATTGACAGCTAGAATAAGGCATTGTGCCACTGACAAGGGAGATGAGAGGTTATATCGCCATCCTGATCTTAATGGCAGGCATCGAGCGAAATGGTAAAAGGACATGTAGCGCCATGCCGTTGGTATAGTTAAGTTTCCTTCGCTGGGGTGCCTACTTTCATCAATCACATCAATGTAAAGTTGTGACACAGCAAATGTTTTTGGTTTTCACGCTTGCTTTTATTTTACCAGATCTAGTGTTATCGAAATTTAGATTTATCGTTGGGCAAAATTTCAATACCTGCGTTTTTGAAAATTGTGTGGCATGTAGCCATTTTCAATTTGTACCATCCATTTGCGTTGGGTACCTTTTTAAGGGAAATGTTTGCACATGCCATCGAAACGTTCCCGTATAATGTGGGAATGAGTTTAATTTCTTCTAATCTTCAAGATGAGTTGAGTTGCGCGATGCTGTAAATTGGAAAAGAAAAGATGTCGACAGGTAAATAAAATTCAATGGAAGCAAATGGCTAATGTATTATAGCTGTGCGTTGAATGTTGAGAGTATTCGAAATTGGGATATACTCGTAGGTACGTACTGCGATTGTATGATGATATTGTGAATCATCCGCATTTGCTTGGCTTGATATTTAAATTTAGGAAATTGATGTAGGTGCAGCACCGGCATTTGCTTTAATTCACTCTAGGAAACTTTAAAATACATAAATCAAGGGATTTTATCAGTTTGAGAAGCATTTCAAGAATAAAACTGTTATTGAATTTTTCGTATATACGATTCGGATGAAAGGCACAAGGATGGAACAGTGAGTTCAAACATAAGGCAAATTGCAGCTGTGCTACATTTTGTCCACACACTGTGAATGCGCTAGTTTTTTATAATTGAATTTTCATCATTTTGTCCACGCATTGTGAATGAGTTAGTTTTCTATAATTGAATTTTCATTATAGGTGTTATTTTAATATGGAAGCTTAAACCTGCTGCAAAACTTTTATATGCTGAGTCGCTATCAAATTGTATTTGATAATTTGTTTGCTTGATCAGTTAATGAATGATCAGCATTTGTGCTATTCACGTGAGCCAAAATCAAACATTTTTTGTGATTAATTTTAGGAATAACATCGGGTAAATTGTAAACTTACAGGAATTTTTGATTTTACATATATCAAATCTTTGTCCCTCCGCATCGAAAATTAGTTTCCTGTGAGCTTTTAGAGTAGTTCATCCAAAAAAGCGAAAAAAATGCATGAATCTTTTTTGTCTGTTCAATTACCTATATACATATGTACCTCAACTTCTCTCTGTGAACATTTGCAAATCAATTCGGTCTTTTTATATTCAATTTATAATGTGAATCATTGCATATACCTCAAAAAATATTTCACCACATACGATTGCATGCAAAATCTGTTGCCTGTAATGCATTTTGTTAGTAGATCTTGCAGTCATGACATAACAAAAATAATTAAAAAGAATTGACCGATTTTCTTAGAAAGTCATAGTCATAGAAAGTCATACAGTTTGGCTTCTTATCTACATTATACTGACGAAAGATATAAAGAATTATACCAATTTTTAACCCATGTTATATGTAAATCCATTTTTATTCATCGACAGATATCTATCAAAAGACGGCGAAGTTTCCATTTGCTGCAAAATAGAAATGAAAGAAGCACCAGGTAACAACCAGTAGTAACTATCACCACCACTCGCTCCCCGACGAAAACGACGCCAAAATTGCTTTATTACAAAAGCGAACCAAGGCACCACCACTTTATCTCAGTGAAAAAACAAGCAATAGCTTAGCCACCATGTTGGTGTCAATTAAAGGCAAAAACAATTTCCAAATTGCACCGCTAAAACGTTACCAGGTCTCTGGAACCCAAATCCAGGGTTTTTTGGAAGAAGTCTTCTGGAAGGTAGAAAAATTTTTACTTTCCCAGTGTCGTTAGTACGAAACATATCAGTTGAAA
This sequence comes from Nemotelus nigrinus, assembly GCA_947369275.1. Classification (NCBI taxonomy): domain Eukaryota; kingdom Metazoa; phylum Arthropoda; class Insecta; order Diptera; family Stratiomyidae; genus Nemotelus; species Nemotelus nigrinus. The sequence goes on from OX376374.1 coordinate 122,437,751, forward strand.
ATCTGCAAATTATAGTCAGCAATAATTAAGAGTATAGAACTTGATATTGATTAGATGAAATTGGAGCTATTGTTTAGATTAAATTAACGCTCTTGGTTTTTTTGTGAAATCCATCATAAATAGGTTTGGCAATTGCAAAAAGTTAGCTAGTCTTGGAAGAATAGAAACCTGATGTCAGCAAGCACAATGTGGGTATAAGTCACAAAATTTATAGCCTGCGATATCTTATGCACTGCAGAGCGTAAACGTAAAGACTCCGTACAATATGCAACTTGCCAGGATTATGGCCACACTAAACTCAATTGTTTGCTTTCTTGTGTGTGTTTGTGTGTTATTTGTGACAAATTTGTGTGATAAGAGTGAAAAAGAACCTGAAACTAAAAAAAATGCAGTAATTATAATAACAACCATCCGGCAAAATACAGAGGATTCCTAGTTTTCCAGTCTATTAAATTAAAGATGAACTCATCTCAAAACCATGCAGAACAGGTTTTGAATATTGTAGCCAAAACACCAACCGCCATGCCAAGGACTATTGTATCACCATCGCTAGTAGATACTGACATCAAATAATTCGACGCAATCAAATTTAATGCACACGGCCTGTTGAAACTACAAAGCAGCTACATTCATGAACTTTTTTTCCAAGTTTTAAACAATATGATTTGGTTCAAAACGACGATTAGTAACAGGATATAAGAAATACTTGATAGCCAAAACATGTTAATCCAATTTCTTTAGAGCAACACATGAAATCATCCAAGTTCAGCCATTGGGATGCGAATTGTCCAGCATTAGGTAGACATAGACTGCTTTGCATGAGCTTCATTTGATATGTTTCTCATATCGGAAAACTATACTCATTCCCCAAGAATTCTTTCCGAAAAGTCAGCGAAAATTGCATTCAAGCTATAACAATTTGTCTACAGAAACAGTGGAGTGAGAGAGCGATTGTAATTTCGCCCAACTATTGGCCAACAACATTTCAAAACCAATAATCGACTAATAATTTCGACTCGTATAGCTTATGGGTAAAGCACTTTTCGAAACACTACAAACTTATTGGCCGTCGGACATCAATAAAGTTCCGGTCAAACTTTACAATCTCGAAGAGAAAAACCCTCATTTCGCAAAATCAGAAGTATTTTTTGTTTTATTTTTATTTAGTTTTTCTGCAGGTCACCACCAACATAAGCGCGACTAAACAAAGCTTTTAGAGAGCTCAGGCTGGCAATTACGAAGAAATTTTACTCATTCTTGGAGAACCTTACTGCCACTAATAATACAGAAATATGTCCTGTCGAAAGCAGTCAAAAAAATTTACAAACTCACCGCCATGGGAGCTCCATTATGACCTGCAAATGAAAAATAGGTCAGAAGTGACACAGCGAAAGCCACTACCTTCGTAGCTCACTTAGAACAGGTTTTTACACCTTTCGTCACGACGACATGCGACTTTCTATCTGATTTTAACGCTCAAGACTCAGTTCCAATCAAAGCTTTGGATAAGAAGGTGCTCTTCTTGGCCTTAATACCAAAAAAATATGCTCAAACAATTGCCACTGATCGTATTCTCTTGGCTTTCTAACCATTCAACAGGGCCGAAGAATCTTCCAAACATTAAAGTAACAATCGAAGAACAGAAATACTGCTTATTAGTTCTTTTAGATGTAACTCAAGCCTTGGGCAAAGACTGGTACGAATGGTTGATCTTCAAAAGCAAATCACACGGAAAAAAAATTTAGTATATTTTACCCAATTTTATGTATCACTTATCCCATGTGCATAGGGTATATATGGACAGTGACCATTTATAGTATTTTAAAACATAGTTGCATAGTAGAACGCTATGAGATATTTTAATATAATTTATGGCTAAAGTTTCCATAAGTTATAGGACTTTCGTCTGAGAATCTAGGCGAACGTAGAAATACATAATAGTATTTCTTACAATAATTTATTTGATAACATACAAAATTATTTCGATTCCATTAACTAAAAAAAGTGACACTTCAAGAATAATAGAATAATTGATATGGACTTCTCTCATATGTGTGTTCCTACCACCATAGCTAAGCATTCACTTAAAAAGGTAATCTCCCGAGCTTTGGCATTAGCACTATGAAACACCTACTCGAGAGGAAAATGATCCTCACGGACGGTGCATGCTGATAGAGTGATAGAAAGAATGGAAAAAAGGAGGAAAAAAATACCAGAAAACAGTTTCCCGCCTGAAATTGTGCCATCGACATAATTTTTAATATCTATTTACATACAACGTGCAACGTAATATAAAGACTACACAGCATAACATGAGTATGAAGTATATCGAACATAGAACCGAACACCGAAATTGCTATGTGGCGTATGAAACTTCTATGATAAAATAGGAGACAACACTTAGAACCTAGATACAACATTAGATCAGAAGCGTTACGATACCTTTTCCAATGGATACCATATTGTATGGCTGGAATTATTTTAATAATATGAACAATGCATATAAAGAAAATTAAAGTTTGTTGTTATTTATGAGGCAAGCGACCATACAATTTTCTGTAAACAGAACCTTTTAATATACACCTATCCCCCGATTTACACGGTACTTGTTTTACACGTTTTCGCTTTTACACGGTTTTCCCAATAAGTTTTTATTGTTTTTATCGCACTCTACTAAATGCAACTGTGTTTGTTTTTATCGCACTCTACTAAATGCAACTGTTGTAATGTAGCAGTAACTTTGCTTGTTTGCCTACACGTCGGTTTGCTTCAGAAATCCTGTACTTATCTGCTTTGGCGAGCCTGTCGCCGCTTATGCAAATTTAACAGAAGATTTTCTAAGAGCCGAACCAGCAAAGACTTCGCTTTGGCGAACTTATCGCCGCTTATGCTAAGTCTTTAAAGATTAAGCAATTCGTTAAAAACTTTAAAAAAGAAAACAACTCCTTTCTCAAACTTGGTTGCCGCTTGTTATTTGGCTTCCCAATACTGAATGTTCTTTATTATTAACTATTCGAGCTTTTATATAGATAATATTACAGTTATAACAAATTCAAAATCTGCGCGAATCAAAAATAATTATCTAGTTCCGGGGATTTACCACCGCGTGCAATTTGGGCGCTCTAGTCGCCATCTATGTGATATTTGACATTTCGACCAATGTCGAAACGTCAGTGTGAATTTAGTGTACACAACACTGTGTTTGAACACGTGCGCTGTGTACACATCTCACGGGGAATCCCGAGCTTATGTGCTGACTTGCTGCACATGCATACACTGAAAAAAATTCTGTTCATAATAATAATGAATGTAGATCATCAACCTAAAATTCATTGGTATTATGAACAATTCATAATGCCAATGAACATTTTCATTACTATTTTTTGGAAGTCTATGAACAGTTCATTAATGCTATGAATCAACTTTCATCAAACTCTTTCACCTTGTAAAAATGCACAAATACTTTTTCAAAGTTTCGTTCAAGTCATACACATCTTCATGATACTGTTGAACGCGGTCAATAATTGATTTAAGAACTATTTTCTTACTATCAATGCGAAAAATCATCGAATCGAAGAACGAATTCATCAAATTTCTGTATATTCTGTATTTTGACACATTGACAAGACGCGATCGCGATTAGATATTTTCCAAGTGCGAATTGTCTAAATTGATTGTTGTATTCAATGTGAAAAGTGAATTTGCAGCCAAGGTGCGCAATCGCTGTAAGTATGCAAAGTGTACATTTTCGATTAGGGCTTTATGTTTCAAAAAAGAAGTCAAAGTAGTTGATGATGGATCTAGTCCAATTTGAGCATAATTTACAGCAATCGCAAAAGGAGCTGGGAAACTTACTCGATACCACCAGGAAACTGTTGAAAGGAAAAAAACAATCGTATGAGTTGCTGATATAACCATCCCAAAACCAGAATAGGAACAAATCTCGCAAAACAACCGGATTCCAGTGAGTTTTTGTGAAAAATTAGCAGTATAGAATTTATATTATTGGAATTTTTCAGATTCAGAAGTAAATGCAGAACTGGACCTTGACCTGATTTGGCAGTAAAGATAATTTTTTGTGTACATTTTTATTTATAAATAATACTTATTATAATTAACAAATATTATTAAAATTTTTATAATGCGAAATAGTCTGTATTTTTTTGAAACTATTATGAATTCCTTCACAGAAGATAAACCACTATCCATAAAATGTACCCGTTCACAGTGGCGGCTCGTCCTAATGTGCACTTTCGCACGTGAACCCCCTCAAAGAAATCAATTATTCAAAACTAATAATCTATACATATTGAACAAGTACATTGAACTACATTGAACAAATTGTTATGGCAGCACATAATGCTACCTGCCGATCATTTTCATATCTATTATCCCAGAAACTTTCTATTCCTACATACAAGCCATACAATTTTCCTATCTGCTTATCTCTACTGTTTTCTGTACTAGCGATCGCACGTGCGATTGTGTGGCTGGAATTAGGGGGCTAGAGGAGCATGCGAGGAAGCGAGGGGTGCATCCATTTAGCTCGCCTCAGTACTAGCAGGGGGTTCACACTCAGAATGTGCAATCGACAACCAATTTGATGCATTTAGACATTGTTGTCGGTGGTCAGTTCCATTTGTTGATTCGTGCTGCCGTTTCGAGCGTTTTACATACATATACATGTATGTATGTCGATTATTCTACCCTACTAAGCATAAACATTTTAGTACTTACGAGATATTCAATGATTTGTGTTTTAATTTGTACTTGAGGTATATGGAGAGTGCATTTTTCAATATTGAATTTAGCATACCTCCACAAAAAATGTTTATAGAATGGTGAAATAGAGTATGTAATTTTTGAATCTGGTGTTAAATCAAATATGAGAAAAATGCAGATAAAACGGTAATGCTTAGTAGCGCAGTATTATAACAACTATTGGGTTTAATTTTACTATTATCTCTATTTGTGTCTCTATAATTTCAAGACACATTTAGAATTTAATTCATGGTAGAAAGAAAGAAATTTTCTGAAATGTTTGCTGTGAAATAAATACTAGTAAAATATATTCAGTATTTTAGAAGATTAGTCTTAGGAGAAAGTAAATGCTTGAAAATGATTTGGGAGTTTAATTTCTTTTGTTGCCTATTCTAAAACTATATACATTTATTTATTTATTTATTTATTTATTCACTAACTATTATTCAACAGATAAAATCCAATTACTTGAATGGATTGGAAGGTTTGATTGTGCAAATATAGTCTGGGCAATTAATGAAGTTATAAAACACCGAAAGTTTTCGAGTGTGGATATATGAAAAATTTTATACAAGAAGATTCACACTGTTTTTTTAATAAATTCTGGGACTATGTGTATCTAGGACTGTTTGTAAATTTTAATAAAATTTATTGATATCGGTGCATCCGTTATGCTGTAATAAACCATGCTAAGCCCATCACGGTCAAGACTCACCATGAAAACTCACTGATGAAAATACAATGTTCACTGTAAATATAAGTTTCAAATCTCTTAAATGTCTCGTCAAAATATTACTGTTCAAGGATTTTTAAATAGCCCTCTGAAGAATTTTGTAAGCTGTTATGTTTTTTATAATTTTTCTTTCACTCATTCTAAAGCAGTTTTGCGATGTTTCGGCAAACTAACTAAAATGAATGCAACTCTTAGGAAAAGTACAAAGTAAATATTCATGTGCCCAATAAAGGTGTTTTCTTTTTGTGAACCCCCATAAAATTAGGTCACGAGCCGCCACTGCCCGTTCATGAAAAATATAATCTCGTTCATTCATCAATATTACGAAACGTGCTATAATATCCAAATCCATATTATGAACTTCCTCATAAACATTACAAATATGTTCATTAACATTATGAACCCCTTCATCTATATTATGAATGGATTTAGAAGAAACTAGCCAGAGATTCATAGCAGTAACAAAAATTTTCATCGATGCTATGAAAGTAACAATGAACGTGTTCTTTGTGACTATGGTTTGATTTCTTCAATTGTTTCAATGTGTGAGTGTTAGCTTAGCATAAAACAATTGATGAACGGCTGTTCATTATGCCAATGAACATCTGCATCGGTTGGGAAATGATGAATTTTTCATTGTAATGATGAAAATATTCATCAATCGCATGTACCTTTTTCGTTCAGTGTACTGTGTCTGTATTTCTTCGCATAAAATTAAAGTTTTATCTACGGAAAATTGTATTTGAGTTAAAGTTTCACAGTTTCAGAAAGATTTAATTTTCCATATTCGTAAATTACAAGTGAGTGCATAATTTAGATTATTATAAATTAAAATAAATTAAAAAAAATTACATATAGGCTTATAATGTCGAAAGAAGTTAAAAGAAAAGTTATTTCTTTGGAAAGTAAAATCGAAATTTTGGATCGCTTACGAAAGGGAGATAGAGTAGTAGATGTTGCAAAATCATATAGCATGAACGAAGCTACAATAAGAACTATTAGAACAAATGAAAACACAATTAGAAAGAGTGTTGCAGCTGGCAATACCACGAGTATGGGCACAACATCATACACCAGAAATATCGCAATGGAAAAAATGGAGAAAGCGTTAATGCTTTGGATAGAAGATCAAACACAAAAAAGAGTACCCATTGATACGGCCGCTATGACAAATAAAGCATTACGAATTTACGAAAAAAATGTAGAGCAATTACCACCTTCTTCTTCAACTGAAAAGAAGCCAAATTTTTTGGCAAGTCATGGCTGGTTTGACAGATTTAAAATAAGACATTCTTTACACAGCTTAAAATTAAAAGGTGAACTGGCTTCTGGCGACGTAGATGCAGCCCAAGAATATCCAGCAAATTTTGCAGAAATTATTAACGACAATTCATACACCCCTGATCAGGTTTTCAATGCTGATGAGTCAGGGTTATTCTGGAAAAAAATGCCTCAAAGGACTTATGTCTCAAAATTTTATAAATCGGCTAGTGGTCATAAAGCAGCAAAAGATCGCATAACAATTCTTTTCTGTAGCAATGCTTCAGGAGATTATATTATGAAACCATTAGTGATTAACAAATCAAAAATGCCCCGTGCCTTTAAAGGAGTAAACATCAATAATCTTCCCGTTTATTGGAGGGCTAATAAGAAAGCGTGGGTTACTGCTGCAATGTTTACTGAATGGTTTCATGAATGTTTTATCCCAGATGCCAAAAAATATTTAAGTTCAAAGGGATTGCCTTTTAAAGTGCTTTTGTTAATTGACAATGCGCCGGGTCACCCACAAGATCTAGAATATGAGAACGTTGAAGTAAAATTTTTACCAAAAAATACAACTTCATTATTACAACCATTGGACCAAGGCATAATTTCTACTTTTAAAGCTTTGTACATAAAACGAGCCTTTACACATATTTTGGAACAAATGGAGAACAATGAATCTTTAACAGTTATTAGTGCTTGGAAAAATTTTACAATATTAGACTGTGTGAAGCATATCGCCTTATCATACACTGCGATTAAGCAAACAACGCTCAATAGCTGTTAGGAAAAATTGTGGCCAAATGTAGTCAAAAATGAACATTCCATTTCAACGTTAAATGATGAATATTCGCAGATAGTACAGATGGCGCATTCATTGGGCGGAGAAGGTTTTGATGATTTTACTGTTGATGATATCGCAGAATCGGCACAAATAACTTCGAGTGATGAAAGTGAATTCCAACCTTCGATTTCGAAAAAAAGAATGAGAGTAAATTCTGATAGTGATGAAGGATAATAAAACACCTTTGGTTTTATTTTTTGTTCTTCTGTTTAATGTAAATATTGTAATTAAATAAAAAAACAGTGTTTCCGTAATATATTACATATTTTAACCTGTCAATGCATTTTATTTTTATTTCTGTGTACACCTACAAATAGTGAAAAAAATCACAACTGTTAAATAGCAAAATTATGCATTTTCTGCAAGCTTTTCGATTTACACGGTTTTGACTTGAAAATTTTTAATTTTCGATTTACACGTTTTTCTCAGTAACGTATCTACCGTGTAAATCGGGGGATAGGTGTATAGTTAAAGCAATTCCACGACAACCCTCGTACGGATCTCGGGGTTGAAGCTGGTAGAGAGCTTCATTACAATTTATTTAATCATTGTGAATACGAGTGTGGAGTGATTAGTTCCACGACTCACATTACCCCTGATTTAAATCAGGTACCTAATCAGAGCTAGGTGAACTCAAAGCTTGGTGCGCGTTCCCTCGTCCGAACCTGGATTCGAACCAGGGACCCCACACGCAAGAAGCCAGTGCTCTACCCACTAGGCTACTCAAGCTTTTTTTTAAATATATAGTTGGCAACCATTAACCATAGTAAGATATTCTGAATGTGGCTTTTACTATGTTACTATGAAAAATTCATTTAAGTATAGTGTGGTTGAACATAACAATGCGAACTTTTACGGCGAAGTAATGCATTTTCCCCCCAAACTCAGTGCTATAAAATTATAGGAATATTAACCAAGAAATTTTTCTCAGTGCAATGCTTACAAAAAGCTGCCATGAAATACTCACTCTAAGAAACCACTGCAAGTGCCAGGTTAGATACAAAAGCTTTTCCACTACTAAATATCATGTGCAATTTGCACTTCCAGATTTAGGACGTATATTACAACTAGTAACGTATCTATTTAATATGCAAAAAGGATCCGAGAGCAAATGATCGACTTCGTCTAAAATCAAGTATTCTTTCAAATCTTGAAGCCATTGTTGGATATATTCTTCTGTAATACCAAACATTCTTCTAATAATGGTTTCAGAAAGTCATATATTTCATATTGGTTTACACTTTATTAAAAAAATCGCACCATTTACGCCCGAGCTTTTGAATAAAAGGCTTTGACAATTATTTTTCAATTGCTAACAGTGGATGGCAACGCTTTCGCGGAAAACAACGTTTGATCGACATAGCTCTATTTTCTTGTTTTTCTTCTGGTTTTTTCCTCTGGTCTCCTCTTAACTATATCTCTACTAACATGACCGTCAATTTGGCCCTTTAACGTAGTCCTTGGCCCCTTAAACTGTCAACTGTGTTCAACCTTAGCAGAGCCCAGAGTTCGTCCACAGTGCATAGGAACGTATGAGGCTTGCCGACTTTAGAATTTTGTCATGAACATTATTTTGTTTGAGAATGACATAACTTACAAAGTAATTTTATGCAATGAAACCAACATTTGGAAGGAAGACGTGTGCCCCTTAGAGCGGCACCACGTCCAGGTTTAAATCCGCCACATGAAATATGTTCATAATGTCGTCCACGATGATCCATTATGATTAAATTAAGTAAGGACGAACTGTAAGGTTTGAATAAATGCCGTTGCAATATCAAACTGTTTGAAATATTAGGGATATCAAGAAGTAATCAGTGGCAACCAAACAAGCGAATTTATTGTATGCTTGATTGTCCAATCAGTCTACAATGTAATATTCGTCGTTATCTAGTTGACAGAATCTCGGTTCTCTGGTTATAATATTTAGTTGTGTTTGATGAAAAACGTGACTCTAAATGTGCTCGCTCTTCATTGATATTTCAAAAACTCGAAGCCTTTAAAGAATGTTCCACAGGTTGAAGTAACGGAAGTCGTATAACAACATGTTAAGGGAATAGAAGGGATATGGTAAAACTTACTGGCTTACTGGCTTTATCATGTTGCTTTATGACTCCTTTTCGGTTGTCCAGAGCTGTTGCTATTACCAACGATTCACTGTGTGCTCTAACTAATTGTTGATAAGGCAATTCAGCTGTATTTGTTTCTCTAAGTTTTAACGGCTTAAAATCAATTATACCACTGGTGTCCCACCAAACGCACAATAATGCATTCTTTAAATTCAGAGGCCGATTAGAAATGGAAAGGGCCAATTGATTTGAAGAAAATCATTGACGGTTGCGCTTATTGTTGTCACACAAGACCCACTTCGCCAACCAATTTTGAAATCCGAGCAAGGATGCGCTGTCTTTCCCACCAGCGTTTCCTGAGTTTTCTAGCCTTCGTTCCTCAACTTTCCATCGAATATCTTTTTAGGTACTAGCGAGTAGACAATTAGGAAGTTATGTTAAGGAACTTTTATAGATAGATAGGTGTATGTTGGTACATAATTAAATACGCACCTTCAATGTACAACTGGCGATGTCGGCATGATACAATGTAGTCTGTCTTACCTGCACAAATTGACTTGAATTTTTATATTTAACTATAATTACTAATCTTATTTCAATCGATCAGCATGGTTTTAATTGTTTGACGCATTCAATTGTTTTGGTGTTAGATAATCGAATCAAAATTGAAAATCGTCAAGGATCACTTGTACACCTACAATAGATATACTGTGAAAAAATGTTGCAACAAAACATACCATCTATGACCGTCACAAGGTAGAAATGATCACAAAGCGACACCGGCCAATAAATTTTCTTGCGGTCTCTAAGATAAAACACAGAAAGGCCATTAAAATGCTTGAAAGCCGAAGAATGAAAGCAACATAACAGTCCGCACAATCGAAGAAATGTTAGCCAACCACGATGTCCAAGCTGACAAGAGAAAAACGTCAAAGGGTAGGTTGGCATCGACACCGAAAATCTGTGATAATCACAAATGCCTACATTTCTACCATATACATGCGTGCCCTGCATTTTATGTATGCAAGTCCGATTTACAACAAGCTCATATATCTTCGGTCTGTGGCACCTTCTATCTAATATTCTTCCACTTACCTCACCTGACTGTCGGCCATAGCTCTGCCTTCTTTTCTTTTACTTCTTTTCGATTTTCCTGCAGTCTTGCATTCTTCTACTCGGATTTCGTGTAGGCTCATCTACAGACGCATCACAAAGAGAGAACGGGCTTTGTAGGTAAAATCCGGGCAAAAACAGTGCAGCCATGCAAGTTTTCAAGCTTGTTCGAACCGCATAAGAAGTGAAGTTGGGTAAAATATTCCGACAAGAACAAATGGCGTTCCGATGAAATTTATTGTATTTTACTTTTCCTCATATACCTACATATGCTCATTGAATTTTTTGTTTTCATTTTCGTTTCGCCAAGGTTTTATTACCCTCTGAGAAGGTAAAAGCAATAAATTTTCGTGCAAATTAATTTTTGATTCACTGATTTTACGAGAATCAAAGCCTTAGCGAGTGGTAGAATGCTTTTGTTTCATTCGTAGGTTGAGCTTTGTATAAAGTTCATATAGACAACCTACCCATTTAAAGATTTATGTCACAATAAAACATGGCAACGATATTGAAAAAATTCTGCTAGTAATTAGTTTTGTATGGAAATTTTAAGTTCTACTACGCAAATGATATATAGGATTGTGTAGTTTTTAAGAGGTATTTGAGTAGCTTTCTAAAGCTTTGAAAATTAGAAATAGTGATCATGGCCAAATCAAAGTACCCACCTAGTAAAATCTACATAGTAACAATGCTGAGCTAAAATTTTTCAATCGTTTGATTTGATGATATATTGGATTTATTTTTAGTTCCAAACTAGTACATTAATTCAACGGCAGTATCTTATGTAAGAGGCTGCTTATCTTGGCTGATGTGGCCTTATAGATGAGGTGAGAATACAGTTGGTACCTCATTAATTGTGGCGATACTAATATTATGGTCATATAGACCACATCAGAATAATAAAAATACTTGTCACTCATAAATGTATCTACACTTGTATGCTTATGAATAAACAAAACGACTCACTACACAAAGGCCTATAGGAAGTTTTAACGCCTGTCAAAGGATCTACCGTTAGTGTTTGCCAAGAACCGTTTTGATACTACTTTGGAATAAACGAATGAAGCAATCAATTTGATAAATTAAAACCGAGGGAAAATTTGCATCTTATCTTCATAAAATCGCCTTATCATTTCTTGCACTAACCAGTTTGGACTATGTTGTATCTCCTCAAGTTTAGCTTGAGCCTTCTCTGCGACCTATACAAGTTTCGTTTTCTGTTTCGTTTGGTGTTTCATTTTTACCGTTTGCAAGCTGTTTGCCGTTCATTTCAACTGAAAACGCCAAGGTGGTCAACAAGAATAAGACGCAAATTAGGATCGCAACATTTTTTATTTCACTTGGTTTTAAATAAATTTTAATTAGACACCCATTGGAATCCATTGAGGCATATATTAATAGTGAATATGTATATATTTGCATGTTTCACATTGCCATATCAGCATTCGTATATTAATGACCTTAATTACTTATTTTAAGCAGAGCAGAAAGTTGCAAGTTGGCTACCTGCAAAATTTAGTCATGCAATGAATAAACGAAAGAAGAAATTCCGAGGGGGATGCAGTCGGTTACAATATCGAGTAAGTAAAGCGGCAATTGCAATACGAAGCAGCGAATTGAGTGTGCGGAAATTAAAGCCAAAAAATTCAGTGTAAAATACTTGATAAGTGATTTAATTAGTCAATTTAAATTAGTTTCTGTGTATCTTTCTAATGAACCAGGAATCATGAACTCACTTATAATTAATGAATGTGCATGTGAGAGCTTTTTGCAAATAAAGTATTGAACATAATTAAAGTAGGCTAAACTGCTACAGAAAGGTGAACTCCCTTTTTCTTGTTCAATATGAATGTAAACAAGCGCTTAAAATATTCCAACATATTGACGAATCTGACGTTTTCCTTGCTTCGTGATTGAGTTAAAAAAACCGGACCACACCAGAAAGGTGCGTAGGAAACTAACATATAATTACTGAGTTCAAAGTTGAAATATGAAATAAACTTATTTAAAAATCTTTCAAATTCGGAGCTGGTTTTAGTAAATAAATATGGATTTAATGCGTCGTTCAAACTATGTACTTATAGCCATCATACGCTTTAACAGATCGACTGTTGACAAAAAATTTGAGAATGGCATGCTGGGGAACAAGTGCAACAATGTCATGTCTTGCCTTAACTTACATCATAATCATGTTAGACAAATTCGCAAAAATTTATTTAATCTGGTTAATTTTTTTCTAGCTTTCCAAACGAAATATCTTAACTAAAGATAGTTTTTTTAAAAGCTAGAAATATTTCAATTTCGTAACAGATGTCGGTATTTTGAGGGCGATCCGTCCGCTTTTTTAGTTGTCTATCAGTCTTACCCTTGAAGTATAGATTTTTATCTAGAAATTGAAGATCTAGCTTCAAGAGGAAAAATTGGCCTTTAAATTAAAACGTTTGGATTCGCATCATTCTGAACTCAGTTTTTTGACTTGCTATATTTGAAAATGTTTTATATGGCGTTGCAAAATTATGAAAGGATAATCGTACATTATTTTTTATTGATAGTAATCTGATAAAAGTAATAAATATCACGAAAGTTTGTTAGAAACTATGCCTTGATGTATGGGAATAATAATTTATACAATTTTTAACAATCACCACTTTACTAAAATTCGATACAAAACTGTTTTTATACGTTTGGTGTCTTAGTTTAGAAAAGCGCATATAGTAATAATAATGACTTTATTTAATATAAGGTAATATTTAGCGCTTACAATAATTTCATATATATTACTGAATCTATAAAAAACTTAGGTATTGTAAATAGTATCCTTAATATGTTTTTGATAGTATCTTCAATATGTAATTTTCTTTAAAAAGAAAAGTCAACAAAAACTTAGGTGATAATTTAAAAAGGAAAAGCTACTAGCAAGCTTCCATAAACTTATATCAAGTTTATATTTAAACGTAGTGTAATTGTTTAAATTTCACAGTTTACTAGAGATGCAATAAGATGATCGACGGAAATGTTGCATTAAGCTATAAACCGTTTGAATCCTTTTTCGGCTTTTGATGAAGTCGGTTTAGTGTTGGATAGCATGTGGAGGAGCTTCCATAAGCTGAACAATAAAATGGTTTGGACAAGATGATTTTAATGCATTTGTCCTGAACTACTTATTTGCAGTTTTTTTTTGTGGCACAAAAGCTCCTATTCGAGATGGGGCTAGGTTGAATTATTGATTTAAAGAATAGTATCTTAATTACTGTCGGTAGTTTGAAGTTTAGATATACGAAAGGCTAATTGTCTCGATTGCTCTTGGAAATTTTCTTCACAACGGCGTTGATGTCCTCTTTAAAAGTTCGTTTTGAATATTTTGCTGCATATTGCATATTTTGCTGATATTCTTTCCTGATTGGGTAGCTCGTGCAGCTCTTTTCTCTCTGAAAAATAAACCAGCAGGTTTTTTGTTGAAAAATAACACTAGTGTTTTAGCAGAGTTTATTTTTATTTTCAATTTGTCGCAAAATTCACAAATAAGTACGAGATGTTACTGCAGTAAACTGATAGCTTCGTCTAGGTTACTTAAGCGGCAAAAAACAGCTGTGTCGTCTGCGTGCATGGCGATTTCAGAATTTATGTAGCTGTATAGATCTGTACTGTAATTATTGAACGGTTTGCAAAATTGTTAAAAATGTGGGGTCTCAGACTGACTCCTGTGGAACACCAGTTGGAACACTAAATTTGACAGCGGTGGCAGTTGCTTTGACTGTAAAAGTTCTGGCTTGGAGAAAGGACTCCACTATTTTGATGTACACTAGGAAAGAATACTTCATTAGTTTGAATACTAGCACTTCATGCCATACTTCGCTTAACTCGTTTTACACGTCAAGAAGAAAAAGTCCAGTCGAATGTTTGGTCAAGAATCCCGTATTCATGTAGATAAAACTGGGCCTAATAGTCAGGCACTACATTTTTAGTGTTTGAGATTATCAATAACTTGCTTATCGACAATAGTAATCTGATTGGCTGAAAGCTTTAAGAATACTTTGAACTATTTTCCAGATTCAGGATACGAACAATCCCTGCATTTTTCCAGATGGACGGAAGGAGCTGAAAATGAACCAAATTGAGATGATTGCACTGTTAGAAAGGTTTTTCAACAGAATGTTGGGTACTTTGTCTTTACCGGGGGATGAATTAGGTTTCAACGTTTTGAAATGTGGTTGATCTTAGCAGGGGTACCGAAGTCACATGGCTTGAAGACAGAAGTGAATTCAGTTAAACACTGAAAGAAAAACTCTTGGTTGGTTCAACTATTTTTAATAATATTGCAACGATTCATTCAAAATCGTTAAACGAACTACGGAAAATAATTATTCTTACTATGTTAATATAGTTAATTTAACGATATAAAAGTAGTTGGCTCTGGTTATACAAAAAATATCGCAAGGTTCATGAAATCAACTGTTTTAATTGTTTCGTAACCACGAAAAATAGTTCAAACTTCAACGTTTCGAATTATCAACAGTTTTTATGGTACTTAAACTACTTTGCAATAGTTGATTTCATCAAACGTAATTCAGTGAGCAACGTCTTTGGAATTATTCTTCGCAAAGTAGAATGGTTTCAACATTTGGACGCTTTTCATGCTCCGAATGAATTTTTTTTTGTTTGTCAACCACGCGTCATGGTGCATAAAAGTAATCAACAATCTTCTTATAGTTGTTGTAACTATAGCCCTAGTTGATGCAAAAACAACTAAGGAAAACTGTTGATTTTTCATACTCCTCATACTCATGCTCCTATTCTATCATAGAAGTTTCATATGCTACATGGCAAAATTGTGTTCGGTTTGCTGTTCGATATAATTCATATTCATGTTATGCTATGAAGCCTTTATATTATGTTGTATGACGCTATTTTGTTCACAATACAGCGTTTTCCGCTGTGGCAAAGCAGTGGGCTGCGGCAAAGCGCAGTCAAAAAATTAGAATGCACTGTTTTGTATGGTAACGCGCACAACGGCCGCGGCCGAATTTGCGGCAGCGGCAGAATTTGCGGCAGCGGCAGAATTTGCCTAGTTTCTAATTTTGCCGCACCGCTAGCGGTGATACCTACCATAGGTTGGCATCACCACTAGGTTGAATTAAATCTGTTTGAATTAGGTTGAATGGTCTGGTGGTCAGCCTAATCCTCGTACAACAGGATTTAGCAATACAAAAGAAAATAAAAATGAATTTGGTTGGTGCCTTGGTTGCATTGACAGCGACATTGTCGCTGCATTGTGATTCACCAAATTCAACTGCGGCATTCACGCCTCCCCTGCCTATATTTCGTACTATGTATATGGTTGGAATACCATTGTTTGTGGCTGCTTACTATTTTTGCACCACGGACGTTGTTTATCAACCACGCGTCATGGTGCATAAAAGTAATCAACTATTTTTGTATGGTTGTTTTAACTATAGCCCGTAGTTGCCGCAAAAACAACTAAGGAAAATTCTTGGTTTTACTAAGATTTTTCTTTCAGTGAAATAATGAGTTTTATTGTTTCTTGGTATCGGTGTTTTGTGGAATCTTTTAGCTAGAATATCTTTTTTTGCCTTCCGTAAAAGCCAACGAGCCCTCGGTAGAGTGAAGAAAAGGATTATGACGATGTTTTGGTTTGAGAGGTTTACGAAGTTTATTTAGTTTCTTGGAGAATTACTCTTGCAGGCTCAGAACTGCATTCCAGTGCTCATTTTCGAATTTAGGCAAAATGATGCGTATCGGATTATTTAATATGCTGAAGTGTTGCCATCGACGGCTTACAACTTTATAGTAGTAGATAAGTGCATTTATTTGAGAGCTATTGACTGTACATAAGGGTTTGGGGGAATACTTTCTAGCAGATACGCGTTTTGCGTGTTGCATTTCATCAGAAAATTAAAAATTAGAATATCCATTTGTTCCCTTCAAAAATTTGAGAAAGATCCAATTCTGTCATATTAATATTATAATAAAGTAACTCCGAAAAATCTCTTCACGATGTTTTTCACTACACAAGATATTAGTTCGGCTTTAATGTAAGGCTAATGTTTGTAGAAAATTGAACAAGTATTTGATTAGATTATAGATAACTGAAGATTGCGAGAGAATGGGTATCTCCGAACATGAAAGCAAGTGTATAGATACTTTGAACGTGTAGATAAAACATAACATTTAAATACAGATTGGTTTTATTGTAAGAAGCGGACATTTTTTTGAATATTCGATGGTTTCAATGTTTTCACTTCCAAATTTAAGACACCAAAATTATCATAGCTGGCAGCTCCAACCGAATTTTTCGACCAAATTTCTAACAAACGTGGTTTGAGGTAAGGTCCAGCTAAAATCGAACGATTCAATCAAAATTTATAGGGCTAAAAGCAGTTATCTTTTTTTAGTGATTTTTCAAGATGGCACCACTGGCACAGAATCGCTTGCATTTCAAAATCACTTCTATCAGACCTGGTCCTATTTAAGACCAACACATTCTGCAAATTTCAATTAATTTTGCTCATCGGATCGTGAGTTTCCGTGAACAGAAGTTTTTGATGCTAAAAATATGGGTAAATTGGGCAAGGGTTACCAGGCGTGCCCGTTATATCATATCAAATTTTTTTTATTGTCTATGTAAACAAAGCACAAGATTTACATATGAGTGGCTTGTTTTGAAGAAGCGGCATTTTTTCAAGAGAGACGATGATTTGGAGGTTTTCACTTTCAGTGCCTGCCCTAGCTACAGGGTTGCCAGCACGGTCATTAAAAGCTACATGAATCTACAACTAAATAATGCAAATATGTTTTAAAAATTTCGTAATGATTGAATAGCTCTGTCAAAAGAGATCGCAATTTAAAAATTTACAAATTTTCCCGTTCTCTCTTTAGGCACCCAGCGCACACAGGGGGTTAAAAAATTCCAAAACATTATCCGATTCACATGTAAAACACGTTCAAAATTTATTTCGTCAACTTTATTTTTGCGAAAATTATTTGTGTATGAAATAATAGGTATATTAAAAATATCACTTAAATGGCCGCCGGCGCCAAAAGGTTAACAGTAACTGACATTTAGTGAGACCTGGGCCTATTCTGCATATACATCAATGTATCCTGAAAGTTTCAGCTCAATCGAATGGCGGGTTCCCGAGATTATCTCACTGAAATTTTTTGATGATATATATATATATATATATATATATATATATATATATATATATATATATATATATATATATATATATATATATCTATATATAAATATGGAAATATGAATTTTTGGCCGAATCGATTTTAATACTAATGTTCTTCGAACATTAGGAAAAATCGAAATAGCTGATGTCCAACCAGGCTTTAACTTCTCATTAACTTTATCTGCTTTAGTTCTTGGATTTAGCTCAAAGTTAATCGTTATTAATAGCTAATTAGCTTGAAAGTGGTAAATAATGCACTTAAAGCTTCCTTATTCACTTCAGTTTGCCTGTTCAAATAACTCAAAGCCTGGTAATAATTACTCAAGAAATTCTTGCTTGATTTAAAAACGCACACAGAGTAACGCCCGAGAGAAGTATACAAAAGGACAGTCTGCCAAAACGTGAAAATTTGTGGAACTATTAATTGTACGCCTACATACAGGTACGTATAAATTTTCGTCGGTATATATACGACAATGTTACCAGCATATGATTTCAAGCTCAGTCAACAACAAACCAAACAATAGGACTGTTTGGGTAGTTGCAGTAAAGCTTATTTGACCATGGGGAGCTACCAGGGAGTGACTTCTAAATTGCATGTCTAAAATTAATTTTTACATTATCTTGATATAATCGTGTGAGCCGAGTCCTGTCTAATGGAAATAAAAGCAATTTAATCAAACGAGGTTTTACATGATTTATGGTGGAGTTGGAGTGTGAGCAGCCACTTTTAATTAGATATTGTGATTTATAAATTGTTTATACTTTGCCTACATGAGGTACCGTCTGAATTTAAATAAGCTCTGGGATGGAAGCACTAGGAGAATTCTGAATTAGAGTCAGAATAAATTACAAATACAGAGAAACTGTGATGTAAAAATTTGTTGAAATTATTGTCTGAATCTCGCTCTATATGCCAAAGTTGGTTTAATTTGTTTGAAATCTAAAGAAACGACTTTTGAGTTTAGATTAGATTGAAATAGAGTGTATTCTGCTATCGTTTGCGAAATGCAAAAAAGCTATTAAAAGGCATGTTCTTCAATAGCTTTAGTATTAATTTTGTTACCAAAGGCTAAAAGAAAATTATTCATTCTCTGTGCGCCTCAGATATACTTGTACTTATTAGTACTCTATAGCATCGCACTGCTTTATATTCACCTCAGCATGGTTTTAATCTGTTCTCTCTTGTTTCAGAACATCAAATTTATATAAACCATTAAATATAACATCTTATGCACAACTTCTTGTTTTGGGCACATGCAGTTGTTTTGGGCAAGCAGCCGCCGCATGCAACAAGCGCCATCCGCATGCACAGTTTTGTAAGCCAAAGCAAATTATATCCATCCAATATGATGTTGTCCGAAGAAAATTATTCAAGCATTACAATTTAATGGTTCAAATATAGAGCATATAGGCATAGAGCTGAAAAATAAAAAATTTAAATCCAAGAAAAATTAATAAAACTGTAAGATAAGAATTGGAGCAACAAGCATCGATAGAAAAATAAATTGCGTCAGAGTATTCATTGAAGAGTGTACTGAAGCCTAATTATGCGATTCAGTATATATTTAAAGGTTTGAAAAGAGTGTTAAGGTACCAACTCTCCAACTCAAAATATACATCAATTTGATCTGAAGTAATTGAATCATCAGTAGACACTGCTTTAAAAACAAGTAAATAATAGCTTTACAATGAAAAGAACTTGAAAACATCAAAACGATCAATTTAAGATGGGCTGAAAGTGTGAAATAAAGATAAAAACCAAAATAAATTTGATATGTAGAGCTGCCGAAGACTTGGAAATTCACTAAAAAAAAATCCAGAAGAGTTGGCTATTCAAGTTTTGCTTGCTGCTACTGCAATAAGTTCTTATTAATTGAAATTTGCTTTGTTTCTGTTGTTTTGTTTCAATCTTTTGTTAGATAATATCAACGTTCTTTCTTATTTCGAATAATATAATACGATGGAGAATGGAACCTAACCCATGTTTTTAGAAGCGGAGCCAGTTATTTCGGCCGACAAAGGACCCTGAACATTTAAAATAACACTTTGCATTCATCGACATGAGTCTTAAAATGAAAAAAATTGAAAAATGTTATCGTTTATCTGCATAGAAATTTAAATCTTTGCGGGAATGTGGAATTTGTCATCAATTTATCACAAAACATGCTATATGATTGCTCTATATAATCTAGAATGCATTTTTCTCAAGTAAAACTTTAATATTATAACATTCCATGAGAACATTGGGTCAAAAACTAAAAGGACAGCCACATACGACCATATTTGGCAAAAAATGTTTCTGAACCGCTGCTAATAGTTTTCATTTGGTTGCGCTGGAAGTGGCCAAGGAAATCAAAACTCTGACTCAACATGTTCCATTCAAAAAGTTACTGAATTTTGCGTTAAGTAAGTAGGTATTATTTAGTCGGTGCCATCTTATTATTAAATAAGATCAAGTCAGCAATTCTCGCATTTTTTTCCTGATAGGAAACTGAAAACAACTTACAATTCCTACTATTGCTGCATTGTTTCATTTTACATTTCTACTTCATACCACTTGGACTCCAATGAAAAATTTTAAACAATACTTTTTGCAGTTTAACATAATTTAAACGTTCACCTAAAGTTCATCAATGGATATGAGAATATATACACAAATTATGCGAATGGGAACACATATAACTTTCATCAAGAATGGTGTATATTGATTCATCTCATTATTCTCGAGGAGAGATTAAATATTATTAGATCAATTTGCTAATATATCCGAAATAATGTGTTTTCTCCGACAAAGGTGTGTCAGTGCAAATAGGTACAATTACTCGCAAATATCCATCAAAATTAAACACAAATCACCACATCACACTTCCCATAGGTATTTGTAGAAGCGTTTCATAAACAGATGCATCTAAATTACCAAATAAATATTCATATGCTGATTTGATATATTTATTCAATCAAATATGTCTATAATCTTACATATAAATGAGCTGCGTTCAACAACGACTATAAGCAGAGGCCAAATCAACAAAAACCACATCAGTGTGTAGTCAATTGAGCGAAAAGTCTAAGTATCAAATCTATCCAAAATCTTGCTGCCATGCAGACAGCTTTGAAAAATATTATTCTGCAACTAGACCTCTTCTGGAATCGAAGTGGTCAAGGTAACCGGGCGTCGTCTGACTGTTCACATTACTCACGACTCCCACACAAATCTGCCTTGCTGATTTTCCACATTTGCTCACTGCTAAGAATCTGCGAATAGCTGCTACATTCGTAAGCATGTGAAAATGTAGGAATCAAGACAGAAGGAAAATTTAAATAGTATTTCCACCGAAAAACAGCGAGCTCACTAGCTTGATAAGGCGGAAGATGCCCGGCGTTAAGGAAACTTATTGATTTTCTTTTTGCAAAAACCGGGTAGAGTCCGGCGATGATACGTGCAATTCGTGGCCGCAGGCTAAATCCAAAGCTTCTGTGTACAGTCACCTGATGCAGCCAATGCATGGAACCGACGGTCGTCAAACTCATTGCCTGGGCAACGGCCCGGTGCATTTTTGCTATGGTATTCTTACAACCGGGAAACAGGCTGACAGCAATATGCTCGCCCTCTTCGCAATGCGCCTGAAAGAGATGCAACAGTTTAATAATGGCCGACCTTCGAGCCATTGGGATCAATGGGCGTAGTCTAGATAAGTATCTATTTATCTCTATCACCCGTCGACCGGTTCAGAAATCGAAACGGTTTTTATTTTGAGGGGAGCTGTATTTTGCAGACTGCAGCTGATGGGAATATAGTTCTCTCTGTCTAAATCGTGCAGATACAAATGCAGTCGGGTGTGTTTCTTATAAGATTTGAAAAACTTGTCTTACATGTTCCCTAATAAGAAAGAATGCACTTTCATATGAGTAGTTTGCTTTGTAGGAACCGCACTACTCACATATGCATGGTTATTTTGAGCGAAATTCTTGTTATTTCGAGGCCAGCAAGTATGTTTGATTCCGGTTTCGGATTCGTCCCAATTTCTGGGACTAGAGTTAGTTTCTTATACCTGGATTCGTTGAAACTTGTTTTGCACAACTCCAATGAATCAGCAGTTCGCAATGCAAAAAGGCTGACTGCGGATAAACCAAGTGTGTTCGTCGTCTTGGAGTAAAAACGTGTGCTTTTTAAATGGACATTAGGTGAAAAATACGTTTAAAATAAAAATGAGTAAAATGATATAATTTGAACAGCGTTACCCACAATTCAATATCGATTTTTCAGCGGGTCTTATTTTTTCACTAGCTTGATGTTTTTAGCGGGGAGATGCTAGCATTAAATTTAGTAAGTACGTGAGAGCACGGATGAATGGTTTTGTAAAATTTTAAATTGATGAAAACATTTGCACTTAAATGGATATATTTGTGTGCATATATTCATGCCTACTCGCATTAGCTTGTATACATATTGTTTCTTGTATGATTAAAAGGCCTCAAAATCTTCAAAATAATTACGTTATAAGTAAGTTAATTGTTAAATAAATTACATTGAATTTCGAGGATAGTGAGAGGATTCAAAATCAGCTCAGAAAGAAAATAGTTTTTGAAAATATGATCATAAATGTGTTTAACTATTTGTCTTTGATAAATTTCAATAGTTTAAATGACTTCAACTTACAAAAATAAGTTTCAATCAAAAATCACTCAAACCAAATCGTATTTCATATCATCATCAACGGGAGCATCATTTCAGTATATCATTGGCTTTGGAAAATATAGTTTTTTAATTTCTGTTGGTAAAAATGCTGGCCCGAAAACATTATGTCTATTACTTATGGCTAGATACATGCTAGAAAAGGAAAACGACTTGAGGGAAATCTGTTGGGGGCAACAAAATTTCCGAATATCTACTTTCAGCCGGTTTCATTTGACGTAAAATAAATTAAGAGCTTGGCACTTGTAAAAATGTGTTACAACAAAGAATTTGTGTTTCTTTTCCGTGTTTAAGATATTTTTCAGAAAGGAGTAGGCTTTAATTTGACTCATTATTATAAGTCATCTGTCAGGTTTCATTAAAATTGATTCAAAAAAAATCGGCTAGAGTTCAAAAGTCATATCCCTTGGTCTACCAAGCTTACACAGCTTACACGAGAGATACTTAAAGAGCCGTTTAAGGGGAGATATACACCTAGGAGCCGGATAAAATAGTCATTTTTGTGCATTTTTTTAAGGAAAACTATTTGAAATATCGGATTGGGAGTTTAATTATCTAAAAGTATACACATTCAAAAGTATGCTTAATTTTTTTTTATTTGAAAATATAAAAAATATGCAAGGATATTGTATGATCCTTGGAGCGCTGTAAAAAAAACAGCGTTAACGGTACCCACTGGCATTTGTTCAAAAATTATCTGAAGAAAAAAATGGAAAAAGATTATTAAATTAGATACTATAATCTAGTTCATGTCATAGCCGATTTTGAAAATATCGATTGATGACAAAATGGCGGACGTTTGAACATGAATAGTGATTTTTTGACCAAAAATTAGATATTATTTTGGCTATAAAACAAAAACTAAGTAACGAAAAAGAAAAATCCTATGACAAGTACTAGATAATGATATATAAAATAATCACAAAAAGAATTAAGGTAATCAGTTAATTGGTTTCCGAGAAATTTTGGGTACCGATTTGAAAAACGTGTTTTTAAGAAAAACGCGTTTGAAAATTTAGGACTGAATAAATCATAAAATTTGTCAACTAACATGGAATCATCGATACCAGGCCCATAGTGTAAGTCTTTTACTGTTTACGGAATATTCATGGCTTCTAAATTGTCTTGCCGACGCCGTATTCAACCTTCTTTCGTCTGTTCTTGCGCTTGCAGTTCGGCTTTCGCTATGCAAGTTTCGTCTTCTTGCGCTGCGTACAAGTGCGCTCCCGATCCGAACGATATTCTTAACACATTCATGACTTCCAGCGATGAGGTGAAGCCATTGTTGAATGTACATGTTGCAAGATATACTGCAATGCTAAGGATTTTGGCCCCGCTGTTCATCGTTTTTGGGGCTATTGTCCAAATAAGTTGGTTGCAGTTTTGGGTATATCGACCAACACAGCCTTCCAACAATTTTTCATTGCTGAGGTCTTCGTTTACTGGTTTGATGACATCTAACACCATTTTTGGCAATGTTCAATAATTGTAACGAACATTTTCCAGTTCTCCTTTAGCCTTTGCTCGTTGCAACTGGCACCACGATTCGGGGCCTTCGGGACAGAAATGTTGTTGAGGCTTGCTGTCTGTTGAGCCGTAATGGTAAAATGTTGCCCGTATCGCTTTTTTCATTTCATCCTTGGAGGCACAGTTTCTGCAAATAGCTAAGCCATAGTAAATCATCAGTATATCTATAAACTTTGCCCTCAATTTGTTTTTTGCTGCTGATTCCAGGACTTTTTTCTTTCATTCGCGAAGAAGGGTTCACAATCGCTTTTGAACGTGACCCACTCATTCTTTTTTTGTAATTTCAATCTCGTTACCATACGGTTTCGCATTCACTAATCCCGTGTTCGTCTTAGAGTCACCATCCCCGGCGTAATTAGTGTACATAACTCTATACTTTTCGGCAGTTTGTGAAAACAATTCTTTCATGGCATCTTCTTCCATTTTACCTGCCGATCCATCATGATTGGCCTGGCAATTTCCATCGTGATTTGATTTCCATTCCTCACATTGCTCAGTATTTTCGAGTTTATTCCAATAGTTACATTTAGCACAATAAGAAGATTTTACAAGAATATCAAAAACTTTTCCTGTAAACTGTCCAATGGGAACCTCAACTCTCTACAATGAGGTAAAACCACGTTTTCGCCCCGTACTATCTCCAAAAACGGTTAGTTTGGTTATCCCAGCACTCGAATTTTGCTTTTATTTCCCGTTGTATTTCTTTTACAGCTTGTTTTAACACCAATTGAACAATACTTGAAGCAGCCTAATGAATGTTATTAACTATCGTATCATACTTCGTAAAACACGTTTGATTATATCGGCTGTAACTAGCTTATTTATAAAAATATTAACTTGGTGTTTTCACCAGATATTTTTGAGACCTGTATCTTCACGAAAATGCAATAAAAAATAAATCGATTTTGCCGACCATTCTAGGTGGATATCTCTCCTTAAGTAGCTGGTCTAACTAGTTCATCATCTACAGACTATATAATGGAAATATTAAAATATTTTATTTACAAAAATATTCAAAAATAGCACAGGCGGGCAATTTAACCCAAAATTCATCCCTTAACTTTTTCTAATCGAAGCATGATGCTATCTTTCGATTCGTGGAAAGTTCCCCTTTTGCGGGAATTCGCCCGACGTTTTTTTTTGCTGGTGATTTAAAGGTGGCGGTGCTGATGATAAAGTGTTTCTGGTTGTCAAGTATTCCAACAGCTGATTCATTTGACGTTACTTGAGTAAATTGGAGATATCTAAGAAGTCGACATTTTTGGTTCTTCTTCTTGTTTTGTAAGTTTTTACCCGAAATCGGTTCTCTTACTTTTCTGTTGTCTGGCGAATTTTCTACCACCATTGAAGTAAGTTTTTTACCCGAGAAATAAAGGAACCGACCTAATATATCACCGGTACGATGGAAAAGTTAAAGAGAAACGAAAATGAGGAAAATCCATATCCGCCTCAGCATTGGTTGTTTTTTTACCAATGGAACTGTCATAAGTTGTGCTTTGCCGTAATTGAAAATTTTAATATATCTCGTGTTTCCAAATATCCCCATAGCAAAAACGCGAAGACATGCTTCAATACCTGTTAGAATGAAGGCAGCAAGTAGTCTTCTTTTCTTTGTTTTTTTTTTTGCATGTTACTGAGTTACTCTTCAGGAAAGGTAATTTTAAGGCAGAGAAAATGTTGAGGTTTGGTATTTGGATTTCGTCAATAACCTAATATACAATACCGGATTCAAACGGACTTGAGGTTGAAACAGTCGAATCGAAACCTTTAAACAATGTTCAAATCCTTCAATCTCAATCCTTAAAGCAATCCACATTGTGTACGTATCTAATGTTTATGAAAATAGATTTTTACCGAGAATTTTTTCTGCTTGTAATAATAATAATAATTTTATTAAATTTGTTTGTGTGGTGTATAGTACAATATCTTAAGGTTGGAGTTTAGACAAAGGCTTTACATCTTAGTTGCAGAAAGTTTTCTTGCTAGGTGCATAATATAAAAGTATAGGTATAGGAAAAATTATCTTTGAACCTAATGTTGTGTTTAATCTAAACTAGTAAAACTTAAAAACTAAAATTGATGACTTAAATTAGCTTCGTTGCATTCCATTTTACTTTTTTTAGTCTTTACAAACTAATCACTAGAGATGCAGCCAGAGAATTTTTGGAAATCGCGGATCTGTTGAGGATTTTCCGGTTCAAATGTTCAGAAAAATCAAGTATTCTATTGAGTTTCGCATCGATCGAATAAAATGTTTTGTTTAAACTATTTTTTAGATATGTATTTTGTAATATTTGCAGACTTGTGATGTACGATATTGCAGAATTACTCCATACTAGACAACCATACAGAATGATTGGCTGGTATAAGCACTTAAACTCAAGCAGTTTGTTTGCTGTTGAAAGATTCGATTTCCTATTAATAAAGGGATAGAAATAGTGAAGGCTCTTGAAAATTCTCGACGTTATCGTTTCGTAATAGGAATGGTAGATAAGTTTCTGGTCAAGTTCAATACGCAAGTATTTTATGTTCTTTTCCCAGATATTTAGCTGTGGATTCCACAAGTATCTCTTAATTAGTGTAAAATATTGCCTTAATATTTTCTGAATACATTTTTATTATCCATTTGTTGAAAAATAGTTAATAGTGGGGCTTAAAACAGACCCCTAGGGGACTCCGACAGGTGTATTCATCGGAAAAAGCTTTGGATTTAACTGAAAAGGATCTGAACGCTTGCAAGGATTGAATTAACTTGCATAGGTACATCGGCATAGAGAAATTCACGAGTTTATATTCGAGATCATCATGCCAGTATCGAAAGCTTTCTCGATATCTAATGCGACTAACCTTGTGGAGTTTTTATCAATGAAGCTATTTTGCACGTGTTTTTTCTTTTTTATTTAGTTTAGGCCAACAGATACTGAAGAAGAGGGGAAATGGAAGGAAATCAAAATACATCTAGCTAGGAAAATTTGATCTTTAACTTACAATATTTTGGGTTGAAAGGTTCGAAAAATTGGATCAGCTCAAATCAAATACGTCTTCAGCTATTCAAAACAAAAATGAAAGAATCGACCATTTGGATTTCCTAAGTTTTTTGTAAAAAAAAAACTCTGGGAACTTTTTTGAAGTAGCACTCAATGTTTTTCGAAACATCCGGTCTTAATATTTTTTATCCGATTTTTTCCAACCTTGCATAAAACTAAAACTCCCGAATTGTGATAATAACGTTATAAAATAGTTTTTACGGAATTTGCAGTCATTGAAATAATTTGTGCTGATTCGAACATAGTTTTCATTGCTTTTTGCAGTTTTGTAAGAAGAAGTTTCTTGTCTGCCGTAATATCACTCTACAGCTTCCGTGCATCATTCTCGTTGGTAGGTACTGCATCATTTTTCACCACAATTTGTCGCATTATCACTACTCACTGCACAGAAGGATTCCGAATTCCGTCCAAGATGCCGAAAATTGCAGCTTCCCTAACTACAACCTTCTGCACCACCCATTTCTTCATAATTTAATTGAAAGATTCACAAAAATATTTAGCAAACATGTTTATCGTTTATTGACTTTAGTACGAGTATTATGCTCTCATAGTACTTCACACGACTGCTTATGTTCGCTGCACACATATCGCATTGTGATAAAAATTGTTAAAAATTTGCTCTCCAAAACTAAGCTGGCATAAACTATCTATGCTGCATTTATACTCAACAAAACATAAATCTCCAAAATTATTACTGTGAAAGGTATTGTTTCAATTTTCAAAGGCTGCATTTCAATTGAAAAATAATTTTTTACCATTGCCGAAGTTTTTATACTCCAAAAAAACTATAAATAGCCCTCCTGACCAAGGGTCATCTATCCAAGTTTACCTAAAACCTCTTATGAAACCTTTAGTTATTTGGATTAGCGCTAGTGTCAAATGATGCAAATTAAATGGAAAATGGATGATTATTGATGTAATTTTTCATCTTGTGTTGGTCTTTAAATTTTCGAATGAATACAAATCCAGCTCTCTACAGATAATAAGACATTTAAGGGTTGCCCCTTAAATTTTGGCATTACCATCGGAAAAATACACGCTGAATATTTGTTCCTGTCACATGTTTGTCAAAAAATGACTTTCAGAAAATTGTCAAAGAAGACAGCACAGTTGGAAAGTTACCTAGTTGAAAGAAATATAAATCTGAAAAAAGACTCAAAAAAGTATCTGAAAAGATGCTGAATAATACACACTTCTTCACCACCTATACTGGTTTGCAGTCAATCGTCACTTTCACGTCCTTGGTGGTGTACGCCCTAGATTTTAAAACTTTTAGATAATTTTTTAGTTACTCTCCCTAGTGCTTATGGCTGTCACCATATTTGATCATTTCTACTGGGCTTTGGTAGCAGGTTTAAAATATCTTTGCACATTCGTGGAAAATGCTCATAATTGCGTTCTGCTTCCTCAATCTGTCTTAATATTTCGTTTTTTATATTTCACTAGCCTTTTTAATTTTGCTGTTAAAATTTCTGTGAATTAGTCAACATGATTTCACTAGATTTTAGTTCTTTTTCGATTCAACATTGAAGTGCATCATTTATTTGTTTGTTTCTGAATCAAGATTGTTTGTTCCAACGTTTTTATTAGCGGATTGAATCTTAATAAAACACGCAAAAAAGCATGCTGGTTTTCAAATGAACATCGAAAGGCAATAATGATAAAATCGTATCGATTACATGCGAAATACATACAATAGTAAATGAGTTTTATATCTTTTGTAGGAGAAATGATTGATTTAGGTTGCTGGACAAATGAGTAATTTGGTTAGAGATTAAATATACCTATGCTCCAACACATGAATATTAATTTGTTAATTTATCAAATCACATTCACTCTTCCCACAAAATTATAGTTCGTGTCTAACAAATAAAAATACATTTTCATGATGCATCTACTTTTCAACATTAAAAACCCACATCAACCTGCCGCAATATTCGACAAAATCACGCTACCGCTGTGTGAAATTTAAATCATGATTCCGAAATTATTTATTCTTTTCATCTACATCCTATTCAGCATATCAATTCAGAAGTTCACTTTTGATATCGTTTTTGGGGACATCGAAATAGAACTATCACACCCAAAATGTATTCCGAGCCAAGCTAGTACATTGCGCTTAACGAGTCATGATTAATTTGATGGTCAAATTTAAGCGAGCGTAGAATACGTAACTGACCTGCTTCAAGCACATGACGAAAATAGTGTCGAACATCTAGTAGACATTCATTCTATTGCTTGAGAAGACGTAGACAAGGTCGCATATGAAATATCCAGACATAGTTTTCATGTCTAGTTGCAGCCAGACTAGAGAACCGTAGCATTCTTCGTGATATAAGACAAATTTCTTCGTACGAGTGACTATAGTAGTGGTTTGAGAATGATATTTGAATGTATGAAATTCTATATGGGGGCTAATTTATTGGTATGTTAATTCAATACGGCACTATTAGCTGAGTATATTCTTGAAAAGTAATTGGAATTGTTTTGAAAATATTTTGTTTATATGCTAATTGTACATTCTAAGCCTAACTTAAAGTTTAATTAAAAAAAAACTCTAGCGCATCAGAACCGCTAGAAACACTAATGTTCGAAGAACAGTAGAGGATTTGTGCAGATTTTGAGTGTGTATTCTACCACCACTTACTTTTCCTACTTAAAAATAATACATCCTAAGTAATAATAGAATCTAAGCTAATTTTAATTTCGGTGACTTCATTGAAAGTTACTGCGGTAGAAAGGTGTTTGGGGCTGCCATCCGAAAAATGTCCACAGGTTAGAAAATTTAAGCAATGTTTACTTATTTTCATTGCAAATGTTTGCGATGAAAATACTTAATACAAGTATTTATTGGAATGAAAATAACAAAAAGGCCTAGTGCTAGCAGCCCTTAAGTAGCACCGAAACCAAAAATATGTCGCATCTGCCTTACGTTGAAGTCAACCAGCTCAGCGAATTTCGTATTGATCCGATGACTGCATTGGAAGTTATAGGGGTGCAAAGAAATTTAGCAAAAGTTTTCAAATTTTTTAGATCTTAATACTTGGTGTTTATTTTCACTATAAGATCACTACGATTTGACAATTCTATGCTAAAACCGCTCTCATTAACTCACGACTGAATCATAAGATCAAACTGAACCTCACATGATATATTGGCTTTGAGTTGGAGCAGGTCTGATAGAAGTTATTCAAAAATGTCAATAAACCTATGGCTGCGGTGCTATCTGGAAATATCGTCAATTGAAAATCAATACCTTCCTCTATGACTTTCAATGCAGTCATTAGATTGAAACAAAACTTATACAGTATATTGATCTTAATGCAAGCCAAGTTTGATAAATATATGGCTGCAAAATTAGGATAGGATTGACAGCTACGGTGATTTTGATAATTTCTGGATTCAGACAAATTTTCATACTTTACAATATAAATATGTATATAACGTTAAAATTGAATAAACCGTTGTCTCCATTATTTTTGGTGAAGCAATGGTCGTTTCTTTCTTTTGATATTTCGAAGGCCTTTGACAGAGTCTGGCGCCCTGCCCTATTAGCCAAGCTTCGTGCATTTGGTCTTCACCTCGTCCTTGTCAAGTGTATTGAAAGTTTCCGCGTAGATCGTTCCTTTCAAGTTGTTCTAGATGGACACAAATCTTGTGTCCACACCACGAATGTCGGGGCTCCACAAGCTACTGTTCTTTCACCAACTCTCTTTCTTTTATTTATAAATGACCTCCTTTCCTACACTTTCAATCCAATTCATAGTTTTGCCGATGACAGCACCCTTGACTTCACATACTCTTTTGGCAGAGTAGCCGACTCTCGTGGAAATGCTACTTCTGTTAGTAGAGATCGCATGTTTGCATCGCTAAATAGGAACTTATTAAACATTATTGCTTGGGGCTCAGCGACCCGTGTTGTGTTTAATGCGTCCAAAACCCAATGCTGTCGTCTTTCGCTCAAGCCTTACGCTCCTTCTACAAGCCACACTATTTCCGTTGATGGTGTGAGTATTTTTGTATCATCTTCGCTGAACCTATTAGGATTTAACATCTCCAGCAAACTAAGCTGGACCAGCCATATTTTTCAAATTGCGAAAAATGCCATGAAATGCTTAGGATTCCTTCAGAGAGGCAAGAAATACTTTACACAATTAGACATAGTGCACATCTACAAGACTCTCGTAAGACAAAGACTTGAGTATAACTCCCATATATGGGCTGGGGCAGGCCGCACTGCTTTAGCGGAACTAGACCTCACGAATTGAATCCCTTAAGCACCGACGTAATGTAGGTTGCCTTTCTTTTTTTATCGCTATTATTATGGTCTTTGCTCTAACGAAATATCAAGTTTGCTGCCTTGTAGAGCAAGCCCAACTAACAATTTGTTGAACATTTTGGGCGTGGATACGTTTCCATTCCTAAGGTTTCGCCTTCAACGAAACCAATGTTTCGAATCAGCAACTTCGTGGTAAGTCGTAGGTTCGAATTTGGAGCAACGCCGTTCAGTGATGACATCGAAACAAAGTAGTCATTGCATGGAAAGGGTTACGTTGTACTTCCTTCCTTGTGACGGCATTATTGCGACACCGTTTAGTAATGGTTTCGAAACATTATGCCTATCGTGCGACTAAGAATATGACACTTATAGTCGCAATGACGTAACAGCAGCGTAAATTCTCAGTCACAATTTTCAAAAACTTTCGTAATCGTGACGTTACGTTTGGAAGTGTTTCAGATTTATTAAAATTCCTCTTGTCGATAACCAATATCTTTCCCTTTCACGCTCATAGTTATCTATAAGATTTACGAAGAGTTTATACAAAATGATTATGTATGTGTTAAGTATTTATATGATGAAGACAATATTGTATTTCAGCATATGTTTCATAATTATTACAATGACTGAATATTTTGAATCCTATGCAAATAAAACACGAACGATTCAAACGTTACTGCAAACGTGGTGTTGATACTCCCTAAAACTACCAAGCGCCTGCGATTGTATCGGACTTTAGCTAAAATAGTTCTTATATATTTTTGATAACATATTCAAAATTTTTTTAAAAATTAAATTCCGCACTATCAAACAAGAATAGCATGTTCAAACATGAAAAATCTGTGCTTATTACATCAAGCAAAGCTACTATTATGGATATTTTTAACTTCAAAATAGTTTACAATTCTTAGCCGCCATGTTTATCCAAATTTGTTCGCCATGATTGTTCTTTGAAGGAAATATTCCCAGTTGGTGCCTATACCGGTTATTTCAAGGCACTGTCGGCACTTTGCGCCATTGGATGTTACCGACTGGTAATTTTGACTATATCGCACCTTAATAGTAGTTTTAAGGAGTCGTCGTTACTGCCTATTGTAGTTTCTAATCTGAAAGGTGCTCGAAGCCCAAGGCGAAACAGTTAGTTTAACATAAATTTGGCCAATGCTTTTTGCGTTTGTTTTGTGCCTATGTCAAGAGTTGGTTAAAAAAGTACCTTTGGAAACTAAAACAAGTGGGACAAGATTGTTGTTGTTTTAATGCTACTAACATAGCCCGCTCTTGATAGAGGCATGAAAGAATGCTACTACTGTGATGAAATTTAATTGAAAGCAAATCTGCACATTCATTTAAGTTTAAATATATAGCATACAATATACTATGTAATTTGCACCAGTTGGATATTATATTCAAAAGACTGAAAAATGTTTTCAAAACTCTGCATTACAAAGGATAAAACAAAACTTGCAAAATATTTTTTTGTTAAACCCTCTTAATAATTTTGCCATCGCAGTCTTCTCTATCTTACTGTTCGTTTTTTAGTCTTTGACTTGTTTTTAAACACATTACCCCATTCTGATCTCCGAAAGCAAACACTCTGACTTTAGAATGCACATATCTCAGGCGTCCGAAAGTGTTATTCATTTACTGTTGATTTTTCACTAAGTCTCATTTCGGGATTACTGTTTCTTAATAGTGCCCTCAAAGTAACATCAAATGGAGATGTGCCCATAGTGTGCCTACCAAAATGCAAAATAAACGCATCTTGTGACATTTTTGGTTAGTAGTGCGCGAAATTCCGTTTAGTATCTGTAAAGTAGTAGAGACCGTAGAAAAAAATGGCAAACAGATATCAGGATATTGACGTTTAAAGAATTGTCAGAACAAAATCATCATGGTCAGAGGCGCCACTACGTAACCATTACATGCGAGTTTCCTTGATAGGCATAGGCGTATTAAAGGAATTATGTGTGGTAACTTCGACGTACAATGTGCCTTATTGGGATTTTGATTAAGTCGCACTGAAGGAAATAATCGCTAATGGACACAATGCCTGTAAAGACGCCTCGGAAGTAGTCTTTACCACTTCGTTACTAAAACTTTGTTTATCAAGGAATTTTACTTTGCAGGAAAAATGACGAAACAACTCCGACTCGACATAGTATTCACGACGTATTCGCGTCAAAAAAGTGCATTTAGTAACATATGGGCACAAATTGTTAGTTGGGAGGCAGCCGAGCCCCCCAACGCGGTCACTCTCATACTCTTTCGATCAGTGCCAGTTGTACCGTAAAATTTCACGATTCTTTCT
This sequence comes from Nemotelus nigrinus, assembly GCA_947369275.1. Classification (NCBI taxonomy): domain Eukaryota; kingdom Metazoa; phylum Arthropoda; class Insecta; order Diptera; family Stratiomyidae; genus Nemotelus; species Nemotelus nigrinus. Next base: position 122,471,596 of record OX376374.1, read on the forward strand.
TATCTAGGGCAATACGATTATGGAACAGTCTACCATCCACTGTTTTCTCCGCCAACTATGAGCCACAATTGTCCAAGCGAATCATGCATCGCTATCTCCTGCAAATTCAACCCTTCCTTAAATTTCCTTCCGCCAAGGCTGTGCTATAGCATAATAGAGCATCCCCTGAGCCTTGGCATCATCATAAAAAAAATTAAAAAAAAAAAACTGACAGACAGCTGATGAAAGATTAGCGCTGTCGGTCACCTGGTCGAGTAAATTTGTCTCCAGGTTTGCTTATTTATGTCATTGAAATTAGTTTTCTATTCAATTATTTATGTTCCAGGCGGTGAAGTGAATCAGCTGGAAAAGGCGAGCGGTAACAACACAAGAAATTAATTTAATAAACATTTCAGCCATATTCAATATGAAGCGAAATTTACAAATTTCTTATAATTTTCTTCTAAAATCTGACTTTATAGTGGTTACCTTTGCACAAGAGTTTTGTTTTTATTCAATTACTAGTATAAATGCTGCTAAATATAATCAATGTGTCTACCATTTATTTTTTAATTCTTATCACAGCAGTTAGATAGTAACTTTTGGTAAGACTGGTTCGCATGTATCCAGTTACTGAGAGTATGAAATATTTTTTGGGAGTTATAACTGATACTATATTGAAGTACTATATTGCTAAGTCAACCCCAGGTATTGTACTACCTGGGTAATAGATAATAAGTGTAAGTCGGAAAATTAATGAATGATAAAAAACAATAAAAATAATAACCCAATAAGAGCCAGCAGGCTAAAATAGGATAGCCGCTAAGTATAAGTTCTTTTAAGTTAAATACTACTTTAGTTAAGTTATCTATGTACAATGTAATGAATAAAATTTTTATTATTATTATAAAAAAAAACTGATACTATGATGTTTTGGAATTATTTGTACTAACCAACACTTCTCACACCAGGTGAAATTTCGCAACTTTGAGACACGAACTTCACAACAATAATTAATCATTACCTTGCAATTTGTAACTTTGGTAAATTTATCTAAAACCACTCTTATCTCACATTTCAAGCTCTCTCCACAACAATTTCGCTACCTGTTCTCCCATAAATGCTATCTTCTTCCGAGTATACTGTGCATTCACCCTTACAAATACAGACGCACGCATTAGCTCCTTTTGTATCGAAACATTCTGACTGCATACCATCGACTCATCGACTAACTTTCTTCCAGCAATGTAAGCCCCCACAACCGAATTGACAAAAGCTGTCTTTATTACGCTGACTATTGTCAGTCTTTGCTCAATTGTCCCGTTTACAAGGTCGTTTGGAACATTCAGCTTACGATAGAGGCCCGTTCATTCGCATAGTTGCGTTTACGTAAACGCAATATAAATTTGTTCATATTTCAGGGAAATAGTGACATTGCTATCCATTATGCCGCCCCAAGACAACTCGAGTAGAAATCGCACAAGGATACGAATCGCTATTTCGAAATATTTTAAATTTTCGAGTTTATCGAGCATTAACCCCTAAAAGCTGAAGCAAAAGCCGTTGCTCGACTGTGTGGTTACTTGATGGTTTTAATAAAAGGCAACGAATAGTTGGTACGATTCTGTTTTGGTTACCAGCGAACGAGACTCTTGTTGCTTCATTCTCAAACTTTAACCATTTACTTTGTAGAGTTTGTGCTTTTCAGGAGATATTACGGAGAATTTATTCCTTGAATTAATGAATTTGAGCCCAACAAATTTGAAACGTAGCAATTAAATAATGCCGATAATTCACAGCTTAGAAACTCATCTAGTTAGGCAATGGAAAAAGGACGAACTCGAATCCAATGATTCTTGTTGTGGTTTTTAAGTAAATTGAATTCAATCATAAATCTGACTGGCCGATGTATTCTTCTTTGATATCTAATAATTGAACTTTAAGTCATTACACAACATTTTGTGTGACAATATCTTTCCCTGTGAGAATCAGGGTCATACTACGTCTGAGGCATCTTCAAAATTGCTGTATAGTTGGTACACTATATTGAAGGTAGTATACAAGTAGATTCCGCTCCGTTCTGAAGACGGAATGGGAAGTGCAAATTAGCAATATATTGTTACTCACATGATACCAGAAAATCGTGATACAGATGTTTCTTTTAATATCAACAGGTATTCTGCAAAATTTGAAGGTAAAAGTTATGTTCCTCATTTTGATTGACCTTCTTGGCATGACATGGCAATGTTTGTAGGATTCATCAAACGACTTTAAACATAGTACTGTTGCATTGGGCTGATGGATATGACATTCCACCGCAGTGATATCCGAGTGCGATCGGGTTCAGGCTGATGATACGTTGGCAGGCTTCAGTCTACGTGCGAAGCTAACATCATTTATTTATTAATCCCTTGCGCTACAGATATAATTCCAATTACAGCGTCAAGAAAGCAAAAAAAAAAGAATGAAACATAAAAAAGGAAAAGAAATAACAAAAATAATTGAATAATTTGAAAACTAATATTAGGACTAAGGTAAATAGCAATTCAAGGTAACATTTTCAATACATGCTTGAATTGTAAAAAGGATTGCGGGAGAGGACCAAGCTTTAAGGGCATTGTGCGTTCTGGGTAGACGCAGCAAAGGCGAATGGAAAGTACGTGCAAACGGAACAGAGAAAACCTCAGAAGAAAGACTTGGACGACTAGATTCACGTCTGATTATCTGGGAACCAAAATCTGACAAAAAATGCCTTGGCAAAGTTTGAAGAGAAAACACTCATCGATGAAGAATCTCTGTGATTGCAACAAGGACATACGAAGGAGGGAAAGACGAAAGGAGTAGGGACAATAGGGGGTATTGAATTTAAAAAGAAGCGAGCGAGTGAGCCTGCGCTGAACAGATTCAATTGCGGCAGATAAATACTGAAAGCGCGGAGCCCAGATTTGGCACGCGTATTCTAGAATACTGCGTACTAAGGAGACAAATAAATGAATACAGGAAGAAATATTGGTAAACATATATGAAGCAAGACGAATTTAGTAATCCTAGAGGCCCTGGAGGTCACAATCATGATATGAATATCAAATCTTAATTTTGAATCAAACACCACACCCAGGTCTCTAAAATGCTGGACAATTGAAAGGGAAATTTCAGACAAAGAATAAGGGGACACATGTGGAGTATTTTGTCAGACATCTGATGGCACTTCAAAACGCTCAGTGGCAAGAAGTTGTCTTGACACCAAAGATTTAGAGCAAACAGGTCAGCTTGCAATTGATGAAAATCGTTCGCAAATTTGATTGCTCTGTATAATTTATTCATCCGCATATAAAAGACAGGGAGAATTGATAGTAGAAGGAAGGTCATTGACAAATAAGATAAAAAATTAGGGATCTAGGATAGAGCTTTGAGGAACTCCGGATATGGGAAATATAGGAAAGAAAATGGAACAATTAAAGTAACTCTACAGGGACGACTATGAAGATAAGAGGAAAACCAGGAGAAGAGGGCACCAAAAACGCCGAACCCATTAAGTTTAACCAGTAGCAGGCTATGGTTCACAGAATCAAAACCCTTCGAAAAGTCTGTATTTAACTAGAGAGGACATTCTAAAAGCGATAAGAGAACTTGACATGAAAAAAGGCCCTGGACCAGATCTACTTCCTCCGAGCTTCATAATCAACAGTGCAGAAACTATCATCTCACCCCTGCTTATAACTTTCACCAAATCATTATCATGCGGTAGATTTCCTCAATTCTGGAAATCTTCTCATCTCACGCCAATTCATAAAAGTGGTGACAAGCGCTCGGTTAAAAATTATAGAGGCGTTGCCATTTTGTCAGCTATACCTAAACTATTTGAAAAAATTGTTTGTGATAAACTCATTATAGACATTGATCTTCTTCTTAACGAACAGCAACATGGCTTCAGAAAGGGCAGGTCAACTACCACCAACCTTTTGATATTTATCTCGGATGTACTTTGCAATATGGAGAAAAGGTGTAAGATCGATACCATATATACTGATTTCAGCAAAGCTTTTGACCGTGTTGACCATGATGCTTTGAAATACAAACTGCAAAAACTAGGCATTTCCGGAAACTTGCTAAGATGGTTGGATTGCTACCTGCGGAATCAAACACAACATGTAAAATTCCAAGGTTTTCTCTAAAAAAAAATTACTGTTTCCTCGGGGGTACCTCAAGACTGCCACTTAGGTCCTTTTCTGTTCAATATTTTTATTTCGGATCTCTCGGAAGTGTTATCCGATATTCCACACCTTTTTTATGCGGACGATCTAAAATTATACACAATTCAATCGGAATCCGATTCAAACTTCCTTCAGTCAAAACTCTTATCGTTGGAGAGATGGTGTGACCGCAACAAACTTTTTCTTAACGTAGACAAATGCAATGCCATAAACTTTTCCCGCAAGTCATGCTCTTTAAATTTTGATTACCGCCTTAGTAATCAGTTGCTGAAAAAAAATGGATAGTGTTGTAGATCTTGGAGTCGTTCTAGATATAAAGCTGCGCTTCAATCTTCAGTACGATAAAGTTCTAGCAAGAGCCAGTAAGCAATTAGGATTCATTAAGAGACTTATGGGTTACAAAATCTCTTTACGTATCCTTAGTTCGCCTAATATTGGAATATGGTTGCATCGTTTGGAATCCGATTTTCAACTGTTATAGCGATAGATTGGAATCCATCCAAAAGCAGTTTGTCATTTTTGCTTTTAGAGATATATATAACCTATACGATTTTGAAAGTTTGCCATCTTATAATTACAGATTAAACTTTTTAAACCTTGAGACACTTTCTTCGAGGAGAACGGTATTATGCTCATGTTTCATTTTTGATGCAATTAAGGGCTTGATCAACGTTGAGTATCTTTCAAATAAAATCACTTTCAATAACCCTGTAAGACGTACTAGGTATAAACGTCTTCTCAATGAGCATCAGCATCGTACTGTTTATGGAGACAGGGAGCCCATCAATAGATGCTGCAAAATATTTAACAATTTTTCCAACTACTATTCCTTATCTATTCCCAAGACAAGTTTCAAATATGCTTTATTCAAGGCTCTAAAATCTTAAAAAAAAACATTTTTCCTTGTAAATTACTCAAATTGACAACCAAATATAAGTTTGAAATATGGACTTAAAATTATTTATGCTAATTTGTTAGTGTAGTTTAAGAAAACTTACATTTAATTCAAATTGTGATTTGTTATTATCTTTTGTTATATGCCTTACTTGGCTTGAAATAAAACAAAATAAAATAAATTACATCAACTTGACGTTGATAATCGAAGGCAAAGGCGACAAGATTAGTGAACTCCATAAGGTTGGTCGATTTAGAGCGACCCTCGATGAAACCGTGCTGTTCAGGAGCAAGTAAGAGCTGTAGAGAAGGATAAATTCTATTGTAGACAAGACGTTCAAGGATTTTACTGAAACAGCAGAGGAGGGATATAAGACGATAATTGGAAACAATGGAACGATCACCACATTTAAAGATTGGGAAAATATTGGCGGATTTCCATAAAGAAGGGAATACACCAGATGTAAGGCTATTGTTGAAAAGAATAGCTAAAGGAACACAGAGCGAGGATGAGAGGGATTTAACAAGGGTATTAAGAATTCCATCAGGACCAAAACTGGCATTAGAATTTAAGGTATGCAAAAGGATTTTAGCTTCCAAAGGATTGGTACTAAACATAGATAACTCAGAAGAGGTACGGAAGACAATGGGAGCTACCGAAGTATTCAGTGGGTTTTTTTTAAAGAAGGAGGAAAAAAGCCAACAAACAAATCACAAATAGCCTGAGGAGTGGAAGCAGGCATATCATCATGAGACATAGAATCAGGAACGGAAGAATTGGATTTGAGGAAATGGGTGTAGGACCAAAAGGATTTAGGTTGATTAGAACAGATTGAAGCCTCGATGTTCGAAAAGTAATCACGCATTGTCTGTTTGAACACTTTTTTAGCGTCAGAACGCAAACTACGGAATTCCTGAAGGTCAGTGGGTGAACCCGTCTTCTTCAGCTTTTCACGAGCTTATTCCTTAGCTTTAAGAGCATCAGAGATTTTCAATGTGAACCTAGGGACATCATTAGGTTTGAGAGGACGTTTGATGGGAGTGAAACGAAAGATAAGGTTAGAAAAGAAAGAGTAGAACTTGGACAATGCACTATCAACATCAAATCCTTTGAAAAATGAAAACCAATTGACAAGATTGATTTCAGAAGACATTTTTTGAAAGTCAGCTTTAAAAAAATTGTAACGCTGAAAAGAAGGATATTTATTCCTTCCTTATATTAAACTGAAGTGGTTGGTAATGGAGGTTCGATTGACATTGTTCACAATTACCGCTGATCACTCTCTGATCACCAGACCCCATGAAGGCTGGTGCCAAGAGATTCGGATCGTAGCGCTGGACCATTAAGTTCTGTGCGCATACCTATGGTCTGCGGAACTGACGCCGGGGAAGTGACTGAAACTCCCGAAGAGCGTTTGGAAAAATCGAAATATCGTAATCTGGAAGGTACAGGAGCCATTGGAAATGAGTGGAGTATATGAAAACACCAACGAAAAATCAGCCAACACGAGCCTCACTATATACAACGCGAATTAATGGTTGAAGAAAATATTCGGACAAAGTGCCAGGAGGTCCACCGTGGGGTTTTTCAGGCCACCAACGTACAAAAGAATGTCTCGAAATACATAAACGATGCCATCATCGAGTTGAAGAAAGCATTCGAGGTGAGCTACACATACTGGGGAAATTGGGGAAAAATGAGATAGAGGACTAGTAGGCACAACTGGAGCATCATATGCTCAGGCAGGTATGCGTATACATTACTTGGCTGCGAGCTAGTAAATAGAGTGCAGAGTTGAGCCTCAAGTGAATGCAGTATATCGGGGTCAGAAAAGAAACTCCTGCTATCAAAGTTGAAATGTGGTTCAACGAGGTGCAGAAGAGAAGAAAAGGACGAATAGAAGATCCACGGAACCATCTGCTAGAAAGAAAAGCCACATCAAAAAGAGATCAAAAAGCGGATAGAAGAGAGACACTGTGTGAAGGCACTGGATGCCATAGTCAATTCCAGATTAAAATAATGTAGAAGTTCTGTAGGCTGCCCGCAAGGGATGTGCCTCGATGAAACCTGATGTGGTGACAACCACTCCTTTTCACCCTCATTTTTGCTAAGGTTGTGATGGAGCTGAATAAGATCCAAGTTCCCAACATCCTCAAGTCTGTCCGAAACAGATAATATGCACCCAAGTGAGAGGGTGGACGGAAGTAGCCTACTGATGTATGGGCTACAGATACACTAGAAGCAACCACAGTGGCCCAGACCAGAGTGGCGGCTGCTGCTGCATAAGGTGTGGTTTTTTCTCTACAGATCCCTAATATTCTTCCTATCCGAATGGAGTCTTATAGGAGAAAGAATCGTTCCACTTGGCAGTGAGGTGCATTTAGGTACGCGGTGATTCGAATCGTTAACGTATCCCATGGCAACGGCAACGGCCAAGTCTGGATGAAATACGGAGAAATCATCTTCGTGAGGTCCTACTTCTGAACGAATGGCCCAATAGAGGTATTCGGAGATTATTTAAACTCATTTTAAGACACTTTCAGGGGCGCTGAAGACAGCGGCGTCATAGGTGGTAGCTTTCAATGGAATGGGATATGCCCACTGAGAACACACGTTTTCAACAGCAACGCATCATCCTAGCGTGCAGGTGTAGGACATAGTGAGCATGGAATAGACAAGGAGCAACCAAGCTTTCTGCTGCACAAACGGCGATGAAGAAATAGTTATCTATAAAGAGAAGCAAACGCTCAAAATGACTGACCCTTTACGAGGAGATAAAATTGGGTACGTGGATTAAGAGCTACAAATCGGATACCTACAGACTTGTTTGCATGCAGTTTAGTGCTCCCAGGAACTTGGAAACCTCGAAGCATCTCGTCGGCTCACTGTTCTTGGTGCATCTGCCAGGAATTGATGGTGGCATCATCGTCCTTTCCTCTATTTATGAGGGAAAAGCTGATCGAAGTAGTATCTGGCGTGATAAGAAGGCCCCGAGCCCGATGAAGAGCTGATCGAAACACTTAAAGTTGTAGTAGAGAGTCAACCGCGACTATTACTGGAATCATGTAATTCCTATTCAGGGGCCAGATATTTTCGTCGCTATGGAAATTTGCCCGTTTTTCGCTCATCTATAATTGAAAGGAGGACACGGACAAAACTTATACGTACCGTTCACTTTGCATGCTAGACACGAGGAAGAAGCTTCGCGAAAGGTTACTGAAGCTGATGATCTATATTACTGACAGCACGGCCTCCGCAAAGAGCCTGCAACTGTTGATACAATCTCAGTAATGATAAGGGCGGTAGGAGAAGTGGCAGAGGTATTCCATAGTGCCAACCTAGTTGTTTTGCTGTTGACACTAGATTTCCAAATGTCAATTCAAAGAGGGAGACAGATCTACTTTGGGCCCTCTCGCCTTCCTGACTACTTTTTGATCTTTGATCAGTAAATAAGGTAAAATTATGCACTTGAAGAAGTAGATCTTCAAGTTTCGGGTGTTTGTGACTTAAACGAATTTCTGAGGAGAAACGGTTGATTTTTATTTAAATATAAATATTTTCCGATGATCTCACATCAAGCGCTTTTCAAATTTCAAAGAAAAATCTACACCAGCTATATAATAAGTAGCTTGAATAGCTCACAATAATTTTTATTCAACAAAATTTCATAACAAATATTATAACTGTCACTTTTATTGTAACTTGCACATAAGCATGAAAAGTAGCTTAAATTAGGCCAAATCAAAAAAACTGCGATTGCTAATTTTTGGTGGCAAAAGAATACAAGTGACCCAATCGGGCGCATATCCGTCAACCCTCAAACTTGGCCTCGGGATCGTCGTTTGCGATGGACTATTGTATTTGGAGATGCCAATGAATGTATTCCTGGTGAGTTACGCTGATGCCATGGCAGCGAAAGTCACTTCGAGAGCTGCCGAGTTCGGTCAATTCGGACTTAGCCAAGCCATAAGGAGGGTAGAACAGTGGATGACTCACCATTTCCTTACCACCGTGCTGTGCTCAGCTGTCGTTTTACTTTCTATCTATTATCTATTGGTCCAGTGAAAGTTAAAGCATTTCAAAAGGACCTGATTTTTTCCTTCAATCAATTACCAGGTGCATTCATTATTCACGAAAATCCCTTTCTATTCTCTTCAAATTCCTGTCGCAATCGTTGCTAGGTTCGTGAATCCTACATACAATGGTACCCAGCATCACTCATTTGGAGCAATTGATTAAAATTCCAACCATTATTGACAAAATGCATCAGCTACTTTTCTCCAACGTTCACCTAAAGCAGTCGTCGTGCAACATACTTGACTAATTTAAACGAATGGATGAGCGAAAATCGTAACTGAGAAAGAAAAATTGCACGCGACCATTTTCTCGGAAGTACTCTACGCCACGACTTCCGTCACGTATCCCCATTGCAAATTTATTGAAACATAAATATTATCCAAATTTTCTCAGAACTAATATCAAAGTATTAGTTTGTTATTAGTGGAATCGCATATTAAGCAACTTTGCTTAATAAATTGTTTGCGAATATTTAATTTAACTCAAATAATTTAAAAATTATAAATTCAAATTCAACCGAACTAAATTTTGGGACATCTTGTGGCTACTAGGAAAACAATAATGAATTTAAAAGCTCTACTTGCCGGAATAATTGATGTTAATCGCAAATCAACATTTTTATGCTACAGAAAATCACTCATGGCTACCACAGCAAAACTCGGTTGCTCAAAATCACACTCATAATAGTTTTGCTTTGAAATCACATTAATTTCGCCCCCGATTTCCCTATGCAATTGCAACTTGAATTCAAATTTGAAAATCAAAGTTTCAAATTCAAACAGTTCTAAACTCCAGCCAACAACCTCACGGATAGTTTTGGTGTCGGTGTGAAGAGGGCACTGTGAAGGCCGATAATGCAGTGCAAACATAGTGCAGTCGGCTTTGGTTCTCATTCCGGGATGTGCATTCGTAGCAAAGTGTTGTAATGTATGAAAACGTGATTTATTTTTTGTTTTGAAGATTATTAGTGATTTTGCGGATGTAGCGAAATGAAATATCATAAAAAGGCAAGTATTTGATTATGTAAAAACTCTGCGGATGCTTCGGTGTATCGAAAAACAAATTTTCAGAAACCTGTAAATGTATGCACTTACATAGGTAGCTAGGTACGTAGATTCAATATTGCCAATTAGCGATTGATTGACATGAAATGGCAAGATTCTTAGCTAGCAAGGTTCTTGCGCATTAGCAACATTCACTAGTTTATAGTGAATCTAGCTAATTCGCAAGCATCTGTGCAAGCATAATTGCATATCTGAGGTTTTGGCGCAACAAATACCTGTAGCTGTCAAATAAGATGTGAATCGCATATCCAGTTGACTCGGAATGCCATTCGGAGTGCTCAATTTCGATTCCATTTGTTAGTATTTATAATGTTCGATTCCTGGATATAATTTTCAAAAATCATGATGCAAAGATTACATTCATCATGTTTCCTGTACCAGAAAGGATTGAAATTGACCAAATATGATTGCTTAGCGTCGTCCTATCGAGCATGGTGTTTATACGCAAGTTTGAGTTACCGAATGAGCAGAGCTGCTTGTTGTGTGGTTCTCTCGGTCAAGCAAAGTCGTGAATATTTCCGCCATGACCACACGCTGGACTTGGGCTTAGCTGCAATTTGGTACTTTAGTCAAATCATGGGCCGAAAGGAATCATAGAGCTAATTAGTTCATACTAGTACAAATTGATAATTTATTTATGTTAAATTTTATTTTAATTAGGGTAGGTATACAATTATATGCATAGAAAAGATTGATTTGAAATATTCATATTTTGCTCCAACCGGGTATTATTCGATTATTTCATAATGCCTATAGTTGGAGATCAAATACTGCTTCCGAGAAAGTTTAATTAACAATTCTGTCTTGTATATAAACGTGGTATACAGGTTTGATATGAAAAACATTTGTCCCCTAATTGTTTCAAAATAGAAATTCCTCTGCCACTATTGCTGACAATTGTGTGTTATTTGTCACCAATAATACATAATTATTTAAAGCTATTATCGTATTTCATGTTGTATGAATTTTCTTTTTCATTAATTAGATATTAATCTGCTTCGAATTTTAATTTTTATAAACGGACTAATTTTTAAAAACAATGGCTAATTTCTATATATAATGGCTATCTCGGTGCCCAAAATGATCCTCGTCTCTTGAATGAGCTTCAGGGATATTTGCGGATCCGATTACTTAGAGGAATAATAGCAACGGCTTTTGGTTGTAATGCGTGTTCACTTCTAGACGGTCTGGATGGTGTACATGAAAGTATATTTGACTAACAGCATTTGCTAAATAATGGTCAAGAACGGGTTTCAAATGTTGGTGAAAAACGAAGTGCAGATGCTGCATAAAGATGGTATGCTTGATAAAATAGAGGTCATTTTGAGTATCGCATTCTAAAGAGCTCATATATGTATGTATGTACAGTGGCTCACAGCTTATTTCGTGTGACCAACATTTTTGACAAACCAAGCATAAAATTGGTATATTTTATTCTGAACTCAACAAATAAATGATGCAGTTTTTTAGATAATTTAGTCTCCATTATAAAACATCAAAAAATTGCACAAATATCAACATAGAACGATTTATTGAAAAAAAAAACTATACAAACACATAATTCTCATATCACAGCTTATTTCGTGTGAAAACAAAAACACTCAAAAACATTGGAAAAATTGTTCAAAAATTTTTTTTTATATATTGTAGGGTAACCTTTTTGCTTTATTACAGCGTTTAATCTAGACTGCATAGAGTCAACTAACTTTCGAGTATAATCTGGCGATATTTTTGTTCACTCTTCCTTTAGCGCCGCTTTCAAACTTTGGACATTAGAAATATGGTGTTTTCGAATAGATTGGATGGTGTTTTTGAAAAGATTGGACTATACCGGATTTATGCTTCGGATCATTATCCTGGTAAAAGCGGAATGTATTGCGTATGGGTAAGTCCTCAGCACTTTCACTGTGTTGCAGAAATAAATGTCTTTTGCGAACTGTATGCGGACTTTTTGATTTACCTTATTAATAAACGGCTTGTTTCTTGCTGTTCGCCCACGAAAATTAGCATCTCTAAGTACTCTACGTATCGTTTCTGGATGACATTTTTTGCCAAGAAACATTTCAACATACTTGGCCACAGCTGGAGCACTTAACATGGAATCTTTTTTAATTTTTCCCAAAATCCACCTCTCATCCTGTTCAGTAAAAATTTTGTTATGAGCCTTTCTGCCTTTGTTGTGCACACGATTTTCTCGAAAAAAAACCCTGAATAATATACTGAACCGTCGATGAACTTATATCAACAATTTCAGCAATTTGTTTTTGGGTTTTCCCACTTTGAAAGTGTTTAATAATTAACTCGCGTAACTCTATTGAAGTGCGTCGACCCATCTTGTAAAATCACACAATTATAACTGAATTTAATATTTTTGAGTAGACGCACTCTTCCCACAATCACCATTGTTTATGTTCTGATCTACCGTTCGTTATTAGAATCCAATATATCCAAGAAAGATAAGAATAAAAATATTCACACGAAACAAGCTGTGATATGAGATTTATGTGTTTGTATAGGTTTTTCCCAATTAATCGTTCTATGTTGATGTTTGTGTAAATTTTTTTGATGTTTTATATTGGAGACAAATTTTTTTTTATTTTTTGAGTTCAGAATAAAATATACCAATTTTATGCTTGGTTTGTCAAAAATGTTGATCACACGAAATAAGCTGTGAGCCACTGTAAGTATTGTTACTTGAGACAATGGATGCCGCAGCACAAATAGTTTACCGGGCTACAAAGGATGCCAAGTCCTTGAATTTTTAGATCCCGTCTTAGTCTAATGATATACTGCTGGTATTGATAACATGGCATCGATAACTTGAGAAGGTGATATACTGCGCCTACGTGGCATTGTGTCACATCATTTGTCAAAAGTGAAAACTGTCAAATCGAGTGTAGAATCAAAAGTGAAACGGAATTAAAACGAATCTGTATTGTCAAATGTGCGGGATAAAATCGTCCCTTTTATCTAATCCCTATCAAAACAAGTGATACTTTCAAAATAAATCATTCAGTGATATTTGTCAATGATCTGTATTGGAAAGTTTTATTACTACACTTACTACTGGCTGAAAATTGTCTCTGCTGGGAGTAAAATCTTTACTATGCCGGGTAAAATTCTCGCGATATTAAAACCACGAAACGGCATAGATACCGCGTATGTACTGCTTTACCGAGCTGGTATTAGCGTAGTATGATGTACTCGTGGTATGGAGGATACCGTGGTATCAATACGAGTAGGGTGTCAGTACTATTAGGAATCCATAGGGGTAAGAGCCAAACAGATAAAGCAATCAGACTTAAAAAGTCATTTACCGCAAAAACAATACGCATTGATTTACGGATTGTTTCAATGTTTTAATTTCACTGTTTTAATCTCAATCCCGGTTTGCATCTGGATTGTATGCTGAATATGTTATTTGTCACCTAAACAAGGAGCAATCGGACTCCAGATTGCAGTAAGTGAACTGCATAAATCCACACCGAAGAAAATGTGCAAAAAATGTAAAAAATATAAAATATATAAAATACCATGATTCGTATACTTCTGGCACCGTGGACAATGTAAATTTCGGTTTTGTGTTAAATTATAGCGCCTAACATCATAAATCAGAGCGAAACAGTAACAGTAGGTCGTATGTTCTATATTCATTAAAGTAGGTGCTATGTATGAAAGCTTGTAAAGCTATTTTTTACAGCTACCAAAGCCATATAGTATAGCCGTCCTGAAAATACACAGGAGGCGCGATATAAAGCAAACATAGGGGAAATGTGCTTTGTCCGCAAACGTATCGAAGGCTTTCAAAAATGAACTGGCTAAGTTAGGCTCAGCCAAGATGCGAATAGGGAGCTAAAAACAATTAAACACACAAGCAATGATAATGCCTCTATACGAGAGGCGAACCTATGTGAAGGTAGAGAGTCTCTGGCTCCAGATATTATGGGAGCCAGCACCATCCTTGGGCATAGTATCCTATAGGCTAGTCAGGCCAAGCATTACCTGAAAATAAACTATATTTCCGAGCTAACACCCAATAATTAGATCAAGCAGTGTTGGCTCAGTAATCATAGATACGAACCAAATTATACACTCGTTGGTAAATATAATTTGATGATAACTACCATATATAGTAGTAATAAACAATTGATAAAAACTAATAGTAGTGCACTAATAGCAGTATTTAAGCGATATTTATTCATTTCTTTGCACTGCATTAGCGCTAAGATTGCTAGCAGTATGATATCTGAATTCCAGACTTTATCTTTTTTTTTCTTACTTCATTCAAAGGATTTTTCTTGTAATGTTTTTTCACGTAACATTAATCCTAATTTGATTATTTGTTGTTCCTTCATTTATTCAGATAGGAATATTATCGGGCTCAATCCTCAGCTCGTTTTTAAATTGTATTCTTACTATTTACATATTTTATTCGTCATTAGGTATCTTCTTTCATTTCAATTAACTTAACATTTACATTAACAAAATAGCTTGAAATATTTGGTAGTTTTTTTGTTTTTCACAAACAACTACATAGCTAAAGAGAAGTCTTTGACACAAATGTGTGCGTGTGTTTTATTGTTTTTTTTCTTTTGATTGTTTTCATTTGGGCATTTAGCGGCTAACATAATAAAAAGTGAACAGATTTAGACCCTGAAATTGCATGTCATCTCCACACAATGTGTCAACTGCAATGGATGCCATGATCACCACCATCTTTGAGTTTCCGCCACCATCTTTGGGTTTTGGGTTTTTTTTTTCGGTTGCCCAAGATGGCCCGGTTTGAAGTGCTACGAAAATCCGTTTCCAAAGCCAACCTCGGTTATTACCATTTCTATACTTCATCACTGTCGGCCAATACAAGCCATCACTTCTCTATACAATGGTGATGGCGTGCAGTGGCCAACTTGAAATTATGGTAGCCATTAAGTGGCTCATCATGGGCCATTGTGTGGAGGGGCCATGATAAATTCCCTAACCCAATACTTACTTGCGAAAATTGTTGGTAGAATCGGACGATTGTGAGCGAAATTTGGTTCATTTCAATTCAATTGATTTTTCTTAATTTTCTTAATTGGCATATGAGTTCCTTAGGACATAATTAATTTTAAAAAACTCTTGGTTTTAAATACTTTTGTGTTTATTCACAATATGTGTCTTTTTTTTACTACAATATCTGTTTACCTTTTAAAAAAAATTCTTTAACTTTGAGCTCATATACAAGAGTGTTTGTATTATTAGTATTGTTACATGTACAGCAACATAAATCATATTTCACCCTACCAGTGCCAGAAATAACAAGAAAATTCGAGAAATATCTTCTCGAACTATCTTCATACATGCATCTCATAGAACAAAAAAAAATCCCATAGATCCCATCGTAAACGCTGATAAGAAACTTCTAGAAGCTAAGACACAAACAGATTCCCTTAGGGCGAGAGTTATCGTGAAAATAGCCTAGAATCATGCAATAACAATTAACCCTTCTGATAATGCCCAAGCGAATTACAAATATCCGTGGAGAGAGGTCGTTGGCAAATTAGTTTTATAAAGCGACTCTTCGAAGGAATCTATTGACAAAGCAATTTGAGTATTTCCTCGCAGGTTAATTTAAAAGCGAGATGATTTCAACGCGAGCCATAGTTAAAGTGTATATGCGATTTAGTTGTAACAATCATTGTTCAAATAAAAGTATGTTTAGTCGTAGTAAAAAAAGCCTGTTTTTTCGTAAACGCAGAGAATATCGAATCGACGAAACGTGCTTCCAATGGAAAAATAAATTTATTGGTGTCAGAAGTGGTATTTTTTGCTATTCCGATTCAGCAAGTAATTTCTTGCGAAGTTGCAGACGGTGAATTTGTGAAATCTGGCTTGTAGGGACTAAATAAAAGTTTCAGACAGTGATTTTTATGACAAATTGTGTGGACTAATTGAAGAACAATGCCGAAGCTAGTGAATGAATTAACAGTGGCAGAGTTGAAAGTAAAGTGGTGAAAACGTGATCTACCGATGACTGTGAACAAGATGGCTTTACTGTCACGGCTCATGGAAGCTTTAAGTACGAATGGCAAAGATATGGAAAGGTTCAAATTCTCGGACGAGGAAATCGACATAATACTTAGTCACGTAGAAAAAAGCAGCGAGTAGAAAAATTCCTATACACTTACTGCAGAAAATGGATGCTGATAAAGAGCAACAAGCTGATGACAATAAGAAATAAGCTATGAAACTGGATCATAAACTTGATCAGAAACTCGACCAACAAGCCGCAAATATCAAGGAGCGATTGGGGAACATTAAAGATCAGCTGATGGAAACTAAGCAACAGTCTCAACAACAGTTAGTCGAATGACAAAGGTGAAAGCCGTGCTTGAAGAATAAATGAATCTGTTAAAATCGTATATGTAGCGAGTGAAAGCAATGTAATTGAACTAGGTGATTGTAAGGCACTGAAAGCACCCATTTTTGATGGACAAACTTCTTGGACCAACTACAAGAAACAATTTGAGGCGGTTGATGAATGTTACCATTGAAGCGATCGAGAACGTGCGACCATACTAATAGTATCATTTAGAGGAGCCGCAGCAAAAGTACTTCAAAAAATTCCATTCGACAATTACTCCAGCTATTCAAACCTGATTAGCAGTTTGGATATGAGATACGGCGAAGACCACCTAAACGAAGTTCATCGTTCGCTGCGCGTGCGCAAAAGCCGAGAAAGACCTTGCAGCAGTTGGCTCCAGACATTGAGCAGCTAACACTTCTTTCCTAGCCAGCTTCGGATCCAGAACATCGGAACGAGACGGCGAAAGATTCTTTCATTCAAGGACTACGTGATGAAGAACTTCAACAAGCACTTCGTTCGGCGTTATCTACGAAATGGCGAAGTGGAGCAAAGTTTGAGTCTACGAAGCACACGAGAAATGCTTGTGCAGAAAAGCCATGAAATTCTGAACTTTTGACGTTCGATGTAGTTATCGGATCAAAGTGTTCATTTTCGTCCCCTACTTTGGGGCGTTGTTTTCTGTTGCATTGTCGGCTCGTTTTCGACAACTTGCAGAACAAATTGTTTGAAGTATTGTTTGATATAGTGTTTTGTTTTGTATTTAACTGTCTTTCCCACACTGGCATTGTATTCTATAGCCTTACTGCGGAATTCATCCAAACAGCGAAAGTCGTGTTTGGCAGGCAATGATGAAACGATGGCTGAAATGCCCGTTGCAAGATTTACACGCACTTTCATTCTTCGATCGTTCAATATCATTCTACGGATTTTATCGACGATTTCTGGCGTGATCGACCTCTTTTGGGAGTCCTGAACGTTCGACGTCATTTGTACTGGTACGACCACAACGGAACTCTGTAAACCACTTCTTAGCCATTGAACTAAATGGTTCAGAATCCCCATAGTATTTATCAAGACTTCCTTAGCTTTGTTCAGGGTGTTTTTACGCAAATAGTTATGCTTAATCAGCACTCAAAATACACTTTTTTTCCATTTTCGTTAAAATTCACGAGATTATCTGCTTTCAGTGGCTGTCAAACACAGACTAAATGGCGCACCATGCTCAAAATTTTACAGTAATCTGTTAATAGATGCCAATTGAAGGGAATAGTGTTGCGTTTAAAGTTACTGCGCGGTAAAATCAAAAAGTTACTGACTTATCAAGCTGCCCTCGTAGTTTAGATAATATGATAGGATTCTTGTCAAATTTGTGAGTGAGTTTATCGAAACTTAGAGTGTGTCTGACAAATAATAATAGCGAGTATATCAGAAAATTCTCAAAACAATTGTTATCAGGGTGCTTCACTCATACCCCAGCTCAAATTCATATATACTTGACCTTTCTACAGACATCAATAATCACCTTCATCTCTATTTAATCCCTAGAGTGTTTTCAGCATGCGCATAAAACAAGATTTATCTCGTATTCATATGCTTAATCTATACGTAGAAAAAATCTATCCTCTACACCCAAAAGGCATACGTATCAGACATATTTCTCTACTTATCCACCCAATCCAGTATTCTCGGATCCCAGCGATAGCCGTAGAGCTTTAGGGTTCGTTAAGCCTACCTCGAATTAAAGCAGATTTGCAGTTTCATAATTCACATGCTTTCTCCGGACTTAATCCTTAAATGATGCCATTTTCTAAATTGCTTGTGCTCGGGACTCAGATCCAGATCGCATCCATACCTACTATCGGTCCAAAGCAAACAAATGTACACAGTTGTAGCACACCACTGCCTAACGGCTTTGGTAATGCACAAGGCTGTGACGTGATACATACCTGTATAAGCATATGTATGTAAGTATATAAATGCGTGCATATACCTCGTATGAGTAGATGATATTGTCGACAATGGCAGATATATCAAAATAATGCCTCTCGCTTTTCGAAAATTCATCGGTGCCCTCAAAACTCAACTTTGCCTATACTGAATACTCACGCAAAATATCCTTGAGTTTTGCGAAAGTTAGATTCTGATTAATTTCATATATTTATTGGATGTTTAATTTTATCAATAGCAGACTCCTACGCCAAGCATCGGGCGGAATAGTTGAGAAAGAATTTCTGCGCAAGTACGACCGTATCACAGACGAAGGACGAAACGGTGCAAAAACTTGGGCCTTGGGAAAATTATTCACTTTTATTGTTATGAGATGGAGGAGTAATACTTTTGAATATTTAACAGATAAATTTCGGGACCCCAGAGATTAAGGCTGTTCGTTATTCGATAGCGATGGCAAATGTGAAATTGGGTCATAATAAGAGTACCCATATAAATTTGTACGCACACTCAATTTATTTGAGTAGAACGGAAAGGAAAACGCTCTCAAAACACAGATGAGCTGGAATTTGTAGTTTATGAAATTCATCGACATAGTTGAGGTGAAGAAGTTGCGTGCTACATGGAAGATGGGGAGAAAAGAATAAGTGGGTGGAATGAATTAAGTAGTCTAGATTTTAGGGATGAAATTCAACTACATCTGCTCTTATCGTTTTTTTCCTCTTTCGAATGTTTAATGCAGGTCAATTAAAAATACATTTTAGAAATCAGTGAGTGCACAACACTTAGTATTCGAAGCCACGTGCAAGGAGCTGAAATCATGAAATTATTAGAATAGTAATTTAGATAATAAGCATTGAAACATCGGGCATGGTAGTGTAATGAAAAGAAATATGCAAAAATGATTTTCGAATTCTGCGGCTCAAGATAATCCTTTGAGACTATTTCTATGCAAATGAACAAACTCCGGCAAAACCATCTACCACGCCAACGAAATTAAATAAGCAATGCTCGTTTAGTATTTTGAAAATGTAACGTCACAAACACAACAGTGAAATTCAAATATTGATTTCTCGAACTTTATCAAACGAGCTAGAACGAAAAATATTAACACTGCAATTTATCAATACACCAAAAATGCCCAAAAATTAAATATAAATATAATCTCCATGCATTCATAAATTTCAATTTTCCAAATTAAAATCAAAACTGAATTAGAACGAGCTTGCATAATGGCTGGTGTAGCCATTAATGCTAACGCCATTCAATTCTTCTCCGTGGAACGGATCGGCCATTTCTTTGAGTTAAATTAAATAAAAATAATTTTGATGGTAAATTTTCCACAGCAGCAGCAGCATCGCAGGGAGATTGTATTCAGGATCCATAGTACGGACAGTATTCATTTCGCTTTCTTCCGACCATTCTCCAGTCGTCTTCGCATTTTTCTCACAACCAGCTCTCGGCGCTCTACAAACTTTGAACGATTTGGGGAACCCCCACTGGTTTTGCTACTTCCGTCTTTTTGCTACCTACCCTCCGCCGGGACTGTTGTTTATTTTCCACCCCTTTTGTAAATCTTTCAAATTGTTTGTTTTCCATTTCGCTTCCTTTTCGGACTCACACCAGTGTCGTACCCTAGTTGCTTTAGAACAATGCAAGAAAAGATCCTTGGCATCCTTTCATGACGCCGTTAGATATCGAGCAACCCTCACTCGCTCGAGCAAAGGAAACGTGTTTATGCGAGTGTAGAGACGGAAAGTTACTTTCGCAAAGGAAATTGCTAGTATAAATCATGGGGATGATATCACTATGCTACACTCACACGGCCGCACGTTTTAATGGGGGAGTTTGTATAGTGAATCTATAAATTACTGGGGGAAGATATAATCGCAAGTTTTCAGAAGATAATTATCGACCATCCGATTCTGTTTATTTGGAAAATGATTTATAATATATATATTCAAGAGACATTCTTTCGGAACTAACAGCACGACGCCAACATGAATGTTTGCTGTGAGATATTTTTGCATGTCTACAGACTAGCCTCCTCTGACTGCATCATGATGCAGTCGCGGTTGGAAAACAACATGGCAGCACCGGAGTGATACTCGGGTACAACATGGCTTATGAATTTCTCAGTTTCCATTTAAATCTTGTTTATCTTGAGTTACTGCGTTGAAGCCGCTGAATTATTACTACGAAATAAATGTTTCGCATTACTCTGAGCGACTAGCGGGTGAAGGAAAACGCTGCCTCCGCATAAGATGAAGCCAGTCACGACCCGCGCATTGCTGGCTAACTTTTAATTGGATGCACGACTCATTTGAATATTTCATATGAAGGAATCCTAAGGAAAAATATCGTCTTGAAACAACACCGAGCGCTTGCCATTCCTTGGGATTTAGCTATAGCTTCGTCATTCACCTGGCTCCAGCGGCAACGACCACGACGATCAAGTCGGAGGCCACCTATTTTACATTGAGGCAAAATTTTAATTGGATTTTTTCTACATTCAAGTTTCTTTCCTCAAAATTATGGCGTTGCTCGATTATGAATTCAAATTATTGTTCCTCCTATTCAACATGGCCGTAAATAACTGCAAATGGGCCGTTTTGGCAGTTTAATCTTTCGCCAGTATCAGACCTTTCTTCTCGGCTATTATAAAGACTGTGAAGAATTAATAATGTTTAGGGAAAATGAAGACATTCGAATTTAGACAAATACTGAGAATTTGTGGAGATTTTAGCAAATTACTGTATCGTTTAAAACTTTTGGAACACGACTGAGACGAATTACACGACGTGACTGAATTATGTGTGAATTGGTATGAATGAAGGATAATAAATAGTTGTAAGCTATTTAGTATTTTTAATCAAAAAGTAATTCATTTCAGATATACGTTACAATGAAGATCTGACGCTAAAATGCTGTTTAAACTGTAAACGCTGTGTTTATGTGCTTGTTATTGCTATTTGCGTTTGATTCAACAGTCTTTAGAATTACTTGCATTCAGTTTATTTATCAGTACCTGTATTACGAAAGATGTATGTATGTAAATCGCTATGACATAATGTAAATATCACCATCTGAGTAGTACTTTTCGAAATAGGATATTTAAAACAGAATTGATAGCTTATTGGTCTATTACAAAGTTGTGCATACGTTGGCTTATTTTGGAGCATCTAATTGAAACTGTGTACTGTGTAGTACGCATTAGTGATGGGCTCAAAAACGCCAAACAGTTTGAAAAAAACGTTTGGCTGCAAAAAACGAACAGTTATTCCAAATAGCGACAAACATTTTTTCTAAAACGAAATTTTTTTTCTAAAACGAACAGCATTTCTAAAACGAAACATTTTTCCACAACAAATAGTATTTCTAAAACCAATTATTCCAAATATTCTACGACGAATAGTTTTTCTAAAGCCAATCGTTTTTCTATAACGAATCGTTTTTTTACTGTTTTTTTCAAACGAAACGTTTGTCGTTTTTTTCCAAACGAAACGTTTGCCGTTTTTTTCAAACGAATCGTTTTTTTTAAAACCAGCTGTTTTTTTTCAAACGAAACGTTTGTCGTTTTTTTTCAAACGAATCGTTTTTTTCATACGAACTGTTTTTTCAAACGAAACGTTTCCGTTTTTTTCAAACGAATCGTTTTTTAAAACGAACTGTTTTTTTCAAACGAATCGTTTTCCGTTTTTCTCAAACGAATCGTTTTTTTAAAATGAACTGTTGTTTTAAACGAATCGTTTTTCGTTTTTTAAAAACGTACTGTTATTTTTAAACGAATGGTTGTTCGTTTTTTTTAAAACGAATCGTTTTTCATCGTTTTTCGTTATTTTAAACGAACCGTTTTTCGTTTGTTAAAACGAACTGTTTGGCAGTGGAAAACTATTTAGCTGCGGAAAACAGTATTTTCGTACTTGCGAGTATTTTCGTACTTGCAAGTATTTTATTCAAATTTTCGAAAAATTTTGAGGGCAAAAGAAGCTGAATTCGGACAAAATCGGCCAAATTTGGGTTAGAGTGGTTTGGGACATAACGGGCCAAGACCTATTACTGTGATATAAAAATTTCGGTTTTGTATAGAAGTAAGGGGTTTTTAGGCCATTGTTTGGCAAAAACTGTCTTTACCGCGCTTTCGATGATTGGAAGTGGTCGGGGAGTATATTAGTGATATTTTAAGGGCAAAAAATTTTTGATAGGGGAAATTGGGCAAAAACGTCCATATTTTCTAAAAAAAAAATTTTTATCTAGCATGAATTCGGGGACCTTTCTGAGTTGTTTCGGATGAAATTTCGATACAAGCCTGGAAAAAGCAGCCTAGTTTCGAAGATACGGCAAAATGAAACCCGTCTGAAAACTAAAAGTAGCACTAAAAGTGCCAAGGAGGAACAGGTTGAGATCCTTTTTGGCTCATCAGTTGGCGTCTCCGGGTGTGCTGAGGCCCTCCTCCTGACTGCAGGTCGCCACGAGGGTTTAATTTACCAGACCATGAGAGGTAAGGTGCCCCTGGACTCATGCCTAGCCTTACGGAAGAGGTTGGCCCCCTAGTGAGTGCTTGTTTAATAAACGAAACATTTTTTTTTATTTCTTAATAAAATCTTCATGCTTCAGTGAGGCGAAGAGGAAATCTGACTGTTTTAGATTAGCCAGGAAAAGTCTGGTATCAGAGATCGCTCGATGAAAAGTCATATAGATGACAACAGGATTAGTTTGTCCTATCTTAGTAATTTTTTTACTTTTGTCATTTGAACGAATTCATGAGGTATTTTTTTGCATATAATAAAATGAAAAACAAATGAAATTGATTGAATTTGATAGTTTTTCTTTAGATGGCCCCTAGATTGGAGACAGACTTGCAAAATAAATGACCGACCATTGGACAAGCTGCACAGACTAATGACTCGGTATTCTTTGAAGATTATCTTGCACCATCACCATTCTAGCTTGGGAACGTTGTGTCTCGAGGGTGGAGGAGGGAATATTAGTCCATTTCATTACATTACTGCAAATCGTATGCATTTTATGTATACATGTACATACTTCAAATAGGTATTTGGAACAGTTATTTTTTTCTACTCGTACTAGTCATACCTAGTATGTGAAAATTCTAGTACCACCAAACTCCAATTGTCGTACAGCATAAAATTTGTTTCTCTCGTTAATGCAAACTGTTTTTTTTTTCAAACAGTTTTAAAAAACAGTTGTTTTTGAAAAAAAAACAGTTCGTTTTCGTTTTTTGAAAACAACAGAAATGCCCATCACTAGTACGCATCTAATATCAGTTGTGTACTCAAGCGTTGGTTTTCAGGCTGAGTTTATTATGAATAACCAGTTTTCAAGAATCCTCTCCCTCTATCGAAACATCTCTCTCCTATCTCATTTGCATGCGTTAATTGAAACAAAATAAACAATTCATTCAGTAAGTCATAAAATCACATAACATGTAATGATACAGGCAAAATAATTCATTTCAATAAGTTTGATAACCATGCAATTATTACGATTGCAATATAATTGTTCTAAAAAAATTGGAAAATATTAAGAAAGATAAAAAAAAATTGGAAAATATTATTTAAAACTTATAGATTTTTCAGTATTCGTTTTATTTTTGGTATTTAAAACTCTCACTGGTGATCATTTTGACTTCAGTTTGGCGAAAAATTTTGCAATGGAGATGCCACAAGTTTTGAAATAGGGGTTGCTACGATATTCTAGAAGTTCAAGATGAAGATCTGATCTACTTTTTAAAGTATTCTTTAGTAAAGTTTCTGCGATTCCACTATATTTTCCTGAAAATTCGGTAGATTTAGGATAGTAAACGAATTTATGAGAATTAAAAGGTAAATCAAATTTATTCCATGTTGTTCAAATATTTTATAATTTCATTGATTTTTTTCGTTTTTTTTAAATTGAAATGCAAACGCATTTTTTTTATTTAAATCCATTTTGATATTTAGTCTCCCACAATCAAATAGATTGCCCCCTATAATATATAATATCCATACTCAATTTTATAAAACTAAATTTGTAGAATATTAATAATAATTGGTTCTGAAGTATTTTTACTAATGTTCACATCGGACAAGAACGATAACCCTCCTCCAATTCACCTATATTTTTAGCATCAAAAACTTCTGTTCACGAGGATTCACGACCCAATTATCAGATACAGCTAAAATTCACAGAGTGTATTACTTTTAATATTATTTTCGTATCAACAAATGCTTACATTAAGTATTCATATCGCGAATATTTACAATGAAAATAAGTTACCAATGTTTAAATTTTCTAAGTCCTAGAAATTTTTCGGTCCCAAACATCTTTCGTTTTTTGATCCCAAACATCATTTTATCCCTCTAACTTTCGACCGAATCATCGGATAAAATCGAAATCGATAGAGTTATTTGATTTTGACGTGAGGCAATTGTGGAAGTTGCAGTGCTGGTAAAGTGTTACAAGCACTGAGCATTTTCTTTGTTTATGTGATGCTATGCTACTTTCAAATCTTGAAATTCATGCAAGTAGTAGTAGAGAACGTGAAATGACAATATATTTTTATAAAATTGTACATGCAATTTTAGACAACGCCCACGTCAAACAAACTGCATTTTTAATACGGTACGTATATTTGGCTAATGCAGGTGGACGAATTTATAAGGTCGAAGAGCATTTATTAATTTTTTTTCATTTTTCATTATGCTAAGCTTCTCATTTCAAAGTTGGAGATGTTCAAAATTTCTTTTGCTAGACTGCAGAGATCACGTTTAGGATAACGAGACTAACGCTGATCAAAGCAGAAAATATTTGAAACCGGAAACTGGGTCGTTTTGCGCCATAAGCCTACGCAAGCAGAATCAAATGGAATTATTTTTGTGCGATAAAATTGAAAAAATAAAAAATAAAAATTAAAGATCTCTCACTGCAAGTGGTCACATCAGTCAGGTATGCTCTATGAGCTCATCTAAGATGCAAAACATTGCATTCTTTCGAAACCAATGAGTTAAAAAAAATCAACTTTATTCTGCTTTTGAAGGTTTATTCCGCAAAACGATCTGGTTTCTCGTTTCAAATATTCCCTGCTTTGATAAGCGTTAGAGCCGATATACGTCGTCTTTGCTAATTTATAGGCAAGAAGGGAACCGTGATCACAAATTAATAACCTTCAGAAGGTGTGTTTGATGATTTTCCATAAATAAAGCCAGGAAATCTAATGCTCAATAAATTGTCATTATAATAGGTAGAATGAATAAATTTTAGCAATGTACATCATAAATCAATGCAGATTTTTTTCTTGGTGTTGTAGAAAATATTACAGACTGTAAAATGTCCAGCTGTCTTCTATTTCACGGCAGTAAATTCTTGTTGTTTTTAGTTTTTCTTCTAAAACGACATTAACCTTATAAATAATTCAATAAAAAATCGGTTCTCTAACGGTTAAATGCCGAAACGAAAAGTAGCAAAACATTTCCTTGCTTAACTTAAGATTGAGAAGGGAAGCTCATCCCATTAGCTAACACAAATATTGAGCCATGGAACTCACCAAGGCTGTTGACGACCTGTTCAAAAAATAGCGTATCTATTGGTGCAATTAAATGTAGGCTAGAAATATAATAGGAAAAGAATTAATGTGCTGACATCGAATCTGTTTACTGTTTACATTGACATATCGTCATTACGCTACAATTGCTTTCGGGTCTTGATTTCCCACTGTTTACTAAGTATCAGTGAATTTTTCTAAAGCACACCAGTTGAAAAGTCACTGGCAGCCGAAAGACGTGCAGGATAAAAAGAAAAAATTGACGCTCTCTCAGAATTTTTTTCAACTGATCCCGATTAAATCTCCCTTGCTGAGAGTGAGGATAGATTAGGCTCAATTTTCAATGCAATGAATGAAGATGAATTTCACTCTCATATAACGCCTTCTCGTCTGAACGAATCTGAACTACTTCAAAACTATGAGGTGCTTTGGTAGTTCACAGGCGCTACAGACCTGAACGACCGCAAAACCATTAGGTGCAACAGAATCTAAAAGGAAAAGCTGTCGAAACTAGACTTGAAGACGTAATATAAAGTTATACAAGAGCTGATATATGATCATTCTTGGAATATTACTCATTCACTCAAAGAAAAACGTTGGTAAAATCAAACACAAAACTTATTTGATTTTGCGTCAATGAAGAAAAGTTTTCAATTTAACTAACGTACCATTGTTGATTTGTAGTCAAAAATTTACTGCTTCCCTATTTCATTTGATCAATGCCGTATTTGATAATGTTGCTAACCAATCACGTACCATCGTTATTTTAAAAATATTTCATTTTAGGCCAATTGTTTTTTGGTGGTTAACCGATTTCCTTTCTGATCAAAGTAATACTTTCAATATTTGTTTTAAAAATGGTCAGTTTTTGTATAGTTGTTGGACTACCACCAACAGTGATTGATTTGACTACCATTGTTGTTTTACATGCCAATTACCTGTGCTTAGCAATATTCATATTACAACTAAGTAAATTATTTTTTTTAGAATTCCCATACTATTTAAAGTTGTTAACGTTCTATTCGTGTTATTATCTAATTTATTTTTGTTTTCGTTTCACTATGTTTTTATGTTTAATTAAATCAAACCCTTTGTTGAAATTTGCAAATAAAACAATTAGTTATTTCATATATTTTTATTGATCGAAATGAATGAATTTAAACAAAAAAATATTGACTTCAATAACAAAAGAAATACAACATAATATAACAAATTAACAACATAAATAATGTTCAAAGTTAAATTTTATATGTAACATGTATAATAAATACATATTCGCTAATACAAAAAATATCAAATTCATTCCATATTGATGCATTTGAATGCAGAATATCGATACCATCTTCTATTCACTTTCATGATTTTCCCATGGTTTGGCGGTGTAAGAGGAAGTGTTAGATGCACTTATTTTATCTTACTTACATTTTCCTGTCCCCATGTAGCTAGTTTTTGTCGAAACAAAACTTTTGCGCCTAATGGCTTATCACTGAACAGTTCGTCTCAATCTTTTTCTAATAGTACACTTAAAGCACTTGTCGATATAGCGCGCGCGACGAATTCATCGTAAAGTCTTTCAAAACCCCAAGATATTAATATATTAATCAAGTCAAGATCGACAATTGTCACACCGTCACTTTCCTGCCACGCACTACTTATAGAGCTCATGGACCAAAACGAAATATTCAAAAGAACACACAGCCGTCAATGCCAAAATAGAAAATAAAACTCGATTTCAACATTCACACCAACCCAAGTAAATCACGTTACCGGAATGAATTTTCCCGTGCTTTCGCCGGCACAATGCACGCGCTTCTCTTAGTATTTTCAAGCTTTGAAGGCTTGCACTTTTCAGATAAAATGACGCAACAGGAATTAAATTGCCGGCACAAGCACAAAACAAATGCTTTCATTTCCAAACTAATTTCCAAAATGAACGGAACAACGTATTTGATTTAACATTGAACACAATATGTGTTTGATTTTACATATATATAAAATGTTTGATTTTACAACGGAGTGATGTACCGAAAGGCTATTCGATGATTTCTGGCTACGTGAAAATTTAACACGAAATGGTTGTTATTTTGAACATAATATAATTTTCAAAAACAACACATAAGTTGTAGCTTCTAGCATTTTTTGGAAATAGTAGGCCTATCACCGGAAATAATTGATTTGAATACGAATTTTTCTTTCAGTGTTCGATTTTTAATTTTAGATGATTATTTTATTTCTTTTACATTTTAATAATGTTTTCGCATAACAAAATACTTTTATTGTTAACTATATTTTGTTATTCCAACTAACCTCCGTCTTTCTTCAGCTATGCAAATTAAGTCCTAACGTTATGCCAACTAAGGCCGTCAACAGACCTGTTGTGTCGATTGACTATTTTTTTAATTCCTTTTGTAAAAAAAAAGTTTGTGAAAGCATAGTTCATCATCCCTATGCAAACTAACCCCAGTGTCCACTTTTTTAAAAAACAATGTGACTATTCTACTTTTTTCTTAAGGCTAAAACAATAGTTTTTAGTACATTTATGCAATGACAATCAATCACTCTATAATAAAAGCTTACTAAATAAGTCGGAGAGCGTTGTATAGATTCTCTAAACCAAAATAAAAGCAGTGGAAAATTTTACTCACGTGACACAAAAAACAGAAATTTTGGCCGCCCTCACTCACCAATGATTGGTGGATGATGCAACACAATATATATGTCACATTATCTGGATGACATATCTTTTATGCCTCCGTCGTGAAATTTAGAAGCTGAATGACAACTTTCAACTTATACCAATCCGCCGGTCACTCTTGATACTTAATGGCAACTAAGCGTTATAATTGCAAAAGTTGATAATTAACTCGTATGTTTGCAAAGTATTATTATTGCTTTGTACTTTAATATACAGTAAGAACTAATAATAATTGCCATAGGAGTAATTTCATAATTTTTATGGCTGCGAATCGACTGTTCCATGTGGTGTCCACGTAAACTAGAAAATTTTATTCACAAAATTAATAAGCTTGCTCACAAATGTTTCGGTTTACTCTCGATGGTGTATGTAAGCATTTTTCAAACAAATTTGGTTCAATAAATGTGTATCGTCAAATAATTTGTTAAATTAAATGCTAAGCGATATTTCTACTCAACAAGGGTTCAAATGAGTTTTATTACTCAATTTTTATTCTCTTTGTCCGAAGCATGTACGAAAAGCGACTGCACTACAATAGTAGATAGAACCCCGTAGTTTCGCGCACGCCATGCTCACGTTATATTATCACAGAACAGATAGCCGTTTGTTTTTATTGTATAGACTGCACGCATAGATGGTTTTCATCTGAAAACAATATATTCAAATGAGGATACACGCTATCAAAACAGTAAAAAGGTAGTTCCCAGAGTTCGATTCCCATAATGGGATTGGCCATTTTATTTATGATTTAATTATTTACCCAGCAAGCATTCGACCGTGATGGTTGCTGCGGTACGAAGATACTGCGTGGCAATGCAACACAAATTATAAATTAGGAGCGGCCAACGTGGGACATGTTGTTAAGGTCTTCATCTTGATGTAAAACGCCGCCTTTCATGCTAATAAATATTTTTCGTTGACTTGGACTAGACAAGTGTGCAGTGTACCTCTCCAGCCCACAGTGTTTTTGCTTGTGAGTCAGACTGTGATCAGAACACCTTAAGGCTTTTTTCAGGGGTGCTGAACTTGAAAATACAAGGTGATATCAAACAGCTGTTTCAGAATATTTCACATTTCAGTGATTTACTATATGTCAAAAACTGTAAGCCCAACTCTGACCTTAGCCCACGAGAAGAGTATCGAAAAAACTTCAATTTGAATTTAGGCATATTGTTCCTAGTATCTGAGTTAAAATTAAATTAAGAGCATGCATATAGCACTCTTGGTAAGATGAGCCAGTTTGCAACTTTTAATTTAAATTTTTTATTTAAGTTTTTGTTATGCGCTATACAAGCTTGCCATTTGTTGTTTAAATTGTAGATGTCCGCTCAGAAAAATCGTTCTTATTTTGAGATGATCCAAATATTATGCCATTCTTTGACATATTCGTAATTGCTGAAGAGCTTCTGGGAAAGTACCAGGGATGTTGATGAAAACGAATAGTAATCGGAAGGGGCCAAGTCTGGTGAATATGTTCCCAGCTTAGTGAAGAAATGATGCCTCTGATCTCTTTTACTGCATGTAATAGGACATTGTCGTGCTGCAAAATTACTTTTCCTTTTAGCCCAGTCTAGGTGCTTTTCGATCGATGGATGAGTCAGGATCATTCTTGCCGGTAACAAACGGTATAAACTGTTTCACCTGGTCTGTCAAATATCATTTGTACGGTCTTGCGGTCGATTTTGGTTGTTATACTGCATTTTTTGTTTCGAGCTTTTTTTTTATAACGGTTTTTCGTTTATAGCCACGATGCAATATACGTCTGACTTACATTTATTTATTAATATATCTCATGCCGCTACAGAAACAATCCCAATTGCAGCAAATTAATTTTTTTAACACTGTTATGAATAAAAGTAAGGCATAACCAATCTGCAAATTTATGAAAAGTAATCAGATGTTAATGTTAAGAAAAATACATTGTTAAATGTTTCGGAACGTTTTTAAACTCAAGGAACGAGTGCGGCAAGGCATTGCTTCCTAAGAGAAAACATAGTAAAGGAGAGTGAAAGTGCACTTTTGTTCACGTAAATAGGATCAAGAATACCTCCGACGATCTGCTTGGCCGACTTGAATCATGAATCAACGAATCGGAGTCAATATCTGAACAAAAAAAGCCTCGTTGAAAGAGAAAACGATCATCGAGGATCATTCCGCGTGTATTTGAAAAGGGAGATATGACGTAAATAAAGACGTAAAAGTAGAGCCAATAGAGGTTGTCGAATTTAAAGAATAGTTAGGGGGTAAACCTTCGCTGACGCCATGGCGTCTGATAGGTATTGAAATGAAAGGACCAGATTTGACAAAGAGAAATGAATACAAGGGGGAAATGCTAGCAAGCATGAAAGAAAAATGCAAAATAAAGTCAGCAAATTTGGAGGTCCTGATAATAATATTCATGACATGAAGGTCAAATTTCAGTTTGATATCAAAAGTCACACAAAGGTTTTTCAATTACTGCACAACAGACAAGTAAATACCGGATGAAGAATAAGAAAATACATGAGGCGTATTTTATAAATAAATGACGTCTTCAAGATGTTTAAAGGAAGCTAATTCGATTGGCAGCAGTGATGAAGCGGCAACCAAATCAGCTTGAAGCTGATTGATGATAATAGTTTAAAGATTTGATTGCTCTGTCGAATTTTAGATCATCCGCATAGAGCAATTGATAACAGAATAAAAAAAAAGGACCAAAAATATAACCTTCAGAAACCTTTGATGTGGGAAAGAAAAAAAAGAAAAAGAGCTGTTAATGGTTACTCTACAAAGACGGCTACAAGAAGTGGACACCAAATTCCAAAACTTTTAAGTTTTTTGGGGAGCGAGCTGTGTGAAAAGCCTTCGGAAAGTCTATATTACGTACATATTATATCAAGTTGAAGTTGAGGGACGATGGCTGAGGCAACATAATTTAAAAACACCATAAGATTAGTTTTAATTGAGCGACCCTGAATAAAACCATGCTGCTCGAAGACAGAATGATATGTTTTGTTATAAATAATGCATTCAAGGAGTTTGCTAAAACAGCTAAGAAAATGAATAGGACATTGTTGTCTAATAGCAGACGGATCACAAGATTTAAAAAAAAAGAAAATATGTTTAGCCTCTACGCTGAAGAAATCGCATTAGACACAAAGATATTGCTGAAATTGATAGATAGCAGAATACAGAGTGAAGACAAAACTGATTTTAACAGTATATTGGGAATGCCATCAGGACCGAAGCTTACTACATTAGATTCTGCATCACGGTCAATATGAGCGAACAGGGAGATAAAAGTAGACAAGGAAACATAAAACTTTTCCTTAAACATACCATCAAAACTTTAAAAAAAAAAACAGTTAATAAAACTGATTTAAGTAGACGTGCACTGAAAATAAGTTTTATGGAAGTTGTATCGAGGGTTGGAATGGCGTTTATTACTTAACTGGAACTTAGGATCTACATCAACGGGTCGTGGAGGGTGATAAAGATTAAGTTGCACGTAAGGAAAAAGAGCTGGACAAATAGGAAATCTAAAGCAACACCTAGCATTTATCGAAGAGTATTGTGAATGGCAATATACTTTCTTTCATGCTGAAAAACCATTTCACATCATTTTGGCTGTGAGGCCAAAATCGGCACTTATCTGAATATATATTAGTTTTTTTCGTAAGCCATTATTTTTTTTCGTTATTTTTTCACTTAAATGCTAAATTAACATAATGTCTGCAATTTCTAATAACTTTTTTTCTTTATTCCATTCAGAAGTTGACAGATATTTAAAACTTTTCCTAACATACTTGGCCATATGATTTTGGCTAAGCGAATATTGCGCTAGCTCGAAATGTTTGAACATCTCCTGGATTTTGAAAGGTACGGTCGTAGCAGCAAAATGGCATAAGAGTTTATATTGTAAGCCAACTTTTGCTTCTAGCGCCAACCACTGCAAAGATTTATAAATGTAAACCGGTACGCCTGATGTACAGATACCTTTGCAAAATAATACTCTTCTGTGATGAAATTTAAATTGATTTAAACAAAATCTCACTTCGCATAATAACGCCATTTTTCTCTGTTATTTTTTTAATTCGTAAAAATCCTACAGTGAAAATTTAAAATCCGAGACGAATTATCCATTCCGAAAATCCAAGAGCAATTATTTTTATCTACAACTAAACAAAAGGTTCAGTGAAACTGACCGAAATGTTATAGCCTACGACGAAAAAGAATGAAGGTGAAATTCATTGGCTCGTTTCATTTCACAAGCCAGGGGCACAAACTGGATGTTCGTTTACCCTTTTTACTTAATAATCTTTCGACTGCCATTCCACTTTGTAGATTAAAATGTCGTTATAAATAGCATAAACGACTTTTCGAAACAGTAACATATCAATTTAATGTTTCGATATATCAGAAAAGGTAGATCTTAGTCACAGATAGAACATTTCTATACGATGTGATGTGGTTTTATATAGTATGTATGCATCCAAGCAGCGAACTTGAAGCTTGTGTTTGTTTTGTTTTCAGGAAAAAAGTAACATCCCAACGGGAAAAATAATGCTTACGGATATATTCGGTAAGCATTTCGCGTAATGCGTGTAAGCATTACCGGACCATTACGCGTTGTTTCTTTTTAACATTGCATGTCCTAGGCTGGGAAGATTTATACAAGGGGAAACTCTTACTTTTAGCTCTATAGCTTTATGTATAAGAGCTTTTTGAAACTACAACATCGTATTCTCGCATTTATACACCTCAATATGAATGAAAGCTTTGGCCGGCGGCCGATCGTATCTCTGCATGTGTGGTTTTTGCATGCTGACGCTCATAGGAAATTGCAAGCTCTTTGCTAAATTGCATGCTCTTTGCTACTAGGGGGAATTATCTTCATACATTTTACTTACCCGTGCGTGATGATTTGAAATGCTTCGAAATTTTCATGTTTCCGCTTTATATAGCAGACTACCCATAACCGATGTATGCTCGCAAGTTCTTTTCCCCTTGTTTCTGTGAGTGAATTTCATTGGCCAGTCTTGGACTTATAACATATGAGCTTTCTCTCTTGCAGCATTTTCCATGCTTCAAGTCATGTTTACGAGTATATCTTATAATTGCTGGGAAATAGCTTTGGAAATCGGAAATGTGCATTACCAGCATTGTTTGATTCATGCATTACGCCAGCATACATTACCGCGATTCCCGTTGGGATGTCAGTGAAACTGAAATGAAGTTGTCTGTAGTGGAATGGAATCTAAATGCATTACTGAAATGTAAATTTTTGAGCTGGTATCAATCATTAAATGAATTAATGCGATTTTTTTCTATTGATCAACATAAGGTTTCTCACATATGTTAGTCTTAATATTGTTAACATCATTTGCTCGGTATCATTAACACAAGCTGCTTAAAATCCGGTTAAAAATGCCTCTAGGTTTTTACGGTCATTCTAAAGGCGAAGTATAGTAAATGCTGCATTTTTCAGTAAGTTGAAGTGTATAGAGTGCTGCAATTTTTAATTTTGAGCTCCAAATTGTAAAAAAAGCTTGAAATAATTCACACAATCTGTTTATGATGAATGTTGATTTAAAATGCCGTAATAGATGGTGTACACTGACTTAGTTTAGCGAAGGTTCATAAGTAGGATGAACCTGTATTTGTCTTGCTACTTTCATAAGTTTGTATTATCCTCTTTGAAAAAATATTGTTCAATTAGACAGACGATTTCTTTGGTATTTAGTTTAATTGGCATGTGAGAAATTCCAACTCAACTTTAGTTCGGCTAAAAATATTTATCTAATTTTGGGACGAGACAATGGGTTAAAGTACATATTCTTCGAAATGTTACGATAATATAATAAAAACACATTATTCTTTTTAGTTGACATATCAATTACAAAATAATATTGCTTTTCAATGAAACAGGTGATAAGTAATAATATCGATTGGTTCAAACTGCTGATTCGTTTTGAAAGTATGCTCTTAATAGACATAATTCGTCAAAAGTTTCAAAATTTAAACTAGAATCGATTTCGCTTCATATATATCCAGCTGCTGAAAAAGATATTTCGGGTTCTACACTTTTTGGTGGGCTATTAAACATGTAATCATACGCCAGTTGTGATAATGGGCCCTTAGCGCCTCAGTTTTCATAAAACTATATTTCTTTTAGTTTCAAGTTCTGGGTTGTTCACTCATGTCGTAATGACGAAACTTTTCTACTTCTCAAAATGGGTTGAATTTTATCACTCCCGAAATCTCGAGAGCCCCGATAAAAAATTCGGGATCCCAAAAATGTTCAAAATGTGTGGGGGTCCCGAAATCCCAAAATCTCGGGATTGCATGCTCTATAGGCAACGTATATTGGCTCCATTTCGTGAACTTTAAGCGGTAGCTGTTGACTCGGAATTTTTTGTGGACCATGCGGATTGCCTCCGAAAGTATTATCTTATGGAAGGGTTTTGCCTGAGATCAATTTTCAAATAGTATCGCAGACAAAACCAGTCCATATTATAGTATTCTTTGAAATGTTTTTTTGTCAACAATACCAAAACAAATGCCAAGCGGGAGCTAATTGATAAGTTCCATCTTAACTAATACCGATTCGCAAAAATCACTTTTTTCAGCTCAGGTGCACGCCGATACAAATGGCTCAGGTGCACGCTGATACAAAATAAATTTATTACGATTTCGTTTCATTCAGTATTTCCAGTACTCGCCAATAGATTAGCACACATGTTGAAAAATGGAATACCATCTCCATTATTTCAGTTTATCTTCCCATCTAATTTCTTCGATAAAACATCATTTGCTCAACATGAACCTCTCCCGACACACAATTTTTCTAACATCTCGCCGGCAACAAAAACTTCTTCAACTTTATTACATCCGTAAATCCCGATTAAGCTGAGAACAACAAAATCCTTTTAATTGCACATAAATTGAGCAGGATCCAACCATTCAGAAGGTAGAACCCCATTTTTCCAATCAGCCATTAATTTTCACATACTGGCATGGAAAGATTGCACAGTACGAAGCAGAGTACGATACGTATTGGTGGCGGCAAAGGTAAGGCTGAGTTCAGGCAACCAACGGCAACGACAATGACAATAAAGTTTCGCTTGCTGCTATCAGAGACTTCTGGTTCCAGGATCGTGCGCTTCCTGATCGGGATATGTTTTCATATACGAAATGTGTATTTATGGTTTGTTGAAACAATAGAAGCCCAAACTCGAACGTTCAAAGATTGTTGCGATATATCTGGTAAGTAATGAGCGCTACTCTTCGTTTCGAGACCGTGTTAGCAAACTTTTTTCCGTTGGGAATATGAGAGTATGATATGTGGGTAGGTTACTGCAAACCGGTGTTTTGTGATTTGCATTGATTTGTGGATACAATATTCACATAATTTTATTTGATTTACAAATAGTTACAAGCGTCTGCCAATTCAAACTTGCGAATCGGTTTTTAGTTTGAAAAATATACTTTTATCACTGTCAAAGTATATGGAGAGCAGACATATTTTTTTGATCTAGTTTCTGCTTTACTCAGCACACGTAGTATGAGCCATTGCAAGCACTTAATTTTCTTTTAAAATCGTCCGTCTAGCATTACAATTTAGCGAACCCCCAATTTCCCTACTTTATCAACATGCAATACTAGCAAAATTTATAGCACCGAATACACTGTGGAATAGAACTGGTTATCAAGGAAAGGGTTACGCTAGAGAAGCATGTACCTAGTTGAAATAGCTGGGGTGTGCGGTTTAGCTACGCTATCAACAAAATGATTCTTTCATTTATTGTTGAATGGCGCTATTCTCAAAGGAGTTCGTTGGGCTGCTGCTTTTGTATGTTTTCGGTGATGGGTTTCTATGTAAACAAAAACGCATACAATCGTGCAAAAGCCGATAACTAAAAGGGACAACGTAATCTAGTATCCTTTTGTAGGGAAACGCTGCCTTATTTCAGGTGTTAACTGCTGTTGTTTTTAAAACCAATTCACATAAATGGAGATTGGTTGGGGGACTGTATTTATTGTTATGGCCATAAAAAATGATGTCTCACAAAGATAACTTTATTTTGCTTAGGAATTTACAAGGGGAGTTGAAACGTTTTGGATTCGAACAGGATTGAGTTATACATGGAAAATTGTTTAAAGAAAGATTTTTTTGATGTTATTATTTTATTGTTAAAATTTTTCGTTTTTCGGCAACACAAAATATTATCAAAACAAGTTACATTTGAAATAGCGTATAAACTTTTAAATAGCTTCAATAAAGAAAAAGTTAATTAGATAGTTAAGTCGATTGAAAGATAAATGAAAGAAAAATTCATATTCTAAAACTATCTGATGTCAAAACCAAAAGCCGCAGTGCGAAGATAAGGGTGAAAGCATTATAGTAGACTACTTCATGTGCACAGAGTAATTTATCCTCTATAATAATAGAAAACTTGCTATTGTAGATTTATATATGAATGTATATATATATATATATATATATATATATATATATATATATATATATATATATATATATATAAATATATATATATATATATATATATATATATATATATATATATATATATATATATATATATATATATATGTATATATATAATTTTAATTTATTGTATTATGTACATAGAAAATTTAAAAAGTTAAAAAATGACAAAGCCACTGGAGAAGTTCTACTTAGTTTTCTTCTTCTTTTATAGGTCGTTCTAGTCTGGTCTTGTTGCAGTCCTACCGGTCGAGTTTTTGGGTCTACTTCATCAAGAACTAGCAAGGTAAGTACAGTAAAGAAAACATAATTTTGTTAAACTTCATTATATGGAAGACGTTAGACTTTTTTCTACAAATAAAACAATGTTGAAAGCATCCGCATGTTTTTAACACATATAAAACAAAATCGCACTTTCAATACACAAAAACATAATCCAGAATAATTAAGCAATCGCCACCTTTTTTGAACAGCTGGAAATAATTCTAGCTGCCCTAGTCATATGGCCTGTATTGAAATAAATATAAGCGTCAAAAGTGTTCATATACTCTTTAAGCTATTATTCTGAATGTAAGCCCTGTCAATTTTTTTTAGATTTATTGCGCAGCTTTACCTAGCTTAAAATTTAGTAAATCCGGAACCAAAACAAAATCAAAATTGACTTTTGAGTTTATTTTGCCTAGGAGATATCTTTTGACACATACTTACTGCACCTTCTCTATTGATATTGATTTTGTTCTCCTCTTTACTTCAAACTGTAGTTTTGTTTTTTTGAATCTTCATACTCTTCAATACACTTAAGAATAAAAATATATTCAACACGCATTTTCAGTATTGGAATATTTTGATAGTTTCGATCGTTTTTCTTTCGCGGTAAAAATATTTTCAACAAATTGAAATTTTTTGTATGTGCCAAAGACATCAACTTTTATATCGAAGTGGAATTCGTTTGATGTGAAATGCACGTTATCTTTTCGAGAAGTTTTGAGTACCTACGTTTTGCAAAAGACTTTACTTTGAGATTTTTCATTTTGAATGGCAATTGAGACTGATTGGTCTCAACTGCAACAGCTGCTACCTCAACTACCTCATCCTCGTTACAGCAAAATAAAATTTGACCAAAAAGTGCGTCCATTAATTTAACCTGGAAAAATATGCCATTTCGATCTTTGATTTCGTTCATTTTTACTTACGTGTCAAATGAGTTTATCGTATCAGATAAAAAAAATTCCGCCTGAAATTTAAGTAAAAACTTTAAAAACTAAATTGCTGATTTAATTTTGTTCTTAATGTATGATGCGTGGAGAGGGAGAAAAAGGGCTTATTTGTTTGCCCTGTTTTTACTAATATGATACACTTAAATATTTTAATATCTTCCTTCGCTTCCACCTGCGTCACTAATATGCAATGCTATGCTGTAAACTCATTTAGATAGCATCATTGTTGCAGATTTTTTTGTTGAAGTGTCACCTTTTTAATAATTATCAATGTTGAAGCTTGCTTACTGCAAAAAACTGACATGTCAGATTGGATAGCCGCTTAAACTGATTATGTCTTATTGTATTGTACCCTGACATCACAAGCTTTAAAATTGTTTTTTGACTTTTATTTTTTTAAGTAACAGTTCTTTTTCCTTGTGTGAACAAATGAAATGCACAATATTATGACTACTTTTATTTATTTACGAAAATTCATTACAACAGAATACAAATTACAACTATGGCAATGAAATAAAAAATAGATTACAAAAATTGATATATTACAAAAAAATAAAAGTAGGACGATGAAAAAATGCATCGCTCCAACGCTTAGGTCGATTATGAATTGTTCCA
The DNA here is from genome assembly GCA_947369275.1 of Nemotelus nigrinus. Taxonomy (NCBI): domain Eukaryota; kingdom Metazoa; phylum Arthropoda; class Insecta; order Diptera; family Stratiomyidae; genus Nemotelus; species Nemotelus nigrinus. The sequence continues at coordinate 122,510,676 of OX376374.1, forward strand.
AACATCTTTTAAATAAATAAAACTCTAGTTCACAGGAACCGCTAGAAATACTAATGTTCGAACAATAGTAAATGAATCGTGTAGATTTTGGAAGAATGTTCTACCACATGGTCTCTTTGACACTATGACATCAACGATGATGACTATAACCAATGTTTGGGGGGCCATCCGAAATATTTTCGAATCTGAAAAAATTTAAATATTGGTTACCTATTTTCACTGTAGATGTTTTCCACATGAATATCTAATGGTAGCATCTATTGGTACAAAAATAGCAAAAATGCATGGTGCTTTACCCTCAGCTAGAACCATTAGGGCCAATTCACCCTGTGAATTTGGTTTCGATCCGAAGACTGCATTATAAGTTATAGCGGTAAAAAAACTGTGGCACCACTGCCACAAGGTTGACCGTATTTCAAAATCTATCAAATATGGTCCTACTTAAGACCAATACATTCTGTGAATTTCAGTTGGTTCTGATTATCGGGCCGTGAGTTCCCGTGAACAGAAATTTCGGATGCTATAAACAAAGTTAAATTGGGGAATGGTTACCGTTTTTTCCGATACAGAATTTCAAAACTTTCATTTTGGCTGTTTAGTTAAAGCATAAAATGTATATGTATATAAGTTGCTTGTTCTCCAAAATTCGAAAAATTTTCAGGAGGTTGAAGGTTTTCACTCTCTGCGCTTGCCGTAGTTACAGGGCTGCAAGCACGTTCATAAAAAAACTATTTAGTCTAGAACTTATAGCATCAATGCATCTTTTGAATTTCATAATGATGTGATAACTCCGACTAAGCTATCGCGATTCAAAATTTTGCCAATTTTCTCAAATTTTTTTTCCGAAGTGTCAGCAAAAGTCAATGATAGAAAGAGCCCTAGGTTTTTGAAAAATCTGTGTATACTACACCCACATGTTCCTGACGATCTAAGGCAAGTGCAACTGTGTTTGAGAAGAAGATTTTTGTCAAAGTATACTTAACCCTCACAAGCTCATGTTGTTCCGTAGAGAGGATAAGGCGAATCATGTTATAAATTCTAGAAAAGACAATTTTTTCTTTAAGCTTACTGAAGTAAGGAAGAAGGGAAATAGGACGATAACTAGAGACGGGGGAAATCTCTTAACGAGATGTCGAGACACTCGAAAATACAGCTTTTTTGGGTGGTAAGAGGAGAAGAACTGATATTTTTGCCTATGACTTCTCTTAAACTGACCATCAGGCAATAAAACTCTGCATAGTTGTGGCTGTTTCAAGCAGACATTGTCTCTTTGACAGGCATGCAATACGGTTGGGTGGCCTTACAAGAACTTTGATGCAAGAAGCAAGCAGTCCTTTGGCTGATACTTTTTCGCAAGCTTAAACGAAATTGTTCTCTAGAAGCATCACTCAGTGTATTAACCAATTCACCCAATAATGGTTGTGCGATTAGCATCGCAGTATCTCAATGAATTCACGTATGCCTAAGTGAACCTTCCCCAGTGTCTTTTCGGGAGAGGTCGACATTTAACCTTTCTACATACTTTGCGTTGTTTTCTTAAATAAAGAACTACTTACTCTTTTTCAGCTCTTCAGCACAATTTATTTGTTGCTGCTATTTGAATGAGCTTCTCTTTGCTCAAAGCTCAGCGTTTTTATGGCGCAACCTAATTTTTTTCTTCAGGTTTTCTTCAATCGCGTTTTTATAGGGTAAACTAATTTTTTTCTTCAGGTTTTCTTCAAAGCTTATTAAGATTTTGCTATTCTCCAAAATACTGTATTATAGGGTTTCTAATTTTTACTGAGCACACTGCATAACCTTATAACTAATGCTAATAAAATATTTTTTCTAGTTGAGCTAATTCTTACCCAGAAAAAACTCACGAAATTCCAGGTGTAATAGTAGTTAAATTTTTTAAGCAAATATTCATGATATCAGCCAATATACTACCCCTTATACTTCGTCCGTTTAATACCTCTGTAGAAAAACATGAATATTAGAGCCAGATAAGAATGTCGCTCCTGTGTGCACATCGTATAAAGCTAGCACACAAAAACAACAATCAAAACAAATAATCCATTAATTAATAAAAGATTTGCATATAACAAAAAATTGTTCATTAATCTCGAACGCAAACCCGTTTTAAGGCTTGCTTAACAAAATGCCGCATGCATACGTCACTTCCAAAATAAAACGTTTTATTCTTTAATTTATTAAAATTAGATCATCGGTTGCAAATATTAGTGCACGAATTATCATAGGTAAATCCTTGCTGACATTATGCTAAAAATACGCAAAAAAATAAACTTGTTCAATGCTCGCAAAATAACATCATCATTCATATTGTCATAATTTTGATTGGAAAATCAGCTTGGTATTGAGCCCCTAGCCACTTTCCGTTACTAATCATCAAGTATGCCATCAAGAATAGCGCATAACGTCTCTTCAAAATTCTTTTATGGAGCTACTAAAACTATTAAATGTCATTTTTAGGTAGATTGATGTCTTAAACTCACAGGGAATAAAAAATAAGCTACCAAATAAGATTCAGTTTGGTCAGAAACAACAAATATTCTATTTTTTAATTACATATGTTCGCCAGAATTATTACTACGAATCAACGACTTTCAATAACATTCAACAAAAACTTGACTGCGCAAGTTTCCTATTACCAATCATACCATGCGAGTTGAATATAATAAATGTATGAACCGATACTTAATAGATTTTTTTTTTTATAATTTCTGTTATTTATAATTTATCTGTTTCTTATGAAGCCAAAATAAATGCAATCATAATTATTCATTAATACTTACTAGCTTCCAAAAAAAAAAACTCACGTCTGCATGGTTTTAAGAAAAAATGTTCTGAGCTTAAGTACCGCTCAATTTTTATGTTGTTTGAATGAAAACAAAAACACAATCGCGCCTCGTTCGTGTTCACTTTCTGCAAAGAGTACCACGTATACGGCACATATGGCTGAACGTTTCGGGCAATGGAATCCTATCAGAAGCTCTTTGTATGCAGCATAGGTCGAAGAAATAAATATCAATAATGGTCCTATGGAGAATTTATACGCAAACGAGTTTATTTCATAGGTATCTTGGCCCGGCTTGGCAGTAATAACTAACTACACAAAAACAAAACTTTTTAATGTACGTTCGTTTGCTGGTCCACATCTCTGCAAGACAAGAACGAAATCCTATGTCGTTTTGATACCATCCTCCAGTCCTTGGTGAGCTCGTTTCTTGTCTTCGCTATTTCTTCCTACACCTACCCAACTGCGTCGATGTTTTTTCGTGTAAGTTGTGGGAAATGTTTGGATACCTACCCCCCAACGTTCCAATACACTCCCAAGTGCTCATCCTGTCGCCCTGTGATCCCAAAGAACATTTCAAGTCTGGATAGTTTATATCACGGTTTTCTTGTTGCCCTTTTTCTTTTCCGCTCCTTGAGGACGAAAACGAACATTGGCTTTTTTCTTACACTTTTTGCAACATAAAAGTGATTTATTGTGGAGACGCGATTCGTGGGCGAAAGGCTTCTGTGAACATATCGTACAACGTATATGTCTTCTTGCTCCCTTAATCGCACTGCTGTCATCTTTATTCTTATTTCGCTTTTTTCTCCTCTTTGTGGAGTCCGTAGGATTGCTATTTGCCAAGGAATGTGCAAACAGAAGAAGCCGTGGTATATAGGACCGCAGTTCGCTTATGTAAATGCGACGGTCGCTTTCCAAAAGTGTTCGTAACGTTGCCACATAATGCTAGAGAATTCTTAGCGTTTCGACATTGTGCTAGTTCGCAGGCTTACTCCTTTCCATTCTTGCCATTCAGTTCGTGTTGGCATCGAACGAACAAGGCGGGTGGGAAATTCATTTCTGGTGGTGAAAAATGCTGTAGCGTAAGAAAAGAACCTCTAAAAATCCAGCCAAAGTGGTCTTATATGTTCCTTGAAACGACTACGACCAATAAGAAGTCGTTTCGAGAAAATTGCGCTAAGACTGCTCCTTTGCCGGCTACGGGCCGTGCCGGGTCGAATAGTCGAGGCTCCTCGAAACTGTGAAATGATACATCCATGATAAGCATCTCGTTGAGACGATAACTATATCGGATTGGGAAGCGACGCTGCAGTCACCGTCTGATTCTAATGGCAAATAAAGCGCCACTGAAATCAATAAAGAGCAATCTCTGATGCTCATGCGCTACTTTAGCTGTGTATTCTAGAGTGCTGAATGTGTGGTTTTATTTCTCTACTTAGAAGTTCAATCTAACGACTTCCCGAGTCTGTTCTTTTACTTCAACTAAGGCTGTCGCCTTTCTTACCATGTTGCTCGGTGCTCGATGTTTGTGCCCATTCCATCTCGGGCTATCTATGTACTCAACTCCACGCAGTTGCTCCTTATGCCGTTTATGCAAGCAGCCTCCCAAAAACTCTTGAAGGACGAGAAACAGCACTTATGAATTTCTAAGTTCATTTGGGCCATGCGGCTCTTGGAATTTGTTGCTGATTTGAGGAATTTTAAAGTTTCGTGCTCTTTCTCGGAATCTTCCCGGTCGGGCATCACTCGATGGGATTTAGATACAACTGCCGTTTCATGCTATTTCCATTACTGGTTATTGTTATTGCCACCGAAATGTAAGTTAATCGCCTGTGTAATGGAAATTGTAGAAAAATGAAACTCTTCGCAATACACCTGAGCTTTTGCCAACGAAAAGAAGTAAGGTCAAGACGATAGGCTGGGAAATGTATGATATTAACAAACAGCCGACCGAGAACAGATTGCTTTTGATACTTGCCCTGAGAAGCACCTTTCGGAAGAATGAATCGCAAAGAAATCTATATGAGATTACTTTCATCAAATCAAATGTTTTATGCGAAGATAGATGGAGGGTATAGACTTCGTAACGGGCGAATGACGATAAATAACAAATTATGGTATGTAAGTGTAAAAGGCGGTCCAAAATATGCGAACATTTATCTTAATGAGTTCGGGGAGTGGATCGTAAAAGTTTCGAAAGAGCGAGTTTCCAAAATATAAACAATACCTCGACTGACATTTCGTAAGCAGTGTAGTTGTACAATAGTAATTCTAATTGGAATACTATTGACTTATGATGATACAAAAGCTGTTATACAAACGGGAAAAAACCAATCCGATTACTATCAATTTGGCACTCGTGTATTATTTAATAGCACCGTTGAAAATATATATTTTCATTGAAAATTCAATATTGCTAACAATTTGTAATTTGACAGCAAAATCAAATCAGTATCCAATCAATTTAATTGCATACGACCGATTTGTTGTTCTTATGAAATAAGAGTTAAATCGAAAAAAAGCCCCTCGTGCATGAGAACTGCTAAAATTACTCATTTCCAAACAAACGCTACCGGATATGCACTAACAAATAGAGTAAATTAGATTACTTTGCGTTCTCTCTCGATTACACTGAAGGCTAAGAAAAACAATCAGACTAGCAACTCTTATTCAATTATTCTTGTGTTGAACATTTGCTTTTTTAAAATTTTGAACTAGCCGCCAACGATAAAAATGGCATCGTTTCTATTTAATGTGCATTTGATATTTGATTTGACATACGAGTACATTTATTTCTATGAAAATGGCCTAAACAAGAACAACAAATATTACAATTGTCTATTGATAGCTTCTTCAAGCAGGTGTTTATTCCAACGCTTGTTTATGATTCTGAGCGAAATGAGATTCTGCGACATGTGGGTAATATTCTAGGATTTATTGATAATTAACAGTTTACCAGCAAAAGGTAAGAAGCATGAGGACCAAGCTTTTTCAATTTAACCCTGCAGCTTTAGAAGTGCAGCACGATATAATTTGCCTAACCGAAACCTGTGTTAATTCAGATTTTCATAGCTCTGAAGCCACACATTAAATATTTCGCTGTATTCAAAACAAAGATATTTCCTCCAAAGCTTTGGGTGGTGGTTTCCTCATTGCTGTCAAAATTTTTCTTTCTTCCGATTTACATTTCTTCATCGAATAGTTTGTTCGATCGTGTTGCTTTCTGCATCAAAAATGGTAGTGACTCAATTTTTGTTTCCTGCATCTACTTTCCTTTGCCCGTCTTCAATGAGTACTATGAGTCCTTCAGTATTTCTATCACCTGTTCATTCACAAGCTCTAAATTCATTCTTTGTGGAGACTACAAGCGTCCAAACGTCCAGTTACTTTCGACAACCTTAGCGCTTTTATGAACAACTGTACCTACTCTTCTTCAGTTCAATGCTCTTCGTAATCACTTGGATCGCATCTTGGACTTTGTTTTCTCCAAGATTCCTACCAACCAGCTTGAAATATCTAAATCCCACTTGCCTTATGAAAGAGTTGGATCGCATTATCGCTCTTTAGAAATTGTGATTCGGATTCCCTTCTTAAATTTAGCTTCCATGCCACAAAGTCTTAAATGTAACTTTTTTCGTGATGACTATAAGCCTTTTGACATAAGATCCCAAAGTTGTCGACCTTGCGCTAAATATCATTGGTCCTGTGAGTCATGTGTACGTGTCATGTGTACGTACAAGGAGGTTTCCAATATGGCGGCTTCTGACGATGGCAGTTAAGGAGATTTCCAATATGGTGGCTTTTGACGATCGCTGTTCACTTCGTGTGAGTGTCTGTACATGCAAGGAGAACAGCTTCTCTCATGAGCTGCCATATTGAAAATAAATCCCAATCTATTTGTGAGTTAGCCAGACCGCCAAATAAATTTGTATGGTTACACGAAATTTGAGTTTCACAGTTATACGATTTTGTCCGCCGGCCTGGTTTACATATACGTAGAAAAACTTCTACAACACCGGTATTTGCAAATCAAGTTCATGAGCAAATTCTATGCGATAGTCTGCGCACACATACATAGAAATTAGCCGCAAGTACACAAATTTGTGTTTAATGTATATACTAATTTGGAATATCGTATAAACAGGTTCTACGTCAGCTTGAACTACCTGTTAAGCTTGTTCGACTGAGCCATATTTCTGTGAACTTCTTACAGCATTTTGGAAGCTATTTTTCCTCTGTTTATTTCAGTATTACCAACGACGAAACCCCATAGTGATTGTTTTAATAAATCTATAAACAAACTTAACCATTCGCCTTAAAAATAAGAACCGTCAAAAATCTGGTTAATCAGATCTGGTTCACCTCTTGATCTCAAAGTGTACGATAAACAGAGGTCTACCTCAAAAACGCTAATTAAACGTCCTTAGAATTATCACTTATTACAAACAGAATTTTCTCTACGGACAGGTAACCAAGTAAGCCACTTTGATCCCACTGTAAGCAGCTATGCACTTTTAACTACGCTTCTCAAAGTATACAACTAGGTAATAAAATATATACTATTCCTCAATCATGCTGCGACCTTCTTTCTTTGCATTTGTCATTGTCTACATTTCATCCCCTGCCCACTTGATCCCCATTGAACTTCGTGCCAATCCATCAACTCTAACTGCTTTCGGACCCCATCGACTATTGAACCAATTTTAAAAAAACTAAAGCCATTTTCTAATGCTGGCTTTTGGATGGTCTTCCAACAATTTTCTTTAAAAAGGCCAATAAGTCTCTGAGACTTCCGTTATCTACTCAATACATAAATATGTTTCCTGCTTCCTGGAAAGCAGCTCTTATGCCCTCTATTCCTAAATGTGGAGAACTATTTCGTGCTGCCAACAATAATCGAATATCGCTTCTTCCAGCTATTTTCAAAGGGCTTGGACATTTCATTTATGATATTGCCGCAGGATATGGTCACCTACTTTGTCGTGATCAGCATGGATTCTGCAAAGGCTACTCTTCATCCACGAATTTATTATATTTCAGGAATTGCATTGCCAAATCTCTTGATGATCGGTTTTAGGTACACGCTATACATACTGACTTTTCCAAGGCATTTGACAATGTGTACCATAACAATATCTTGTCCAAATGCGTTTTTCTCGTCAATAATACTATGGATTGAGTTCTCTCTTTATGATCAATACAATTCTTACCTGGCAACTCTCTTTAAACCCAAAACTGGAATTCCGCAAGGATGTATGCTTGGTCATCTTCTATTTTTCTTTCATGCGAGTGTTTTTTAAGATTTACACTTTAAAAGTGGTGTCAAACTTATAAGCTTGTGCTTAATTTGAAAAAAAACACGAAGTGGTATTTCTCAAAAAGCTAATCCGCTGGTTTGTACTACATTCCTCTACACATCTCAGGCATCTTCGAGTCATCTTTGACGGTAAACTAAGAATTTAACCAAATATTGGCAATCGTGCATCTCAAACGTCCGGTTTTGTTCCTAGATCATATCAATGTTTTCGGCACCTTTAAACCATCTCGTTTCCTATTCACATCTCTTGTTGGACCACTCTTAGAATACGCATCTGTTGTGTTTTCTTCATATCAAACTTGGCTTCATGTTGTATTCAATACATTTTCAATATTTGAATTGTTAGAAAACTTAAAAATACATTAAACTTTCTATACCAATAAATTATTGAAAGTACATATTCTTTTCACGTTACCGTCCATCTATTCGTTGAATTTTATTTATTTATTTAACTGCTTTCATAAAAAAGCCAATATAGAAATATAGAAGATGAAAAACGATTTGGCTTTGATAAAGATAATTTTTTATGCTTTAATATCAAGCGATACGATAAAGATACATACATTTTTTCGCTTACTTTCTATATCTCAAGTATTTCCCACATAACTTTTCACTTGCGCTGATATCTTATTGCTTATCTGCCGCTGGTTTCGCAATCCATTACAAAAATACTAGGACTCAGGTGGACACTGTTTATTGTTCATTTTATTTAGTGTTGTAGCACTAAAATAGACATTTCCAAAGATCCTGAATACCTCTCGTAAATTTACGACTTTCATTAGTGAAAGGAAATTCACTCACCCCAAACAACCATATGCTGTGGAATTCCTTTTGATGTGCGTGAATAGGCTATCATTTCACTTCTTATGCACTTCCCCTTCGTTCTTTTCCATTTTCAAGATCATGGCTCATTCCATGCTCTCTGTAGATACTTTCTTAGAAGCTATCTGATTTATTATCACCACCAAACAAATGCCTCTTACCTTTCTCACTCAGCACATTAATATGGGAAGCAAACAGGCGCAGTCTCGCATTCAGATGAAGTCATTTTTAGACTCATAATTCAACTATGTACCAATTTTCGTCTCGCAAATAGACAAGCTATGAACTTGAATAATGTGCTGTCGTAGTGCACCCGTGGAGGGACTGCCGCAAAGGCAACTCAACTGACAATCAGTGATTAATGGCACGGGGTGTGCACAACCTTTAAGCCATACTGGTTTCAGATCCAACATGGCAGGTAAAACTTACTGACAACCAAACAAATGGTATGCTAGAATTTCTTCCCCAAAAGAACCTGAGGGGCCGGGCCTCACTATTGAATTTATTAGCTCAGGCGTGGTTGGACGAAACGGAAAAGATGAAGGTAGTACAGGCTGCTGCCTGATGATGATCGCTTGACAAATATTTCCAAGATCACTTCATTCCAGGTGCAGGGATGTACTGCGGAGTGAGGTATCATTTACGAAAGTAAGTGTTAGAAGTATGGACATTAATTGAATTGAATTGTTTGAAGTCTGGACATTAATGTAATGATGCACTTTAATGTTGAAAATGTAAAACTTGTCATGTTTTTTTCGAAAGCCGACATAGATAATTTTACATTAAATTTCAAAAGGTGTATAGATAATTTGAATTTTCTGTATTTTTCAAGAGGAAACTGGAATGATAATTATTATATTTACCCTAAACAAAGAAGGAGAGCTGTGATTCTGAAGACATTATTACGCAACGCTTTAGGAATGTTTATTTTTATTTTAAATATACTTATGCTCAGTACATCGATATATTTTCAGTGAATGCATAGGTTCATTAGAATACAATTTCTTATTAGAATACAATTTCTTATTAATCAAATCGACATTATACTTTCAGTTGAATAATGTATATATCCTTCAAGTTATATTGATATGAAAACTAAAGAACGTGTTGAATGCAAATATTTACATCTTTATGAAGTGTCGAGTGACACAGAATTGTTAGTTGTTGCTACCATACATATGTATGCATCTAAGTTTGATGTCTTTTTGTTAGGACTGCTGTAGAGTGGCGCATTCAATTTTGTTTGAACTCAATGTAGAAAAAAAATCACGATGAACTATTTAGAGCTAGTTAAGATGGTAGCAATGAAAGTAAGAGCAAACCTTTCCGTCTCCACACAGCTCCCATAGATGCGGAAAAAACGCAGTTAATAGCTTGCTTCAAATCTTTCCTTTTTCAAATAATTCAGTAGTGTGGCCGGAATTTTTATCCAGGAATGCCCAAATTTGTTCCCCTTAAATCAAGGTTTGCATATCTAGTAATCATTCGCTACAATAGAACTCATTATAATACATTGAAAGTGCATGAAACGCAAGAAAGCAATGCACATGAGTTTGTAGAAAATGGTTATGTCGAGCTAGCATGACAATAAAGAAGCAAAATCACTTTCATGTTGTTTTCGTAACCTGCTTCATCATACAAACAAGTGTTAATGCTCATTTTCTTCGTACTTATGACCTTTCAAACAACCCTGAACCCATAATTTGACACTAATTGTGTGGGGTAAAAATTGCAGCGAAAATACAATTAATATGGGCATGTTACTCGTGCAAGTAATATAATGCGCTTACTTGAAAAAAAAATGTGTAGAGCTCAAAGGTCCAATTTCACTATTTTGAATTATGTTCTAAGCACCGAGCTTACTATTTCAAAATGTACAACGCTAATCCAACAAACAGTTATCTGACTATGTTTAGCTCAATTGAATTATCATAATAGAAATATGTCATTTTCGAATTTTTCTTTGACCTTATCGGGAGACCTACTATGGGGCAAAAAGAGACAGCCAGGAGGCTAAAAGGCCCTGCATTTAATTTTCAATTTTAACAGGTTTTATGAAATTATACTTGTTCCAAAATTTGGTTATTATTAACAAAAAAAATTCTTAACTCACAATTCACAATTATTACAAACGAAGTAAATGCATCCTCTGTTGGAAATACATTTTTCATGGGCCTATTGCTTGCAAAGATTGCATTGAATCTAATCTTCACCTGGAACACTGTCATTGTACTTCTCACAGCAAATCAAGCAGAAGTATTCATCATCAGATCTGGAATCAGTGTCAACCTCTTGTAAAATAGCTCTTTCTACTTGCTCTTGTAAAATAGCTCTTTCTACTTGCTTAAATTTTTTATTAGCTTTGCTTTTATTGTTTACAGTTTTAGCCTTACTTTTATTCGTGATCTCTTGTTCTTTACGTAGATTTTCTTTTTCGGGTGTATCCGTCAAAATAGCAGTTTTACGATGTTTTCTATTAATAACTGTCTTTCTTGGTCGAGCTTTACGTAGCGGTCGTACGTTTTCGGGTGAAAAAACTCCCTGTTGATCGATTAATGTTGATATCTGTGTATCATACGATTTTGATGGGATGCGGGTCAAACGACGTCGAAGGCTGTAGATTAGACGACCCTAGTTCCAATAAAGTAGATGATGTAGATGGATGTGGCTCATTAATGTCAGTTGCCATGGAACGATCCGTTACGTAGCTAGGTGCAACAACAGCGTCGTTAAATTTTTCTTGGCTGAAAGAAAATATACCAGTTTTTTCGAATCCACTCATTATGCAACTCGGTGTCAAAGCTAAAGGTAAAGAAGTGCGGGCGATTCCACGGATATCATAAAAAGTCATTGTTTTCCCGGCATTATTCCGCATCCATGCATCTTGAGCTGAAGATTGATATCTTTTAAAAGGTCCATATACCGACACGTCAACTGGCTGTAATTTGGAAGAGCAATGTGGAGGAAAGGAGACCATCATCACTCCCTTTTCTTTAGCTAGATCTAGTGTTGGTACAGATAAGTGTGAAAAATGGTTGTCTAAAATCAACAGAACACGTTCTTCTTTACCGAACTAAACATGCTTGATAAAATGCTGCATAAATATGAAAAACTCGTCATTAGTGATCCAACCGCTAGAATTTCCAGCGCCAATGCAATCAGTAGAGCCATCTTGAATGAAATGGTCTTGGAACTTTTTGCGTGGAAAAATAAACATGGGAGAAATCGCCGAACTTGTACGCTACTAAAAGGGTTACATTAGTTCCACGTTTATCTGATGTTACTGAACCAACATTTTGCTTTCCTTTAGCGGCAACTATTTTTGATGTTTTGGTACGCTAGTTTCATCTACATTCCATATGGATGAAGCTGTACATTTAAATCAGTCTATAACTTCTTCTAATTTCATATAAAACTCTTGCACATTAGATTTGTTAAACGATGTATCTCTACTGAAACTTGTTGCTTGAGGTTTTCTAATAGAGAGACTTGTGTTTCGTTTAAGAAAAGCAGACATCCAATCTCTACCGGCCATTTTGTTGATATGCCATGTTTCTAGCCCACTTATTTCATATTTACTGGCACAGTCATAAGCCATGCAACGAACTTCTTTAAGACCTATGCCGTAGAAAATTTTAGCAAGTTTAAGCAAGCATTCTGCGGGGAAGGATTCTTGTTCTTTATTAAAGATGTGCCTTGGACTACCATAACCAAATCTCAAGTTGTCAGGGTCATTCTTCAATCGTTTAATAAATCTTGACAACGATGTTTTACTTCATTCAAAAATCAAAGTCACGACCAATATTTTTTTTTTCAAATCCACAGGCATGATCAGACTTTCTTGTATAGTTGCGCATACTGAAATCATAATAAAATAAGCGTTTTTAATAAGCATGTGTTTTTATAGGATATAAAAAATTTGCCGTTCAAATTAGCTGAAAACTAATAATAAATCGTGAAAAACCACTAAATCACATATACTAATAAAGTATGTTTAAGTCTGGTAAACGAAATGTCACGAAAAATTTTACTTGCGTAACAATTTAACGACGCAGTCATCTAACTCCTACTAGTGGCATCACTCGACTGCCAGCGGTGCCTCGTAATGCCTCCCACGTCCCCTTCTTCACGTTTGCATAGTTAGGAAGAATGATACGTCACTAGTTTTTTTAGTTACTTGTGTGGGATCTTTATACTCGTGGACCTTTAAGCCCTGCCCTACCCTACAAACTATAAATAATATAAAATAATAATTATAACCATGAAGCTGCATATAAAATCAAAACTAAAATGTCACAATCGGCAAGTACATATATGTTTCCCTGCTAAAATATTTCTCTGCTAATTTTATTTTGGGTGGCGTTCTTTTGTCACTTTTTATTTTCTTCTCATCCACTCTCATATACGATTTCACTATTGTATTGCTTGAAAATTCTTAATGTCTCACGATCACATTATTAGCACATTGGACATCTACAGTGTTTGCACAGTCTAGTCAATTGATACAAATTTATTAAGTCGATCGAATCGTTTTATTCTAAAAAAAAAACATACCAAATATGACTGACTAAATGCATCATCGATTTGCATTAGTAACTAGCAATCAAATTACAATATCCAAAAAAAAAACACAAAAAAAAACTAATTGACTATCTAAAATTTATGTTTCTTGGAGACACTGATTGGCATATTAACTGAAATTAACGGTTATGACCACATTGAACATTTATTGAAATGACTGTAGGCGGCAGTGAAGATAAGAAAGTTTGCTACTTCTTTATGTCTTCCTTTATTTGCCTATAATGACAATTGAAAAGTCATTTTGTTAGCTATTGCTGTAAATTGATGGCGCCAGGCAAAATTTTATCGATTCTATTTGTTTTGATTCTACTTTGCTTTTTTGTGGCTGATATTGAGATTTAAACACTCTTACCATGACACATATTATTGCTTATACTATTTTTGAATGTTTATTCAGTCAAATGAGAGAAAAATGACCAAATTAAAGTCTTGAAAAAATATTGATATATGGAAGAAAATGACTTATTATTTTTGTGAAGAAATCATTGATAATAAGAGCAAAAGATATCACAGAGTGTTGAATCAACGTGTCTAATGGAATCCTTTAATGATTTCTATTTTGTTTGAGCATATCTGAAAATAGTGCTAGTCATTATCATGAGACCACATGCATTGTCAAATGTTTGAACAATAAATACATAATTAAGTTGGTAATAAATGGTATTATTTTTTACTCATTAGAAATACATACTACAGCTCGGAAAATTTTGTGTTCGATTTTTACTGTCGAAAACATACTAAAATGTTCATATTCACCAGCAAAACATTTAACAACAACCTCAAACATATCTATGTATTGAGTTTGTAACTTAATCATACCAAACGCACCTTAACGAGCACAGTACAAAACGATAGAAATTTCAAATTTACTAATGGATCGGTTTAAATAAATGAATTCTCCAAATCAAATAGAGATTACTTTTGACACATTCCTATGATTTTCTTATTAAAAAACTCAGGTAAATAATTACCATCCAAAACACATTAAAGATAATGTGTGACCTTTTTAGCCAATTGTTCAAACCATTTACGTTTGATGCACAAGGTGTATTCATTTAAGAATAATGTTCACTTTTGCGGACCAAAAATTATTCCGGTATGCATCAAAGTCGAGAAATAATCTTACCTATGTTTTTCACACTGAACAATACCTGACTGTGCGTAAAATTTCTTCTCATAACTTTATGACAGGTGTATTTACCTAAGTACCTTTTTCGACCTTCCGCTAGCGTTATTCTTTATGCGACTTTAAAAAACGATAATGTTTTCGAACTAAAAAAATAAAATAGTTTGCCCTTGTAGCCACAAAAATGCAGTTAATTTTTTTTACCATCCATAGGACACGATAATAACGTCTGCTTTTCAAAGTTGAAATGTATTCAGAAAAACCACTTTTCGCCCAAGGCAATTCATTCCTCCATTCGCATTTTCATTTTTAATCTGAAACTTATCTACTCGGTTGCCGAGATACTATCAATGGGTATAAAGTCGAAGGAAACTATTGCAGGAAGATAATAAAACTCATAAAAGCTACAATAAAACACACCCTTAGGGCATGTACTACAAAAGGATGAAAAATTCGGACAACATCCGAAAAACTTATATCTTCAGAGACGACGATTTCGTTCCGGTATACCATCTGAGTCTCCAGTACTTGACGTTATTGAGCTAAGGGTTTGTAATTGACATTCATAGGTACATTGCCATTTGGTTGAGTGTTTCGCAAGCAAATAGGTAGATATGAATGAAATAAATTGGATATACTTTTGTTGATTATTCTTCGAAACTGAAAAGTTTATTTTTAGACTTTTGAAAATAATGTTAGAATCTGTGGCAACTTAAAAGCTGAAAACTTATTTTAAAGTTTATTTTTGGTCTAAACGTTAGCTCTTATCTTCAAACAGTAACTGTTTCAACAAATTATTGGAATCGGTTGCATTCCGTTAATATTAAATGACATGTATAAAAAACTAAAGAGCTCTTTGTCTCTTCGATACATGCAATATTATAGCTTCTTTTATAAGAGGGGGAAATATCCTGTTCTAAATCGTTTTGTTTGAGGCCTAAACACATAAGTACTTGCTTAATGGAATAATATTGCTCAATAATATTGTTTAATCTTTTTTAAGGTATATCTATTGAAAATGAATTTTGCGGAACATGATAATAACTAGGGAATAATCTTGAAATTCATATTCAGATAATACACAAGTAGCTTCAACATGATAATATTTTCTGAGATTAGTAAATTGATGGAATATTTTGAGTTATGTAAAACTTAAAAAAGGCAAAAGGAAAAGAATACTTTCATGTTTACTGCGCAAAGATTTTCTGATAAAGATCCCTGGATCAAGTGCACTGCAAGTCCAATCGAATTGAATTTTATGGCTCTGTAACTAGACGAACCAAAAAATGCTCTTGGCTTAAAGGATTAATATGTAAATAAACGTTCAACTTTCTTTAAAATGATCTCCTAGTATTGAACGTCAGCAGTTGTTCAATATTCAAATCCATTTAAAAAATCAGTGCGGTGTTATTGTGTTAAATACGGGTTCTCAATAAGAACGTATAAAGTTTAATTAAAAAACGGAATGTTTATGAAAAAATACATACTTATTCTCTGTACTTATAAATACATAAATAAAAGTGATTCACCTCAGATAGGATGATAGGTTTGCTGAATCAAGTACAATTTTCAATGAATATCTTTCAAAAAGCTTGTGTGGAAAATGTTTTTAACGATTCTCGTCATAATTTTATCAGTTTTACCAAGCCAGCAAATAGTTCCATAAAATTCTGATCAATTTATGTTCAAGTAACAGTAAGTTTTGGTCCTGTGTGTACGCAAACTGAACTTTTTTGAAGCTGAGCATTTATTTCGTAGACTTTTTACACAGCGTAGTCAGTTTCGATTTTTGTTCGGCTGTTCGATGCAGTTCTGTCATCAGATCTGCCTCATTGGCAGTTATAGGTATAGAAAAATGTTCGAGACTGCTTTACTCGAATTTTTCAAAACTTAAAAAATTTAAACATTGTTTGCTTATTTTCAATGTAGATACTTATCATCTGAAAGTAGATACTTACCATCTTAAGTGCTAGCATCTATTGGCACAAATATAAAAATGCTTGATGCTGGTAGCCTTTTGCTATTTTTTTGCCATGTTTCAAGGTGGCACCATTGCCACAGAGTCACCAGTGGAGTTATCAGAGCTGGTCCTACGCAAGGTCAATACATTCTGTAAATTCTAATTGGATCGAATTATCGGCTCGTGATTTCTCGTGACCACAAACTTTGAGTGCAAAAAATATGTGTAAATTGGGGAAGTGTTACTGTTCTTGCACGATATAGAAATACAAAAACTTCAGTTTGTCTGTACAGAAAAAGCATAAAATCTATATATAAATTGCAGTTTTTAAGTAAGTAAGCAATACATTTTCAGGAGGGTCAATTATTTGATGGTACTCTTTTCTAGTACTTGCGGTAGCTACAAAGTTGCCAACACATTCGCATTAATCCACATCTTAGTAGCATCAATGCGCACTGTAAATTTTGTAATGATCTGACTATCCTGTCAAAAGTTATCGCAATTCGAAATTTTACAAATTTTTCAGGAAACCAGGGCACAAATAGGGTTAAAAATTTCTAAAGCCTTGTCAGATCCATGTTTGAAACAAGCTAAGAATTTATTTCCAAAGCTTTTTATTCAAAATTATTTGTTGATAGAATTATAAGGGTAGAAGTAAATTATCTGCCGGTGCAAAAGAGTTAAAAATAACTAACATCTAGTGAGACTTAGACCTATTCCACACCTATGTATCCTGAATTTAAGCTCAATTAGATCACGAAATGATGAAAAATAGTCACTTAAATTCTTTTAATGGTATTAATATAGAAATATAATCTTTTGACCAAAGTTATATTAATACTGATTTTCTTCAAAAATCAGTAAAATTAGTCAACGAAAGAGAACACATACTATTTTCAAAAACTGATATAAGGCAAATACGTCTCACACATCTTGTCAAGTCTTCGTTTCAGTTTTGTGTTTTATTAGACGTGTTTTTTTGCTCCGACACAGAACAGAATAGAACAATGACGCAAAAAAACGATGTATCAAAAAACAGCTGATGCTTTCGCTAAGACTGACATAGGTTGCTGAATTTGCTGTGGTATCACTCAACAGCTCAAAATAAAGGGAGAAAATAACGAATATACACTACCACAATCCATAGAAAATAGCAAAAGGACTAACAGAAAATTATCTCTTTTAACTTTCTACACATTATGCGACCTTTTTTTAATTTACTAACTACCAAAACATTCAACTTAACCTTCAAAAAACCAAAGCCATCTCACAGAAAAAAAGACAACTTCGTATGAGCTTTTCTTTTTTCTATCAGCACATTCACACGTGAACTACCTATGACGAATACAATTTCTGTGCTAGTGAATTCACTGGTGCAGGAGTGTTGTTGTTTCCAATGCGTATATCTTATTCTCTACTGGATAGAGGAGCAAAAAAACACGCCTATTATATTTCGAGTGTTACGATATCGAAAGATCAAATACGATCTTGTTTTACGTCTTACTTTGTCCCCCATTTCATTTAGGGTTCTACTTACAGTTGGATTTATTGAAAACTGGAGCCCGGAATTGCCCTAACTCTTGGAGCCAATGCGCTATTCATTTGACTGCATGATACCTCTGTTACTGAAGATAATTAGTAACTATGCTAGAAGCATAGATAAATTGTTATATAAAAAGAATCTGAAGACAGAATATTTGAAAACACTATCATTATTTTCTATTTTCTACGGTGACATTTAAGTTTTGACATTGAAAAAGTGTCAGTTTAAGAAATTGTAGTACTGAATTAGTGCTTCGGCTTGTTAGGCTGAAGCTGACTTAATTTTAACCAAAAACCTGTCAAACCTGGTTGGAATTCAGATTAACCTATTTTATGAATTTAGTTTTAATTTACCATCTGCATCGGAATTAATGAGGGTAGAAAGTATTTTTTAACTAACGATATTTCAAGATGGCAGCCACAGGATTGCCTTTCTTCTCAAATGACTTCTCTCAAACCTGGTCCTACTTAAACCAATACAGTGAGTTTTGGCTAGCATTACATTTATAAACAAGTTGCGCTTTTTCTGGAAAACTAAAACTTTAGAAGACTCGATAATTTGATGGATACAACAACAACTTTTGTTCTAGTTATTTTTAATACATCCTGCAAATTTCTTAATGATCTGAAATGATCTGTCTAAAGTTATCACATATCGAAATTTAAAAAAAAATCTTCGTTTATCTTAGGACATAGGTGTACAACATTTTCAAAAGCCAAACTAAAAATATTTCTACATTTCATTTTGCATACTTGTTTCTCCCCAATTTTCCTTTTTACATAGAAATATAAATGTACCTGAAAATTCACAAAAATCCCGTTGGTGTTAATGGGTTTAAAATATCCTAGTTTTAACTTGAAACAGGCCTTCTTCTTAAATACGTCAATATTTGCTGAAAACTCCAACTCAACATTAACACTTGAGATTTTAATTCATAAGTAAGCCAAATTTTAAAATGCTGAAGTTTATGAAAAATGAAAAATGTAGTTACTTTGGAAGAAAGGAAAAATGTGGTTACTAGGGAAGAAAGAAAGAAATAAGTTAGTCAGTTCGAGTTGTTCTTCATAAAGGAATCATAATAATCATTAATTAATAAAATATTTCGATTCAATTATTCTTTCGATTTTAGGTTTCAAAAAATTATTTAAACCTATAACTGAAACATATGTATCAACGCATAAAAAGGACAGTATTTTGCTACCAGACCATGAATGCTAAAATTCCAACTAGCGGACGATATACATACGTTAAATTTACTAAACTACCATTCTCGACGCATCTCTTTTCACGAATTCAATACGTCATTATGCAAAATGTCCAGAACATATGTCCATTGATATAGTTTAAAATATGAATCTGTGCAATATCAAAGTGCCTGACGGTGATACGCATATTGAGCGAATATGAAACTGTTTTTCAGGTATATGAATGCACGCCTCGATTTCTTGAATATCAAAATGAATTAATGTGCCGCATGGGGTTCGAAGTTGTTTCTTCTCGTATATACTTTTAAAAAATCCAAACACGTTCCTGCCTACACTCTACTTATTCTTATTGCTTTTTTTTCTTCTCTCTCAAGCTTTCTATGAGGATAGAATGCGAAGAATTCATATTAAACTCAGGCATTGCTCTGAAGTTTCGATGCGACCGTACATAAGACAACGTGCTTCCAATTGCCTTTAATGTCTTCTGAAATGGCTGTTCGCATTGGCCCTTAATACTTTTTGGCCGCATAAACTTTGTCGAAACATTCTGCTATAATGGGTTTTCTCAAGCATCCGCAACCATGTCTTGGGAAGTTATCTTTCTTATTCTTGTAATTAGGTACGAAGGATGTACGTGCAAATATTTTAAAAAAAGAAACTAGTTTTTAATGGGATTGAACATTACTCAGGGTATCTTTTGGTGGGAACTTAGTTGAAAAACACTTTGTTTCTTGTTCGTTTATCTGTCAAATAATATTCTATGAAAACCTAGCCTACAAAACTAATCATGCTTATATCTGAACCTTTTCTATTCAAAAATAATCTTCAATCATTCATATTAAAGTTGTTGTAAAATATCATTTGAAAAGACTTTTTTTTACTTGTTCCGCTGTTCATAAAAAGCGTCTTCCTTCATTTGATTAATTCTGCTTAGTTTGTAGATATTGAAGACGGCTATAATTCAAAATTAAGGAAGAAATTAAAAAATTTCGCTATTATTAAACCAGTGCTACTATCGAAAAACTATATTATTTTCAAAGAGTATTTTTCGTTTGTTCCAATTATCCTTTTGCGAGCATTCAGATTGAATAATCTTATACCGCTTTATTTATTAGCATTTTTGGCCCAATTATGATCGCTTGATCTACCTTGAAATCTGTTCCCTGTTGCGAATCGATGGGACTAAAACAAATCAGATATAACATACATGCAAGAAAAGACGCTATATAAAAAAATATTTCGTCTTCTGGAGAGAATAGTGAGTCCAGATGCAAAATTCTTGCACTGTCGGTCCAAACCAAGTCATTCAAAACATATAAGGTGCGTTTTTTTTTTGCTCGGGTGTAGAACAGAATTGAACAATGGCGCAGAAAAAACAATCCAGTACAGAACAGCTAAACAAACAAACCGCTTGAGAACCACGGTCGGCTTGCTCACAGGGTGAATTCACTGAGACAGAAGTGTTGTAGTTTCTAATGCGTCTGTTATGTCTTATGCTGAATAGAGGAGCAAAAAAAAAACGCACCAATTATTGTCTTCTTTCGACAAAAGCTTCCCTATTCTCGCCAGATTCAATGGCGGACTTGCTCGAAGCTTGCTCGTAGTAATTGAATTACTTGCAAGCTCACTGCATTTTATAACTTTAACGAACTATATTTTATCCTCAAGGACATTTCTCATTTATGTATAAAATTATCTGCTTACGTTTTGCAATAAAAAGTATTAAGTTCTCAAAGTAAATAAACATCAAAAAAGGATGCCTCGTAATTTTAACTTTGATATTCAGAGAGTAGTTTCAATGTTTTAAGCTTTCACTGTTAGAAGCATGGCTTTATTTTTTATAAGTAATTAATCTCAACATTAACATCCATCTTCCAACCATCAGTAGATACCCGTGCTGTGTAAAAGTTTAAGGTTCTTGTTTTGTCAAAGATATTGCTTCTGTTGACCGGACTTAAAGAAATGATTTCACTCTTTGCAGGCAATATTTTAGAGGCACTTCAAATCCGCGATTTCGCAACACAGTGGCCATTTCAATTTTTTAATTTTTCAACATTTCCGTAAAATAATTAAATAAATCCTTCTAATCTTATGTCCGTTTGCTGACAATTTCCAATCATTTCTTTGATTTCATTTTCTTTGGTTCTAATCCACGATAAATTTCCGACCCCTTTGCAAAATATTTTTCTTCTTTCTTTTTCCAAAAACAATCCAATCTCACCCTATGTTTCTCTCTTTTTCTCGTTCATTAACATCAATCCTCTGGAAATTGAATCCTTACTCGAGTGTCTTCAATAAAATTGGTCCTGATGGCATTCCGAACCCAGTGGCCAAGTCACTTTCAGAGTACTTGTTTGTTTCTTAGTCCGTTATGTTTAACCTTAATTTCTTCTCCGGCTTCTTCCCAATCTGTTCTCATCTACAAGTTTAATGACCCAAGCTGGATTTCCAACTATCGCCCCATTTGCTTCCTTCTTTGCTTTGGTAAAGTTCTTAAAAGACTTGTTTACAATAGGTTGGTTCCTCTCTTTCCTTTCATTGCTTCTGACCGACATGGTTTCATCAAAGAAAGATATCCCACTTCTAACCTTATATCCTTCACCAACTTTATTGATTCTGCTTTATACCAACAGAAATAAGTGGATGTTGTATATACTGATTTTTCAAGAGCTTTCGATTTTGTTGGTCACCTAATACTTCTTCCAAAGCTTGGAAGCTACCTTATGTTTTGGTTTCCACCCTATGCTTCTGGTAGTACCTGTACTGTAACTCTGCATATCGCCACCTCTTCCCCTTTTTGTTCCCTTCGCAGATTCGATTATTAGTCGTAGTTTTTATCAATTTTCTCTCTTCTTTAATTCGTTCTCCCTGCCTTTTGTTTGCAGATAACAGCAAGGTGCTCAGAGTAATATACTCTAACAACGATTACCTCTAAATACAAAATATTCTTTGTACTCTGTGCGACTGGTGCTCTGAAAACTCACTTACTTTGAAAATGTCATATACGTATGAAATGTCTTCCTTAACATATTCCTCCTCTGTATACGGATCTTTTTTGAATTTGATGAAAATTTTTAAGACCTTACTGTGTTTTTTGAAGGCAACAAGCTTAAATTAGCCTGACGCATTGCACATAAAACCGCAAAGCTTCTCATTTGTCCCGTTTTATCCTTAAGTGTTCTAGTCCCTTTGCTAGCATCTCCATCTCTTTTCACTTATTTTTTTTTCACTTGTTCATAGCATACTAAGCATATTGTTGTCAAATGTGGTCTCTTCGCCATAAGTAGCTTAATAGTGCGATAGAGTACGTTCAGTTTACTCGCTCATTTTTGTTTAAATCCACATCCCATAATGTGCATATAATGATCGTTTATCATTATTCCAAATCCCTGTATTAGATTCCCGACGAGTGTTCCTTGACGAATGTTTGCTTTTCAACTTACTCCATTGTCCCATGCTCTGTCATCTTCGCTATAAGTTGTGCTTACGTAACGTTAATCGATCTGATGGATCTTCTTTAACGTTGCCTGTTCTTCGAGCGGACTGAGGTTTACTTTAAATCGCCGTTCGTACGTATCCCCAGGATGCACATGGACCTTCAGCTTGGTCCTTTTCCACTTGCGCTTCTAAATTCTAAAACCTTTTTAACATGCTTGAATCTTTTTATTAATATTATACGTGTTTTTTTGCTCCCCCTATCTATAACAGAACCATGCTGACGCATTGGCAACAACAACAACTCCCCTTTTCTATAACAGGAGTTATTGTTGTTTTCAATGCATCTGCACTGGTTGGCATTGTTCTGTTATAGATAAGGAGAGCAAAAAAACGCGCCTATTGTACTTATATATTATCTTTCATGTATGGTATTGCTTTGATTCATTGAGGCCTGGAATATGTATCTTTTTAATTATATTTATTCTTAATTTGGTTATTCTCTTTCTGCCTGTTTTTAAGCAATTCTGTTTTCGTAATTGTGTATTAGCCTGTTGAAGTGGATTTATATAAACAAAGAATCATCCCTGTTGCGTAAAAGCCATCCACAATATCTGCACAATTTGCGACAAATAGTCACAACATTTGCTCGGGTACTCTTTGATTGACAGGTTAGAGCCCGTAAATGTATTCAAAAATGAACACCGCGGTATAATCGGGCTTCAACTGAAAACCGACAACCTAGAATTAAGTTTTTACAAAGTATGGTTTGCAGATTTTTTTTCAAACGACCATTTGTCTACCATTTTTATCCAATTGACATTGGTACAGTTAGGCAAACGTTCGAAGAAGTCTGTTGTTCATCTAGAAAGTGTAAAGGTTCCAATAAATCATAAAAAACATCAAAATGTACCCTTTTCTCATAGAAAAAAATATTTACGCAATGCATTTTATAGGAAGTACCATAAACGACCCTTAAAAAGAATGTTGTAAATCAAAAACTCACCGGGATGTGAGTTGAGTGATAGAGAAAAATTTGTAAACATACCAACTTTTACTCATATTTTAGTGTTGCTACTGCCATTCTGTTCATCCGGATTTCAATATCGACGAATCTATGCAATGTAGCAATGCGAATGTAGTCATAAAATTTTATTACGAGCTTAACAAAAAATATGCTTGCCACTTGGACAATGGCCGTAATAGCCGGACCCACACGCATCGCTTGCTGCATGCTCACAATCAGCAAGGATAGGGTTAGGATAGGAGGATACACATGGCGACGAGTTCAGGACCCGGGTATGGTTAAATTTAAACACATAAATACTATGGCTATGGCAAAACAATGCAATAAGTGTATACATGTACAGCGCTAGAGGCTAGAGACTGTTAAATTGCATTCGATGCAATTTAGACGAAATATTATCATGTTATACTGAAGTGCAATGGCTATCACATTAAGCCGTTTAGATGCATCCGAATTTGAACGAATAATTCGACCGAGTGTATATCCTTGTGCTCGATAAAGTGTCTGCATCTTCTACGTTATTTGGACATTATTTGGCTATTGTCAAATTTTATAGGCGCTTAGTTGGCATTACTGGAGAAACATATCTTTGGGTGTGGTACACAATCGAACTGTTTGACATCATGGGATCCATTATATAGGGTGGCAACTTTTAAATCACGGATACCAACGATTCACTGCTAATGACTTTCACTTCTCTCGACTCGTATCTCTAATGTTATTTTTCGAAAGAATTAATGCTTCATTTTATCCTGTTCATTTATCGAATTTATTTCACACTGAATAGCGGACACTTTCAATTCGCTTTCAGCCTGTTATGAAGCAGCTTTGGCTAACATGTGTCAATCAAAGTCAAATACCTAAATATTGAATCAAAAAAAAAAAAATCTTAATCAAAATGAATCATGAGAGAAATAAGAAAATACTTTCATTGTTATGTAACAGAGTTTTTGCCTAACATGGAACCCTTATTTTGACAGATTTGTATTTGCCATATCTGACATAAAATAAAATTTGTAAGTTGATTGATAATGAAAAATAGCAACGAGTTCTTCATTTTTGATGAACCAAAATATTTCGTAACCAAATGTAGCATTTAGTACCGCTTTATAAGAAGGCAGTTTTTTCTAAACGTATTAAATACTTGTCAGCAGTTTCCTCAATACGCGATGTCTTAATATCACGTGGATTTTATTTCCGAAACATCACTGCTTGAAAAGAAGTGCAAATATATTTCGCTCAGTGACATCAAATAGCATTTATCTTTTTACTGTAAGCTTCTCCCAAAGTTATGACTCTTTTTGATGCACACGAAGATATTAGAATGAATAGTACTTTTCAAGCACAGTGATACACCCAGTATGAAGAAATTGATCCCCTAGTTTCATTCGCTCGAAGTCTCGACACTTTCAATACACCTCCCAAAACTATGCAGTGACATTTGCATCAAATATTTACCGAATAAACTACGCAACATCCGTTTCGACACGATTCCGCAATCATGAGGAAGCAGAGTGTCCTGTTCTGTTTACCATGGTAAATACAGCTTCAACCGCTAATTACGTTTGTACATGTCGATGGAAAATCATGTTTATGCTCTACGGAATGTACTTCCATTTGTTTACTGTTATGACATCAGGTCGGTTAATTATCCTCATCGTTAGCATCATTAAAACTAATTTACTGAATGAGCTCCCTGTGCGTAGTAACCGTTGGCGACTGTAATATAATGCTTTTGATTACCTCAGTGAATGAGCCTATATAGGCCCATAAACACTTTCAGAATTGTTAAGTTTTGGTGAATTATAAAGTGTTTTTAAACTATCGAGACTGTACGCGTTATTCGCACTGCAAATATTTAAATAAATGAAATCTTCGTATAGAGTGCATAACATTTTTAGTTTTTGTGAACCAGGACTAGCTAGGTTATATAACGCTTACTACAATGAAGAAGATAGACTACAATTGGTCTTAGTAACTGCAAGAGCCATACTTCTCAGACAATTAAGTAAAGTGTTAAGATATTTGACGCCTCGTTAGTGGGAACTTTAATATTTTTGCGGTATTTGTGAACGAACTGGTATTCAGCTGCAATCTTTAGTCAGATATAGCTTAATAACTAAGTCTTAAGTGACCGGACATTGAGCAAGGAGAATTTCACCAACTGAACTGCAGAGTAATACTACTCACACATAAGACAAGCTGTTAAAAGAAAATCAAAGTGATCAGAGCGGGTTTAAATATTTACTTAGAGCCGAGATTGCTCTGGTTGCAATACGTTGAGCTAAGATTTTACCAATTGAAACAAATTAAAATTTGTTTAAATCAAAATTCTGTGCAAAATGATTGATTTGATAAATCATATTTGAAAATTTTTGGTTTGGCGTCATATACGTTTCTTTTTAATACAAATAATCTGACTTCATTTGAATAACGCTGTTTCAAAGTGTGTCTTGTTTGTTTTAATGTTTTATTTTTCATACAATGATGAAAAATTTTGATATGAAAATAAAATTTTCATAATAAAGTGGAATTCAAATACGATTCGTTTTTTATTTAAAAGTGTTTCAATTTTTGATTTAAATTTGAATCTAAAAAATTTTAAGTGGTGAAATTTTTCCGAGTCTACATATGTTAGTATGTTAGTGTTAGTGTGTAAACTATATAGTTCAGCTCTGATCAAATTTGCCAGCTCAACAGCTGATGTCAAACAATTTCAAGTCGGGACAATATTGGCTGCAACATGAACATTGCTACATGCTACAATAGCATGCAATATATCATCTAAGTACGATATTTTGCCTTAATTACAGAATCTCAGTTTTCCAATATGTGCTACAGTTACAATTCTAAACCTCGGAATAAACCATCATCCCTATTAGCGAATGGCTTTTTTAAACGCTCTCTTGTTTGAGCAACAATATATTGATTCGAAATTTTCTATTTTGACATAGCAAACGGGGATAATGAGTTTTTTCTTAAGTAAGTTAATTACTTATAGTAAATAAACTATCTATAATGGACTTTTCAAGCAATTTCATTTGGCTATAACATAAAGCTTGTCACCACACCACGCTAGCCGGATCCGCAGCCATGAAACGACAAATCGAATCAAGAGGGTGCGACGACTTACACATTTGGACGGAGTGGAGGGCGAAAATTCAAAACACGCTTCGCTTTTTAAAGGACATTTATACGACCGAATGTGCTGTGCAACTATAGACAGGCAAGTTTGAAAATATGTGGAAAAGTGGAAAAAGAAAGACGAAAATGGTCTTCGGTTCATCGAGCCAATGGTTCGTTAGCAATAAATATCCATGGTCACTGGGCAGGAAAGTTTCGGGCGAACGAATAACGTCATTGCTTTGTTTGACCCCCAGTCAGTTCATAAGGCTATGGTAACCGTATCCTGACTAAAGTACCTAAATCCAAAAGTTTTTGTTCATAATAGGTGATTTAATGTTTCGAACATAAAACGATGAATAACTACTGCAACATGCCGATAGTTGGCACAGGTTCTCCTTGCTATATCGATAAGATGGCAAAGTTGATGAAAGTGTTCATTCTAAACTGTGCTCTGGAAGTCGGTCTAATTACTTAGCCGTAAGTACGAGTGTGAAATCGAGTGTGTTTTGAAATTAAGCGTCTGCACTTTAAGCTCAACGATGCCATTGCTGCGCTCAAATTCAATAAAACTATATGAAGGAAGTATTAATAGAGGATGCAAGGTTTCGATGTACCGACATGTTTTTGAAATAGTTTTCTTCAAAGATTCTCTGAATTATTATCAATTTTTATTCCTGGTGAAAGAAACGCTGAAATATATGGCAAGTTGTCCACTCTGAATAAATTAACATACATAATATGTATGTTCATACATATCAACAAACGTTCAACAAACTTTTCTGCTTCGATATCTCAGTGAATTCTCAAAACATATTTGAACTTCAAGAATGTGATTGGCCATTCCGAATACGAAGGAAACGATGCTGATTCCCAAACGGCACATATGTTTTTCTCTCAGAAATAAACATTTATGAATGTTGCACGTGCTTTCGAATTTGCCAAGAACTTTTCATTATTTATTTGCGAACCCCTTTCCAAAGTTTATTGAGAATATTAGGTGCAGAAAATATCGAACTGCACGCATGGGGGCAATAATCGATGTAGCTACAGAAATAAGGTATGTAACTTCAGCCATTCAAACATATTCTGATAGACACGTACTGCGTCATAACAATTTACTGTATTGATTTGATGAGCTGTTATGTCATGATTTCGGTGGATGGGGAAAATTCAGGAGTGCATTTTGCCAACTCGGAAAATGCTTTGTCTATGAAAATGAACAGGTAGGTATAAGTTGAAATATCAAACAATCGATACTTTCGTTTCGAATCCAAGTATGTACATTTGAAGATCCAAGTACATTTGAAGACCAAATACAATCAAAGATGTATCGGAAGAGCAGTACTCGTATTGAAAGAAAACGATCTGTATTAGAATCGAATTAGCATTTTTTTTTACAAAGTTAAGTGGCAAGTGTTTTAAAACATATTGTATGGTAGAACAGAGCGTGCATGAGTCAATCGAAAACAAACATCAAAATAAATAAATGTTGAGTGTTTAATTGCTGCCCGCATTTCCCCGTCGGGTAAGGTTGTTTTGTTACTTATATCTGTGTTTGAACATAGCGATCTGTCTGACTTTATTCTGTGTTACTTTCCCATTCGCCTATTGTTGTATGTGGTGATTTCAACCTGCTTTCCGTTCAGTCGGATCTCCCGTCCGTAAACATTTTTTTTCAACTGCCCTCTCGGTTGTACTCTCGGATGTTCCTAACTCCAGTTTGATTGATAATATGATAATAATCGTTAGTTGGGCCTTTTTTGTATTTTTCTATCCTCTAATTTATCTCTCATCTTTGCTTTCTATTTGATTGATCCCGACCCTTATCATTCCTCTCTTTCCATCGCTCTTTGTTAATTTAAAACCCCCGCATGAAGAATAGAGCTGAGTCGACACATAACTTTCTTATGTCGTCTCCACACTGTGGGCCATCATGTGGCCCATTGTGTAGACGGCCATGGCTTGCAGTGGCCGACAGTGGCGAAGCATGGAAATGGCGATAGCCGAAGATGGCTTTCGGAGCGGTTTTTCACACACATCAAAGCGGGCCATCATGCACAACCGAAAAATCATGACTGGCCCAGTGTGTGGAGGCAAATTTGTGATGATGGCCATAATTGTGGCGATCATTGCGACCATTGCAGCGGCCGATGATGGTCCACAGTGAGGAGGCAGCATTAAAGCTGATTACCAACAAATTACTGCGGAGCTTATCGCTATCAGCTGGTTTTCTTATTTTCGATGGCTTGAAATTAATGAATTCGTTTCTTTTATTTACTTTCTCCCTAATTCGCTCGGTTTTTTTGTGGCGATTTCCAAAACGCTATCTAAAGATAATACGAAAAAATGAAATGAGCTTCTGAAAAGTTCATCTGATGAAGCTTCTCAGCGACAAAAAAAGCAGTTGAAGAAGCGAAACGAAGGTATTTCACCCATATTGAAGCGTGCCTTGCTTCGAAAAATTCGAAGCCGTTCTGGTCTTATGCTCGATGCCTTAAACTAACGAACCAATTTCCTGACTTTTTTGGTGGAAGAAACTACTGCACCTATTGCTCAAGATATTTGTGATTAGTTTGCTGGATTTTTTGCTTCATCATTGGTCCCTCCTAACATATTTGCAGGGAACTATGTTTCGCCTTTACTTTCTCATGTGGATATTGTGACGCCTAACCCTCTTCAAGTAGAAATCTTAATATTGTTTTTGGATCTCTCTGCTAACAGTGGCCCTGGTGATGTTTGAAATGTATTTGTTAAATCTTTTGCATCTTCCTTATGTGTTCCTCTGTATACTTCATTTAATTTAAGTTGGTCCGATTTTGGTCATTGTATTGCCAACTAATTTCCAACATAATATTGCCAACTAATTTCATAAACCACTTCTCTTGTTTGCCTAAGCTGCTTGAACAAATCGACCATGGTAGAATTCACAGTGCTCGTTTTCTAAAGAGCAACATGGATTTTATTTAAGGGCATTCTACGACAACTAATTTAGTTGGATTCATCAATTTCGTCGGGCATTCCTAGGACAACGTTTTATAAAGAAAATGGGTGTTTACAAGGATCCTTACCTCCAAGTTTTCTTCCTACATCCATGATTGCACCTGGCTTTTGATTTTAATGGCTGTTCTTTCTCTCTTTTTTATCTCACTTCCAGCAATTCCATCCATGGCCTCCTCTTTTCACTTTGTCTATCAATGACCTTCCTTTTAACTTTAGGTCAGATTCTCTTTTATTTGCTGATAGCCTTACGATTTTTCCTACTGTCGCCTCACATAATGATTGTAGTTATTTGCAATTTTGGTGCTGGTGCTCTATAAACTTCCTAGCTCTTAACGCTCTCAAGTTTTGCGTCATTTGTTTTTCTAACATGCGTGATCCCAATATCTTCGACTAATGTTTGTCTAGTGGTCTTTTGAAGCATGCAGATTAACATAAAGTCCTTGGCATCATTTTTGATCTGAAATGAAAATTTGAACTGCATGTTGTTTTAATTGCCTTTAAAGCATTGAAGGTAGCTAGTCTTTTCCTGCGCTGCTCACGTTTTGCGTTTTTTTATTTCGTTTATTCGAAGTTTTGTTGAATATTGCTCCCAAGTGTGGTCTCCTCGTTTCGTGTACTTGTCTAATGCTATTGAATCCGTTTAGCGTGAGTTTGCTCGTTGTCTTCTGTACTATTTTGATGCTTCTTATCGTCTTTATGATTATCGTCTGCTTTCCTTCAATCTCCAATCTGAGTATTCCTTGATGAATTTCGTCTTAACGCATCGTATCATGGTTTACTTTTCTCCAATATTTGTTTTTTTTTCACTTCTTGCGTGTGTCTAATCGCCCAATAAGAACTCATTCGCTTTTTAATATTCCCTTTGCTCGTACTCTTGTTTATTTTTACTCTCCTTTACCCAGAATTCCAAGAAGCCAGGTTGGGTACCACCGGTTCTATGTTTATGTCTTTTCACCCATTTAAAAAAGACGTTTTTGCCATTTTACGTAACTTCTATATTGTGAATATTGTTTGTGTTTTTCTACCTTTTCATAGTTTTTGTTTTATTTTTACGGTTTTTACTTTCTCATTTTCTTATTGGATTGCTTTTTAAATATGTTTTTAAATAAATAGATAAATAAATAAATACCCAGATGGTTGCATCGGAAGTTGATGTTTAGAGCAGCCGCTAACAGAAAAACCACAATTTAATCATATTTTCTTATGTAAATGGCAGCGTTATTCTATTGACAGCACATTTGAGTGCAAAAATGACAAAAATCATCGTAGCTGGCAGCTCGTTCTTATTTTTTCAAGCACAAATCTGTCAAACTTCGTTTACATTAGGAAGTCATAGGCATAGAAATTATTATTTTCATTGACGGAATATGAAGATGGTACCAAATCAACAGAGTTTCTCTCATTTTGACATAATTTTTATCAGACCTGGTTCTGTTTGAAACCAAAACCCTCTGTGAATTTCAATTTGATCTCACGATCCGGCCTTGAGTTGTTGCGGACATAAATTCAAAACAAAACAGGTAATTTGGTGAATTGTTACCGTTCTTGTGGGATATAGAATCTACTAAATTTCCAGCGGACAGCATGGACGAAGCATTATGGTTTGCCTACTTTCTGAAAAGCAAAAATTTTTCAGGAGTTTCGACAATTTGAACGTTTTTTTCGCGTGCTTACCTTCAGGGTTGCCTGCACATTCTTCAAAACTGCACATGTATATTTTTAGTGAACAGATTATGACCTGCGAATTTCGTAACGATATAATGTTTGTGTCGTGTAGTCTAGTGGGTAGAGCACTGGCTTCTAGTGTGTAGGGTTGCTGGTTCGAATCCAGGTTTGGGCGGAGGACCTTGCATCGAGCACTGAGTTCACCTGGCTCTGTAAACTCAGGAGTAAAGTGAGTCGTGGAACTAATCACTGCACACTCGTACCTATACATTGATTGTAAATTTACGAATAACGCCCTCTAGTAGCTTAAACTCTTGGATCTGTCATAGGCTGTCGTGGGATTACTCTACTTCTTCTGATTTTGTTATCAGAAATATATATTTGAAAAAAAATCATCCACTTTTAGGCTCTCAGCGTCTACATAAGGCTAAAAATTCCAAAATTCAAAAAAATTTCATAGCCAAACTATGAACATTATTACTTTTCTTTCAGGATGTTTTTCTAAATTTTTTATCCATAGAACTATAGGAATGTCTGATAGTTCAGTAAAATGCCCGTAGCCGCCAAGCGGTTAAAGATATCCTAATTTCAATTTAACAAAGACCTTCTCCTTATACGCATCAATATTTCCTGAAAATTTTAGCTTAATTGAATCACGAGCTCCTGAGATAATCTCGCTGAACGTTATTGTTTTATCCTTTTTTTATCCATATCGATTATTGGGCAGAGTGATTCTAATAGTAATATTGATCGAAAATCATTCAAATATGAACGGAAATAATCAAAGAACCATCCCCAATCTGGGCCTCTATTTAATTGGCTATTGGCGCTATGGTCACAGTGGAATCGAAATAACTACTTTGCAAATATTTATACTTTTTTCCGACCACATTATCTTTCGATAGCAATTCCTTACGATTTATGCTGTCATTTATTGGAAATGCAAATAATATTCGTGTATCTCGGTCGTATAGCTCAATTAAAATAGTCACATCGAATTTATTCGCATCATTAGTGCTGTGCGGCTGTTGAAAGTTTTACCAAATTTCAACAAGCACACTCATCCACAGTATCCACAATCCATTGAAATCACAAAGAAACCGTCCTCAGCATGCTAATATTGCATCTTAAAAAACTGTCGTCAGTCAATGCGACGTGTGTGGCCCGAACTACCTGTTTCGATCTCTTCAAAGTCTGGACTCGAACGATGCCAGAACTTTAAAGCTTTAACACCATGCAGAATCTTGAAGTTGAAGTGGAGACAGAAGAAAAGAAAATGAATAAATCTCACGTCATCCATTTTTACTAGCAGCAGTTAGATGGTGTTGCCGGTTAATCTAGTGGAATTAATGAAATCGAAATTCATGGGCCAGAAACGAAGATGAGGAATTCGTGATAGGATGGTGGATATGTATATCCGTTGTCGATTCCGAGCTCAAGCAAATCTATCTTATGGCTTTGTATGTGCACCTTGCCGGGAAGATTTTCGATACAAAAGTCGGAATTGCGCTTTGAAATTGTATTATGCAGAGGCGAATGTTTGGTATTTTGAGCCTCATGAATCCTGTGAGTATTAAACTTTCTTTGTTCCTGAGCCACCATTAGCATTATCAGATGAAGTTTAGCAATGCAACAAAATCTATGAATAGTGAAATTAAAACTCGTAGCTTTAAATTAAATATACAGTGTCGAATTTTTTCTTCCCAAAATTGTTTATCAAT
Organism: Nemotelus nigrinus; assembly: GCA_947369275.1. Classification (NCBI taxonomy): domain Eukaryota; kingdom Metazoa; phylum Arthropoda; class Insecta; order Diptera; family Stratiomyidae; genus Nemotelus; species Nemotelus nigrinus. The sequence continues at coordinate 122,544,004 of OX376374.1, forward strand.
GGAAGCGCACATGTTTGTTTTTGGTCTATAAAAAGTGGCAGTTTTTCATTGAATTATTTTTAAAATTAATTCAATTTCGAGCTTTCATTTCTCCAGAACTTCAGTCCAGATAAATCTATACTGATTTGAAAACAGCAGGCCATAGAAAACCAGTTTTTGCTCCTCACCTCAAACTAACCGGATACAAAAACCAGAAATTTTTTAAATTAAATACTACTCGTATCTTTAAACCCTAACAAACCTTATAAATATAATAAATTACTTTTGCTTTCACTTTGTCCCACCTGTTTTTAAATAGTATATGGCGAATTAATCACATGAAAGCCGTATGGCCATAAGGTACAAGCAATCAAAATTACGCAATGAGTTGAAGCCAATAAATAATCCAAAATAAATAAATAATTCAATATAAATGTTTTGCAACCAAAATTATCTAGTGCTGATAGGTTGTCCCAACATGTTCAATGTTGGGAATCTACTAATAACTCGCAGTGATGTCACACATGCAAAAACCAACGCAAAGAATCTAAAAGATGCTGATACGCAAAACCCGGGCGCATATAAAATCGAAAGAAAAATTATCTGTGAACTCGAATAATGCATACATTTTCCAACGAGTGAAAAAAGTTGAACAGCACAGTATACACTGTTCTAGCTGCAAAGACAAAGTGAAGTATTTTTCCAAACTACGCAGAACAGATTAACAATGAGCGTGGTTGTTAGTATGAATACAGAGAGAGAAATATATCTTATTAGTTATACTGTTAACTGACGTTTGCTGTTACCACAAACTATCTAAAACTGTGTCAGTGTGATCAAATGACTCCAAAACAATGAGCTCGGCAAAAACAATGAGGCCATTGGGTACCAATCAGGAAACTAAAAAAGCCCTCGGAAAAAGTGCACTTATACTTGATGCAGTTCGTCCGCTTCGCACTATCTTCTAATGTCCTGGTGTCCATGTGATAGCAACTGGTGCAGTTATATTTGACTCCATTCGAGATATAATTTAAGGAATTACTAATCGTTTCTGCCAGCTTTACCCAGGTTCATTGAAGAGTCGTGCCTTGAGCACCAACTGTCAGTGAAATCCAATACCCGTTGCATATTTTTACATATCACATTCAAATTCTTACTAGCTGCAAGTGTGGTCATGTTATTAGTACTCCATAGAAGTTGCGAAAAGACACCTCTTTGTGAATAACCATTTGTCGCCTCCACTCTCAAATATCAGTTAGCTGCAGCTTCTAACATCAACAAACCCTACGTCAGCACGTCATGTACCCATTATGTGCCAAATAGATATTGGCCGAGCCCAGGCGAGCCGACTGTGTGGACGGTCCAGACAAGCGACTTTGACAGGTGTCAGAGGAGCTCGTCCGCTTTCCGATCGGAATGGATGTTGAGCACGAGCCAAAGCGATTTCGGACGAGCTGTCAAATGCCGTCCACATGTTCACGGTCTCGTCTGACTTCGGCTCGCCTGGTCTCGGCCAATATGTATTTCCCACATTAAAATCGGACTTCATCCACGGTATTAGCTTTCGGAGCATCCAAAAGGCGCACGGTCAAAAGCCTTTTCGATGCCCAGAAATACCCCCATGGTATATTATCCATTTCAAAAAGCTCTTCAACTCTGGTGACCTGAAAATGAAGAACTTTCTTTGTTAGTACGCATGCTGGTGATCAGTTAAGGAGTAAGGCTTAAGTACCTTGGTGTGTGTCTGTCATTCAAATATAATCTTCAAGTAACTCGTCATAAACAACATTAAGCTGGTCGGCTTAAAGTTCTCCCCAGTTTAGCTATGAAGACAACCTTAACGTGTCACCACGGTGACGGAATATATCTAATTATCTAAAGATACCCTTAATATTTATTTTAAGTCTGGCTCCAGTTAGTCAGTTCCCCTTTTAACGTAGCCGGATAAGTACTATCAAAAGACATGATTACATCCCTTACTTTTGCGCTGATGACTACAGATTTAGCTTTTTTTTGTTTTCATTTTTATTTAGAAACCTAGTAAAGCCACAATCAGGGCATTTTAGAAAGTCCAGCTTAGCTGTTTGGTAATTTTCCAGAACCTTGCTCAGCCTGAAGGTTTCTTTTGCATCTTCCAGTCTCTTAAAGTTTAATTTGAATTATTCTCTTTTGGTGGTCCACATAAAATTTTTAAAAATTTTTGTGAGATGTATGCGGTCCAGTCATCTTGCTAGCTCGGTTGAATTTTTTTTAATATGGCTTTATTCAGAGCGCTTATCCTAGATTCTTTTGTCGTTGGCGGCATTTTCGTTCGAAGAAATCGACTGGTTAGCCTAAATAGTGTTTTTTTTTTGGGTTTCTTCTTTCCACTTTGGATGTTGGATCCTTAGCTTAGGACAACACTAAGTAGTTGTGATTAGGAAGTAAGATCTCATATGATGCACGTCATCTAATTATTGATAAAACTTTTCTAGGTGAACATTGTAATGTATGAATAACTGCAATTCCGCTAGAGGTGACAGAGTTGAGAAAAATTCCAGTCTTTGGAATCAGTAACCTCGCAAAAGCTATAAAATCAATAATCCTGACTCCTCTGATCCTGTGTTTATTGCTTCTTTTACTGGTGTGCTGAAGATTGGAATCACGACCCTCTTACAGTTCTATTCGCTCCGATTCGGCGTCTGGATCATAACCTTCTGTTTGCAGTGAGATCTCTTAGTCAAAAAAAGGTCGCTGATGGAGCAACAGTTACGCATTTCAATGTAATTCTATTCCGATACTGCACGATGATCGCTGAAAGGTCCCGGCTTGAAAACTGCCTGATCGTAGTGACATCAACAAGCACAAAACCTCATCCTCGTTAATCTTTTATCATAAAAGATTTTTGCTCGTATCCCGCAGATCCTGCTACTTCGAACAAGCCCAATGGTCAAGCTATATGCACAAGCACAATGTAGGGAAAAGTTTGTATTTTTCGCTCAAAAGATAAGCCTTGTCTGTATGTTCATCGGAACAAACCTTATACCTTCAAGCATTGAAACGTCCAGAATTAATGTTTGGGGACCCCTTTTCAAAGACTCTGAAAAGAAATTCGCATTATCTCATTGAAATTATCTCTACAGGGAAAAAGTTCTACTAAGCCTTAGCGTTTACCCTAGAGGCACATTATATATAAAGATAGTATATGTTTTATAGCTTCTTGATTTGGTTGAGTTTTACCCTATCCAAAAAATAGCTCAGTATTAGTAGGTATCTTTCTCTCAACGCCGAGATGCTTGGCCAGTCGAGACATATCACCAGGTTAAAATCATCTTCATTAGTGGTTGCATCGATGCCCAGATTCCGTTTACCGAACATGCCAATGATGTTAGCTACGCTCTTGGAAGGATCATGAACCCAACAGCTGGTATTAAACAGTTTGGCAATGTCAGGATAAAAATTGGGGAATGTTGGCTGCTTGTCAGTACTCAGTGACACAATGATCCGCGTGAGTGCTCTTTAGCTGTTTAATTTAATACAGCATGACGTGGTTCAGTAATATCAGGGTAAAAAATATTGGAGCACGTAACTTGGAGGTGACCGTGAAGAAACCTCGCTCCCCTGAAATCTTAAACAGCCTCGACTCCGCTATATCCCTCCACAACTCGTTCCAAAGTATAGTAGACAGACCGTCGGTGAGCCTTTTTGAACACACGCACGACAATGATGAGCGATGAAGACGCAGCTTTTGCGTATGTTTTCCTCCCTACTTTCGCAGATGGTGTCTTTGTGCCTAAATGACTAGCCTCAGCAATATCCTTCTCGCTAATTATGATATCTTTTGGCATCTGGCTTCAACTTTTTCTTTTACATTGCGTTTTTCTTCGCGTACCTGCACTGAGCAATTGGGCGTACATGCTGGCCCACAGGGAGTTTTTCGGTACAACCGGGTCCTCCCTGTTCTTTAGCGGCTTATTTGGTCTCAATTCATCCCGGGATGCATCAAATTTTAATTCAGAGCCCTCTTTCGCCTGCAGCTGAGAGATATAACCTGTAAAATTGACGTGGCTTTGCTCCCAATTATCCGTTCGAAACGTTTCTGTCGCGAACATCGGTTTCGCCAGCCAACCTTTCTCTCGCTTCTCAAATTAGGTTCTTATATACCACTACCTAGGAACGAGTTTTGTGGGAAACCCTTTGCTTTACTCATTTTCCTGTCTGCTTCCACCTGCAGCTTTGTCATGTTTTGCAGCTTCTTTCGTTCTCAGGAAGCCTCCACTCGCACACATAGTCCAGAGCATTCAGCACTCTTTCCTTATATACTCCTTGCGCGCATCCCGTTTGTACTAGCCAGAGTTGTCTTCTTCAGTGTTTCCCTCTTCAGTGCTTGCCTAAGCGAGCCTAGCACGGATGGATTTCTAGACTGTCTGGCTGTCATCTGTAAAGATTAATTCCTTACGATTCATCCTTATAGTGTTTTTAATTATTTAGTTTTAATGTGCGTAATGTGACACCTTTGTGATACAAGAGCGCCTAAAACAAGGAGTTTTGGAGTTTATTAATTGTTCTCATTCATTCCTGACATTGAAGTACCAATATCTTATAAAGATGAAAAAATTTTGCAAAATATTGAAAAATCTTTTATCTGAGCTATTATAAAATGCTATAGTTTTATTACTATAGGGTTTCCTTCCCCTAAACAATAGCGAGCAAAGTACGAGCAATGTCGTGGCTATGATGTGAGGTCATTGATAAAATTAGGCTCAATAGGCTATGGTGGACTGGACACAGACCGTAGGAGGAAGCAGATCCAGCTCAGAAAGGATTATTGCGAAGAGATACCAAGGTAGACCCTGTCTCCGGTGGAATGATTGCGTCACCACGACGTAAGCAAATACTGCGGATATCCAACTGAATGACGACGAGCCAAACCGGGACGTCTGCAACTTTCTATTCCAGCAAGGCTAGACCGGACTACCGGTGGTTGCAATGCTGATGATGATAGTTTTGAAATCAGTTTAGAAGCACTGTTGCTTGTGTTCCCGCCACTTAAGTAAAATAATAATTTAATATCGTTATAAGATAATAAGAAAAAGTTCGATTTATTACCAAATAGGATTTTTAATTCTGGTAGGTGCTTGGTTTAAACACACTCCTCTTACTTCGTGATTGCATTTTGCATAATTGATGCTATTTTTTACTTCAGCGTGCAACTGAGGTCGCGTGTTAATGATTTTAATAAAATGTCCCAAGCATAGTAGAGATAATGGAAAAAATAGTTTTATTTCTGTTTAAAATCTTTATGGACTACAACATTGCAAAAAATGCATTAAGTTAGATTCAATTTAAGCAAATTACGGACATGATTTTAGTTGAAAAAATTTTGAAATTAAGTATATTGCTTAAAAATATGAAAGAGTTTCAAATTTTTTTTTTTTAATATGAAAGTTTCATAGCTCCGAATAAATAAAAATAGTCTCTGTGAAAAGATACAGAGCTATTAACAATATGTAATATTTACTGAAAATACTAAGAATATACTTCAGCTAGTTTGCTATGTGAAATTTGCTCACACTATATGCATGTTCGAGCTTTAATCATTTTGCACATCAAAGCTTCACTCTCAATAATTCCGTAGAAATTCCTTTTTACATTCCTTGCATTGGAAGTTTTGCTATTGTGCGAACAATGCGACTTGTATAACTTTGCCATTTTTAATATAAACATTCCATGACCAGCAAATTCTTATGCACTGCATTCTAGACCTCATGCATTAAACATTATGTGCAACCATTTCTGAAAACAGAGGCTCTTCTTCAAAGCGGCACCGACCGTCTACTTTAACTGGCATCCCTGAAGAATTTTAATGCAAGCCTTTACAGAAAAATCTCAAAAGTTCGCTAAGATTTTTTATTGCATTGCTTCCCTGCGAAGCCATACCATTTATGCTAGCTGCAAATGTCCATTAGTATGTTTGCAATGCAGAATTATTTTTGTTTTTGTCCGTAATAGAATTTGGCTAAAATGGATCCTCTTCGGCATTCAAACGTTCCACAGTTCTTTGCAGTTTGAATTTTATATACGTGTTTATCTTGCACGCAATGATAATTTGGCGAGCCTTCATTCTAAAATAAGAAATAAAACGTTGGTTAGGAATTGGCACGAAAATATTCTCTTTGAGCACTTTCATCGAACTTAGCGCTTTTATCTTAATTCACCGATGGCCTTTAAATAGTCTTCAAAAGTAAAATGAAGCGTATTTGAATATTATCATCTCAGTGTAAATATACTTCTGGCACACAAAGTTAATACTTACACATATGTACATATATGAACATGCTCAAACACTTATCACAATAACCGCGTGAAGATCATCATCCCCGTGATGGAAATTGTAAATTCGTTTACTTAATCAGTAGTTCAAGCATACAATTTTCAATTGCCTCTTACACAGTTCTCTAAGAACATAATTTCCGGTGAAAACTGATGCACGAAAACCAATAATTTGCAACATTATCTGATGCCGAAACAGGACAAGAGAATAGTGAGCGGTGAGTAATTGGAAGTGAACATTAAACGTTGATATGAAGATAATGAATAATCTTGCGTGAATCAATTTTCCTGAAACATGATATTAAGGGTGAAACACTGCACAAAGTGTCTTGATGGTTTGTTTCGGGCTATGGTTGAAACTGACCAGGATTGATGGCAGAGTTTAATGATCTCCAAATCAAAATGCGTTCGTGCTCGTATTTGTGCTAACGGCTGTTATTTCGCACCTTTCGTGATTTTTGTACAGAGAAGGTATCGATATCAGAAATAATTATTCAGTTTTTATAGTGTTTTTGTATAGTATAGGTATCATATGGACAAAATTTAGATGCGCGATTGGATTGAAAGTGAGTTGAAGTTTCAACCATTTCACTGGAAAATTGCCATTTTTGAAAATCAATATCGCCTTTTATATTATAGGATTATTGTCTCTGAATCGAACTTCAAATTACATAGCGTTTCCCATTGTATCTGAGTTTTCATGTGTTATTCGGGTAAACGGGTTTGGAAGATAGCGGCTGCATTTGGTCGAGTGAACAATCATTCACAACTTAATAAAGATCTAACTTAATTCAGATCTGTAAAATATCTTATAAAACTACGTGCCATCAAGAACACTCAAATTTTCACTCCTTGGAAGCAATGTGTTATGCTGCATTCGCGTCCCAAAACACAAATTTTCATACTTGTCAGTAAAAATAATTAAAGAGTAATCGAAAACCCTTCACGTGTAACGGTAGTCGAGACTGAAGCAACTTAAGGACCGGGATATTGAATCAGCGGCTAATAATAAGAAAAAATGTGGTACTTAAAGAATATTGGAATAATTGATATCGGATTCTCCTATCTGTGGCTCCCTACCGCCATAGCTAAGAATTCGCTTCAGAGGGTGATCCCCTCAGCTTTGGTATTATGATAGAAAAAAAGTGGACATGTGAACGGACTGGTCGCCAAAAACGTGTCAATGGCATCTCAAGGATGCGCTAATCAATTTTGTGGGCAACCTCAATGAACAAAAGGGGCCAGATTTAAAAACTACTCTAAAATTTAGGTGTAATCGATCTACGTTATTTGTTATTAGGTAACGTTGAACCTAGTTCGTAGCGTAAAGTAAATTTTAAGTGACTCGTGCTAAGATGACCTGAGCAGCAGGTCACGTATAAGTTGAATAATTTTCCGTAGAAATTTGAATTAAAAAGATAATAACCAAATTGAAGACATATTATTATTGGTTCAACATTTTTATTGTTAAATCAATTTTAAATTAAGTTAGCAATGCGCGTGTCAAACAAAATAAAAACTTTTTCAATTCATGATATAGAAAGAATCTAACACTTATTTACTTACGTCAATCATAATCCTCTTAATCCCGTGCTCATTATCTGTTTCTTTGAAGCGTGTGCTATTTTTTGCTAGAATCGATTCTATTCAGACAAGTTGAAAGTTATTAACGAATAAATTAATCAAAATTTCATTTCATGCTATAAGACTATATTTTAATCGGTAAAAGAAGACCAATCTCAAACTACCAAATATTGTTGGCATGGATTAACGACTGGAAAAACAATACCATCACATTTTTTTCGTGTTTATGCTAAATAAAAAATGATAAACTAACGCCGGTAAAGCAGGACTTCTTGTCTTTGATGCGCTGCGTTCAAACTCAATTAATAAAAATTTTCATTTTATAAATATAGGTTTTTATTTTATAAATATATATTTTTTAAATATAAATTCATGTATGGCTGAGTCGTCACTGAGATTTGTTCGTAAAGTATAATCTTTCGAAAATTTCATCATTCAGGCAGTTCAGCCAGGACTTGTTTTTCGAATCCCGCATGATTCTTCTGTCAAAAAACCATTTTGGTATTACAGTGGCATTCCATAAAACATGCGTGATAAACGTGTTTAATTTGAGGAATTTCTTCATTTAACAAACAAGTTTTGCCAGAAACAATTGATTCTAATTTTGCTAATTCTGAGCTTTGATTTGTGATCTTTGTGATCTGAAATCGTGATTTCGTGATTTCACTATCGAAAATCGTTTTATAATTGTTTCATTGTGAACCAATTTTTTCTAGGTTTCCAAAATATATTAATTAATTTAAAGATCATATTTTCCTTTAGAAGCTAGATTTAATTTAATTTCTTGACAAATATCGATATTTCAATGGTAATCTGCTCTTTTCTTCAGTGTCTATTGGTCTTAGATAAGATTGGATAGACATTGAAGAAGAGGGCAGATTACTATCGAAATATCGATATCAGTCAAGAAATTAAAATATATGTAGCTTGAAAAGGAAAACTTGGTCTTCGAATTCAAATATTATTTTATAATCTACCTTGTAATTGGCAATAATCTAATATCATTAGTTTAACGAAGATATTGTTACATGCCCAAACATTGTTCGGGCCACTGTTTAGAAAAAATCCAAATGACAATCAATTCATTCATGAAATTAATCTCAATATCGCATTGTACAACAAAATATAAGTCGAATCCGCTCACAAGGCCCATACGTGCAAAGCAAACAAGCGTAAATATACATACACATATTTTCACACTCGTTTCCAAAATGTAAACAAATTCATTAACCTAAAATCAGGGGTTTTTTTTTAAAAAAAGCATCCATAGAAATTTATGCGATTGAAATATTTAACCAGGTATATACAACTACTCTTCTAAAGATGCAAGAAACAATGTAAACAGAGAGCTACTAGCATTATATATAAAAGCTGCGGTGAAACATGAATGAATCAACAATTCGAGCAGCGAACATTTTGTTTAGCAGCCATTGCTTAAACGATACTTGAATCGATTAAAGTAAAGTAAACCAATAATTATGTACGGTGGGAATTCATGTATCAGTGCCAAATTGCAGTAACTGCATTAAAAATAATATAACGACTTTTGCCTCATTCACTTTCAAAAATCATATTTTTTTGGGTGCAGACATTATAATTTTTACAAATAACAGTAATGACAGCAACTGAGTTTGTGCAAAATTTGTATTCATTATTAAGAATCGCTCACGACACAATGGTTGAAAACGATTTAGAGATATTGACCTCTTCGGCTATTTTTGACAAAGCATATCCTGTCATCGGTCTCATAAATAGTATGTGATTTATCAGAATACTACAAAATTTGTACGTACAACAAAATTTGTACGCCCAGTGTACGAGGTCTAGATGCAAGTCATGGCTTTCTGGTTTAATTTTATAATCAGCTCGATCCATGTTTAGGTAATATTGTATCGAAAATAAGGCGAGAGAATTTATTTAATTTTCAACTTTCCATATATTAGTGTGGAGCTTGAGGTACGAATGTGTGGAAAAACAAAGACGCAATATAAACCGCGAAAGAATTTGAAGGGAATCAAAAATAAGCGAAACGGTTGAATAATTATGTGAACAGATGTATTATTATATTTAAACATTTGGCGGTGAAACATTTGTGATAAATATGTTCATACATTAAATGTGCATGTATGTACAGCTCGTTTTTGTAGAAAGGAAACACAGCCTTAATTTTCAATGCCTCTGTATTTTCTACTGCATTAACATGTCACTTATATTTATTAATTGCTGCTTTTAACAATAAGCCTGCTCACCAAAGCAGGTTTTTAATCATTTTTGATTTACACACTAAAATATGGCCACCAATCTACAGCAGTACAACTACTACATACAGCAGAAGGTGGAGATGGTAAAAGGTTGTTACCCCTAAGTTGCTTCTTTAGCCCTCTTACAATGTAAAAAGCACACAATGCGTTGCGAGCCATCTCTGCTCTATTATCCTTCCATGAAAGTTTGGAGCCCTAGCTATTTTACTTTGTTATCGAAGCCTATAGGAGTTCCATTTAGCTGCGGTAGCGCGAAAACAGAACCCTTTACCTTCTTGTGAAAAACAATAGTTCAATTTTATTAGAAAAAGCATTTAGGTTACATGTTCTGCTGTCTAATATCTAAGGAATAATGTAATCTCTCCGATACCTATATGGCCAATAGCTTGCAAGCTGGTGATTTTTCAGCATGCTCTACTAGGCTATCCAAAGCTGTTTCGACAGATTTAACCCTGGTTTAAACCTGTTGTGACTTTGAGATCAGAGTCGAGTCTAAGGCGCTGGTTATCCAAAACCCCACAACTCTCTCTAAAATCTTTAACGAGCAGGAGTTTAGAAAAACTGTTCTAAAATCCTTACGTTTAGCGGGTTATGCTTTCCAAGCTTTGGGGATGAACATAACTTTCGTTTTCTTGCAAATGCTGCAAAAGCGGGGTCTTACTTGGAGGATCTTCTTGCCTGTGCATTAGTAATTTGTCATTTTTAATGCATATCCATGTTTCTGAAGAATACATTAAAACAATCTTTTCAGTTTTGGAAGGGACTTAAATGGAAATGTTTTAATAAACTGAAAAAGTCTAAAGACAGCCATATAAAGACTTCTTTGTCTCTCTTGCATCTTAGATGGGTAAATGGTTTCCTTCCTTGAAGTTTTGTTTGGCTGCTTATTTCAAACGTGTGTTTCGTCATGTCCCTTTTCTTACGATTTTCAGTGATAACGCATTATTTAAGTTCTGCTTCGTTTATGTGCAGCCCTATGTTTTGCAACGTATGCTCAATTCCAATGAAATATTATTCAAATACTGGTTTGCTTCCGTAAATGATGACAATGTTTTTAGCATGAACATCATTAGCGAAACTTAATGAAAACTTAAATTTAAAACTTAACTGAAGGTGGAACACCAAAAAATGTGCGCCCTTTTGTCGTAGATCGATGCTGATGTTGAACAAGCTTAGTATGGATCCAAGTACCGTAATCTGTCATTGAATATTCTTCATAGATAGCCTCGTTTGTCTTATCAGTATTAGCGTGATGACTAACTCTCGAATAGCATGCAACGTTTTACCACGGCTTCTTTGTCGCCGATAGAGCAAATGTGGAATAGCTTCAGATTGTAGTTTTCTACTTTAAATTAAATGATAACTTCGAATATGATACTTGAGTTCAAAGAAAGTTTCACTCTGTGCTATCCTAATAGGCTTCGTAGTAGATATCACGGCACTGACGACAACGTCTTTCATAAACTGGCACTGGTGCTTTAAAAATTTCTCAGCGTTCAACCTTTACTAGATGCGTAACATATGAAAATGCACCTTAGCATGATCGCTCACTCACGAAATGTTTGCTGCGATCTGACTCTAATTCATAATTACCAATTGTACCTTAAAATTCATATTAAAATTCAAACAAAGAGCTTGCCCTGTTTGTCGATGGTAGCGTCTTTTGTCTATTATTTCTTATTGCTGAAGAAATTTACTAACAAGCAAACCGCGTCTTTAAACAGTCATGTTATTTAAGTGCTAATAAGCACCTTAGGACATGTAACTGATGGACTAATGAGGTCATTAAGATTCTTGTAATCACACTGAACCGTGAAATTTTTAATCGTTTTTTTAGTTCAAGCGTACACACTCTACAAATTATGCATTTTCTGTAATAATAAACTAGGTAGTTTTTTATCACGCTGCTCTAAATGCACACAAAACAGAGCTCACTACATAATATACTCATACTCCGGTGATACATGGTTGAAAAACGTTTTGAATTTAAAAAAAACTGCATCGAAATCAAGCTCACAGACTGCTTGTTAGTGCGAAGCTACACTATAAAATTACCTGTATGTAAAAATGTACATACTTGTGCACGCAAGATCATAAACATGCTTCCAACATTACATGATGTATGAATCGTTTTAAAATGGGAGTCATTGTAAATTGTACCCGTAGATAATTGAAAAAGATAAAACTGAACAGGCGAAAGCATAAATTTGGAAAAAATTTCAACCCCGTCCAGAATAAATGAATTTCAATGAATATTTTTCTGATGTATTCATGCCTATTGAATTGGGCCATAAATATTTCTGACGCCACGCAACCATTAAGAATATTAAATGAAAAATAAAACAAACACAATACAAACTTGATTACACTACAACAAAATCGATATAGGAATATCTTGCGGGACGCAAAGAATCAATTAAAGCAGTTATTAGCACGAAGTTTTATCAATTGCTGGACTTAAATTTTGACGCAAAGGTAACAGAAAAACAAATACTACGTTTTTTCATAAAGATTAACTTTTTCTGGCATATTTTATTTGTTGATTATTCTTACTAAATTTATTAATATTCTTACTATCACTTATTAAACAGGTTCAAGCTAGATAGCAAATGCGGAGTGAGACAAAAAGCCACACATAGATACATTTTCATTGCCATTCAAAGTAAAACAAAGTCATCCCACTATAACGCTCGTCAAGTCCGGGGTAAGACTTCAGTGACAATCAATGGGCCTTTCTACACTTGTATTCTTGATGCACTCCTTAAACTGGTTTTACACCAATCACCATTTCCACACTTGTATTCTTCAGCAACGGAACCGTTCATATACCGATTATGCATATGAATGTGTGCGTGTTGTTGTTTTCTCATTTCGACTTGAGTGTTTCATGCAAAATTCCTGACCCGTGAACTATGTTTATAGTTGTGTTAGTGATTTGCATCAGTTTCAAAAGTGATGAAAAATTCTCTCCAAGTGCATCACTTTTTGTAGAGATTTCCCCTCGATTCTTCTGCCTCTTGCCCAGAAAACCGGTTTAAGGAGTGCATCAAGAATACAGTGATTACCCATTGAATAACGAATGCTGTTTGAGTTTAATACAAAAATGTCAAATCGGTCCTACCATTCCCATTTCGTCGTTATTACAGGTTCCTGGACCCACAATCTACCATTCGAAGAATATGGTATTTGTCTACTTAAAGTTATGGCAATACTTTCTCGGACTTTTACCACGATGGTCACACCCTCGAATTAGATAATGCGAAATTTTGTTTAACCCAAATATGTCCGAAAAGAAACGAAGATTTTTGCGGTTTTATTACATGAAAGTTCGTATAAACTGTTCTTTGTACCTAACTCTTATTCTGATTTTTATTTGTCGTATTTTGGAAAAAAGCCTGTTTTTGTGCAGCAAGTACACTAGGTAGTAGTTAGACCAATCTGTGCTGTTTATGATGTTGATACAACGGTTGCATCAAGGGTCAACATTCAACTTCATTGATGCTTTCAGTTTCAACCACGCAACTTTGCGATATCGATTTGACCCCTGTACACAGCCCATACACGGTACACCTGTCGCATGCAACCTAAAATTCCTGCAGCGGTTGGTCAACCCGTTGCATCGTTTGTACACTGCTATAGAGAATTCCGTAAATTGTACTATTTTCTTTCACTCGCACGACACCGTAAGTACTTGCACCACAGCGTAAACTTGCACTTGCTCGGATCTTACGCAAGTGGCGGAGCAAAGGTTGCAGGAATTATTCAATTTGAAAAATTATCTGAGGCTTTTTAAGGCCACTTGGGCTGAACCTTTAAGCGCTAGGTGTTCTTATCTGGCATAGATACGGACAAATAAGTATGTGACTGATCTTGCGGCAGCCAAGAAAACCTAGCTTAACCTCTACGAATAAAATATGTCTGGAAAAATTAAACCCGATTTCATCCCGAAATAAAAGAACCAAAAATTAGTTCCGCTTTTTCATCGTTTTTTTTCGTTAAATCAGCATCTTATCTCGATGGCTTTGAACTTTCGCGTTTCTCAAATATTTTAAAATATTTTGTGTAAGCCTCGATGTTAAAGTAATGAATGCTAGAATATTTCAATGATTTCCAAATATACGCAGTCCTATCATCATTATATTTAGGATTCATATAAATTATGAAGCAACTTATATAAATGAAGATTCTCATTTTTCTCTCTTTCTTCTTTTTTTTTGGAATCTGCTAATTACTTTAATTCGTTGTTGTAATTAGGTTAATTGTTTTATGGATATTTTTCATATTTGAATAATATTTATACTAGCTTTTCTTACACGCGTACACTTTGCCACAATTACTTATACTATTTTATTCGCCCTGACACTTTTTACTGTAAAACCATTTTACTTTTATTGGACCCTAAAGTTTTAGTATTGAATCATAAGCTGGGTTTGAGAGCACTGAGCTATATTATCAATGTTGTAAATACGTAGCGTGCGTCACTCTCCCGGCATAACTGCGTAAAACTAATTTAATTAAATGCGTTCACTTGTCTGCAATTTATCAGGAAATAATTTTTATAATGCAGATTTCTGGTTTTGCGGTTTTTGAACAACATTAGTACAAAAACCTTAGCCCAAATATTTCTCCGGCTGCTGAAAATCTATTTTACACGCTATAAATTCAATTCTAATATCTTTTTTAATCCAAAACACAAGTGACACATACATTCCTGCTTATTTTAGTCAAATGACTTCCCCCACTCATGCACAGCTACATTCTTGTCTGTAATGCGAAAATTCAGATAGACTTATCCTGAGAATTGCTTGAAGCATTTTCCAATGTGCCCCTAAGGGTATTAAAAGTAATTTATAACTTTGAATTAAATACATTCTGCTACGAGGGTGAATTCAGTTTTGCATATCAATGAATCGAATCGACTCATAAGATTATTTTCTTGCAGATATGTCCTGCGTACGGCAATCAGAGATAAGTGAAAGTACATATTATATTACTCATGGCTGCATGGAGATTTAAAAAAAATTCGATCATCTAAAAACGTCTGTAGTTGCAAAATTTCATAATGCAATCCGCCATGATTTATACACCATTTTGAAAGGGCGTAACTACTTAGCATAAGAAATAGCTTCGTATTATTTTCAGAAACTTATTACAATTTCCAATGTTGCATATTGCTTTCATTATTTTTCATTTTGATTTTTGAAATCTATACAGTTTTAATAAAGCTGGATAACACCTATCATATATTGCATTAAATTGTGGTATGTTTTAAGTATACAGCTAAAATAAAGGTGTTTAAAAGGCAGTCTTGAATACTTTCATCTCGAACAAAACGTGATTTCCATGATTAAATCAACTTAAGCACTGAAATGATGTACACTTTCAAACGTAGAATGCGTATAATTAGCTCAAAAAAATGCTCTGGTGCTCCTTAAACACTAAGCAAAGTACAGATGCTGTTAAATTTCAGATGAACATTTAAATAAACATTTTCATACGCCTTGATAATGAGTAAATGGAATTATAGCCTTATATTCATATTGGTCCTATTACACTACTGTCCTTTCTTGCTTTATTCACCAACTCGCCAACATGGGCATCCTCATTTCTCTATCTCCACGGGGATATTAACGAGATTAACGGGATGAATATTCAAGCTTATAATTGTAAGTATGCATGCATGTTCTATAAATGTGCTGCAGGAGTAAAATGAATACCAAATTGTCTGCCAGAGGGAGTTTAGATACAACTCCAGGGACTATTAGGTCGTGAAGGATGCCATCAGCACCCCTCCGAATGTATTTATTACGAGTGTGACCATAACAAACCCTTCTGGTCTTGGTTCACGCGTTCATGAAAGCTCATTTAATGACAGCGTTCATAACTTGTTCATATTTATACTGAAACATAATTGCATATTCTGAGCTATAAGATTACTTAGAATTAAAAGTTGGGCGAAGTTAAGAATTAAGTTTTCTGCTGTTGAGCTACCGAGGTCGATCTACTGTTATGATATTGTTGGATAAGTTCGAAATCAACCAACCAAATTGCATGGTATTTTTTCTATCTTTTAAAACCCTAAAGCATTTCAAGAAATTGAAATATACGTTGCTTCTAAAGAAAAAATTGGTCTTTTAGCTAAAATATTTGACATTGCATTTAATGATTAGTGGCTTTCATTAACAACTAGAATCTACTTCGAACAGGCATTCAGTATAAACATTTATTTCGACTTGTTTGCCAATTCATATCAAATTTCAATCAACTTGTTTTTATGACTAGCCCAGTAGACAACGTGGACTGATTTTGGGATTGAGATTGAAACAATGGAAAGTAAACGAGTTGTTCAAAGGTTTCAATACCACCATTTTAATCTCAATCCGCTTTGAATCAACCTTCAAGTCACGTTGTATACTGGGCTACTGAAATCCCAAAGCCTCACGCTGGCTTGAATTTAGCCCTGCAGATGAGTGATTATCCGAAAACGGGCTCTAAGTACAATTTTAAGTAGCATCAGAGTCATAGTTAGTTAAAAAATTTGACAGTTAATGTGCAAAATACAAATATCTTGATCCGAAAAACATCCTTACAAAAACTTGCTAAGCAATGACGATTATAATTTATCAAGAGCCTTGAAGAATTGTTTCTAACTCCCATCGAGCTTAGGCAAAGACCATTCTGCCTTATTATTACATTTTCCTTATCATATCCAAACACTCTCGGTAGAAATGTGCCTACGGCATCCTTATCAATATAATCTTCTACCGATTAAAATATTCTTGGCACCGCATACGTCCCATGATAATATTGAAACATGTATGTATTCATACAATCGAGGATACCGGTTTTGAAACACTAGCATCCCATATGGAATCATATTGTATGTGGTAGACCGAAAACAAGATACTTTTCATGTTAAATGTTTCCTGGGATAATATTCTATTGTATAGGAACCAGGAAAAAAGTCGGACGGGAAAAAATGTATTTTGAAATTATTCCTCTAATATTTGTAGCGTCATATCAAGAGTCTTTGAAAGCGGCATTAGCTGTAATTGAGTTGCTGTCGAAGTAACTATTACAAACGCGTTTGAAATGTATATAGTTTTATGAACAAACGGTTGTGGTATTTTTTTTTTATTAGTATGAAAGGCACAACATCGATAAAAATTAAACACATCGATAAAAATTTGTTCAATTTATTGTGAATCCTGCTTTTAAACGAGCATTAAAACTTGCATAGATCAAATAAGAGACTGCTATTATAATGATACAAATTCACTTCCAGTTTGATATGTTGTAGCGGTTTAAAAAGCTGGTAGATGTCCAGAAATCGTGCATAAAAAAGATAAACGGCTCCCTTGAGCAGGGTGTCTTAGAAGCAGGCGTGGAGGCTCCTAAGTCCTTATTGGCGGAGCACTCTGTTAGAAAAATCTGTCAAATGCTTAGGCTCTCGTGGTAGTTTTAAGACATTGAAAATCGGGGTGAACTGGGCTCAAAGGAGACATTGGATTTTACAATAGCCGCAACATAAAACAAATACATAGGAAGAAAATGTTGTGCGTAAAAGACCAAAAAGCTCTCAGGCTCATCCGCTACGCGGCGAAACGGGTATACTGCAGGGGCAGAAAATTTTAAACACAAACTTTAAAGAGAAATGCCTATATCTCTAAGACACACCTAATTGGGGGCCGAAAGCGTCAGACTAATCAGCATTCCTTCCCCATTTTTCCGAAATCGATGAGCATTTCGTTTTCAATAAAATTTATGATTTTATAAGCTATGCTTTCGTAAGTTAAAGGTCTACAAATCTCATTGAATTTTCTCATGTAGTGGCCTCGGCCTTAAATCGGAACTGTCAGATTGATGCTATATATACAGATTTCTCCAAAGCATATGACTCTGTTAATCTTGAGTTACTTCTATTCAAATTAAATCTTTATGGTATATCGGTGAGCCTTTACTTCTTGGATATCTTCGTTCTTAATGAATCGCATCTATTTTCTCTCCCTCGCTGGCGTGTCGTCCTCACCGTTTTCCACTTCTTTTGGTGTGCCTTAAGGATCCATACTAGGACAGCTCTTATTCAATCTCTTCATCAACGATCTTCTAAATGCTGTATCGTTATCTCTTCTACTCTTCGCAGATGAATTAAAAATATTCCGGGCAATTGAAAGATCAGCTGATCATCTGCTTCTTCAGATTTTGACTTTCTTACTGCTTGGTTAGGTTAGGTTGTTGAAATGGCTGCCGATCTACAGAGGTCTGACGACCAGTACACGTAGGCCCAAGAGAGGCGCGCTGTGATGCCACAATAATTAGTGACTCGCTCCTACTCACTGAAATCAGAAAACCATCTGCTTCCTTTGATAAATCGAACTATCTCTTTTAAATTGACCAGGGACATTTCCGTCAGGTTTGAGAGAAAGAGTGCACCAAGTGCCACCAACCTTCTCCTTGTCAAAGCCGGACACTGGCACATGAGATGGAGGATGGATTCCTCCTCGTCCTCAGAGCCACAACTCCGATAGAAATCGTTAAACTCTACGTCCAATCGTTGCGCATGCCACCCTATGAAGCAGTGGTCCGTAAAAACGCCCACAGGACAACGCAGAGTGCTTCGAGTTAAGCCTAATAGCTGCCTGGCGCGATGCGCATCCATTGATACCCAGAATTGCCTTGTTATCGCACAGGATGATTCACCTGCTCAGGACTTCTTAGCGTCCTCAAGATATTTTTGACTTATGGCCAATTCGACCGATTTCATCGGTATACCTATTGAGAAGGAGCTAGAGACTTCCGGTAGCAAGGTTCCAAGCCTTGCTAGCTCATTTGCCTCACAGTTGCCCTGAAAACCACTCTGTCCAGGTACCCAAATCAATTAAATAACCGAATGTCTAGACATCTCCCTAAAACATGCACGGCATTGAGCAATAATCATAGAATCTGTGCAAGGACCAGCAAGAGATTTAATAGTCGCTTGGCTATCTATGAAAATACCAATATTGACCCCGAATATACGATTACACAGACACCTGATAAATAGCCGCAACCTCCGCCTGAAAGACACTACAGTGGTCTAGTAGACGGACGGACAGCTTGAGATTCAGCTCATCTGAGTAAACACCACTCCCAACTCTATTGTTTAGCTTTTTGCCGTCAGTGTATACATGGATAAGCCCACTTTCCAGGGTGATACCATCACACCATTCATCCCTACCAGGAATGCGAGTTGTAAACTCCAAATCCAGTAGGCATTGCGAAGCTATGTAGTGAACAACCGCTGGTCCGGGTACTCCCTCGGCCAAAATCCTCGCATGACCAAACTCTGTTCTGTTCCATTCTGAGATGCAATTCAGCCTCATCGCAGCAAGATTAGCTTGCTGCGAGCTCTAACTACTTATCGTTAAATGTCTCCAAAGGTTGTGCCATGTGCTCTTGTCTGAAGTTCCAGGCTTATGCCTTTCCTTATTTGATGTGTGAAACTATCCTTGTCTCTGTGGAACATTTAACTGATTTTGGGGTCACCTTCGATCGTAAATATTCACATTCAAAGTGCCTCACGGATTGGTGGCCTTACTATACGTACATGTTACAATTTTTTTAGCATTTCCAAATGTGTTAGGATATTTGTTACCCTAGTTCGCTCCATACTCTTCGTTTAACATATCTTTCCGATGCTGTTGACTCTGTTCAGCGGAGGTTTACTCGCACTTTGTTTTTTAAATATAATCTTGTCTACATACCTTATGATGAACGCTTATCGCTCCTTAATCCCCCTCTGTAGCCAAGCTCAAATATTACCTGGATGAGTTTCTGTTCAAAATCGGGCATGGCCACCTAACTTCTTCCATAGCATCTTTGATAATCGGACGGCTGTATGAGAGGCAGATGACGTCTTCTGTTATTTCTGAAGTACCATTTCCCGTACAGATACTTACTTTCATTCTCTCGTTTTACGCCTTTTACGTATACATAACAGCCTTGAACTCGATGTTCTTCCATTCTCTATAGCCACCTTAAAATAAATATTCGTAACAGAATATCTTCTG
The DNA here is from genome assembly GCA_947369275.1 of Nemotelus nigrinus. NCBI lineage: Eukaryota > Metazoa > Arthropoda > Insecta > Diptera > Stratiomyidae > Nemotelus > Nemotelus nigrinus. Next base: position 122,564,189 of record OX376374.1, read on the forward strand.
CTGATTCATTTTTTTATGTAATGTATTTTTTTACATGTAAATAAACAAATAAAAAATAAGAAAATTAATAAACATTCACTCATACACTAGAAGTACTCCAAAAGCAATTAGACCATCGATACAATCTGAGCCCAGCGATGAGCAGACCATTGAATTAGATACTTAAAGGAATCGTTATAGACGCATTTGGCAAAGCACGAGGGTTTTCGCAGCCAAAACTATAGTCAATAGACTTACAAAATTAATTCGACGCCGCAGTAACGAGCAGCGTAATGACGCCAGGAATAAAAAACTGTTAAAGTTTGGCAGAAATAAAAACAAGGTAGTTATAGACGCTAAGCTTTTGAAGCGCAAAACTCGACTATACCCGATCTTGAAAGCAAAACTCCAACTGAATTTTAATGACCAAAATAAATCCAACTTACTAGGTAAAAAATTTCAGGCAACACCTTGGAACTCACATCAACAACATTATTGTTGAAAATCGCATTAGATGCTTATCAACTTCCCTCTCAAACTTGTCTCCGAGTGACTTTTGCACGCCGTGAGAAATTAAAAGCATTATTTGCAAGCTCAAAAAAATTAGTCTCTCGGACACGACAAAATTTCAAACATTGTTGTAAAAAATTTCAGTCGAAAAACTGTTATTTTTCGAAATTTTTTTTTAATGCGTGTCTGAAGCTTCGCCACTTCCCGGAAATCTGGAAAAATGCAGTGGTAGTACCCATTTTAAAATCTGGCAAGAACCCCCAACTACCAGAAACCTATTGCCCAATTATTCTCCTTTCCGCACTTAGCAAAGTATTTGAGCGAGTAGTACTGTCGCGGATCAATAAGAAGCTGCAACAATCAAACAGACTATCTGATTCCCAATTTGGATTTGGTCGTGGATTCGTCATTTCGGATTTCCAGTCATCAAGTGCTCCGAGTTTATAAGGATGTCAAGCAGTCGATCAGCTGTTAGGAATCAATAGGGCTAATAACCCTTGATATAGAAAAGATATCAAAGTCTAATCTATAAACTTCTAAACTATCAATTTCCTATTTTTGTAGTGAAAATTATTTCATCCTGTTTGGTATCTCGTACCTTCAGTGTTAAAGTTGGAGTAAAATACTCCAACTCTTTCTCCATACCGGCAGGAATTCCTCAGGGCTCAGAGAGTGTAATTTAGCTACTAGTTTGAACTGCTTTTGCATCGAACTTACAGTATAACCTAGACTGATTAAATATCCCGTCATATTTTCTAATAGATACTTATTCCTTATTAAATGTGCTAATTTAAAATTTTTCACGCGTAATGTGAAATATAAATAATTTCAACGCGGTAGCTTTGAAAGTTATTAAAATAGCAAACATCGATAATTTGATACATTTTTTCACCTCTCTTTATGTATTTTACATACCTTAAACATATTTAAGGGCAAGGTAATGAATGTGCCTTGCGTCCACCAAAGTATTATGTTTTGAAGGTATGATTTTTTTAAAAGACACCAACAAAAGGCAGCACAATGTGGCCTATAATGTCCAAACGTTGATTTTCTTCGGTCGGTTTTTTGCTGTTTAACAACTCACGTTCGCAATGATCACACCGACCAAGCAAGATAAAAACTACAATTTTTAATAAGCAAACTGAGCGTGCATTCATAAATCATAAATTTATTAGTTGGACCCTGAAGATATCCTTCTAAAAACCTGTCAAGCACTTATTCACCTGCAGGACCCACTACATGCGAATCACCTAAACGATCTCCAAGGACATGACCGTAATAGCAGAAGAATCGGGATGAGAAATCTTATGCAACCCAGAAGGGTTTCCGTTGACTTTTTTTTAAAAGCAAATGCGAAACGTGCAGACTAGACTTCACATCGAAGCCTAAAGGCAGCGATACCGTAACGTGGCCTTGAAATAAGTCTTTGAAACGAACTTGGGTCAGGCCTGCAATTTATATTTTCGTCATTTTTTACCGTACCCGTTCTCGAGAATGATTTATGTTTTTCGTATTTTATGACGCGGTTTGTACTGTGAATCCTTACCGTGCCTAACAGTTTTTAATATGCTGACGCAATGGTTCGAGCCTAAAATTAAGGGTTTTCACGTTGTTATGACAGAGCCATTATGCAATTTGAAATGCACCCAGGATATATGTAAGTAAAAAGACCCCTTTCAGTGTAGAATTTCGGTTTTTGCTTGTATATTTCTCTGGATTATCGGATTGATAGTTGCAGAGATTTTATGCAAGAGTTAGTTTTAAATTTTGCATGCGGGTGTTTGCACGGATATCCGGATGGCGGCAGTGTTTCAGGTTAATCTGATTATCGGTTATCGTCATTGTTTGCTAGAAATTAATCTCATTAAGCCATTGTGCGAGAGTGTTTGCGTAGTGGAAATATGAAGTGTCTTATTCGTGTAACTAGTTTGTTTGAGTGCATTTTGATGTTTATATATCGATTCGGATCGGAGCTTGATCACGTGACCTACCTATTGCCTCTCCTCAAAAAGGTAGCTATCATCAAAATCAAATAATTCTCATGTAACTATTATTATTTATCTACACTTTATTATTGGTATCTTTTTTATAGTTTAGTATATGCCTGTAAAGTATAATCTAGTTCATTTACCCACTAAAGTATTTGTTTTGTTTCGTGATTGTTATTCTCTGGTAGCCGAAGAGGCATACTCTCGACTTAAGACATAGGAAATAGACACTGCGTTCAAGATTGGTTATTAATCGATTGCTGAATTAATGGATTGCTACACTCAGAAAAATGTCACTTTTTTCAGAATCACTTTAAATCAAAAGTTGATATCACTTTGAAATAAAAAGCGAACCTTGTACGAATTCCACTTTATTATAAAAATTTTCTTTTCAAATCAAAATTTTTCATCATTGAATTAAAAAGAAAACGTATATGGCGCCAAATCATATTTGAAATTTTTTGAATCAAAAATGTTCAAATATGATTTGGCGCCATATACGTTTTCTTTTTAATTCAATGATGAAAAGTTTTGATTTGAAAAGAAAATTTTTATAATAAAGTGGAATTCGTGCAAGGTTCGCTTTTTATTTCAAAGTGATATCAACTTTTGATTTAAAGTGATTCTAAAAAAAGTGACATTTTTCTGAGTGTATGTGACACAATATTTAGATAAAGCAGGAAGACTTATTTCATTAATCATTTACTGGAAAGGCAACTGTAGTGGTTGAAACCAAGAAGCAATGGAATGTCAACTGTATATATGTACATCCCAAAGTGTTAGACTTATTTAGACTTTGACATAGTCTTAACGGTATCGGTTTAAACCCTAATTAGATTTAGATTCCACAATTAAATTTTTCTCCCTTTATATCTGTAACAGATCACCCCTGGCTGTTTACCACTGACTACCGCTTTTAAGAAAATTATCAGCTAGTTATTTTCTTCTTACGAAGTATACTTGCAGGCAGTGTCATTATAGGTTGCTATTATCTTATTCAAGCAGGAACATTCAGTCTTAAATCGGTGACATTAACTAATTTTATAACATAGGCCAGGCATTATAGTAAAAAAAACCATTCGGACAAACAAATCTAAGGGAAGGTTTTCATCGAAATTATGTTTATCGTGAGATCAGAAACACTTTGTGACAAGTTAAGTTATCATCCAGTTTCTATTGTCAGCATTGTGGAGAAATGCTTACTGATTCTAACACAGAAAGTTCTACCCTGGAGAAATGATACAAAAAGTTGTATGATGGGTAGTACGATTTAAAATACATGCTATTTGAAAATTATTCCCGCATGCCAGACTTTATTAAACGCGTTGGCCACATAAAACATGACAAACCCCGCCAATTTCCTATTGTTAACCCTGCATAAATGTGCTTTACAGCTCTTTGAAACTGGAGTGTAGTGTCTGGAATCCAAATTGTACCTCCGAGGTGAGAAAGTTTTCCTCAACTATCTCGTTTAGCCGGTCGAGAAGAAGACTTTTCAGCGTATTTTCTCACGGCGAATTGAAGACTTATATGTCTGCAGTTTGAATTGAAGGTTTTTATACAATTGTTCTAATCGCCATCTTGTAGACTTCAAGGAAGCTCCTTTTTTGAAAAATAGAATTGATTATATCCGCCAAGGTCTTCAGTCTGTGTTCAGGAAGATGTATCATTGTTTTTCATTGAGTCACGTCCAGATGCTTTCCACTTACTTAATCCACTGACTAGCTGTCTGATTTCACCGAAATTAATTGGTCTAATTCGACAATCTCTTGCTGGCGCAAAGGCAAGGATTTGATCAGCAGACCCAGTTACTTCTTCCTCACTATTATCATCCTCCAGAGGGTGGTTGAAGCTCCAGTACTTTGATGAAGGCCTTCAGCTATTCAGTACTATCAAGTTTTAACCCATGTCCATCGATACAGCAATTTTGTTTTGCGACGAAAATATTTGGTCATGTGCCAATAATTGTTATCCCTAGAATTCATGCTGTGCAAAAAGTAAGTTTAACTGTTAAACTGTTTGTCGCCGGTGGAAATTTTTAGTGACTTTTCAGATACCCAAATGTTTCTATGGAAATAAAACTCAAGCGCATAGGAACCGCTAGAAACTCTAATTTTCGAAGGAAGAAAAACAAGAAAAAAAAAGATTTTGGATGCTTCGAACTTGCAGCGAAGGTCATGTACGACCTTGTTCCGATGAATGCATCGAAAGTCATAGAATAGAAAGGTTTCTAGAGATATCACTCGCATGAATTCTAAAATTTGGGAAAATATTTTATAATACTTGCTATTAATTTTTACTATAGGATATGTAACATATGAAAATTTGATAGCAGCATGTCCTAGTGCATAAATGATGAAAATGCTCATTGGTGAACACACTTAACCAACACTGCTACCACAAGTGCTCCACAACAAAATCAACCTACCCTGTAAATTTCGTTTTTATCTAATGAAAGCATCGGAATTTACAGCGATAGAAAAAGTTTTAGGCTCTTTATCCGTGAAATTTCCACAACGTTTGTTACTTCTTTTCATTGTAGGTACTTACGACAATAAAATTTGATCCTAGCATCTGTTAGTATAAACATAACAAAAACGGTCGTCCTGTCAACCCTTTGATTGTACCGCAAACCAAATCTGCTCCCCTGTGAAGCCAACTTATTCAGCAAATTTCGTTTTAATCGAAAAACTCAAACTTTTTGAAATTGCTGATTTTCACAACAATATTATTTGCAAATTTAATTGCACAGGTAGTTTCTCTTGGTAGGTAGTAGGTAGGTAAATTGAAGTTTCTGTCAATCGACAAAGGCCTGCGGACATACGCACATAGGCTCAAAAGAAGCCCGTTGTGAACCTACTGTCATTTTTCTCCCCTTGTCTCTAAAGTCAGGATACCATCTGCTTCTTTTGATAAACCTTCCTTTGATAAGGACCAACAAGGGACCTAATAGCCGCGTAGCTATCCGAGAAAATATCAATATTGACTCCGAATATTCGATTACACAGAAGCCAGTCGATTGCCTGAAAATCGCAGAGATTTCCGTCTGAACACTCGCTGGAGTGGAAACTCCCTCAGCCAAGATCCTAGCCTAGCCGAACTCTATTCTATTCCATGCTGAAATACAATTTAGTGTCACATCAGCTAAATTAGCTTACTGTAAGATCAGTAGATTGGTTGGTAACCAATGAAGCAGAACAAAGAGTACCTTAGTAGGGGTGGTGCGAAGTGTTCCAATCATCAGGAGTCTTGCTAGCCTTCGCACTTTTTCAAACTGACGTTTGCAGGTAGCCTGCTACCAGAACACCTTGGTAAAGAAATGCCATCAAAATTACTATAAGTGGCACCTCTATCGTAGACTTTCAACCAAATTTCCACAAAACTTGCCTTCAGTAAGATCAATTTACTGTGTGAATTTCATTTTAATCCGATGATTGTAGTTTTTCAAGATTCAAAAGACAACTATAGCCGGCAGCCATATCATAAGTTTTCAACCAATTTCCTATCAAACTTGGCTTACAGTAAGGTCCGTCCATTGGAAGTTGGAGGAAACAAAGCACCTTTTTTTGTGTGATTTTTCAAGATGGCACCGCTGTGGTTTCCAAACAACGTCTATCAGATCTGCTCCTACTCAATACCAATATATTCTGTAAGTTTCGTATTGATCTGATGATCCAAAAAGCGAGAGACTTTCTGGAGAGTCAATGATTTGAATTATATTTTTCATGTGCCTGCTATAGTTACAGAGTTGCCCCTACATTCATTAAAAATCATATATAGCCCGTCAATTTTGTGATGACCCACTGTTTTTTATCAGAAGCTATGACAAATCGAAAGTTGGGAAAAAAATCCCTCTATTTTAAGGCACTTACCGCCCACAAAGGGTTAAACATTTTTAAAACGTCATCATAGTCAAGCATAAAAATTAATCATTTTTCATTTCCCATATTTATCTTGTTCAGTGCTTTCTAGTTTTTTCTAATGGAAAAAAATTAATTCTGCGGTAAAATGACTATTCGGTGCTTATTTAAATAAGGCTCTTTGAACAGAGTGCGCTTACGAATTTGATCTTTATCAGTTTTCTCGAGCGATATTATCGTGTTTACATTATTGAGTGATAATTTGTTGATATTTGGGCACAGTGAATCAAACACTGTTTCAGGACTCAGATGAATATTAGGTTTTAATGCGTCGGTCTTGCCTTCAATTTATACACATAAGTGGCAAAATTGACTATTTTAAAAAATCCCTCTGACTTTTGATCAATATTCAGCAACTCGGCAATAAATTACCAAACAGTAAATTATAATGAAATATAACTTTTGTACTTTATGTGTAGTATTTGCGATAAATATTGACATTTAGTGATGAAGAAAACAATATAGATGGAGCGAAATAACCGTAAAATATCATTACGAATTCGCAGCCATATTAGATAGTGAGGCCAAATTTTCAACTTTTGTGCAAGAATTGAATATGTGATTATTTTAGTCACTAAATTTTGTGCGGTAATGAGCTATTTGAGAGAAATGGTAGATATTATCTTACCTATGAAACCTATAATTCCACCCAAAGACTGAAATAACAGATGAATTTCATACTGCGCATACATTTCAACCACTGACCTAGTGCAATAAACTCTCTTCATTCATTAATAGCATGCCAATAAATTAAAATTCAATCTGTTTGATCATTTTCCGTCTAATCGCCTCTGGAATACGACAACTTAAGCGCTTTGAATGAAAATCGCACAATTTCCGATAGAACGATTCGTATTAATCACTGACAACCACCTGTATAATGTAAACATCACCGAATCTATGGCGATTGAAATGCGGAACCAGAAACCATATAATTAACGTAATTATGTGTTCACTGTTTTATTGAATCGATTTGCCTTGTGGAAATGCAGAATCACGTTTTAGTACTAAGATTTTATGGCCCAGATACAACCATATAATTCGGTTTTATTAGACTCCCACGTTGCATTTTATCACGATTTTATTGGCTCGTAAAAGTAACACTTGCCGAGATCGACAGTACATCATGTCAAATTGATAAGGACTTGGTGGGAATATGATTATTCGGATGTCTCTTTGTGTCTGATGGCCAGTGGCTTTTAAAAGCCCATAAAATGCGCTTGTGTAATTGATAAAACGAGCGACAGCGCGTGGATAAGAAGTCATAAAACTAAGTCATAAATGCTTTGCTCCGGCTACTTTTTTATCTGCGAAGACTTGTTTATAGTGAAGGTGTTTGTTGTTTAGGATAAAGTGGCTCGTAAAACAGTTTGCCGGAAGTTAAGGAGTTGAGAAGAAGCAAGCACACGACCGGTGAACGCCTGCAGCTCCAACTTCAACACTGTTTAATACTTCGAAACGCAAAAGAGACACATAAATATATAAGACACAATGTGGCTAATGGGTATTTTTAAAAGGATTACTTGGTGCTGTTAAAAGTTTAATGCAGCCTAGTTTTTTGACTGACAAATGTGATAGAAGTGTGCCAGTAAATAACTTTTGTAAGTTATAATTGATGCAGATAATCAAAATCAGTGAATCCATTAAGAGCTTATTGCACTGGACGTAGAAAGCTGAATACTTATCAATCTTCTTTTCGCATTCGCGATGAAACTGCAGTCATATGACTGTCAATAAGAACTCTGCCTAAAATCAAACAATCGAGTTTTGTTAACTATAAAAGAGAGATTTTCATTAATTGAAAATACCGTTTCTCACCATTTCGTTAAGTTTCATGGGCGGCATCCAAATGTCACTATCGAACCACATGTGAACATTGTTTTCGATATTTCTCGCAACTTAAGATGATTGGGGCATTGACAAAAGAACCCCTAAACACGTTAATTATTGCAAGTTTAGTTTCGAATCCGGCTCGAAACTATATCATTCGTTGAGATCTAACTTGGTTTTGCTTGCGTGTAGTTATGCTCGAACTGAACTGACTTGACATGATACATATCTCATGCAAACACTTAACATTTTCGCAAACACGCTTTGAACTGTAGATACTTATCATGTTTGAAAATCATCCATAATCTTGAATGACAAGCAAAACCTTGCATGTTTGGACTAAAGTTCCTGGTGAAGAATTTCACAACATACCTATGTATGTGAATAAATGGAATAAAAAGTGTCATGTCTGGGTTTTTCTTGAAAATGATAAATTTTGCTCGGTTGCGGAGATATTTCACCTGAGATGAATAAGAATTATATGAATTGTATGTTTGAGTGAAAAACAAGGCTAACGGCGGGTTCGAAACGAAGAGTAAAGAAAGTAAAAACAAAGCCAGAACAAGGTCTCTTCTGCGTGATCACTTATACGAACCGAAACACAATATGGCTCCTTCTTATCTTAGGAACGGGTTTCAGATTCAGATACACTTCGTGGCATAATTGTCTCTAAAGTTTTAAAGACCTCTTTGAAAATTTTTTTCTGGGCTGTTTTTTCTTCATATCGTCGCTTTCTTCACTGAATCGAGCTCTTCGTTGCCTTCTACCTACGAGGAGGTAAGCATTGTAAATTTAACTCTGCTCTTTTCGTCTTCTTGTCTTTTATCTGCGGCAACAGCCATTGAAATCTTTTTTGAAGAAGCTGATTCCCATCTTTTATTTCATTTTTTTTTTCTTATTTTTTGCCATCTTTGAATTTCTGGTTTTGTAAACATGCAGTGAATGGTTCGAAGAGTGCTGGAGGATGATACTCGAGACGATAGTTTCACTGGGATTTATTCAATGCAAGTGTATCTAAATTTCGATAAATTGCTTAATTTCATTAAGAGGCCGTATGCAGACGATGTGGATATGATCAATTTATTGGTGATTTAATTGCGCTTTATTTCAATGATAATGTAGCGGTCGACAATAACTGACACGTTTTGTTTGACGGAGGATAATTACATTTGAATGTATCTTTATCGATGGCTCCAATGCATGTAAGTTTGCATATAAAGTAATGGGAAGTGTATACGCATAATTTCAGATTGAAAGTAAAGAAGGGTATTTGAATATATGCATACCGTTATAGGTATAAAGACTACAATGTAGCTATTGTTCATGTGTACGGCTATTTTGCACGTATACGAAGGCAAAATGTGATTTTTTTGGTCAATATGCGGGTATTTGGAAATAGCTTTTTAAAAATAGAAAATTGAGGAATCATCTTTTGATGGATTGGAAAATAACATAATTTGAGAAGAACGAAAAACTATTATTATTATTATATTATTATATATTATTTTAAAAATATATTACATTATTTTAAAAATTTGCCTATATGAAAGAAATTAAAACTGTTTATCGAGTTTACAAACGAATTTTCAAATACGTCAAAAATAATGAAATTGATATCTGAGTAGGTAATAAATGCAAAGCGAAAAAAATAATTTTCCTTTCTTCAGAGACGCTTTTTTGCAATAAATACTGAGTTTGTATTTTTAATGCAAACATGATGTTGAAGAAATATGTATGTGGGAATGTGTTCATAAATTGAAAGGCATTAGATGCTTCTTAATCATTAGCGAGCTCAAATGACCCAAATTGGTTACCTAGAAACTACGCAAAGTTATTTTTACAAAATATGTTGATGGTATAGAACTGCAATTTCAAATATTGATACAATTTTATATATTATAATTGATTATTGATTATATTATAATTGATTATTTATATATTATAATTGATTATATTGATTATATTATAATTGATTATTGATTATTATATGTAAAAATTGAATAAATATTTACACATCAATCAGTGATCGAAAACTACCGATTTGGAGCGAACCCAAAAACGTTGCCAGTTGTAAGCAGCTGTAAATATGGTCGCATATCTACAATGGAAAAATTTATGTGGGCGTGGCTTTGGAAATTAGTAAAATGGCGGATGCTGATTTAAATGGCAACCTTTTCTCCCCTTGAGTAGCTTGAGTAGCCTAGTGGGTAGAGCACTGGCTTCTTGCGTGTGGGGTCCCTGGTTCGAATCCAGGTTAAAAAATAATCTTGGTAACCTAGTCACGGTCAATGGTGAGCGCTACCGTGTCATGTCAACCGGTTATTGTAAATAAGTTAGAAAAAAGTAACAAGACGGCGCCACATGTCAAACAGCTCGCCAAACAATCGACTTATTGAAGTCGAAATTTGAGAATCGAATCATTTCAAGAAATGGTCCTGTCAACTAACCGCACCGCTCGTGTGACTTGACCCCATTAGATTTTTTTAAGCTACGTCAAGTCATTGGTTTATGCCAACCATCCGCAAACTTAAGAGGTACTCAGATCCAATATCGAACGTGAAATCGCTGGAATATCGTCCACACTGTGCGGGAAAGTCACGGGCAGTTGAACTCAACGGATCCACAGTTGCACTCGCTTCCGTGGTGCTCATTGGAATGATGTTGTGTTTTATACGTAATGGCATAATAACAATTTCGTTCATATCTGAAATCGTTTTTTTTTTTGCTAAAAAATAAATAAATGCGACGCTCTTAATGGAAACCCCCATATAAGCTCAATAGTGAGGTTGTCAAAATGTTGGATTTGCGACTTCAGAGACAAATAGAAAAAAAAACTATAAGAAGTTGAAAACCTAGTGCTCGGAAAAATACTGCAGATCTGAAGAAAAATAGTATAAAACGCACACCACAATTTACGAAATTTTCTCTACAAAAAAGGGTTATAAGAGCTGTATCTAATAAACATTTTATTTGAGCCTTGAAAATCACCGGGGAATTCGTGAGCCGGTTTTCGTTGATTAGCGCAAAAACAAATGTTCTTTTTGTGGGTTAGAGCATGATGGGTGGAACTTTGTATGGTAGACATTCTTTCTTAAAATACTTATATTTGTAAAAAAGAAATGACAAGAAGACTCAAATGTTCTGGTTTTTTTGGGAGGCATGTCTGCATATGGTGTTGGGGAACCCACTGTTTTTCGAAAGCACCACGCCCAAAAATAAATATCTAGACATGATTTGAATTATATTGAAAAAATTCTGTTATTCATATTATTTGTATATTCTTAACCTACCTTAAACCTATCTATTCTTAACCTATTCAATTCAATTTTTTGATTCATATTCATACAAAAATTTACAGTATTTGCAATATAAAATGTTTTAGAGATTACACAGTTTTTTGGCCCTAAATTGTTTATATTCCTTATGCAGTTTTTGATGTCTATGGATCTGGTTTAATGCTGCTACAAGAAAAAGTTCACAAGAAAAAACCTTGATTGAATATTTTCTTTCATATAATAATAACTACTCACTACTATTCGTTATGCCTAAGAGAACTTAAAATCGATGGGACGTCACTATAAGAAAAGGCCATTAATTAGTGGACACGCGATCAACAGTCAATGTATAGTACGCTGGCTTTTTTGTGAATTTTCTCAGTTGAATAGTAAAAAGGTTTGTCCAGTATCAGTTTGAGGGCCTTATTTTGCGGAGCTTGCAGCTTTGTTTTATGGGTTTTGGCACACTGTATCAACGTAGGAGCTCCATAGAGTTTTATTGGCTGAGGAACCATCTTGTACTCGTATATAATTGTCTGATTTTCTGTTGACATTTTTGACTTTCAATTTATATCTTTAAAGTTTAAAAAACAATGATAAACTTATAAATCTAGCAGCTATACAATTTTGAACTACTGGCTCTTGTCGTTTTGTTTTTTTAAATTTAGTTTTGTTTTGGTTGAAAATTTTTCATCTTATACACTAAAAATACTACCCAGCTTGTACATTTACTAGGGTTTACTTTTTAAGTCTACCTTGGAATATAAATAAAAACAAATCTAAAACCAATTATAATTAACTTAGCGTAATTAGACCTAAATCCTAGCGTAGGTCTTATTTTAGCCCCGTCTGTTCATCAGAAGGCCTACATAGCTGAATAGTACATTCATAAACTGCAGCTTGCACGCTTTTTTCCTGGGGCGCATAAATTAGAGCCACCTGTACGCCCTATTGACCGAATCAATCCGTTGTCATGTATGTATGTGTGTCCGTAGAATCTTCTCGTTAATTCTACAACCCGGTCCCTAAGTGGCTGCAGACCCGACTCCTGATAAAGGGGAAGCTTCTTCGGCCACTTCTTATTTACCGGGCTGTAGAATCTGCCAGCGCAGAAGCGAAGGATTCTTCTTTCGAATACTTAAATATTTTAAAGCAATGGTAATATAAACTTGGCAATGAATTTAAATTCGTACGAGACAAATATTAGTGACTAGTGAAATAATTGTTGTTCTACAAATCCCGTTTGCAAAAAGTAATTTCAGTTAAAAGATACCACACAGTTTACTAAATGCAAAAGAGATCCAAATGAATCTTTCGATAAGTTTTTCTCCACTAAAGTGAAAAGGTATTCTAATAAAAATCAGAATCGGTAAATTGCCAATAAAATATTATTAATAAGTGATAATTTTGGTGGAAAGGTATTCCAATAAAAATTTTCGTCGAAAAAGGTTCGGCTAGAACCGAGGTGGCAATTGGTTTCAAATACCTTTGATTTGGGTGACAAAGATTTTACATACGCAACTGGGTGGATGAAATGTGTGTTCTTAAGCCTACGGTCAGTAAATACAACTAAAGTTAATAAATGTTCGTGTCCTCCCAGAGTCAGATTCAAATACGTCTTCCAGGGATCTCTTACAAGTTGTTCATATGTTGAATTTTGGATGTGCTAGTTTAGTCAATTAGATTAAGCAGTTTAGCAATGGAACTGCGAAACTTTTTTATGTGAGAGCTCCCCGAAATTTCTCTCGTCATGTTCTCCAGAAGCGCCAATAATGCATTCACCTCTAGCTCAATATCAAAATGCATTCAGAGAGTTCCTTGTGTTGAAAGCTACATATATGCTGTTTGCGATATTTGAAAGAACCATGAGCATCTCCAGCATATAATACCTAGATTCTCAACAGGCTTTGACGTCCTGGATTTACTTCAATAGGTCCCCTCCTTTAATTTCTATTTTTAACTGTTCTTTTGACACTTGATCCTTACAAATTATCGATCTGTCAAAGGAAATACCATATCAATATGTCAATGCATCTTTTTTTTAATGGAAAACATCGATAATTTCTCATCATCGCTAATGATGTGTTATGACTTTGCCTATTATCGCTTCAAAGAAAGTTTACAAAAATAACAAGATAGTTTAGAAACAGTCCAATATTTACTGGCCACCTCTATTGTGTACGGGTGTAACGACTGTGTTTTTTCAGAAAGAATGGAAGACATCAGTAGATGCGGACTTGTTAACAAAGTAAGTGAAAAAATCGACTGCGAAAATTATTTGCAAACATCGCTATATCGTAGGTACGCTAAGTTTATTGCAAATTGAAAAATTGGTTTTAATTCTTAATAAATAGAAAATTGGTCTGAGCAGTCAAACAATATCACGCATTTGTTTTTTAATTTATTCATTAAAGAAGCTCTGATAATGACCATAGAAAAGTTGAAGTTTTTCGGAATACAAAACAATCAAGTTACTCATTGTACAAACCAGCTGTTGCTCCAAAAATACCATGGACCAATCGTAACTTAGCATAGCACTTATTAACTTGAAAGTTGACTTGTTACATGGTAATAAACATTAATTTGCATTCCGATGAAATAAAAGGTTAAATTCTGGTTAAATTCTCACTTAAATTCTGTTCAATTTTTTTACGCTTGTACGAAATTTCGACAGAGCCCACATGATTGACATTTGTCTAAATCTAAACGTCACTATTTGCCATTTGTGTCACCGTTTTCTTCAAAACTTTAAATAATAATACGGCAAAAATAAAAAAAAAGTTTAGGCATTAATACGGTAAAAATGAAACCGAAAAAACACGGAGTATAATTTTGAAACTTTTCACGGAGAATCTGAAGAGTGAACAGTGAAGCCAATTGCGAACAAAATAAAACTATCGGGAAGAATTTAAAAAGGGCAATTGAAGAATTCAAAATGGAGTGTTCCATTAAAAAAAACATAGAAGTGGACGTCATAGGGGGTCAGTTGATAAGGAATTAGAGTGCAATGTGTTCCAGTTAATTCATGCGAATCAGTCGGCATCAACTCGTGACATTGCGAAACTGTGTAAAACATCGCAGCCGACAGTGCAAAACAATCCTAAAAACAAAAAATTGTTTATGGATTTCAGTTGAAATACATTGTGTCCTTTCATTGACTTTAAATGATTACTGAACAAGAGATGCTTTGATTTAGTTTACATTTCTGAGAATTCCTGCTCAGCTTAATTTAAAATTTCGCTTTTTGTGGCTTTGGAGATAAGCTTGTTAAATAAGTCCATAATACTATCACTAGCATCTGTATTTTAGCATACATTTTTTAGTCTTTGCATACTTGTCACACGTAATATATTTATGAACCAAAAAATAAACTTAGTATCAATAAAAATTAATATAAAAGATATACAATCACCAATATTTTCCAATTAGTGAAATAATACGTCCATTTTATTTTATTTTATTTTATTTTATTAAAAATTATAATTTCTTCGATTTTTATTGATTTTCGATCATTAATTATTCTAATAGTGGATATTTTTATCAGATTTAAATCATTTTCACTAACTTCACCGCACATCCTTGAATTCAGACTGATATATGGATAAACGTATATTTTAGATTCACCTAAACTTATGAGCTCTACACAAATTAATAAGAATGAAAATAACAATTATATAAATACGTTTGCATATGCAGCACAAGCTAAATCGAATAAATATTGATTCAAATTCGTTCGGTTGATTCTTCTCACATGAAAAATGCGAAAATAAATTCCGTTTTGTAATATATACACTAAATTTTCAGAACGAGCCGTGTTCGAACCTATAATAAATCTGATTGTCAAGACTACGGACACCTATTTATGGCACCTTAATCTCTCCAATAACATTCATTCGAATAAATTGACAATACATTAACACTTATTTATATTCAAAACTAAAGCTATCGATTTACAGCGTTCAAGCACAGAAAACGAATGACGTATCAAGAAGAACATGGCTTCGAACAATATGAAAAGCCATTTATTCCTGAACCATAAATTTTGTCATGCAGTGAAATCTATAGGAACTAAGTTATGCTGGCTGTAAACTAGGCTGTCTTGTCTACTCTACTAAGAAGTTGCCTTCGAGTATGCTATTTCGCTATGGCCAACCTAGGATTAGCTTATCGATTGATCTGAAAATGACATCTCCCTGGGGCTGAATTATCCGCGGCACGAGAAAGTGGTTACTATCATTTATACATAGCACATTCACAACTTCATGCTACGTTTTTGCGTCCGTTAGAATAATTGACGGACATACATAATTTAGCATTAAGGTAGGAACTTTTCGGAAAAGATGAGAACTAGAGTGAAAGCGATTGCAACGATCACAAAACGAAGGCGAAAGACGTGGACCTGTTCAGATTTAACAATTCAAAGGTAATTATAGTGATGTTTGCTGGTCACCACTATTATTCAATGGTTTCGTTTTTGGCTTCCTTAAGAATGATAACTCTTCATGTCCATTGTGGACTTGCGGTTCCCGCAAACACTTAATTTCACTTGAATAGTAAGCCTTTAGACCGCTTTAATATATTTTGATCTTTTGGAAACTGATATTTCAATCAGAAGGCACATTTTCCATTACTGAATACAGTTTTACACTCGAATTCGAGAAATCATTAGTAAATGTCATACTTGTCTATCATTCATTGCTCTATGTTGTTGTTAAGTTTCGATTGTCCTAAAGATTGAAATTTCATATAGGTAATTGTACTTGTAAAAAATGAACTATTGATAAATTTACGATTCGCAAATAAAACATTCCCAAGTGGGCTTAAAATTGAAAAATGTTTCAGTCAAGGTATGGCTGCCAATAAATTTAATTGTTGCTCACGTCTTCTTTGCTTGCATATTGGTTGGCCAGTTTACCCGTGCTTGGACATCTTTGCGTGTTACGTTGTCTCGTCTGTAACCAGCCCACGACTTCAATCGGTGCAATTTAATGGTAAGATCGCGACAATATTTTTGCATTGATGTTATGCTTATCGAATTTTAACGTGGTGGAAACGAAACACAGAAATACACTTAAGATGTTCGCTTTTCAGACATACTTACATTTTTTATGAATGCCAAGGTTAGGGGTGTTGAATATAAATTTGTAGACCAATAAAATATTCTCGACCTGTTTCCAGATATTTATATTTGGCAAATTACGTCTATTATGATATGTGTCTGCAGTGGCTTACTTACGTAAGCCACCTCTTATTCTACTTTCAAATCGAAAGCACGGGTGCTACTGATATTTTGAACTTTACACTATTGACAACTCGACTCTGCTTTATTTAAGAGAGCAGCTCAATCGATTGTCTACCTCGTATTTTATCTAATAATTTCGCGAAAGTTTTTTTTAAAGAAGGATAGGTTAATGGAAAAGTTATTGGCTAGTTATCGAAAACTATCGCTCAGATCTATTAACCCGATCGAAAATTTGCGGTTAGACGTATATTTTAAAATCGGCTCGATTCATATAACCTCATTGGTGTTGAAACCTATTGTATCTTTGTCGAACCGATCCAGTTGGCGAGGTCACCAAAATGTTCCTTGAATCGTACTATGAGAACTGCTCGAAAGAAGCTAGTGATCCCAAAACGAAGGTAATATTGTGAAGCAGGGAGTTAAAAAAGCTTGGGATAGACGGCAGAACAGGCCTCAAACACATAAAACTGGAGGGTTCCTAAAAAGAAACTCTGAAAACAAAAAAAAGCTAAGGAACTCTAAACGAAAGGCTTGAAGTATCTTGAAAGTCTCATCACCATACAAGAGACAACAAATATACAGAAAGATCTTCCCAAAG
Source organism: Nemotelus nigrinus (assembly GCA_947369275.1). Lineage (NCBI taxonomy): Eukaryota > Metazoa > Arthropoda > Insecta > Diptera > Stratiomyidae > Nemotelus > Nemotelus nigrinus. The sequence continues at coordinate 122,581,531 of OX376374.1, forward strand.
GTCACCCAGATATTATAGGACTATTTCGAACTCTAGATGCTTAAAATTGAACTCTAAGATGATGACTAAGCTCAGCGATGTACTGAAAGTTCGCTTCAAATTACACCTCTCAGGGGTAAATTAATTATGGTGGAGCAGAAGAAAAAGAACGATCGCCGAGAGCGGATACCTCACTCATCACTTATTAAAAAAAATCATCTGACATAAAAAGGTTGAATAGGCAATAAACTTCTTCATAACCTTTATAGCACCAGCACCAGATGGGATCATCCTGGCTATCCTACAAAAAACCACAAGGAAATAGAAGGCTGTCTTGTTACATATTTTTAAAGAGAGCTTGAAACTCAGCTACATACCAGAATCGTGGAGACTGGCGCGGTTGGTGCTCATCTTCAAAAGTGGCAACAAACCGGCTGATCTTCATAAATCATACTGGCCAATTAGCTTCACATCCTTCATATTGAAAACCATAGAGAAGCTGATCGATCTATGCATACAGAGCGATATCTTAGTGACGATACCACTATACAAATGTTAATTTCTACCAAAAAGGTAGGTAAACTATATTATCCAAACATAAGCTAGTGCCTACAATAGAAAAATCGTTGGATGATAAGGAAATTGCGCTCTGTATCTACATGACCATACAAAGAACATTTGACGATCCAACACACGACTCGCAATAAGAGGTGGCGAAATGAGCGAGAAAAGGTCGAGTAGGTATATTCGGGGAGCTAGGGGAATCAAACCTAAGGTGTGCACAGACAGAAGTAATATCCTCCTTGCTATAGTTTCAACTATGGTTGATGAGATTCTTGGAACCCTAAGCAATAAGGGCTTATCCGCTCTAGGATGCGCGGGTGGCATAATTGTAATAATAGATCAAGCAGCGCAAATGTCCGAGTAGGAGTGTCGATTCATAAACCCGGAAAAAACCAGCATCGTAACATTCACACAGAAAAGGGAAATTGAGATTAGAGCCCTCAAAATAAGAGCCCAAAACAAACTTGGACGCAATCGACAACTATCTCCAAGGCAAACACTCTGAGTATACAAACAAATGGTGAATCCTATATGGATTAGTAGTGTGGCGGAAGATGACACACAAAAAAACCTGCTTTTAAAAGGCCCAATAAGCTTTAAAGTGTGGCTTAACTGCTGATTTCAGGAGCAATGAGCTCTATCCTAATAGCAGGTAAATACGAGGGGGCACTCGAAAGTAACGGAAATTGGGCTGCGATGGTGTGAAAGAGTGGGAAATCCATTGTTCCACAAAGTGTCAGTTAGGGCCAGACATCTTGAGTCATTCTGCAAAGCTCTGCCGCTGTAAGTGCATCCGTTCGCCCGTGAGATTTTTCTTGTAAAACAATTTTTTCCATTTTGCCGGAAACGTGATGATGGATTGCCAAAAGCAACGCGTGGCTGTGAAATTTTGTATTTTTTTGGGCCGCAAAATCTGTTGAAGTGCTACAGACTGCTTATGGTGATGGCCCTAAGTAAAACCAGTCTACGAGTGGTTTTTATGTTTTAAAAATGGAGAAATGTCAATTGAAGACTAACCCCGTTCAGGACGCCCCTCAATGTCAAAAACTGACAGAAGCGGTCTTCACGAATGAGGGCATTGATTTGCCCTCATTCGTGAAGACCGTCGCCGAGCCATTGATCAGCTATATGAGATGTCTGGAATGTCATGCAGCTCAGTTCAAAGGATCTTATCCAAAGATTTGCACATGAGAGGGTTTGCAGCCAAATTTGTCCCTCGTTTTCTCATAGACGAGCAAGTGGAGCGTCGACTGCAGCCATGTTTTGAGCTTCAAAATCAGCTCGAAGAGGATCCTGTTTTTTTTCAAGGTGATTACTGGTGATGAATCGTGGTGCTATGGATAATATGGATACGGCCCCGAAACAAAGCAGCAATCAAACGAGTGGAAAAGTTCTACTTCTCCTCGTCCCGAAAAAACTCGCCAAGTGAAGTCAAGCATCAAGACAATGCTCATTTGTTTCTTCGATTGCAGAGATATTGTGCATGCGGAGCTCGTTCTCCCAGGTCAAACTATCAACCAGAAGTTCCGCTTGTAGACGATTTGAAAAGATTGAGGGAGAGTACCCGGAAGAAAAGGGCACATCTTTCGGACACCGGCGTCTGGTTTCTCCATCATGACAATGCGCCGCCCTACACCGCTCTCTTCGTAAATCAGTTTTTGACCAAAAACTGAATGACGCCGATTGTCCACCCCCTTCCTACTCACCGGATTTAGCCCCCTGTGACTTTTTTTGTTCCCCAAACTCAAAAGAGACATGAAAGAAAAGCGTTTTGCAACTGAGTGAGTAAAATAAAATCGCTGGAAAGCTGTTTTAAACAATGAAAGAATCGTTTACAGAAGTGATCAACATTTGGTGTAAAAATAATAAGAAATAAAGAAGTTATGAAGAAATTCCCGTTTTTTGGGTCCCCTCCCGTAGGTCCATCTAAATTTTCAACCGTTACATTTCAAAATTGAAGAAAAAATCTACATCTAGGTACAAACCAGGAGACTTAAAGGGCTTTCTAAGTATCCGGGAGAAAATTTGGCCCATAATGAAAATAGTGAACTGTATCGATCAAAACAATCCTCCCATCGATCGCTGCTCCCGGAACTATCCGGAAGCCAAACATTTAAGACCGAAAGACCTTTTTGTGTTTATTTTGGTATTACACAGGCATCGTACATTTTGGTATTACTCAGGTGTGTCAACTGTTGGAACCTGGTCAAATCATTACGGTTGAAGTGTTGACTCAGCAGCTACGAAAAGCTCATCAGAAATTATGACGTAAGCATGCAGCGCTCGTGAGCAAGAGACTCGTTAACATTGGCAAAGAGTGTTAGATTATAACGGTGAATATATTTAAGATTAAATATCTTATCATCCAGAAAAGGAAGATTAGGAACAAGTTTGTGTATTAGCTACCCATTGATCGAAATGATTTTGTGCTCTTTCTTCTCTCTATTCGCTCTAACTGTAGTTAACCAAAATCATCACAACTAAAGATTTTATCTAACGAACAACCTTCTATCATTTCAGGTAAGAGGATACATCGTGGAGTGTGTTGGGAGATCTGAATAACTAAGTAAGTACTTGCTTTTTTCTTTGCGTATACTGTGAGCTTGTTATATTCTTATTAAAGTATTTGATGCAAGTGGTAAACGAAGAAAAAAGTATTGGGCAAACTCTAGTAAAAATAAAATAAAATTGCTATGTATTTTTGCGAAAGATACAATCTTCTCAATGTCGAAAAAAATCGTGCTGTCTGTTGAAATATATTTTTTTTTAAATTTATATTGTTTCAAATTGAAATAAAAATGCCTTTTCAACAAATGGTCTAAACGGGAACAACAAAAAATAGGTATTTCAAATGAATTCAGCTATTGAAAACAATCCACAGATAAAATGATTAATTTTTTTTTATTTATAATCATGTATATCACGTAAAGATTTAAAAATATTTATGGTTATGGTCCAAGTTTTTTTTCGCTTATTTCCAAAGCCACACCCATATAAGATACAAAAATCCAATTATAAATAAATTCATCCTAAATTCAAAAATCAAATTATAACTAGCAAATAAGTCATATCTATCATGAATTGTATGTGGATTCAATAACACTAAGTCATCAGCAATACTGAATTATTACTCTATTATAACCTAGCTTCATAGCCATTTTTAAACATGCATATCGTTTATGCCATGGTATTCCATGGCATGAAGGTGTTCATATTGTTTAATCCCAAAAGTTTGAAGCGGAGAGATAGTAGCATTAAAAACAGGCTGAAATTTCCCCTTCTTTATCTGGATCAACTTTAGCACGAAACCCAACAATAGTTTCTACGTATAAATGATTCACAAAAAAAATTGACCTGCTCCGTTTATTCTCCATAACTTACTTAGAGCACACATCTAAGAAAATACTTACTTTTGAAAGAATTGGAAAATGTGAAGCAACAAGTCTACACTTATTTTGTCAAATGGACAAAATGTGCATCAAAATAACGCGAATAATATTGTGCGAATGACGAAATACCGCAAGTTTTCAGCATATTGTGCTTTGAAACGTACAGGCATTTCTTATTAAAACAAATGCATATCACATGATTTCGAGAAAAATTCGCCAGAAAGCTAGTATCTGAGCTGAATAAGATTCATGTCTATTTTATTTAATCAATAAGATTCATGTCTATTTTTGAGGACAATTTCATTTTATTTGAATTAAGGTAATGCAGTCACAAACAAAAACTGGAAATGTATATCGTATTAAATGTTTGCTAGCTTTGTTCTGAGTGTATACTTTTAATGTCCTTCTTTCTTAAATGCATCTTTATTTTAAAGTCCATTTTCATAATGTAGGAGGATGTCTTGATTCTTCTTTGAAAATTTGGATAAAATATATGCGAGTGAAACTTAACTCTAGAACATTACAATTACTTCCTAATCTACTTCAAGAACAGAAAAATTGTCTCGTACGCATCAGACATATCAGTTTTTCATGAATTTTATGCTTCGGTTTGCGCAAAACATTAAGTCGGTACCTGTCCATATTTGAAAGAAAGAATTTACATGAAAAGTCCTATAGAGTACCTATATCTCTTCACACTCAGTAGGAACTTAAATTCAAATGTGGCGAACCAAGGCCAATTCGCTTCAGCTATCAGTAATGAAACATCCGACACCGCAAACATTTTTCATGCTCATCAAATTTATTCTGAATTCCAAACACATTCTAGAGTTACTCGGATAAAAATCCTAGTTGAGAAACTTATTAGCGATTCAATATACACCATGACTACGGGCACAAATACCATCAACTTCTCAGTCATGCAATACCATAAATTAGTTTCGCTTCAGCTTTTCTTTGTTGCTGTCAAGAAATCTAAGACAGCTAATAAAATATGTATTCAAATCGATTTACATACATACTCTTGACCGAATCGCTTACGGAAATTCAACTCGAAAAATATTTGGCCGCTAAAATTGCCCGCCCAATCTGGTCTGTCATTTAAGCGGCACTTTTCAGTTTTGTCTTGTCATAACAAGTATAAAAGTTTTAAATAACAATAAAAACGTGATATTACGGCTTAGTGCTAATTTAGCAATAAATTTTGAGTTTCATTAGGGGATTCAACCAAGTACATACAACCCGTCGCACAGTTCGAATCGTAAGTGAGTTCATTATCGCTAAGCTTAAGCGGCCATAAAAGTGAAACTGGCTCATTACACGGCTCGTAAAATGATCGTAAATGTCATCACAAGAATTCCCACATAAACTTGAATTCGACGTTTACTTGGGAGTGCTCGACGTTTTAGCTTGGGCTTTAAAGCCTGTGATACGATTCAGACACACAATCGCAATAATGTAATCAAATTTAGTAGGAAATCGCGTGTTTTGGTTCGGTGCTGCCGACTGAGACTATAGCAGGTGTCATATATATATACGACTCAAGGTTACGTTAATATTTTTGCCGTATTCATTATCGGTATTTTTACCTTATCAAAGGAGATACAGTGAGAAATAGTTTTGTGGAAAAAAATCGGCAAAAACATTCGTAACTAGTCTCATTATATTACGGAACTGAAAGCCTCCGTTGCACGTTCAATACTGAATTTTCTGACAATTACTTTCGTTTTTGTAAATAAATAGTATTAATATGCAAAACACATAGAAATTTTTTCAGAGAATCGGGAGTAAAACAGTTGGATACCTGCCCACATATTCGAATGTAATATATCTTTCCGTCGAATGTTTTGATGAAAGATTCTTTTCATTGAAAGCCATTTTTTAATAAGTTGTAATTAATAATGAGCATGAACTATATTTAATGCAATACAATAAAAGCAACGCCTATTGGAAAATGTCTACGTTCGTACGAATTAGTAATGACTACAACCACGGCTATGGCGCAAAACTAACAAGCTGGTAGCCCTAGCTGCTGCTCATTCATGTCATATAAAACCCAAACAAGTAAAAGTGGCAGCCATCAGCCAAACAAACAACCACCAAAGAATGGCACATGAAAAACATCAGTTCAAACACAAACAAACAACTATGATTCGACTTGATTCTATTCCTTCCGTGGCAACCGGAGCATTCTGCAAAGGCTCCTCAGGCTGATTCGGGAACGGTTCTTTTATAGCAAATTAACAAGACATTTCAAATCGTTTTTATAGTATTATTATGGTTATTATCATCATCGGGTATTATGGCACACGTTCAAACAGGTTGCACAGCCGAAGCGGCAGCGGAGGATGCTTTGATTTTTACGATCAGTAAAATAAACGATAAATGAGAAGTGGTTCAATGTGGACTACTTGCGCTGTACGCCGCAGTAGCGAGACGAGTGCAATAAACACGACAGTAAGGAGGAACAAATAGTGCAAGGTGTAGAGGCAGACTTATGCCCCAATCACTATCAAGTTTCGAGGGTGTAGTCGGCGTGGCGTGATGATTCTAAGCTAACGATGGTTATGGCGACGATTACGAATGTTTGTGGTCTATCAGGGGTGAAAAAATCAAAAATAGTATTTTCTAAACAAATATTTTATGTGAACATGAAAATATTTTTATGTACATCAGTGCGTTACGTAGGCGAACTCCGAGCCCTAAAAAATTATTCGGTTTCCATGGAATGCAGTATACCACAAGTTTCTGTATTAAGAATGTCGACATTAAATTTGACTGAGGCTTCATAACCGTTTTTCGAAAAAGAATTGCAACAAAGTATCCTCAAGAATTCAATTCATTCACATCAAAATCTGCATACTCAAATTATTAAGAAAAAATATTATTTAAAAACTGCTTTTCATACCAGCACAAAGACAAAATCATCATACAATATTGGGAAAAATATAATTACAACACTAATCAAAATTTAAAAAAATTACAATCTTGGCATATGCCTACCTATGTGAAATGAGGTAATATTGCGTATGGAAAATTACTTAGCAATCGTGTTCAAACTAAATTCATTCGAATTCACAAATCTTGTTATTGTAGGTACTACTGCGCAATCACAACTTCGAAATTAACTACGAAAGCGAAGTTTCTTCGGTTTCTGGAAATTTTGAAGCTCCAATTAAATCTAACTCAAAATATTCCACACACTAAATTAATACTAAATACATGCTTAATTAGTCACAATAAATTGAACTAAATAAAAACGATAGTAACTTGAAAAAAGAATGTAGCGCCTAGAAACCGGTGAAAGGAGTGATTTTCGAGTAAATGTATAGACTTCGTTTCATGTTGAATAGGGTTGAAATGTTTACTAAATCAATTTCTTGTACTCACGACCGGATTATTACATTAGATATATAGCATACGAAATTCTAGTGATTAAATTTGTCAAAACGCTAGTAGGCACATTTTTCTTGGCGATGACTTGATTTTATTGGAAGCATCTTTTGGTACAATAACAACAAAATGACTGGCTCTGGCAGCCCTTCATAGGCACCGACTGCTAGAGTATGTCAAATCAACTTACTCTGTGATGGGATGATGGGATGGATGGAAATTATAGACATGAAAGTATTTTGAGGTTTGCTGCACGAAAATTTAAGAAAAAATAGTCCCTTGTTGATTATTTCGTTTGCAAGGTGCTTATCATATGGACATTTTTTTTAGTAAAAAATTATGAAAATGTGTAGTGCTGACAACCTTTTGTCACCAAAAATTTATCGAATTCGCTTCATGCTAAGATAAACTTATTTGGTGGAATTCATATCAATCGGATAACTGCATCGAGAGATATAAGACCGAACGAAGAGAGCGTCGAGCAACGAAATCAGTCTGAATCGATCTCGTCGCTACAATCACATTTCTGCTTTGGTCGCTGCTTCGACATGGAAATATATTAACTGTTTTAGCGCGTTGCTCGACTCGATAGTTTCGTCGCTCCGTCTTGGCCTTACCCTAAGATGGGAAAGATTTTTAGGGTTTCCGTCACAAAGAATTCAAAATTTAAATATATTTTATATGGTCATTGCAGGATGATTAAAACTTGGTATCGTGCAAAAATAACCGAAATCATCGTAGCTGCCAAGTTTTTCCTTATTTTGAAACCAAAAATCTCATTAAGGTCAATTCCGTTTGAATTTGAAGCCCGCATAGGAAAAAATAAAACAGGAGAACTTTTTTTACTGTTGATATTTTAATATGGCGCCATAGCCACAGGGCTGCAAACATTGTCAAATAACTTATATCAAATCTGGCACCATGTAATATCAATACGTCCTATGAATCTCATATTGATCTAATGACCTCTTCGTGATCAGAAGTTTCAAATGTTTATAATATAGGGAATTTGATGAAAGGTTACCGTTCTTTTGTGATGCGGTGTTTTGAAAATTTAAAACTGGGAGGGTAAAAAAACATCAAGTTCGTCAATGAAAGATTTTCTGGAGATTTAAGGATTTTAAGGATTGGTTTCCATGTAGCAACAGCAGGTACACGGACAAAATCTACACATGACTATTTCCAATAAACATGAATAATACCTTTGAATTTGATTTTTGATTTCGATTGAATGATTTTTTCATAAGTTATCATGAATCGACATTTCGAAAAAAATCTTTGCCTACTTTTACCCACTCTGTGCCCACATATAGTTACTGATTTTTACCAAAAGAGCAGAAATAGCAGTGGTTCTCTGCAAAATTGGCATAAGAGCCCTATGTGGAGCATCGGCAGGCCACCTTTTCTGCAAAAAATATCTCCACAGAATAGGTAAGAAGCGGGACGATTGTTGCAGATACTGTGGAGAAACAACAGAGTATGTAGAATATCTTCTCACATTCTGTCCAGCACCAGTGAGACAAAGATTAGAGCTCCTTGGCTTTGCTCTTCCCTCTATCAAGGACATAATAAATGTCCCATCAAAGAACATATCCAGGTTCATAAGAAGCCTGGACTTGACATCCTATACGACATAACGTGGAGGAGGTACAATAGACCCAGGAAGTTGCAGTGCTAGAGACTCTCTGGACCCATTCCAGGCTATCAATCAAAACTCAATCAATAAGCAACCGTGTAGCAACAGCAGATACATGAAAACAAATCCTTGAATCTCCAGAAAATCTTTCGTTTTTTGATAGAAAATGTAAGCGATTGATAAACTTGATGCGTTTTTACTCTCTCAGTTTTAATTTTTTCGAAGCACCACATCACAAAAGAAGGGTACCTTTTCATCAAATTCCCTATACACTCAGAAAAATTTCACCTCTTAAAATTTAATAGAATTAAATTAAAATCAAAAGTTAAAACACTTTTAAATAAAAAAACGAATCTTATTTGAATTAAATAAGCCCCCACATTCAATAAAAATGATTCCACTTTATTATACCAATGTTACTTTCAAATCCTAATTTTCATAAAACAAAACATTTTGTGCTAAACAAGACCACTTTGATACAGCGTTATTGAAATAAAGACAGATTATTTGAATTAGAAAGAAACGTATATGACGCCAAATCATATTTGAAAATATGTGTTTCATATCTATTTTTTTATTTATGCAACGATTTTTCTCTAAGTGTATTATCAGCACTTGAAACTTCTGTTTACGAGGAATCATAGCCGGATCATTAGATCAATATGAAAATCACAGGACTTATTGGTCTTACATAGGACCATTGCTGACACAATTTATTTCAAAACGTGGGCAACTCTGTGGCTGTGGCGCCATCTTGAAATATCAACAGTAAAAAACACTTTCTCATTCTCTTTCTTCCAGTGCAGTCTTGAAATTAAAGCGAAATTTGAACAGTAGGTTGACCTCAATGAGATTTTTGGTTTCAAAATAAAGAAATGGTTGTCAGTTACAATGGTTCGCTTTCCAAGCAAAAAATTATTAATTTCATTTCGCATACTTATTTATATTATCCATTAATATATAAGTGTCGCCGCCACCAGTCACCAGCCACCAAAAGAGTTACCAAATGCGCTAGAAAATTTACAAATTGTCTTTGCCTACTTGTAGACACTAAGCGCCCGCATGGGGTCAAAAAAGCCAAAAACCAATTTACATTTGCTACATTTATTTTTTTTTCAAATATTTTCTCCACGGGAGCATAGGGGCATTTTTAAATTTATTAAAATGCCCGCTGTCATCTAAAGATTAAAGATATTTTCTTATAAATGAAAATAAAAAATACAAAAAAATTCAGCTCGATCGGATAACGCGATCCGGAGAATATCCTACTGAAATTTAAATTTTGAAATTTGAAATGGCTCAAACGTGGAAAATTTTTTTCATCGCATTATTAGATCGTCAGATAGAGATAAGATAAAAATAATGTGACCTTTGAAATGAAGGTCCTATTCGATAGGCATATGGAATAAGAAATCACATTAGAGAATTCGTGATTAGGCCATACGGGAGATTAGGGAATATTACGAAATATTACGATTCGAGCTTATTCCCTACATTTAAAAAATATATACTTCTTGCGTAAAAAGGGTATATGTCAGATATTTTAGGAGAAGCAAACAGGGCCTTCGAATGCGAGAGAAGCAGAATGAGAAAGGATTTTACAAGAAAGCTGTAGGAGCTAATGAAACGTAAGAATATCGGAAAATAATTCAGTGGAAACAATTTGAAACTACGAAACTAACATGATTTGAGAAAAGATCCTATACCAGATTTCATGAAGCGAGTAGGAAAGATTTCGAAAGTGTGGAATAGGAAAATGGGAAAAGTTAATAAACAGAGGTTCCCAACCCAAAGTAGCAAGGATTAAATGCCCTCTAAAAATACACGAAGGAAATGGACTAAGAAAGATTGTCACCGCCACAAATGCAACTGTATGTATTATATAAATAAACAAGGAGGTGTGCGAAATGGATTGTGAACGATTGCAAAGCGCTTAAAAAAATTAGTGAGATATCAGTTAAAATGGAGAGGAAAAAATAGAGCAGATTCGAAAAGTGGCAAAAATAGAGATCGACGACTTACTTGTATCGCTTGATATCAAGACTTTGTTCCCGAGTCTGTGAGTAAAACAAGTATTGCAATCTTTAAGGATTGATTGTTAGAGAAAAACAAAAAAATAAACTCATGGTAGATAACCACTAAAGTAATATCCGATTTTCAGTTCGGATTCAGGCAAAAGTATTCTACTGTTCACCAATTGCATAGTTTCACAAAAAAATCAACAAATCACTTGATGAAAAAAATCAGTGGGTCTTTTGACTATGGATGTAGGAAAAGCGGTTGACACTGTTTGGCGCCGTGGTTTTATCTATAAACTCCAATCTTATTTATCCCCCTGTTACTTCATTAAAATTATTGACTCCTATTTTTCAATGCGTACATGTGAAAATTAAGAAATGTTTCTCCTCTGATTTGCTTATCTTTGCGGGTGTTTCACAAGGAACATATACTTTATTTGCTTATTTGATAGTGACTATCGCCCTGATAAAATTCCGAGTATTCTTGAAAACAAAATTGATATGCTCTATCAGTATCTACTGCTTTAGTGGGAACATAAATATTAACTCTGCAAAAATGAAATCCATCTTCATACCACAAAGAACAATAATAATATCTTTAGCAGCCCTTTTAACTCCTTGGGGCAAGATATTCTCTGGGACAAAGCTATCACGTATTTCGGTGTGACACTTGAAAGCATGCTTTCCTTTAAAAATCACGTTAGCGAAGTCTGCGAAAAAATTTCCTTGTCCGGTAAAACTTTAAGCCCGCTAGTAAACCGAAACTTTTTTCTCTCAAAGAGCAAGAAAGTACTCATTTATAGAGCTGGGATTAAAACACTCATTTTATATGGGTCTCCTTTTTGGAGCTGGTACGTCGTGTCCCACATTAAGAAGATTCAGATAATGCAAAAATGCCTGAAAATGATGCTATGTCATCGTATCGCCAACGTGCTTACAGTTGATGAACTAGTCAAAGGAAAAACTATTATTCACAACAAAATTTTGTATGTAAACAACCTTCTTTTTGAATCTGTCTCATCAAACATTCTTACGTGATGCAAATTTAGGTCCTAGAGCCAATAGCGCTTAAGTAGATTTAACTAGTAGACTTAAGCATTATCATGTACAAAGTTTTTGTTTTCCTTTGAAAGTTTTCTTTGTGAAAACTACTCTACGAATTGTTAGGAATTAAATATAGCACGAGCTAAATATAAATACATGAGGCATGTAAAGACACCACTAGTCTGTATCACTAAAATTATAAACTTGTATGAACAAAAATAATTATAATAAAATATTTATTCATTTTAAATGATTGAAAATGAGCATTTTTTCCTTCTTCGTAGTACAAAACTATATATTATTCAAGTCCTCCTTGCAGAAGTAATATGCTTGAATAAAACAATTTACCAATTAATTATTTCATTAATTGTTTTTACAAATGAAAATGATATTGCAAGCTTCTCCATTTTCATTGCCATGCGAGATATTCAAGAATAAGTACTCTACAACAACCACTGATCTATAAAGCCTTAGCAACCATTGATTTACCACTTGCTCTTTTGAATTACAAAGCTTTACTCACATCTAAGTCTTTTAATTACCTTGCGTTTTCGCATTTCTTTTGTTGTTTTTATTGAGGTCACACACATATACCACTATCAAACTCACACTCTTCTCCTACAGTTTTTAATTCCTTTAACATCCGCTTACATATCTATCATTTAATTACATGACAAGAAACCGTTTTTCACACTTTGTAGTAAACAAGTAAATGATGCATGAAATTAAAAATAAACAAATTCCACACAAAATTTACTCATGTCCTGGTTGTAATAAATATTCACCTACACATTATGTCCGTCCAAAAGCTCATGTGCACATTTATCAATTATCTGTATGACTTTCTCCTCAAGTTGGCAAACCAGCCGAACAATAAATTTCAGAAATTTTGAACAGCCTGTAAATTCAAAAATAGCGCAACGTAGACTACGGTCATTTACAGACGCAACCAGTACAGTTCATTGCATACGGCGCATTGCAGTGTGCACAGTGCAGTCGTTGGTCATGATATCGTTGAGTCTGAATTTAATAAAAAGCAATTTTATAAATGTCTGGCATATATTTATCCTGCTGTGGTGCAGTGAAGTATAGCTTGTGTCGAGACATGAAAAGAAAACAACTTTACTTTGATCTTTGACTCAACGCTCATTCAGCCCAGTCATAAAGAATGCTTTAATTCAATAAAATATTTGCTTCTGTCCCGGACACTTCGAGCATGTCACGGCTCATATTCCGCACCCAATAACTTTACATAAAATTATTAAAGTTTAACTTGCATCTCATTCCACAATATTTAATATGTTCGCCCTAGTCGAGAGCTGACTAGGCAGGCATCTTGATTGCAACTAGACACATTACATGGGTGGGTCGTAGAATCGACTGACACTTTGAATGTCCTTCTGATTTGAATTTGTGCATTTAGAGATTCAGAAAAACAGTAAACTTCTAATGGGAAAATATTATAAAATATCTGAATTTAACTCGAATTGACTGAGTAAATACACACCTCTTTCTATACGAGAATCTTGCGAAATCGATAAAAATATTATTGTAAGCCAACAAAAAAGATAATGACTTACAAAATATGCAAGAAAGTTTGTTCCTATTGCTATTGTGTTTCTATTTTTATAAATTAGTAAATTGTCTTGCAGTGTAGTATCGATCTTAACTCGAAATCGGACCCTACTTGATTTCACTGTACTGAACGGGTCAAAGAACGACAGACAAAAGACTATGACGCATGAACGCTGGAGCACAAATTTATTTGCATCAGAGTATCATAAATTTCAAATTTAATTTTTCTCGGACTGGTTAACCAGTTACTAAATCTATCTATCCTTAGCCACTGCTTGTATACTGTCAGGGTGGAAAATGTTATTCTTCGTTCTATTCAAATACATTCGTATATACTGTTCTATGCATATTCACTGATGCTGGATATCCCTGTTCAATGAGAATCGATTCGAGTAAATAAACATTTAAACCGTGACCTGCACAATTTGAATAGTGAATTTTCAAAATATCTGTGATGAAAAGATTGTTTGTTGTTTGAATTTGTTTGCATCAAAATCTGCTGTAGTAATCAGCAACTAATATTGTAGAAGTGAACAGCTGGACTGCCTCCAAGACGTATAACTCGAACATTATTTCCTTAATAAGAAAATAATATTGGCATTTCGGGGGCAGTTGTAATTATGTACCAATTGAATTGTTGTTGAGCTGGATTAATTGAATCTCACTAAAACAGAACTAAAGCGCCCACTCAAATTTAGCTTTGAATATCATTAATAATTTAGAGGTTTACAATAGCATTGATCAACTGAGAAGTCACGTTGAAATGAACTAGTGCATCTATAAAAAGAGCTTCGCTTTTTTGTAATGAAATTCATCGAAAAGCTGAAGAATGTTTGACCACACAGCTGTTTAAATAAAACTAAGAAATCGGTTTAGCATTTTAAAAATATGTGGCATTTGGCACCACGTCTAAGAGTCATAACCGTCGCCTATTTCCAACATTTCTTTCACTCTCTAGCGTGCGCTATTGCTGTCTGAAAACAGGGCTCGGTCAGACTCTTATCAGGCGTCTCTCTTTGGCTTTTTGTGTAAAATCTTCTTCAGCGACCTAACTTTAACAGTGTCACGATCTCGCTAAGACCTTCAGTATCGAATGAGTGACAAAATCCTTCATGCTTATTTCGGAGACTAAGGATCTTTCTCTGGGAGTGCAATAAGAACTTTCAATTTCTTTTCGTAAGTTCCAAGGCTTTTAACTGCAGGAGCTTAATTCTCTTAGGAAAACACATGACTAATAATAGACTAAATGAAAAGGAAGCAACCACTGACGGGAACACGTAAGTGTTGAAGAAAATAAATCCTGTTATCGGTAGGCCGAAGGTCTTAAGAACGCCACCTGTAGACAAGAATTCTTTAAGGACAGAACAGAGGTTGAAAATATAATAGTAGGTGCCATAGCCATTGCGTTGTACTGGGTGCTTCTCCAGAAATTACGGTACGGTTTTCTCCACAAAAAAACGTTTTATCGCTGAAGAGACAGCGGGATAACAGTGACGCTAGCAAAATGCAAACAAGTCGTGAAATTTGGCAGCGCTATTCTTTAAAATCTTCCAGCAAAGTTAAAAAACTCGTTTTCAAAGACGAAATCGGAATACTCGACATTGACAGTCTTACAATAAAGGAAGAAGTGACAGCAACAATACGGAAGAAGTAGACTGAGAACGTAAAAACTAATAGGTTAAATTGTAAATGGGTTAAGCAAAAGCTTTGAAACCAATTGATTTTGAACTGATAAGAATTGTTTGGATTACCACTAAGGTAAGGAGGTGGCCTAAAAATGTGCACTGTTTCAAGTGCGTGGAGTACAACCACAATAAAACGGACTGTAAAAGAGTAAACCGTAGCAGCAGCTGCTGAAAGTGTGGACAGGTCAGGTATCTTGCAAAAGGATGTTCGGTTGAGCAATTTGGTTGGTTCTTCACCGAAAAACTCAAAACAGGAGAAACCAAGCATTTTCTGTTCCCTAGAGCTTCTGGTGCCAAAGCTTTACGAAAAGAGTTTGATTCCCATAAATAGCTGCTGCGTAGATGAGGGTTCTCCAAGAGAGTCTGCAGAGATCTGGGGACGACTCGCTCACGTAGCTTATGCATGATAATCCCGCAATATGGTATGTAGACTCTTCAGACTAGGTTGCAAACACTCGGAAGGTCCGCAGTGATCGGGATGTTCCAGGACTGAACATCTTGACATCAGGTTGTCAACTGCTATTTTTCACCGAATGATCCAATAAAAACCCAACAAATATTAAAGCATCGAAAGACGCTCTTCGAGAGCTTTTGAGAAAATTGGTAGTAGCCGGTATCTTCAACGCAAGAACTTTTGAGTGGAGAGTGGTGGCTTAAAACACAAGACGGAGATTAGTTAGTGAAATAGTAGGTTCAGCCTGTTCACTATGAACAAAGGCTCGATTCCAGCTTGTGGCAGATTCGGCCTCCGCGAGTCCAAATCTGATATGAGCAATAGCGCCTCTTTGACCCAGAGGTTCTGTCCACGTTGGGAAGAGACGCGGGTAATGGAGGAGAACAAAGAAAGTAGTCTCAGCTACACCACCTTCTAGCTGTCTGAGAAAAGACCAGTCTTACAGAACTCTAGCCGAAAAATACTTTAGAAGAATATTTCGAAATATGCTTCAGCTTTGCTAGTAAAGTAATTCAGACCAGATAAGGGTATCAATGGCCCCAGGAGATATGTATGCTTGTGAATTTCACCATGGTTGAAATTTGGTGAGCGTGTGATGAAAAGATGCTGCATCGAAAGTCATTGCTTGCTGTGAACCATAAAAAATTAAAAAAATCTGGTAATGGCCATAAAGTGGAAGAAAAAGAAAATGTGTGGAAAACTCTCTGTGAAATGGTGGACAGGAGCCCATAGAGTCAGGGTCCAAAATAGCATCCGATAGGCTCAGTCACGTGAGCTCCAATCCACTCTTGATAGTAGATATCCAGAGGCATATTTTAAGGTGCGTTTTTTTTAACTCTTGGGCAAGGTAAGTTTAGGTAAGTTAATTGAATATTACGCTGCCCAAGAGTGCAAAAAACGCACTTTTAAATTCGCTTTTCCGAGTGCACGGCGTCAGAAGAGAAACGATCACACCCTTCACTAGGAAAATGCTCCTATGTCCACTGAGAAAAAACTGCCCAGTCCGGCCTCCGAAATTAAGAACCGGAAGGTTCTGGGTCCAGACGACATCCTAACAGCATGTTTGATACTGCAAGCTTCATAATGATGAGAGATTTCTTTAAGGGTTACTGAAACCTCGGCAACAGATGGCTATATGAGAAAGGCAGCTATTTGAAAAACCATCATGGATTTCTTGGCGTGGCCACTTAACAATAATCTCCATCAGCGAAGTTTTTAGTGTAGTAAAGCGATCCGAGACCGGGCATCATCAGGCCATCATGTTTTAGTAGCGATTGACATCCGTAATGCTTTTAACTCACCGAAATGGACAGACATTTTGGATCATCTTCAGCGACATATTCAGTTAGGAAACTACTTGTTGGTCTTGCATGAGACTACCTGAAAGATCATAATTTTACCTAGGAGATGAATTTGGAATCTATACGCAAAAAATAATGGCTAAACACGACTACGTGCTCCCGTTAGTCGTTAGACCATTTTACCGATTGTGTTTTTTTTTGTGTTTTTGTGGCTGAGTGTTTGTTATTGATTGTGTTTTTGGGGTTGTGTGTTTGTTTTTGATTGTCTTTTTTGCATTTTTGTTTGTTTATCTTCAGTGTGCTGTCTTTCCGTGTGTTTTTTGTTAGTTATTCTTCAAGCTTTTCTCTCTTTTACCGCCAGAGGACGAGCAGGGATCAAAAATCAGTTCGGTAGATAATTAGTTTGATATATGTAAATCAAAAAAATGTAATAAAAGAGAGGAGTATTAGGGTAAATGAGCAGACTTGGTCCAGCCTATGACTCCTCTTTCTTGTCAAAATATGTTTTGCAGATATGATTTGAGCGAAAATTCGTCAATTCGGAAGTATCAAAGATTGAATATGACTTATGATAATCTCTGCAGCTAACTTTCAGCCAAGTTTTATTGAATCCCAGACAACATTACGATGCTAATCGTAAATTATAGCTTCACATATTTCTCCCAATTGTATTCCTAAGAGCCTTTTGGGATTCATTCGACCGGTGTCAAATAAAATATATACTGAGTCCTTCTGGTGTGTGGTTTATAAGAAGTGAAAGGTAGAACATTAGTTGTCGTTCATCCTTATACCAGTTCAAATGCATACCAAAGCTATTGCATCGAATTCGGGATTCACATTTACTCAAGTAATTGAATTCTTATTAATAGTTATTATTATTTTTCTCTCACAACATAGTAAATAAAGTAATATATTCTTATCATCGAAAATATGTATAATTTAGTTATATTTCAAACCTCTTACCTAATCTTTTGTTCAACTAAAACTAGCTGCCATGACTTTAGTATCAACTTTCTGATTCTCTATGTGACTGAGTTTAAACGACCTAGTGCGTGACATTTATTATCTCCGAATTGAATGAACGACTTGCAAATGCAAAATTGAAACATTAATAATCTTTATTGTTTGCACGATGAAGTAATTGATATTGATTTAGTATGTGTAAAATAGTTAAATAATAGTCACTCTAATTTGCATCTGAAAAGCAAAATAGCATATCTGATTCGTTTGCCTCTGCGGAATTTCCACGATTGTTTACTTAAATGTTGTTCGATTATCAGTTAATCTTGTTATAATTTGATACTTATGTGCGATTTGCTCAGAAATTCTAATGATTATTCAAATAAATTGACATTCAAATTTGTCTGCAGGTATATAGAATCAAGCGATTTCAAACTTTGATTTGAACTGAAAATAGATTTAGTTTTATTTGGATTTGGTTTCGAAGAATGTGTGCCTTCTTGCTTTACCAGATTTTTGTATTTAGCCATATCTGTGCTTATATCTATTGACTTAATCATATCTATTGATATATATTGTTATTGATATGTATTGATATATATTGTCAATATAACATGCATATATAAATGACCTTAGAATGACCCGTAGTTCCTTTTAGCTCTTGATATAAGTTTCAAATAGTTTCTAGTATTTTAGTTTTATGTAAAGTGAATACATCTTCTACTAATTTATCGAAAAAATGTCATTTATTGCATTACGCTATTTAATGTGGAGAAACGTTTGGCAAATAGAAAAATTTGATTAACTGAAATTCGTAAAAAAAACTCACAAATTAAAATAAAGATTCACTATCTAGCGCAATTTCTTTTTTTAGAAACTTATTTCAAACCTCTTGCGATTAGAAACGGATCCCAAATCAAAACTAAGATTAATATGTGGGCTCTTTGATTCGATTCATCTTTTTCAGGTTAGTTTTTGTATGAAGCTTATTAGTGTTAGATTCGTTCACCCATTTATCAGTTCATTCGATAACTACAGACACCACCTAGATTAGAGTGAAAAAAACGCTTCAGTATAGTCAAACAATTGAAATTTAAGCGTTCTTGTGGGTATCGGAGATGCTCGTGTAATCGAAACGCTTGTTTTATTTTTTAGCTTACTTAACGTGCCAATGCTAAGTTTCATTATGAATGATATTTCATTTCTCTAAGCGCCAAAGAAATTATCTATTCTTTACTATGCCTTAAGGAAGTAATTGGGCATTCTAAATAAATTGCTTTGTAACTGATCAAACATTGAATTAATAACGAAATCAATATATTACTTCGTTCCATAGTATACTATTATGTACTAAAAAAAGCATACAATAATACTAATGTATAATAATAAAATAAATAATACATGTAATAATACTTAATGGAGTATAATAATAAGTGATAATAAATAATAGGCATAAATAAAATTTTCAAAGTTGCATCAATTCTGTCGAAGTATGCTTTCGCAAAATTATTTTATTTATTTACTTTAAAGAAATAAATAATCTGAGTTTCTTGTGCAAAACTACTTCGGCTTGAAAATGTCTATATAGTTTCCATCGCGTATCCGCTCTTCTTGTTTTGCGCTCTTCATAAGCACATGCGAGTTATGTTTTGAATCAAGTGAAAGGCTTAACAGTGACCTACAGGATGTGTTCCATAAGTAAAGCAACCAGATTCATAACAAACCTTTTATTGAACATCAACATATAACTTTTCTATACTTTCCGATACATATCTTTAACCGGTGTTTCCGGAGTTAGAAGGCATCCTGTAAAGACTTCTCCGGAATGTGCTTTAGAGCCGGTTTATCAATAGAATGAATGTTTTCAACTGCGACCCAATGATTCACTCTCACGACTCTTTTTAAGCGAGGATATAAAAACAAGTCCAAGAGATTATTATCTTTTGGGATTGATATCCTTTAGAAATTTGGATCTTTTTCACACATTTCTGAAAATCCTTGGCACTGGAGCACTCGCATGTCCTTTTGTTTGCCGAGCAACACTTTTGGGGCCAGTTTGTCGCACACATTTTTCGTATTCAAATGTTCGATAACAACGTGATAAACAGTTGTTTCTATCATCTGCAGAGTTTCTGCTACTCATTAAAAGCTCAACCGTCGGTCAAATTCTACACAATCATGCAAAGGCGTGACAAATTTTCCACTGCAGAGTTCGTCGGCTACATCCTCTCCTGTGCCAGCAGAGAACGACCTGTGCCAGCAGAGAACGACCTGTGTCAGCAGATAACTTGTGAATTGGACAAGATGTCACTTAGGTAGATTTGCTAGGAAGATTACTAGAATCACCTCAATTGCTGTACAGGCTAGGTATCACAATTAGCGTGTAAAAAATAAAGTATAAGAAATAATTATGCAAAAAATGCCCAGCAATCCAAAATAATATAGCCACTTAAGTTTTTAGGTTTCTATTGTCAATGGAGCTAAAAGTTAGGTTGAAAATGTACATGGCAATAAACATCTTTTTCACTTCGGCTCAAAAGCTTGCTGAATGATTAGGAGGCGGACTTCCTAAGAATAATGCAAAAGTCGACAGCGTAACGTTGCACTTTAGAGCGATTATCATCCCATGTTGCATTAAGCTCAAACGGGGCTTACGAAAATGCACGTCATAACTCTCCAGAAATTTTAAAGAAGTTGAAAATGGTTGCATCATAAAGTTTACACTTCCTTTAGCACCGTTAAATTTTGTTTAAAAAATTATAAGATCCTTTATCTATATAAGATCCTTTATCTATAACTGTGATTGACATTTGCAGTAAGTTTAAATTTTTTTGGTTTTTTTTCGGGCTGTAAGCTCGAATTTTTGTTTTTTTACACGTTTCAGTAAATTAAAAAAAAGTTTCATTGACCGTATAACTTGCTTTCATCCATAAAATCGAAAAATATTTGAACAATTTGGCAGCTTCATCTTCTTTTCTTAAAATTCTTTTAAAGATTGCCCAATATCTTTCTATTGGCCTCATTCAGGAGAACTAGTTGGGTTCATAAGTTTTTCAACAAAATGCACATTTTTGTCCCCATACCATTTTATTGCTGAGAAATGTGGAGTCGCTGAATTAGATCAAAATAATGCAAACCCGCCATGGTTATTTAAAAATGGCAGCAGTCTTTTTTTTTTGCAGGTATTCTGTCACGTAGTACTGATTGCCCGTTCTGGAAAAAAAGGCTGTATTTTTTTCCACTTTGAAATAGGTATGACTTTCCAAACTTAATCTTTGGGCCGGAAATTTTCGAAAGCAATTATTTTTTCCGAATCACTGACATTTTTTTTTTATTTGCTGTATAATAATACTGTGTTCCTGATAGCGTTGAAAAATTATATTCAAAATCATCATCCATCACTCAGCAGCATTCATTTATGGTCACAATTTTCGACCAAACTTGACTACGTGCCCTCCATAATTTTTCATTTGTGTTTTTGTGGTTGTGTATTTTTGGGGGTGGTTTTTGTTTATTCATTTGTTTATCTTCAGTGTATGGTCTTCTCGTGTAGTTTTTTGTACACTTTTGTTAGTTATTCTTCAGTTTTTTATCCCTGCTCGTTCTCTGATGTTAATAGGGGCAAAAAGAAAACCAACAAAAAAACCCTTAAAAACAAACACACAAAAAAACTACTAAAAAACACAATCGGCAAAATTGTCGAACGGCTTTGGATGGCACGTAGTCGAGCTTAACCCAATTTTCTTGACCTGAAAATTCCAACGTTGTATTGTTTATTCGTTTTTACTGCAGTTATTATTTCTTGTAGGTCCTAATATTATTTATTTCCTTAGTGTTTTGCACAGTAATCTTTAATGTACCCACTTTTTGAGCAATATCTCAAACAGAAGCACCTTTATCCTTAGAAATTTCCGTCAGCACCTTTTTGTCAATTGCTCCAAGTTTCTTCTTTCTTTCATCAGATTTCGACTTGTCTTT
This sequence comes from Nemotelus nigrinus, assembly GCA_947369275.1. Classification (NCBI taxonomy): domain Eukaryota; kingdom Metazoa; phylum Arthropoda; class Insecta; order Diptera; family Stratiomyidae; genus Nemotelus; species Nemotelus nigrinus. The sequence continues at coordinate 122,603,507 of OX376374.1, forward strand.
CAATCCTTCGCCTTCCAGTACCTTTTCTATTGCCCCTTACACCGTGCATTTCGAAGTACCTGCTAGTTTTGCGATCACAGAAGATAACTGTTCCTTGTTTTGTGTCCAAATGCCCAATATCTTTTTACGAACTTCTTCTCTTGCTGACAACATTTTTACAAATAAATAATTTATTTAAATAAATTCAAGCCTATTTCACATGGTTTTTAAATCAAAGGGAAATTTATATTTACGAACAAATCAAACCTTTATTGCCATTGCCTTAATATAAAATAGTGCAGAATTTTCAGGGACAGTTCTTATAAAAGCAATCCCACGACAACCCTTGTACGGGTCTAGGGGTTGAAGCTGGTAGAGAGCTTCATTACAATTTATTTAATCATTGTGGATACGAGTGTGGAGTGATTAGTTCCACGACTCACTTTACCCCTGATTTAAATCAGGTACCTAATCAGAGCTAGGTGAACTCAAAGCTTGGTGCGCGGACCCTCGTCCGAACCTGGATTCGAACCAGGGACCCCACACGCAAGAAGCCAGTGCTCTACCCACTAGGCTACTCAAGCTACCAGTTCTTATGTTTTATGCTATTATTGAAGTTTGCCAAAATGCGCACTCCGTATTGGAAAATGATGATGAACCTGTGGCAGTATTTATGGATATTGCAAAAGCAGTCGATACCATCTCGCATTCGAAACTTTTTTATAAATTGAATAAAGTGGGTATTTGTCATCAACGGCTAAATCGATCAATGTGTCAAAGTCGACAACGTGCGCTGTGATTGAAAAAAAGTAAAAGTGCCCTCCACTTCTTCTTGTATTCCTAATTTATATGAAAGATTTTTATTATTTAAATCCTAGCAACAATAGAATCATTGCGTTCGTCGATGACTCAGTTCTTTTAACCTCAAGTAATATGTGGAAAAACTCTCCCATCAATGCTGAAGTACCTATATAAAACATTAAAAACTGGTTCATTAGCAATTTTCTCAGTTGAATGTTGAAGAAAAACGAAAATGATGACTCTCTCGGCAACTTCGATTGGATAGCCAATGTTTTGTAATATAGAAAACAAGGCAACTAATTTGAGGCTCAAATTCTAATAACAGCACTTGCAAGTGTGCATCAATTCCAGCTCAGGATTCCGTTGAATACCCTGGATTCATAATATATAAACATTTCAAATCCAGGACACATATCTATACCATAAACCAATAATGACGTAAATCAAGTTGAATATTGAAATCCATTAGAAATATTTTAACTCCCATTCAAATAAAACACATTTATTTTGCGCAAGTCAAATCAGCTCTGCAGAATTCAATTGTTGTTGGGGCAGTACATACAAAGCACACTTAAAAAATTTAATAACCATTCAAAAATGTATCATAAAACTTGTTTTTAAACTGTCGCGCTTCTACTCATCTGTTGATCTCTTTTCAACAACTAAAGTTTACACATCAGGTCGCTATATATTAAGAATGTGTTGTGTCATGTTTCAAAAAATAGCTTAATAGAATTTATCAGTGATTCGAACGATTTTTGTCACAGTCAGCTTAGAGTCATTGTTCCTTCAACAAAAGAAACAATTTCTGTGCTGAACCTACTTTGGCTCAAATTCCTTCAATAAATTACCTGTAGAGACTCGTTCATCGTACCTACAATTAGCAATAAATTTTAGAGTAAAAGTGGACTTTTGACTTCTTAAATGTACCGCAGATGAATTCTAAAACCCGTTTGAATAATTTGAGTATTAAGTTTTTTCACTTATTTAATACAATGTAATTGAATTGAATAACAAGACCGTCCGTCTTATAGCACTAACAACATAACTTAATTATAACTGTTACTTATATTTAACCTTTAATATTGCTCTCTTTTCATTTACCTCCTTTCCTGCATAATTGTAAAAATTGATTGCAAAAAGAAAGTAGTGCCAGTAAATGCTCTTGAATATGAGTGCATGAATCTTACATACATAGTCTAGTTCAGTTCAGCCTAGTTCATATCAATTTGGATATCTCTTATCCTTATCGAAACGATAAATCATTTTGTACAGTTATTTTGCAGACTGTGAATGAATTTCATGTGAATTTCATCTTTAGATGTTGTAAGCATGCTTGATAGTCTATGAAAGATACTTATTTGATTGTTTTGAATAAATAATGGATCTCAGGACAATACTTATGGACCTCCATTAACATGAACATTTATACTGCAAAAAAAAACTTACTTCGTCAACAAGATTTTACATTTAGCAGCAATAACATTTCTAAATAGTCTTCAATAATTAGTTTCTCTTTGTCTAGATTCGCAGCAATGGAATCTCGTTCTTTCGAGACAAATAATAGGTGCTGAACACGTTGATTCGAGAATAAATGTTTAGTTGTTATTCGGCCTGTTTTTCACTCAGGACTTAAATTACATATTTGTACATACCAGTTTTATTACAAAGGTTCTATTAAATTCAATAAAATATGCCATTAAACTGATTCCTTCAATTAATAGAAACTACAAGATGCATGTACTCTAAATTTGGCCTCCAAATCAAATCTTAAAACATTTTATATACGACTTTCCCATGAAAATTCGTATAACTAATGGCCATCACAAATCACTCGCCTAAAATACTGCCTATAATTACTTCATTTAAAAGCTAGCGAAACAGAAAACTGGCGCGGTGTTACCTACTGATCAAAGCTGACTCACTCTTGTGCAACAAAGATATCAAGATTTAGTTTCATGCGAAATGGCTAATGATCATTTTAATCAAGCGTTGTCTAAACTAAAATTTACATCCTAACTATTACCGCTTTATCAAAAGTTGTACTTGCATACATACTAGATTTCCTCGCACGTGCGTATCAAACCAACTTTAAAGCCACTTTACATCCGGACCAGTCCATTTATGGTCAAAAATTAAAATTTCACGGCCACGGTCAACATTATGTGAATTTTTATTCAAATCTCTAGCTCAATCAACGATCTGCTGGTTAAAAAATCCAGCCATCAATATTATGAAACTGAGTTAGAAAAGCGCCTCATTACCCTAAATGAACATAAGGCCAACATTGAGTCGCACATCAAGATTAATTTGAATTATGATTACTTGATGGCATTTTCGTCGTAATTAATTGCTTGTAAATGAGCAGTTTTATATGAAAATATTCGGAGCAGTAAACAAACCCCAGCAAGAAAACATTTCCTGGGCAGTGCAGAGAAAAGTGAAATTACCGCTCAAGCCCGAGTCCCGCATTAAGACCGGCCACGCAAAATAACCAATTAACTTAATTAGAAATTATTTGAAATTTAGAATTCTTTGGCCAGTAAACCGAATTTATCAGACTCCGCCATCCGAGACAGAGAATCAGAAACCATCTTCGACCGACGGCCATGGCATCTAGAATTCCCACACACGCACACATGCAAAACAAAGCCGACTGTGCCACTACTACCAACCAGCCAGCTGCTTATGGTGGTACATGGTGGAAGGGCGGCCGGAATCAAACATGGCACAATCCACAGTTTTGATTAACCGGTCAGATCCCAAGCGAGTTCAACTAGAATTAGTCTAAGAAGTGGATGCGAAGTTTTCGCTTGAAAGTTTTCGAAATCAACAATACCTAAACAAAAAATTTAAGTGAAAATTGTGATGTGCTACCAATTTGTAATTTTTCCAAATCGTGTTGACAAATGTAAGTTCAATCATATAACAAGTAAGTGCAAACCAATCTTCCTCATTAACTAAACTCCTACTGTGCTACCATTCTGCTCTCGCACGCCACTGCTCTTAAACCCCGCCCCTAAGTGGACTCTAGCCGGAAGCCATCATGAAAACTGCAATCCACAAACCGGATTTCGTCCCACAATAGCCAAGCCTTGGCTAACTCGTGGTTGCGCGAAAGAGACACCACTACTGTTACAGTTTCATCTCACCGTTCAGCCTTCTTTGCGGAGCTTGGACTGTTTACTGAATCTCTTACTAAAATCACACCTCCTCAGCGCTGGTGCGATAGGAGATGCAAGTCATCATGGGCGCAAGCGGCAGTTCCGAAAATGTTTCACAGAATGGCTTTTATGGGCACTTTTACGTGCGACTGAGATGGTCTCATTATCGTTTGATGTTCATCAGAATGGGATATCAAATGCTCGACTAAAATGAGGATTTAAGTAAGTGGAAACGAGATCATAGCCCATATAAAACCTGGCCCTGATTGAAATAAACGCATCGGCAGTGTCGTGAGCGCAACTGAGATGGGGCTACGTGGTTGGGTTTTATTTTGATCCCGGTATATGCAGCCCCTGAAGCCCCTGAAACCGTCGCGCCAGGACCAACTTCTTTCATGGCCACGAGTTCTACCCCGTTGTACAGAAGGACTTTTTTTTGTTGTTGGCAAAAATACATGAATGCATGGGGAGAGAGCGTTCGCCTTCGCAGTGCCATTCCGCACTCACTCTTCTTGTGGGATGAAATCGATAAAAGAGATGAATGGAAAACGAGATTTTCGTTTGGGTGGCGAAAACGAAGTGGGCAATGATGACGACGAGGTGAATCGACTATAGCAAATTAATCTAATCGATTTTTAATGATTCTTAGTGCAGTAAAATGAAGTAAGAATTTATTTAGTAGAAGGTGCATTGAGAAAATTGCCTGGCAGTCGCTACATCGAAACGGTGATGAACTTGGTAGCAGGCGTTTCACATTACCTATATTTCACTTTAAGGAGTTTGTTAGACAGATAGATACAGATACAACTTGGAAATCAGAATTTCTGTAGATACGCTCGCTGCAGGCACAAAAAAAACAAGTCATTTGAATTTTATTTTGAAAACTGAAAATATTTTTCTATTGTTCCATTTGTCATATTAAGATCGCTTAGATATACAATAACCATTACGTATTCAAATTTTCTCAGTTCCCGGCAACTTCAATGGCAAAAGTTTTTGTTTTAAAATCATTCGAATTCAGATGATACTGATAAGGAGTTTCGGAATCCATTTGATCGAAAGTTTTCCCATTAGAAAAGTTATGTAAATTACAAAAGCGAATCGGGAGAGGGAAAAAATATCTCAATGTGATTTTTATAGTATTTTGTGAGCTGAAAGTGATTCAATAATATAATATGGTCGTGGCTATTGAGGCAAACATCAGAAAGTAAGCTCAATTCCATAAAGATAAAATATTGGAAAATCACGAGTCATAGTCATGTATATCGATAATTGCCGATGTATCACTAAGATACTTTGTTGGATCCGATTCATATACTGTTTGAAGTCTTCCATCTCTCAAGCAAAATAAGTGGATTTTAGCGGCAAAAATGAATACAAACACATCGCTGATTAGCTTTTAAATATCTGTAAACTCATAGTTTTGGTTTTGAAAAAAATATTAGCATGACACAAAACTATTCAACTGAACTAATACATTCCATAAAATTTGTAATATAAAATGATGCAAAATGATTGTTCTATGTTATTCAATTTCTTCATATCCTTTGGCAGTTCTGATAAAGCATCGATATTATAGCTATATATTTTGTCATGATATCTTAATAATTGCAGCACTTACCAGGCTTTTGGTTTATATATATCTGTAAATTGCAGTAGCATTCGCTCTTGACTAGGGTCTGTCTCAAGTTTCTGCAATAAATGAATTACATGATCATATTGTTGTTGATAAAAAAAAACAGTACCATTTATAAATAAAAGTAGTACCAACCTATTTGTGTTTTACACAACTCCACTTTGCTAACTGTTTTCGGGTATAGAGTCCTAGTTTTCTGTGTGAGAATAACATGAAATTCTCGTTTGTTCTTGTTCATATTGTTTCGCCCCATTTTTTTCGGATTCAGTTCAGTTCTGTTCATTGTGTTCACCTTGAGGTCACAGTAACCTTCCACGTTTGCCTCCGCTCTTAGTTACTAACTGTGTCGAACGTAGGTATATTTTGTTGTTTTTTACGCGCTTCTAGTACGGAACAAAAACCATTCCAAATCGTTGGGCCCATTTGATTGCTCCGGAGTATATTTTTTTATTTTCATTGACTTTTTTGATTGATTTTCAAAACAATATTGATATTGCTGCATATTTATGCTGATTGTGGTGACCTTTCAGCGACAATTTATTTTGCCACAATAGTAGGTTTCATACAAATTTTGCTCCAGCGAACGAATTCTGTTGTATGATTTTCGATAGAAAGTTTCAATACTTTTACTATTACTTTTCCAATAGGTACTTTTTACGTCACAAAAAAATTAAGCAGTTTTAATTGCAGGAAAATATAAAAAGCATGTTAGCTCAAGTGTTTTCAATAAATTTCTGAAATATTAGTACCACGATTATTGATTAGATAGTTCTGACGCTGACCGTGTTTTTTTGGTTTCTTTTTTGCTGGCCCACCAAGTAATTGATAATTCAGTAAATAAAATTCAATGGTGTAAAAATACTCTAAGCGGTTTGATGATCGTTAGTTGGCGAAATGCTTAAATTGAAGGAAGGAGAAATACTAATGAAGTTTCTTTCTAACAAAAATGATAAAGTCAGGTCATCAGCATCGAGCGCAAGGTCTATAAGTCCTTTAGTGTGGCAGGATTTAAAGGCATTTGTAGTTACTTTGTAAAAATATTGAATAACATTTTAAGTGATATTTAGAATTATATGGAAATAACATGTGACATCAATGTCTACCCTGAGGAACTTTCAACTACTTGCGATTTCATATGTGATGGCGCAACTTTACATTCAGTTATTCCGAAAGCCATGGTTTTGAAGAAATGTGAGATTATGAAAAAATACAATTTTTGATACTTCACTCATAAGTTGAAGTTTTTTATACAAAATAACTTTATTGGAATCAAAGGCGTTACAACAAAGTGCATAAATACTCTCAGTTTTTTAATGAAGATGTCCAGGGAAGGGAATCATTTAATTAATAGTGTGAGCAAACCATTAAAATTGCTTGAGGCAAAACAGTTCCCTATTTATTGATTGAAACCCCGATAAATGTTAGAAATGCTAAACTTCTACTATCAAGTAGCAAAATGTTATAGATTTCGAAGTTATTGATTACGAAACTATGCCAAGACAAAAAACTTTTGTGAAGGTCTAATTTAGTCTGTTAGAAACAAAATTGAAGGCTATTCATGAATTGAGCTTGAAATAGTTATATTTTTGTATTTTTTTGAGAAATCAAATGGGAACTCGGTACAACTGGATACATAATATCAGGCAAAAGACATAGTTTTATATCTGAAAATCTTTAAATGCCCTTTTTCTAAATAAAAATCAATGGTTATCAGAAAAATAAACGCCTATGCACATCTACAAGGGCTGTTTGAAAATGTATCGGCCTGATATACATATTCTCCTCTACATTTTCTCCTTTTATCTCAATACACTTATTCCATCTATATTCTAGCACTTCTATACCTTTCATATAAGCTGATTCCTCCAACTCCTCGAAAAACTGCTGCGCCTCAGCTATCACCTCTTCCATGGCTAATAATTTTCGTCCAGCTAAGTGCTTTTAAAATTAGGCAACAGATAATGTAGTCTGATGGTGTTAAATCAAGTGAATAATGTGGGTAATTCAGTACTTCAGGTCAAAGTTCATAGAGTTTAGCCATGCCAACCAACTGACTTGTGAACCGATGCATTATCCTGATGCAAAAGGATCTTTTTCGCCAATCACGATCTTTTTTCTCGAATATTTTCTCAGCTTATTTCTCTATCAAATCAACTCAGTATTGATATGTTATAGTTGGTCCTTTGGGCAGGTAGTCAACCAAAATAATTCCTTCGTAATCTCAGAATACTGACGCTATCCCTTTTTCGGCCAACTCACATGACGGGTCTTTCGTTAGTGGAAGAGAATCGCTATGTTTCCATTATTTTCAATGTTGTTTTATTTTAGGGGTACAGTGGTGAATCCAAATTTCGTTAATGGTTATAAATCTTCTCGAATAATTGCTAGATATTCCTTCGAAATAACACCTGATTCTCTCTAGAAATTTCAGCCCGGTTGAATTGCTGTTCTTTGGTTAGCAAACGCGGCATCCATGTTGCTGAAACTTTTTGCAATCCTTATTCGTCATTTAAAATATGATAAACATGCTCGGTCAAGATCTTTATGGTATTACTTAATTTTCGCACTTTTAACCGTTCGACTTCTAAAATAATTTTTTTGATTTTATTGATGATTTCTGAAGTGGAGGACGTTGACGGAGTGCCGATGTTCGGATCATCTTCGACGCTTTCTGCCATGTTTGAAAAAAGCTACCGACTTTTTCACCGTAAGAAACGAAGGCCCGGATCACTCCAATGTGTTATCCAAGACTTCCTTAATTTTACTTGGTGTACTTTATACTTTGACAAAATATATAATCATGGCTTTGACTTCGGTTTTCTCAATTTTTTGAGAGAGAAGCGGATTCCTGCAAACAAAAAATTGTAGCGTAACTTTTTTGTAACGCAACTTGACCAATTGTAACGAAACTTGACGCATAACTAACTAAAATATCTAGATATCGAAAGAATATAAATGTATTTACATACTACCCTCAAATCTAGGTTAGGCTAAGGAATTTTTAAACAGCCCTCATGTTATAAGTTCATAGAAAATACATAATTTAAAGGATCTAAGCAAAATAATATTTAACTATTCATTTGTATATTAATTTTTCAGTGCATTAGTTTTTATTAATTAATTAAGAATCAATGATATTGTCTTAACATTAGCAAAAATCATCACAGATATATATTATTTAAATTCGATTATCGCCCTTTTTTAATCATTTTTTTATTTTGAACATTATCGATGTTTATCGATATCACATCAGTATTTCTTTACCTCTAATTGCCACCTTTAAAAATTCAATAGAGTGTAGTTGAGGGCATTAAATAGCTTATTGAAAGGATTGTCATTTGGTCATTAAATGACCATCCTTTCAATAAGCTATTTAATGAGCACAACTACACTCTAAAAAGTGGGTCTATAATTAATAGTTTGATAAAAGGAATTATATTCATTTTTTCGTTTAAAATAACGAATCACAAATTTTTTTACACATTTGATGTGCATTTTTTGCTTTTACGTCATATCAGCTGAATAATACACAGCTTTTTGTAAATTGAAGCAAAAAGAGTGTAAATTTACTAGTTTGCTATTCACCTTAGCGCCAAAGCCATAAAATTGCATCATTTGGTCGTAAAAAAATATTCTTTTTTCGTACTTTTGTAAATTTACATCTTTAATAGTAGGAAACCAGTTTCTTACTGTTATAAGGGTGAAATTCAGCCAAAATTTTTTTGAGTGTACGATTAAATCATCCTTATCTTTGTAATGGCTTCAAATACGACAGGAGCACAGTAATATTTTTGCGAGATATTGGAAGTGATATGGAATCCATGTGAAAAACGAAAATAATACTTCTACATATGACTTATTAAAACGAACTAAATAGAAAACTGTATGGCCTTCAAACAAAGATTTCTTTTATAAATAAAAATATCGTGTTTTTGAAAGCATCTGAGCTATAAGAAATTTTTTAATGAAAAATGTGCCTTTTAAAATAAAATCAAAATTATTTAAATATTTCCTTGTTTTTTTAATATAGCCCCCTTCGCATTCCCACTTTGTTCAGGCATGTTAGACAGATGTTAGTTTATCTCTATCATATTTGGTAAAGCTGATAGCTATCAGAAGGAGTATTTTCTCGTGTGCAGTTTTGCATTTAACTTGACTAGGAAACGAGAATATTACATTTCAATTTTCTCTATTCTTGACACAAAAATTAACGTCTTAAATTGAAAAAAAAAAATTATCATGATTAATTTATATAAAATGGTGGCATTGAAATTGTCCTCTTTGTTGTTGGTGGGAATGATATCCTGACAACGGATGCTCTGAAAGCAAAAAAGATTATTAACTGATAGTCTCCCCGTTCGCAAGTAATTAAATCGAACATATTTATTGAAAAAAAGAAGATGGCGTGGTTTTGAGTTTTTCTAATTTTTTAGTTTCATTTGTTTATAACTTTGGGAAACAACAATGAAAACGGACAACTCCACTACCTGCATTAGTCACACGTGTGTTGAGTAATTCCTCAAAATTTCAAGTAAATCGGTATTGTAGCTTTTGTAGGTTTGGTTTGGTTTTGAGTCAAATGGAAACACTTTGAAAAACGACAATTTCAAAATACTTCCGCTTCTTCAACTCCCTCTTCCTCGCTTATCCTGGCATTTCTAAGAGCCAGTCTACTTTCTGTTGTAGCATCTAAACTGCATCGATGAAACTTTTGAACCCGCTCTTCATTTAGCTGATCGACGTAATCTTGCGCTGTTCGATCAACTGCCACTAGCATAAAATTCATTATTTTTAATAAAGGTTGGAATCCTTCGTTTAACATGCAAGCAGTGATGTTAGTAGTTATTTGGGTGACTTGTTTTGGACCAATGGTCCAAACGCACGAATTAAAAGGATCGTTACTGTTTTGTGTATTTCCGCCGATGCATTTTTTGAGTAAATTTTCATCGATGAGGTCATGGTCATCGTTTTAAAATAGCTTGTGTCTATTCATCAAAAGCTGGTTTATGTTTAAGAGTTTCCAACTTATTATTTTACGCTGCAATAGGATACTTGCACCAAGATCTTGTCGAGCAATACTGATGTTCTGGCTTGTCCTTTGCAAATGTCAATGTACCCACAAATATGATTAACACCTTGAATTCCTCAAATTGTCTTCAAGTCTTTGATTTATTTTGTAACCAGAATTAAATTTTTGGTTCGAAGGAATTTCAAAATCATCTTCACACCGGCACTTCACATACAAATCAAATGCTGGCATTTTTTTGTAAAACGCACTTGTCCCTTGCAAATTTTGCAAATGAAAATTTTTCGCAATTTTAAAAACACAACAAAAGATATTGTGTCGTAAAATAAGGTCGAATTAACTTTAACTGCAAAGGTTAGGTTTTTTTTTTTTAATTTTTGGAGCTGAGCCACCAGTTAAAGTATATCTCTTCTCTATCCGAAGTAGGTGTAGCATTTTCTAAGGAGTTATCTAGTCTCGAGATCGCAAGTTTATGTTGCTTACGATCCATAAAAGAAAAAAACTCATTCGAAATTTCGCAAATCGGAACTCTTTCGACACTGAACATAACCTTCAAAGTACAAAAGAGAGTCCGTGCTAATATCAAACTCGAAATAAAGTTCTAAAATGCCAAAAAAAAAATCCGAATAATAGGGCAGACGATTAGAACGAGCAGATAGGTCTGCTCTTCATTTCAACACTTTCCTAGTCTTCCAATAAATTTTACCGAATTTCTAGAAGTAGTTTAGAAATAAAAATGAAAAAAATATACAATTTGAAAAAAATATAAAATATACAAAAATGAAAAAAATATACATTACCCATCTACAGGATAATTTTACTCCAACTTTATGATATATCTTAATTACTGCTTTAATTCAGGTTTTTATATTTGTACATCAGCTGCAAATCAGCGCCGATAATTAACCTCTTAATCAGAAATAATGAATTCTGGCTTTGATGTTGCGGAAAAGTTGTATTTTTTCGATCAAAAGTCTTCGAATTGAATATTTCCGACTCATACTCTGCAATTATCCTGCTGTTACTCGACCACTTGTACTACATTGCGTCATTAGTTGGGATTCATGTTTTCATTAAATTTTTGAGTTTTGCGTTGATTTAATGTGAGAAAGTATAGAATTTGAACGATTAATAGCACAAAAAAAAACTTTGAGGAAGAAATGAACAAAAGACTACATATAAAAATGAGATTAACATTTATTTGATCCACTGAAACTGTCGTAGTTCTTAGAAATTGCATAATATCAAACCATTTTGCATTCAAAAGGCAACCATTTTGCATTGTCTGCATTTTAGCAGCTAATGAGGTCAGAATCATTTCAATAAAATGTTTCATGAAGTGAAAACAACAACTCACACCTCCTAAAATGTTTATGAAAGCAAAACTGATTCAGCACTCGAGGTCAATGCCTTAAAGAGGCATACGAAAATAAAACTTCGCACCAGATCAATACAGATATTGTACTGGAAAAGGCTCATAAATTCAAAGTCCACTCCCCGATATCACGGAGGCCTTTAAGAACCGAATAACATTGTGGGGGCTTAGGTTAATGGCATGATTTGTGCAGCACTCTGCAAGAGATTCCTTAAATGTTCACAATTTTCACACAAAATTTGCAGCTGGGCGTTTCTGGCCGAGTATTGGCTCAAACCAAGTCATCATGGTCGACCAAGGAAATACGAATGCATTGTTTGTTCTTATAAATTCTTATTCAGTGTTGGATGCATCTAAAATTAATCACTTACGCTGCTGACTTGACCACCTATCCCATCAAATTATTAATAAAAAACACTTGATAGAATCATAAGCAGACACATCGTTAGTTTGGTTTCATTTCAAGGTTACTTATGTCACAACTCGTAAAGAATATTAATCACTACGCTTTATGCTATCTCTTTATAATGCTATTCAAACTTCAAAGCACAAATATATTTACTTGGCTCACCTCCTCCAAGAAAATCTTTATGATTTTCAGCCCTTCGAACGAGCATTTCATTAGTGATTCTGTTCACATTAAAATACATTTCTTTCTCTATTTCCCATCAATGCTCATGCATTTTTACCATTCTGGCGACCCTTTGCTATCGGAAAACTGGTTATTATTAGCTCCCCATCAGCCGTCTGTCTTGAGCACGTTCAGAAAATATGGGAAACGGAGCCTACGAGTAGAATCTCTATGAGACAGAAGAAACCACGCATATTTATCTCGAAAGTGTCTTCAGCTAAATTTATTCATGTTCAGTAAATTACTTTTCAATATTATCATCTCGAGTGCATTGACTTGCATTGAAGTCATATGATCACACATGTTTTCCACAGCTTTAAGCCGATAACCTCTTCGAAATCCGTAGCCTCCAAACAAAGGTCAAGGCGCTTGAATTCACGTCATTTACTGCTTCGTATAAGGGCATGTACTGGTCCATTCTTTCCGTTGACCCCATTCTACCGGCACAAATATGAGATTAATAAAGTCTCTTCTCTTGGGCACCGTACGACCTGGCTGAAAGATGGCTGGCACCTCACAAATATATGCAGCAGTGGTATATGAACTGATAAACTTCGTTGGAATTCTAAATGAGAAAGCAGAGTCAAGCATCTGAATTTCGAGCCAGTTTTTTGGGGCAATATGCAAATAGAACAACTGTGCATATTCGGTACAAAAACGTTGTGGTCACCACACACGATTACTAATGTGTCTGGATTCTACATGCATATATGTACGTAAGCGCAACACTCCATTTTGAAGGTCGATTCAGCGTACATGTGGCGATTTGCTTTCTCATGAATAACTAGCGATAAAGTCTTCTATCGCCATATATCAAGTGTTTTCTATCAAGTCTATTAATAAATGGTGGGCAAACAGGATTTACTATCGCCGTTCATAATTCATGTTCGTTGCTAATCGCTTTCACAGTAGACACTTTTCCTATGCAGATGCACAATTTAAAACACATAATAGTAGACATTGCAGTGTACATTTCTGGCTCAAGTATTTCAGTTAGTCCTATGGGGTAGGCTGTTAGTCATTGTTACGTGCAGTTGCCTCAGATTTGCTAGACTTAAAGCTTATCTCTCGTCACTCTGGTGTGTTCTCTTTGCATGACCTTATAACGAAATATATTGGATTTGGAGTGTTACCGGCGCATTACTAAGGTTTTAAAGCTCATTGTCCTAAATCAGTTTATTACTGACTTTGGAAGTACATCAGTTTTAGAATCACTTTGTGATAATATTTCATGATTGTGCCATTCGAATCAGCTGAATTTTTCGGGATACATTGATGTATATAAAATGGGTCCAGGTCTCTCTAAAACTTTGTTATATCTAAACATCGGTGGACTTTTAGTAATATTTAAGGAAACCTGATTTGATATTTTAAGAAAGAGTCTACGAAATGAAATTCGAATATGCTTTGAACGTCAATATTACAAATTTTAAACCCCATGTGAGCGCTTAGTGCATAAAAATAGGCAAAAAAAAATTATAGAACTGTGAATCGCGATAACTTTTGACAGAGTCGTGGGAACATGATGAGATTTCCAGGACATATTGACGTTTATAATAACAGCGTATATGGTGCTTATTAAAAAATTAATATGTACATAGTAGACCACCGGCAATTTTGATTGCTTTATTAGCATCTTCAAGTAATATGAATCAATATAAACAGAATCCTCATAAATATACAGTTATCATCAACGATTTCAGTTCGGAGTTCAAACTTCACTTCACTTTTTCACCCCATTAAAGTATGTTTCATAAATAAAGGATTGGGAACAACCTCAAATTTCTTTGGTTGCATTCGGATATACTAAACTAAGTACGGAATAAAATGTGAAAAATAAGCGATAGTACTTTTAACTTATCAAGAGAAATAATATCAAAAATAAAAATTCGTGAATAAACGTATTATCTAATCCACTGATCACTATTGTTTTAAGCCTAAATGACACTACGATAAATAGTTCATTAATAATCTTATTATGAATTAAACAAGAAAAGGGACAGAAACAGCTTGTCTGCAAGAGATAAGTAGATAATGTCTCCAAAATGGCTACCCAAATAAGAGCGATAATATTTTTTCCGATTCAATCGAATTGCACTTATTTTTCGTTAAAACTGATGTGTCTAGCAAATAAATATTTACTATGTACGTCAATCACATCAATTTTTCATGAAATGGCCCCTGAATTTATCTTGTTCCATTTTATGACCATTTTATTAAAAAAATGGTAACAAAATTCGAAAAAAATTTAAGTTTATCATAAACTGTTTTTAAATGAAAAATGGCCCTGTTTACTTTTTTTTTCAAATATCGTCAAATTTGGCTGATCCAAGTAACATTCTGTCAAAATTCGGCTGCTAGCAAATTGATAACAGTATTATGTCATTTCCCATTAATTATGGCGTTAATAATTGGCAGATTCTCATTGGTGCCCAGTAAGGCCTATTGGCTAATACAACATGTGCATAACCATGAATATTCACTTTCTTTCCCTCTAAACTCATTATTAATGGCATTATTCATGTAGTGCCATAGCACTATTATTGGCTGATTGGTCAATCAATTTTCATTCAATTCTTTTTTATGTCTCTGGATTGTAATTACCGTGTAATTTGGTAATCAAAAGTAACCAAATAAAAATTACAAAATTAATCTATGCCATTTTATAATGTAAGTAAACAAATTTACACTGAAAATTAAAACCAGAAAATGCAGATGTAGCATTAAATTGATAATTGTTTCATTTTAAACATAAGCCTGAAAGTTATATTTTTTTATTAGTGCTAAATAATAGGTATTAAAAGCTTTTAAACTTTTCGTCTTTTTTGTCTAACAATATCTAAGAAGAAAAATATAATGCACTTTTGATGATTTAGTAATACATTAAATATGGACACCTTGTCTTATGGTTTCATTTAAGTGTTTAAATAAAATATTTACAGTATCATTTTAAATTCTGATTTCCGTGCAGTCATTTTCACAGTAAGATGTATTTTTGCGTTTGTACTAACTCTTCCTCATGTCCCTTTAGTGCATTACAGTCACTTGGTCGAATCTAATTCACGTTCTAAAAATATGCTGTCAGGGCCGGATTTGACCTTCTTGCCGCCCCTGGACAGTTATGAAATTTACGCTGTGAAATCGTAATTATTAAGTATAAGCGGTCTATGATTCAAGAAATGCATCATTTATTCAGATTTTTCTGAATTTCTATATTTTTGCAACAAAACTTGAAAGTCTTAGATTATATGGAACTTTTCGAAAATTTGTCGCCCTTCCACTCCTACCAAATATTTGCCGCCCTGGGCAGTTGCCCATAACCGCCCATGCTTAAATGCGGCCCTGTATGCTCTTGTCTAGAAAATTACAAATGCCGAAACGTTTTCGAGCTTCGAGACTTGATGTGCGATTTGTAAATGTTATGTCAATGCAATGAATTGAGTTGAAACATAATTTATACCTTGAATAACATTATTTACTCTGCTGAATCTTGTTGGAGGTAATAATATAGGCTACCTAGGAAAACAAGCCCCAATCACAAACTATTTTCAAATATTTCGATAATCAATACAATTATAAAAAAGTCACGTTGTCTTGGCCATATCTTATGCTTAAGCCGCAATACATTGTATGATACAAATCTGTTTATTCTTATCAATAAGCTCCCATAAGGCAACACCATACGTAACTCGACCGACTCCTAGTTGCTGAAAATACCACCATAGAAAGTTTCGAATGGGCTGATCTTGTGGATTGAGGCTTGTGCTTTCATCTGCTGCAGGGAAATGCCACACTTTGACCTCGAACCGAGATAAAACCGATGACGGAAACATCGTTTTGTGCTGCACTGTTGCCATTGATTGCTATAAGTGTTGTTCTGTGGTTTGCGGCCAGTGCATATTTATGGCCGTTACAGCGACATGAGTGTGCTCATGAACTGCATCGCACTGATATTTATGTTTACATATATGAAATAACGCGTAGTAGCGCATCCTATGTACTTTTTGTTTGTTTTGCCCGAAATGGGGTGTCCTCTTAATACACTCTACACGTTTTCGAGTACCGAAACATGTCTTTTAAGTGTCATTTACGTTGGTAGGTTACCCAAATAAATATCAAATAAACTACCACAGATGACTGAATTATCGATGGCGGCTGGTATGGTTTTCAACGAGGTGATCTGGAGTGAAATAAGTGTGGATTTTATGAAATATTGTCAGCAATGGAAAGGAAAACGATGTCATTGAACTAAAGACGTATTCTGTTGAAACAACCAAAGCCATATTACACAAAATGTGATACTATGAAATTTCCGTTCTAGAATTCAACAAGAAATGTGAAAACCGTTTCATTCTAACGAGATTGCGCTTAAACTTACGCAAATAGAAATATCTTTATTTTCCCCGAAACAACGTAATGTTTCTTGAAAATGTACGAGTAGACGATGGTAGAGTGGTTTAAAAATTGATTAATGGTACAAGTCTATAAATAATTTATAAACCCGAAGGAATGTTATCCTTTTCATCGTCTTCATACACCAGCTTCATACACTTGCTTCATACAGCAAATATGTTTAGAAGCATCAATGTATCCATATCACGCTACCATACAGTTTAGCTCACGAGACGATGAGCAACAGTTATAAAAGTATTTTTTATTCAAAAATACTAGGACTTGAAAATATTTTTGCTATATAAGAACACTTTATCTTGTAAAAAAAACTTTTAGACTGGCATTTTATGCAGTTTATTAATGATTTTAGCCTTGCATATCTTGCTGATTTTGGAGTTGTGGTGCTTTGTATTATAGTCGTCAAGTTCATCCATTATAGCCTTGATAAAAGCAAAGCAATAGTGAAATTGTCCCCATGTTTGACAAATTTGGATAATTGTAGGTGTTGGGAATTTCTATTTGCATAAGTGAAATTTTATTTTTTAGTTCAATTAACACAAATAAGTCCTATTCAAATCCTGATTCGAACCCATGATACTATCTTTACATAGAAGTCGAGACTATGTTTCATGGAAGCTGAGACTATATGCATGCCAAAAAAAAAAATCCATAGGAATTTGGCCAAAGTATAGCTACACTCCTTTGCAAAAGGATAAGTCTAGGATGAGAACGGGAAAGAACGGTACCTCAATTAATGAACTAATAAAAGGCTATTAAAATTTCATTGGAAAAAGGATTCCTTCCTTCCTCCTTCCTTAACGATTTTTTTTCAAAAAATGCTTGGCAATTGGCTGCTACAAAAACATTCGAAATTGGAATGTTACAAATACATAAATTGACTATTTCGATGAATAGCTATTTTTAATTTATTCAATTAACAGTGGATTGAATTCCACTTACTTTCTATGAATTCCAGTTTTCTATTTGATAGAATTTTAAAAAGATCTTTCATATATTTTCGCGGAAGAAAGTTATGGAATACCCCAACAATAATCAGTAAGTGTTTGTTTACTCCAGACATTTTCAATTATATTAAGATCTGGCGATCTCAATGTCCATTGTAATACATTTATGTTATGCTCAGTGAAATATTCCGTTATGATGTTTGCGGTAGGTACGGTCACGATATCATGCTAAAAGCGAAAGGCTTTACCAGAAATTCTGACTCCATTGTACTCATCATGTATAATTTTAACATAATCTCTGCTTTTCACTATGTCTGTAATATATCTGATTCATGTTTTTCCTTTGTATCCAATTTTGGTACACGGAAAAACATTTTAGTATATTTTACCCAATTTAATGTATAACTTATCCCATGTGCATAGGGTATATATTTATATATTATATTTATAGTATTTTTAGACATAGTTGCATAGTAGAACGCTATGAGATATTTTAATATAGTTTTATGGCTAAAGTTTCCATAAGTTATAGGACTTTCGTCTGAGAATCTAGGCGAACATAGAATTACCCAATAGTATTTCTTACCATAATTTATTTGATAACATACAAAATTATTACGATTCCAATAACTAAAAAAAGTTGCACTTCAAGAATAATGTAATAATTGGTATCGACTTCTCCCATATGTGTGTTCCTACCACCATAGCTAAGCATTCACTTCAAAGGGTAATTCCCTGAGCTTTGGCATTAGCACTATGAAACACCTACTCGAGGGGAAAATTATTCTCACGGACGTGCATGCTGTAAAAAATACCAGAAAACATTTTCCCACCTGAAATTGTGCTACTGATATAATTTTCAATATTTATTTACATACAACGTGCAACGTAACATAAGGACTACACAGCATAACATGGGTATGAAGTATATCGAACATCGAACCGAACACCGAAATTGCTATGTGGCCTATGAAACTTCTATGATAGAATAGGAGACAACACTTAGAACGTAGATACAACATAAGATCAGAAGCCTTGCGATACCTTTTGCAATGGATACCATATTGTATGGTTGAAATTATTTTAATAATATGAGCAATGCATGTAAAGAAAATTAAAGTTTATTGTTATTTATGAGGCAAGCAACCATACACGTTTCTGTAAACAGAACCTGTTAATATATAGTTGGCAACCATTACACATAGTAAGATCTTCTTAATGTTGCTTTTACTATGTTGCTATGAAAAGTACATTTAAATATAGTGTGATTGAACATAATAATGCGAACTTTGACGGCGAAGTAATGTATTTTTACCCCAAACTCAGTGCTATAAAATTATCGGAATATTAACCAAGAAAATTTTTCTCAGTGTACAAACCATGAATCTACTTCCGCTCTTGCGAGCCTGATTTTTATGAAAGGATCAAGTGGTAGAAATAATGCAATCAGACCAGCCATCAGGCCAATCCATCTAAAAACGTTTTTCTTTTTTAAAATTACTATCTCGATTTTTCCATTTAATGTTTTCACGGGCAAACCGGATTATCTCTTCGTTATATTTGTTGGCTTTTTCTTAAATTTTAGGTTTTCATCCTCCTTTATATGTATGTGTACGTTCTTAATTTTTACTTTAACTCCAGCTTCCGCAACAATTAGTCTGCAGTTTTCGTTAACTTTGATACCACTATTAAAATTGCACGTTCTTTCCATTGACTTAAAGCACGTGGCCGGCCTAGGTTCTTCCTTTTTCCGTAATTTTCAGGATATCTAAGAAAATTTATCACAACACATATACTCTTTTTAATAATTTTAGCGGCTCTTGCCAGACTAATTTAGGCTTTTGTCAAATTAAATATTAATTCACTTCTTCCGTAAGTTTTTTCCTTGAACCCTTTTTCACAAAAACTTTTTAAAAATGTCTTCACACGCTTGGTTTCGAAACTCCACACTATTTGCTATATTTTTCGATGCAAACGCATCAAAAGAAATTATAATTCTGCAAGATTTTTAAATCCGTCATATCCTTTTGTAGCAGAACCTGCATCATTGAACTTCAATTACAAGTGTTGAAATTTCGAAAGCTTTTCATTTTTTCGATAGGGCAAAGACGTGGACTTTTCCGTACTTTACAGCTTCTGAAAATTTTGAAAAGTTCCATTTTACAGCAGAGTGTTAATTTTTAGCTCAGGGAACCATGTACATTGTGCATGCGGCCATAAATATTGCGCTATATTACATAGGAGTATGTGGTATGTAGATTGTGGTATTGTGACGCTGGTACCTACATTTTACACCTCAAGATAGCTCAAGGTTTCATTTATTCTGTGATTTTATAAGCTTTACATTTCCTTCGACTATATCCACCCTGTCACAGGCCTCATATCTCTGAAAGGAGACTTCTGTAACTTTTGTTTGTTGTTTTATTTTGTTTCCTTGTTTCCTTCATCTAAGAAAGCCGTAGTTTCACCGGAGAACAATTCCGAGACTGTTAATGATTTTCACCCTATCAGCCCACTGAAAATTGTGCAATGACCAAGATCAGTAAAAAATTTACTCTCACGAATTCATTCATTTTTTTACTCGTCTAAAGTAATATCAGACGACAATTTGGCTTTAGGCAGAAATACTAAACTTTGCGTCAACTTGCACCGAGTGACGCACCGTATCTCAAAAAGCCGATAGGACTCGACATCGAAAAAGCCTTCGACTCGGTATGTCACAAACGGTTTATTTACAAGCTAATTAAATTCTCTTTTCACTATTATACATATAATCAACATCATTGAATCGTTCCTCTCTGATTGCATCTTTATATTAAAAGTAAAAAATAAGTAGGCATTCCCGAAAAATGTTCCTGGTGTGTTCCACAAGGATCTGTTCAAAGTCCTACGTTTTGTAACTTTTACACTGCCGACTTTGTTTTATAATTCTTGCCGACCATTATTATTAAGTAGTCACTTACGCAGATGACAGATGTTTTAAGAGTTCCGCCAATTTGACACGAAAAATCAAAACCACCCTGGAAAACAAATTTGAAAAAGTGTATCAGTATTGTTATAGGTGGAAAATCAAAATAAATACTACAAAAACCAAAGATATTTTCTTCACCAGAAAGAAAAAATCAATCCCCTTGCACAAAAAAAATTATATTCACAGGTCACATTGAAATCATTTGTTTCAAAATATCTTTATCCATAAAACCTTCATATTCGCGTATTAACCGAAACTCGTATTAATCCAACACCGGTAAATTTCTCTTATTCAAGCTCGTCAAGGCTGCTATTTTTAGTTGCTATTTAAAACTGTTTTCTGAAAATAGAAGTTGCAGTTGTTATTTGAAAATAGCAGTTTGGCACATCACTAGCAAATTGTCACCTCAACCAGTTACAAGTAACACAAAATAAACGTTTGAAAATCACTCCTGGAACTATTCAACTTGTGCTCTTCATACCAATTCCAAAATTTTAGCGGTTGGTGAACTACTAAAAAATTACACGGTACCAGTTTATAATAAATAACGCACAATTAACATTCCACTTCTTATACATACTCTTGCTAAGTACTTGGTTTTGCATGCCTTATCATTGGCTATGGACTCGATCTATAGTTAAATAAAATAATAAAAAAAAAAATAAATGACACACATATAGTTTTGATGCTACATGTGAGTAGTATTAGTCTTTTAGGTTAGTTTAGCCACAGTCAAAGCTTTTCGCTAATGCTTTTTTTCCGCACTGCGAACACACGATTCCATCAAATTATCAAATATCGATTAAAATAGATTATCTGGGCAGCTTTAATATTATCATAATTAGCATTATATTGTTGTCTGCCAATTGGGCGTCACTGAACTTCTTCGCTTATGTTTCCATCGCTCTAAAATGCATACACCCCGCAGGTGTTTCAATAAAATAAAATCTTTCATCCATTGTACATACTCATACCTAAGTTCCACGGCCGTTTTCATAAAGTCATTATCTGTGTATCGTATATAAATCAGCCACCACAAAAAATTATCTTACAGCATTATTAATATCGAGTCTCATAAATCAGGCTTCCACTGTTCAAAGCAACCTCGAAAATTCGTTCACCCTAAGATTTCGAATACTTTCTTTGACCGACCATCCGTGAAAATCCCTTTGCCAATAGACCGTTTTTTTTTCTTCTTCATCCTTTCCATCAAGATGAGTTACGGCGCGCTTGGTAAACCATTTTAAATATCTGAGATAAGTTTGAACTCATATAACAATCACCTTCACCCTAGACAAGAGAAGATACGATGATGCAAACAACGGAAACTGGGAGATTTTGAAAAACCAAGTTCAAATTGAAAAGGGCTTCGAATCTCTTTTTTTTCTCGGTTTTTTCCAAGGGTGAAAAGTGCCTGGCTGGCTACAGAACCGATTCTTGTATGGCTTATTGCGTTTAAGCAATGGTGGAAATGGAAAGAAAATCCAAAATAACTATGGCTGCCGTCTGCCTTTGTTTGGCGTTTGATTTATGGTTGCGAGTAGAATAAAAGGAGTACGTTAAAAAGGAGTGTGTAAAAATGGATTCCATGGTCCTTGATTAAGACGTTGCGTGTTTCAAGTGGCATTTCTATTGTGTGTCGACCAGGCCATTTTCATGTGACCCTCGATTTGTTCGTTTTCCACCCGTTGGTCGATAAATTTTCCCGTTAGTGATAGCGAATGAGCTCTCATGGAAGGAATTCTAATAATTTCGCAGGTTCGATTATTTTCACGGACAAGAATTCGTATTCGTACTGGGGATAAATATGAAATTATCCATGTAGCATGCTGAAACGCAGAAATGTATTTTTACCCAGTGCTTACATATAAATTCAGGGAGAAAATATTTTACATTGGCAAAATATTGTTTACTTCGGTTATTTTAAAACGGATATGTTCCATATATTTGAATTCTAGTTAATTGCTGTCCATATTCTAGTTCCGTACGAAGCATAGCATTGAAAGGACAATGCAATATTTCGAATATTCGAATATTTCATAGGACATTTATGAATCGTATTTGGCTATCCTAGTATTTGGCTTTGCATTTATGGACAGATGTCCACTAGTATTGATTTATGATAATTGTAGTTGTAAAACCGTTAGTTTTCGGAGGAAGGTATGATTTAATTTCTGATATTCTCACTTATCATGAAAATGAATTAATGTTTATGTAAATCAAGTTTTTGCATCATAACGCTTCCTCGAGCTTCATATATCTCTTTTGACTTCCAGCAAATTCTACAATAAACTCATTCAAATCTTTAAAGAGTATTTTACGACTTACGGTATTTGTAAAGCGTCTTCACTCAGTCATTTATTCAAGCGCGCTGCAAGCAACAACAAACGAATACAGTGGAAGTATCCAAATTCTAGACGTCATATTTCAGTGGCAGTTTTAAGGAAAATCTTGAAGTTCAAGCTGTAACCAATCATATAGTTTGTCCCCAAAATGCCTGTTTGGTATTATTTTTAAGGCTAATTATAAAAACTAAATCGAAGTAGTCACACTATAACTCTTGTCATGTCTAGAACTTGAAGTTGGCAGCGTCTTCATTCACAGTCAATGTATGCGAAAGTGAAGTGATAGCTATACCATGTTACATACCATGTTACATAGGACCACGTGCTATGTAGATTATGACATTATGGCGCTGGGAGCCATATTGCATAGCTCAGAGTACTATGTACATAGCGTATGGCGCCATAAATAATGCGCTATGTTACATGGCTCTGGGCGCCATGTGGATTTTTTTCAGTGATATGATGATTTGAATCCCGTCACCTTTTGTGTCTTTTACCTTAACCATTGGGGCTCTATGTTGGAAATAATCAGAAGGTGATTATGGTCGATTATTGCCAATCCCGGTGTTTTGTAACATATTTTTACATTTTTTATGGCTAAATAGTATCTAATACTTTTGAATGATAAGATATATACCTACTGTTTTCATTTTGTATTTGAAATTGTTCATCACCACATAGCTTTTAATGTATCCATACTAGGTGTCTGAAATAGCGGTATTTTGTAAAACGCGTTTTCAAGTATCTTTTGTTAAATTTGCCAAGAATTGTTTAACAATGTCCAGTACTAGCAACGGATTTAAAGATAGGTAGAATAATGTAACTTTAAAACTGTCTTGAAAATTTACCTTTTCTGATGAAGCTTGCGATAGAATTGCAGATACGAAGCAACATGTAAAGTGTCTTAATAGGAGTGGTTAAGAGGGCTCCATCATCAAAAGTGCTTTTTCCAAGCATTAATTGCTAGGTTGACCTTAGACAACCCTGCCACGAAAACGCAACCATATATAGTAATATCGATAAAACCACAGCAATATATAGCTATATAACAATTCAAGGCTGCAGTACTCAACTCGCTCCTATGGCTCTTTGGCAACAGTAAAATATACCGAAAGTGTTCCGTGCTGTTTCTGCTAATTAATCTTTACATAGTATCTTCGAGTCAAGCATTCGCTTCGAGTAAGGACTCTTTGACTCAGGCCAATGGAAACTTTCGATATGT
This sequence comes from Nemotelus nigrinus, assembly GCA_947369275.1. NCBI lineage: Eukaryota > Metazoa > Arthropoda > Insecta > Diptera > Stratiomyidae > Nemotelus > Nemotelus nigrinus. Next base: position 122,628,014 of record OX376374.1, read on the forward strand.
CAAATCCAGGAACTTTGGAACTTCCTGTAAATATTACTAGCTCCATTTCACTGGGGATCACATTCAATCCGGCTCCAACGTGAAAATATGTCAATAAAAGCTATCAATAAATCTATCAGCCTCATGTTAACTTCCATTCCTGCAAGTACCTCTTTGATTGCATAAATCCTGATGTAGTTAAAGCCCCCTCAAACCATTGGAAAGTAGCTATCGTATACTGTTTTGGTCTGAAAAATTTTTCAATCCACTTTATGAGGTTATAAGGAACAATTTCAACAGTTTTACCTCTGGTGTAAGCATGCTGTGACTGCGAGATTAACCAAAGATCAATTGATATAACGGATGACAGTTCTTAATTTTAACATGGAAAACTTCCCCTGTTATAAGAATAAACACAACTTTTATTTCCCGCTAGCTGAGAATCACAAGCACACATGATATATCTGCTTCAAATGTACTAGTGCTACCTCTATAGACTGCTGGATATGAAGCGGAAGAATGCAATCAGGCCCGAAGATCTGAAGCGTCGCATATGCTGTAGGACTATGATTCCCCGGGTAATGTGTCTCTTTAAAAAGAGTCAGTGTATCGGTGCTCGAATCAGTCCAGCAGCCCATAGTGCTCTGAATACACCCTATAGCTTAAGGCCTTACGAAAGTGATTTGCCTCGTTAGTACTCTCCATATTCTTAAGGGTATTCACTACATTCTCTTTGCCTTGCATATGATATACCTAAAAACCTTTAGATTTATTTTATTTGTTTACCAGCTAGTAGGTTCGTTATCCACATTTGCAGAGAAGAAACTCTATGTGCCAGGATGAAGTCAAAGAGTGCTTCACCTTGACCATTTGAATCGAAGCTGCCAGACACTTCATGATGAACATTCGAGCCAGCTCGTAACGGCTGCAGAGGGAGTTACACTCTAAAAAGTGGGTCTATAATTAATACTTTGATAATAGGAAATATATTCATTTTTTCGTTTAAAATAACGAATCAAAAATTTTTTACACATTCGATGTGCATTTTTTGCTTTTACGTCATATCAGCTGAATAATACACAGCTTTTTGTAAATTGAAGCAAAAAGAGTGTAAATTTACTAGTTTGCTATTCACCTTTGCGCTAAAGCCATAAAATTGCATCATTATTTAGGGTAAAATTACACCTTTTGGTCGTAAAAAAAATATTTGTTTTACGCACTCTTGTAAATTTACATCTTTAATAGTAGGAAACCAGTTTCCTACTATTATAAGGGTAAAATTCAACCAAAATTTGTTTGAGTGTATGCTAGGGCTGTGTGCGATGAAACAAGAAGGAAACTACCATGCTCTCAAATCGGTTTTTGCTGCAACAGTCATGTTATCCTTGTAAGAATACTTTTGAAGAAGAAGGGTTAGTGTTGTTGGCGAGAATGCCGACTCTGTTTTTTCTTGAGACGCTCGGGGGTAAAAAGTCTGTATCCATTGGTGCGTAATGCACAAACCCGATTGTTTACGGTCAATGGTTGTTGGATTCATATTAACTTCTTCTCCATCTTAGTCAAAAGCAGTACAGCTGTTGCTGCTTTCGAATAGTGGAGGTTAAATTGAAATACTCTCGCCAATCGACGCTAGAGCTGCCTCACCTGCTTCCTTTGTTTTCAGAATCAGGAGGTAGTCCAAACACTGATCTTTCCCGAGCCTCTGAAAGCGGTTCCGCGTCTTCATGTTAGGTGAAGAGTGCCTCTCGTTGATTTTCAACAGGCTCACCAATTTTGGCCATCCTAGAATCCTTTCCTGAAAGATCAGGGTTGAAGACCCTGACAATCTTCAGAATTTTCTCTGGATCAGAACGGAAGCAGAGAATTTGGGCTGTCTGGGGATTTCATTCTTCGGTATTATCTTCAGTATGACGCCTGGCTGAAGTTTTCCCACTTCGGAGATCGCTTGCTTGTAGAAGTTGGACGAGTGCTGATCTTCAAAACCAACAACATGCTTTATAGCCTGCTAGGGTTTTAACGAGATGGAGATAGCAGATTTCGCTCTGTCGGTACCGTGTCTAGAGACAACTAGGCTCGAATTGCTACAACCACCAGCCCAAGCGTAATAGATCAAGATCGTGAAACAAAAAAGTCGAAAGGAGAAAGCAGTCATGGGAGAGTCTGGATCACATTTAGAGCTATCCCGGATACACCACGATAAGCTGATTTATCTTACATCCCGTGAATACCTTATAAAGCAAATATCTTTGAAAAATTCAGAGATTCAAATTTTCTAAAGGACTACAAAAAAAATATATTATCGTAGGATCTCGTTTGATGCTTCTAATTATTTAATTTGATTTGCAAATCAAAGTGATTGATCGGACCATCAGCTACTCTAACTAATTACCTCAATCAAGTAAAAGGCAGACTTAGATGTAGTCCCAATTACTTCAGACTTACACAGATCTATTATGTAAGAAAGTAATTTTTAAATTCAATGATGAAGGTTCATTAAAAAGTATGAATTTTTTTAGTGCTATATTTATAGACACGAAAATACCTTGATTGTATTGCATATATTTTCAAAATAGATAATTGTGTGCTTTCGAAACAAAATCATTTTTTATTTATTCATTTATTTGAAGCCAAGCAAGACGTATTAACAACACCTTAAATTAAATTTATTATATATAATCTCAAACTAAAATATATATTTTACAAGACTGTTATCTGTTTCTCGATTGGTGAATAAAATTTCTAGTGTTTTGTGGATATGATTTGGTAGATGGTCGCAATATTAGGAATTTGGAAAAGACAGCATATTTTGCAGCATCTGTTAATTAGTTCTTTGTATCCTACAGAGAAAATGCTTGAGGAAAGTAAGTAAGGCTCTGGGCCTTTGTACACGTTCAGTTCCCATATAACTTTGGTTGTGTCCTGATTCGTTAATTTAACCTCGTCAGTAGTGTAATATTAGGAGTGTTTTTTTGCTCCCCCATCTATAACAGAACAATGCTATCCACTGCAGACGCATTGGGAACAACAACAACTCCCCCTTTCCATAACAGGAGCTGTTGTTGTTTCCAATGCGCCTGCACTGGTTAGCATTGCTCTGTTATGGATAAGTGTGGCATATTAGGTTGATTATTAAACAGGCAAAAATATCCTGAAAATGTTCGGTGAAAAGGGTACACATCTCTTGAGTCTATTGACGCAGGATAACCGGAAGCCTTTCTTTTGGTGTTAAGGAAATCGGAGTTTTTTTCGGGCCATGAATTATATTTTTGCCAATTATATTCACATAACTTCACGGGGTTTGGTTAAAAATTCTAGTGCGAATTCATTGAATGTGTGCTAGATATCATCGATGATGTCATCATTAATTTTGGTTTTAATTTTTGATAGAGTTGAGTCATTTGATTTTATAAGTTTCAAGCCATGGCTCCATGAGTTTGTATTTTTTTTCGGAACGTATGTATCAACAGCATCAAAAATCACCTGATAAAATAAAGGCACTGCAACGTCCAATTAAAACGTTTATAGAATACTAGTCTCGCTAATGATGTTCAGATAAGTCCCAAATCGTTTTCAGGTTAGGTATTACACAGCTGCGAATACTTGAAATGATGGCTAAACCCAAACTACTTAAGGTCAGGGATAGATGAAAATGCATATTTTGAAAGTAGCAATCCCACCAAAAAGTTTTCATGCCAAATCTTACTTGAAACTTCAGAGCAAATTTGGTTTAAATACTTGAGCAATCGCACTACGCAATTTCAGTGCTATTGCTCGAAACCTTCCTACTCCACAGTTTGGGTTACTCAAATCTAACACCATTTGTTTTTGCTTCCTCTAGGTCTTAAAGAATAATGCAAGTTGAATTGTAATTTTCAGAACACAAGCAAGAAAGGTCAAATTTTTGAATTTCATCAATTTTCAAAAGATGACAAATTGCCGCTGTTGACACTTTCCTCAAGGCACACTTTCCTCGTAACTTGCAAATGCTCCCTAAAGTCTGATATTCGATTAAAATTTTACGATAGGGAAATTGTTGTTGTAACCTTAAAACTCAAGTTGAATAATAATCCTGAAGTTTTTCCTCGTCCTGTTCTATGCCTCCTTCATGTTGGATGACGCTAGATATAGCACAGTAACCATAAAGTTGAAATAAAAATGTTTGTTGTTTTTCTAGTGTAATTTTACAGTGACCTGAAGCAAACCGGTTTAGGGGTCTGAGTTAGGTTGAATGATGTTGGTAAATCTGTCAAATGAGGATCTAAAGTATCTGTTCTTACCTTTTCTTTTCAAGCAAAAGTATTGCAACTATCATTGAACATAATACCTAGAAGATTGTAAATTAGATTTAGCATATTAAAATTTTTCACTTCAATCAGTTATACTGATGTACTCACCTTACCCAGACTAAATTATCAATTCTATTAATTATTGTATTTCAATATTGATTATACAAAATTTAATATATTTCTTTCACATTTGGAATTATAAACCTCGATTTCTCTCCAAAACAATAAAAGAAAGTGAAATATTTGGCACATACATAATCATATAAACATTTATTTTCATTTGATTCATTTTATTTTTATATAAAACCTAACTTCAAAAGCTGTAGGTAACTTATCTTCTCTATCATACAAATAGTATCGAGTTACACGCTGACCCATGAATAAAAATTAAATGCAATTTCTACTCTCAAACATCTCAAAATGTTCTCCCCATCAGATACTTTAATCGTTCCTGTGAAATAAATGAAGAGCAGACCATTTTACAATTTAGTAAGTTTATTTTAACTTTTCTATTCATTTTCTTGACCCTTTCGAAAACTACCCGCCACTTCTTCCATTCGAGAATTGCACCCACAAGTATAATTGCCAATTTGTAGAACAGATGTCAGTGCACTCGCGTTTCAGGTGTGGTGAAATGCACGCCGGTTCGAATCTTTGCTGCACTCTGCCTTGTTTGACATCATTTCCGATTCGAATCACTTCCACTAGCCTCAAATACCTGGATCTGTGCAAATAATCTCTCACATTTGTCCTTTCTGTCGATTTACATCCATTCAATCGAGAGAAGAAAAAAAACAGATCCTGTTACCACATAGTTAAGTTGTACTGAATTTTACGAGCCACTTTACAACTGCAACGCTCGTAAAACACCCAAACAAACAATTCGACAGTCGAGAGAAGTGTGGCGCATTCAAAATAATCCCCGCGACCGCCCTGCGCCGATTTCTTACTCAAGTTCGAGTGCCTGTGGGAAAAACGAGCCGTAAATTACCCTTTTGATTTTTACGGGCCGTAAAATAATCGTAAATGTCATCGTAATTGCGACCGAAAGTGGCGCTTAACGCTCGCTGTCGTTCGTCGGATCCGGAGTCTCGAGAGCGACGTGCCGACAACGCCGATGATGAGTCCAGGCGGGCCACGCTAGGCCGTCTCGGGCTGTAACCTGTGCTTCTTTGTGTGGGCATGAGCACGTACCAGTGGCCTGGTTGAGCTCTCGAGGTGGACGCTACAGGAACGGGCCGGGCCAGTTCCTGATTATTCCTTCGGCAATGAAATGTCGAAGTTTATTGCAAACGGACTCGCACTCGACGGCTATGAACAGTATACGACATTGGAGTTCGACGATGTCTCGGATTCGAGAGGATCTGGGAAAGGCAAGGATATCTTGCCACAATCGGCGTTTGCACACGGGTCATCATTGCCGTTGTCAGTTACTTGTTTCGGTAATAATCTGGTCGGAAGTAACACTAGCGCAGTTGGGGTTGAATATTCAAGAACCATCTTGTCTTATAACTTTATGGCCATTCTTTGGATTGGCAGTTTAGGACGTAAATGCGGATCAGCGCGCTCAGCGGAATGACTGTATTGATTGAATAAGTGTCATTATTGAAATAATTGAATAGCGAACGATATTGCTACGAGCAGATTGTGGCTTAAGTACAGCAGTGCAAGAAGCATAAAGATGATATTGTTTATGCATGAATATTTTGAAATAGCTTAGTAAATATTTGATATTCGGGGGACAAGGTATCGATATTTACTATTTTCTGGTAAGACTTTCAGTTTGAATTGATAGGAAAGTTGATGATCTCCATTTAAACGCACTTAGAAATGGGAGTGAAATAATAACAGTGGCTGCTATGGCTCTTGCAGTTAACTTGATTCATTTAAAATAATTAAGTTATAATTAAATATCTGAGTGATTAGATATTTGAGGGTTTACTCCCATGACGTCAGCAACATTTTTCCAAGCTGTATTTAGCTATGATTTAATAGCTGCTGGGGTCTGCTTGATAATGCTATTTTGAGTAGTGGGAAACTATTACTGGTTTTAGGGGTCTAATAGTAAAATTCGCTGTGAAATCGACAAATCCATAAGGTGAATAGAGATACACGGAACAATATTTTTTATATTCATTACTTTTATGTTGAAAAAATCAATCAATTTCCGATTTTCTAGATTCACAGAAATTCTTATATCGACATGGGAATGAGCTGTTACATAAATATCTTCAAGAATTTTGGATGAAGTTAGAAGTTCATTAAAAAATATGAACCCTTATGTGCGTCCGATAGTTTGTTGAAAAAAAGATGATCTTTCGCTCTAAGCTTCTAAATCCTTGTAGTGTTCAAAAATGTCGTGATTTGTCGGTGAAACCGTGATTGTGATTTTCGAAATCACTGTGATTTTAAGCAGTGATTTGGGCACATCACAAATATAAGCATGACTATAGCTTTATTTTCAGCAATCAAACAGAAAAGAAAATCTTCAAAACTAGTTATGAGGTTATGATGAAGTTTTTGAATATTAAAACTTAAGATATATTACATCACACCATATCTAATATCAAAATGATAAGAAAAAAAAAACAAATTCAATTTTAACTTTATTCGCCAAAAAAAACATAAAAAATTACAAGTAGAAACTGACTTTGTAGCACATTATTTTTCCCAAACAAAGTATTTACTTCTGAGCAAGATCAGTTTTTCCGCTTTTTTGGCACTAAGTTTGTTTTTTCTGTCTATTAAACTGGCTTTTGAAAACGGACTTTCACGGAGAACTGTCGTTTGCAAAACACAACAATTTTCTTGAACCACAGAACACAGATTAGGAAAGTTTTAACCTTGTTCTTTCCAAAACTTCAAACGATTGCCATGTCTCGTTAACATATCGACTTTCAAGTAACGTTCTATTTCAATGATTGCGCTATTAGTGGCTTTCTTTCGCTTTTGAGATTTTTGGGCTATGTTGTTCCATCGGGACCTCCATATTGACAATGCAGCCTCATAAATTTCCACTTCACTTTCTCTTAGGCACCTATTTCGAGCAGCTACGTCCTTCTGTTTTAATTCTAATTGCTACCATACCGAAATTGGCTTTTATTCATCTGCGTAATCTATAATATTTATTATTTCCTATAACTATGAAAATTACTTGATTTAAAATCGCTCAAAATTTGACTTGAACACAAGCTCTAAATTCACAAGCCAGACAAAAATCACAGCGAACGATGTAGCAATGAACAGAATCACAGTTTTTGTACACTGTGAGCTTGTTCAGTGTGATTTTGTTGATTCTGTGACTTGTCAATCGCTGTAATTTCAATCGCGTAGCTTTTGATTACTGTGATTTTTAGCTGTGATTTCTTGCTGTGGTTTCAGACACTGTCATTTAAAATGCTGTGATTTCGTTGTTCGTGGTTTCCTTCGCTGAGATTTTGCTCACTAGAATTCCGGTCGTTGTAATTTCGTTCACTGTGATTTACAATATTAAGTCACTGCAGTTGTTTTTCATTCACTGTAAAAAATATCGGTCATCGAAAGCTATTCCCATATTTATGCTTTAAAAAAAATTTGCAATAATAAATACATCTGAAATGCGATTAGCCGTGGGGAGCACCCAAGTACACACTGAATGAAAAATGATTCAGTCACCTGAAAATAAGTTTTGATTTTAATAAATGATTTAATGGGATAACATAGTTTAATAATAATTACATTAACTTTAAGTATAAATTAAATGAGTTCACATTATTTGTTAAGTGCAATCAGGACATGTGACTTTCGATACACATTGTTCATACCAAGCAGGCTTTTTGCAATTCGCACAACTTTTCAGTCTTTTGATTGATAAAAACTTGTTATTTGTTTTCTACCAGAACAATCGCTAGGCTCAGCTTCTTTTTCAGCAATAACAACAAGAATGCGCTGCAGTTCAGGTGTCTTTTCGATCGCAATTTTTGATTGCACATTATTTGATCGTTTGAAGAACGGTCTACGATAAAAGGTTTTATCAATTCCTATCTTGAGCATATTATTATTTTCATACTAAACTAAGTACGCAGGGATAGTCTAAAACATTGAAATACTATGAAGAGGCCACCAAAAATGATAACAGTTTTGTTTTTCTTTGGTGCAAACAACCAAATGCAGTGTAAGTTCGTGAAAACTAAAGAGAGAATTCTGCTCTAGATTTATCGCAAGTCATTTCTTTGAGGAATCTATGGCTTATTCTTTTTCAATGTACTAGTGACAGACAATGTATCTCATAGCAAGTATTAAGCAAATTCTTATTTTACGACCCTCCCTCCTTGGTTATTTTAGGCAAACCTTGCTCATTTTTACATCCACAAAGAATTCCCAGCAAATTATATGCATTTCGTCATCGCAAATCCACCAAATTTTGATGCCATATTTAGTCGGGTTCGAATTAAATGTAAATTCTGTGTGTCTACGATAAGGATACAGCTACTAATCAAGAGTTAAATTATCCATCGATTTACAAATTTTACTGAAATTTGCATTGAAAGTTGTCCATAAATTACATATAGATGCAGTTTTATTGTTTTTCGTCATACCTGGTGCGTGTTGGCAGCATTAAAACGAATAATGCGCAAAATAAAACGAAATGTATATTGAAACCCATCGCTGCACGATTAAAAGGGATACGAATTATTTCTCCGCATTTCACTTACATGATCCGTATTGGAACTATTTGCCCCAAAATAGCTCAAATACTCTGTATTTTCGTTTATTTCATAAAGATAATAGATAATTCCATTCACGTCCGTACTCAACAAATAGTTAAAACTAGAAGTGAATTCTCGGGTGCGCTGGATTAAATGCAAATCAATGTGGTAAAGCCTGAATGCTCGCATAAAGGAAAGGAAAAGTCCAGTTGCATAAATCCGTCTTGTTCGACTTTTCAAAATTGACTTTTATTAATCCGGCTTTTGCTTTCTTTCCCTCCCCCTTTTTCCCTTCCTTTTCCTCTTTTTTCACTTCCTTTTCTTCTTTTTTCCCTTCCTCTTCCTATTTCCTGTTTCCTCTCTGATAAAACTCACGCTAAAACCTATTATCAATAATAATTGTACTAAAAATTCATTTTCAGACCAGCCGAAAAATGTTATTGTGCTTTGCTGTTCACAGGTAATATCATCTTTGCAAAACTCGTAATCTTCATTGCGGATATCAAGCTGTCAAAACTTCTCCGTTTATCTATATTTAATATCTTATGTGGCATTTTAAATGCATTTTTTCCACAGCTTGTCTATTTCTCCGATAAAATTATCAAATATTCTTTAATATAATGAATAAAAATTAAAGTACAACCTATGGTGTTTTATTTTCAGATTTACATAGATCAACTGCTCATAATTGTAGCATCCAAACTTTACAAGATCAGGTTTTACTGACTTTTCACTTGAAATGCTAGCTAAAATATTTTTAAAATGAGTATCAACCAATTGTATTTATTAAGTATTTTCACAGCTTATTCGTTTTTCCATCGCCAAATATCTCTTCGATTTTTTGCTTCCAGGGAAACCACTAAAAAATTTGTTTTCGAGACAAAATTCGAGGAAATGTGTGGATTTCGTTAGTTGAAATGTGTACTAAATCTGATTCTTGTTCTAAAATCTAATGTAAGTATTTCTCAATGCACCACTGACCAAGTTTTTGGTTTCGATGACTACATCGAAAGCAATAGGAATAAAAAGACTTTGAGAGTTACCGTCCACCAAAAAGCTAAATGCTTCACAAATTCAAAAATTCGTTTCCGTTAAAAGGTTTTTTCATATAAAACCACAAAATAACCGGCACAAAAACCACAAAATAACCGGTGCTGACAGCCTTTTGCTTGTAAATCACATCTGCTACCCATCAATATGAACTTACTCCATAAATTTCGTTTTGATCCGGTGTTTGGATCAAAAGTTATAAACATAAAAAGACTCTTAGGATTGCTGTCCGAAAAAATGCTAATTTTAGGCAAAATGAACTGTTGCTGCTTATTTCTATCGTGATGTCGTCGTCAAATGAAAATTTGTTCTTGGTATAGAAATGATCAAATGCCCCGTGCTGACAACCCTTTGCCAGAAACGCAAGCAAAAGCTTATCAAACTTGCTTCTTATTTGGAGCAACTGAGTCCCTGAATTTTATTTCAATCCAATGGCAGGATCAAAAATGATATGGGTTTAAAAATTTACAAAATTTTGACATGTTCTCTCATGTTCACTGCAGCGTGGTCACAAATTGAAAATCGGTAGCATCTATTCGTGCAAAAATGACCAAATGTCATCATACACTGCCCTGGTACTGTTCCTGTTAAACATTAATACGTCTTGTAAACTTTGTAACGATCTGATATTTCTGTCAGAATTTATCAAAATTCGAAATTATGGAAAAAATTGCCTAATTTTAGGCACTTAGCACCTACACATGGTCAAATAACGCAAAACGTTGCTATAGCCAATCATTGAACATTATCAGTTTGAATGCCGCATAATTCCATTTTCCGAAATTCTTCTCTCTTTAGAAAGATAGGGGTACATGAGAATTCACTAAAATGCTCGCCGCCGTCAAAGTGTTAAAGATATCTTAATTTAAATTGAACATATACCTACTCTTCATACAAGTCTATATCTTCCGAAAATGCACTTGTACAAGTAAATAAGAAAATAAAATAACGTTGAAAATATTGCCCAACTTGCAAAGATACTCAAGTCCTTCCTGTGTAGTTTCAGAAGAAAAAGTAACTCACTGGTCGTATATGTCTCTTTTATACATAAAGTAGATACCTACGCACCTAACACTCGCTACGGCTTACAAATAAAGTGCAAATTTATTCACATGCTTTTTAATAGATGCAGTTGCAGTTAGTTAGTAAATAATATTACAGTTAGTAAATAATATTATGTTTCTTGAAATTTTGAATTTACAAAGCTCCAAAAATTTTCTGAAAATAAAAACAGTGAAGAGTTAAAGAGCTAAAATAAATTCCATATTTTAATTCTATAAATCTATTTTTGGTTCTGTTTTTTTTTTTTGAATTAATTAGCTCACTAAAAAAAGTAATATGCAAGTTAAACTAGTGAATCATCGAAGAAAACGATATCAAGCATTACGTAAACGTGTGCTGAACTCTTAATCAGAATCGATTCGTGACATATCGTTTAAATGAAATCAAATTTCTTCACTTATACATAGTGAAATAAACTTCTCCACGGTTATGCATCAGTATATTCAATCACATATTAATTTAGCCTTGATCCGACCATGGCATTCGGATTCGTTGCATATTCTTTCATTATTCAAATATTTATGCCCGATATTGAAGTTCATTCCACTCGAGATTAAGTCGCTCATCAAAATACGATTTATATGTGTGTATGCAGACCGTATGAGAATCTGTTAACTACCCAAGCAAGCAACAATCTCAAGTAGTGGCATCCGAAAACATTAACCAATTAAATCAAACACTTAACCACAGATCCAATGATAATTTTCCAAGCAGATGTTATTCAAATTGAAACCATATTGCGTGCATCTTGTTTTGACTCCGACTTTAGCCTGCTCGGTTTGCCCGGCCGGTTCGAAGGAAATATGAAGTATCTATACTTGTTGGCATGCATATTGTCTATGATGGCGTATAGTGAATAAGAAATGCAACGCATCATGTATCTAGCTACATATTTATACTCATGACGGGGAAAAAAACTGAACGCATACTATGTGACTTTTCGAAAAGTTGTGGAATTATGAAAATGAAATATAAATGAAAAATTAACATGATCAATTTTAATTTCCCTAATAATTCGAGAGCGTTAAATTAGGAAAGATATACTGACTTTAAAATGAATAATTTTAAAATCACTCAGACCTACAAAAAATTTAAATTTCAACTGATTATCTCAAGGATCTACCCTGTTCTTGAAATTGATTTCATCGTTTTTTATAAGATTTCGCACACGTTTTAAGTATCTTTATAAAATTTTACTTGTTTAATTTATAAAACATCTTCCAGTTGTGCCTCAATTAATAAATCACCCATTTCCCGAGTAATTTTTATTGAGTTTGATGGTCTCGAAGAAAACCAATTATTTTTCCCAACAATTACGGAGCAAAAATGTTCATTAATTATTTTCAAGAACTTTACATCGAATATGATCATGATTGCGATCACTTTAAGGTGAAAACCGTTATACAAGAAAAAATATTCTTTAAGCACGAACTCCGAACATTTTCATTTGACATGTAGGTCTGTAGACTGTGAGTTAATTATATGCTGTAATTGTAAATCTGCTGGCCGATTACGATTTCGTATTATCTAAATGAATGCTTTAAACAATGTCCTTTTCTTTTTGTGACCATACGAATGTAGTAGAGTCCTTTTTTGGTTTAGTTATTGAATAAGCGTTATCTTTCGCAATTTTTGCATCTATGTGCTGAAAAGAAAACCAAAATTAATAAGCAGCCAAATAGCTGGATCGAAAGAGTACTTACTTTTTTACGCTTATTTAAAAATTGTTAAAGTAGGTGATTTTAGTAAGAGCAATTTGAATTTAAACATTCATATGAGAATAAACATCAGTTTCAGAGGTAAATGAGATTTTTACTATTTCAAAACATGTTTAGTCAAGTTTTCTGAGTCAATGTAGTTATTTATTTTTCAAACGTGAATTATGCCTACTTTGGCTTATTGCACAATTAACAGCATGAGTTTTTGAGAACTATTTGAGAAGAGCTACACAACAAGATAATATTGAAATAATCATGTAAGCCATTAAGATTCCACAAAAACAAAAATTCTTTTTATGCTTAATTGTTTGTCAACTCCCTAATATATACTATTTAAAGTGGAAAATTAATTTCCGCTTTTGTCTTTTTGTTTTCACCTACAGGCAACATTAATGTATAATCTTGTTGAAAAAATGATTGCCTGCTTTGATATTTTCATTTTACATAATTTTCAAAGAAAATCATTTTGACCTAGTTGACTGTATTATATAATTGAGCTGTACACCATTTCCACAGCTTTTTGAAAAAAATTAGTTTGATAAAAAAAATGTTTATCAGAAAGCTGGTTGAATCACACCATTAAGTCTTGACTGATGTGAAAAATTTAATTGTGAAACCGAAAAAAAGAAGCTAGTAGAATATCGACCGTACAATGTGTAGTATAATTTTTGTTGGTAAGAAGTACTATTAACATAGAATAAACAATAACTTCAATTAAATTATATTTAACGCTCTAGCCTTACAGTTAATGCTAAACTAAAAACAAGACTTAAGAATTCATAGAAAGTTGTAGATTGCACACTATTTGTTTTATGTGATTCACATTATCATTAAAAATATCTGCTCTTGTTGAAATAAGGTTAACTATTAAATGTTCCATAGATAAATGTTGAAAATAGTTTACTCTATAAAATGTTATTGAGAACAAGTCGTGATTCCTAGTATTTTATTGGAGACTTTAATTGAAAACTCTTGCGGATTTCCAGAACATAATGACTATCATGCATTACGTTGTACAAAAACGTTGCATTAAAATATTTCCTTTTATTTTTAATTGGTTCATAACAGTTATTTCAGAAACCTATATATCAGAAAAATTTGTTTTGAATTATTTGAAAACATTCATATGCACTGAGTAATAAGGGTTTCACGATACGCAAACGTTGTCAAGTTTACTTAGGACTAGAGAGATGTAACGAGTCTTTATAAATAGTTAATATTATAAAATGCTTGTGTGTTTCATGAAATAAATCCGAGCATTCTACGTGCCCCATTAAAGTGCCCCATTAAAGAAAAATATGAAAAGTAGAGAACCCAAGTGTGACCCCTATTGAACGCCAGAAGTAGTTATAAATGGACAAGAATGGTGTCTTTCAAAATCAGGGACCGTTCTTGAATGCAATCCTATTGCTAACTATGAAGCTTTTCATCAATAGTTAGAGAGTTTGTTAAGCAACAGAGGGTTGGTTCGAATGCCTTTGCTTAAATATGATACTACATCAAGAAAATAATGTTTCTAATACGCCTCTAATACTTTCCAGTTAATATCACTACTTACTACTGTAGCAATGAAAATATTTAATCTCGTTAAATCCAGCATTAAAACTGTGCACTCTATTGTATCTATATTTGGTACGTTTCTTCCACCGAAACGAAAATTATGATGATCACTTTATGATAGGAAAATGTAATAGTAAAAGCCAAGCAAACAAATAAGTAAAACTGCTTCGAAGTGGAAATTTTTATCCCAATTTTTTAAAATAATTTCGTTACTATTTCTAAACTTTAATTTTATTTTTGAATTTAGGATGCCTATAGTTCGCTTGTGAACATTGATGCCACGTACCAAATGGATGCATTGAGTGGCTGTCCACATTTTCCTGGCGAAATAAGTGATCAAAGCGAATCAACGACTATTTTCTAGTAGCAGTTCACTAGAATCTAGTATTCGCCACCAGAAATGCTAGTAAGGATCACTAGCAGATTGCACCTTATTGAAGCTATTTAGCATGAGTGAAGTAAAATAACACCTCAAATTATAAGAAAAAAACATTGTGGGTTCAATAATGAATCGTTTTCAAAAGATAATTTTAGCAAAATAACACTGCGACACCACGATACGTACTAGTTGTAAAAAAAAATCAAATGAGTCTTTCGATGTCACAAGTAAATATTATTCGAATGTTACTAGCAGTTTTTTTTAAATATTTTTCTGCAAAATCTTACCATCAAAATATTTTCTGCCATTTTCATTAAACATTTTCATTCAATAATGCTTTGCTTACAGGAAGCGTGCATATAATAGTTTTTGTTTTGAACCAAACTAATTCTATTTAAAAGGTGAAAGAATAAGAAGCGTATTATTTTTGGTATTGCTCACTAATTTTAATTTTCGGCATAAACTCCACACAACAGCACTAACTTGAAGAAATTATATTTGCAACATGATGCTAATTATTTTATAGTCAGCTAAAAATGTAGCTAATTTTCTTATATTCCAAACAAAGTTCAATCTGTACACCATTTCAGGTGGATCTACTTCATTATTAAATTTAAAATGATAGCGCATATCAACTTTAGCTTCTTCGAATTCTTTTCCATTTTCAGTTCAATCGTATCAGACAGAATTTTTCTATTTTATATTCTTTTTTTCCTGTATCAAGCTCTGACGGCAACACTTTTTTACTCCAATGCTGTTTAAATTCACCAAATTACTTAATGCAAATCGCTAACGCTTTTGATGGAAACCACCGCATTTATTCAGGGATACAATTTTCGCTGTCTTTCTCTTAGCCGATGATGGAAGAACATTTGAAACATTTTATAGTCTACTATGCTATATAAACGTTTGCAGAGCATTGTACAGCTATTGTGATTCATTTTGGTAACCTATTTAAGCTTCCTAGTTAAGACTGAATAATATCCCTGAGTCCTGACTGATATCCCTCAAAAGAAACGAAAATAGTATCAAAACTAGAAAAATGAATAGGAAAAGTGACGATCATGGCTGAAAGAAAAGATTGAGAATGTCTTATGCGAAATTCGCTAGAAGAGTTTAAGTAATAATATTACCCGTTTAAACCAACATACATCAAATCATATTCTAGAGAAATCCAAAATGCATCCAGCCTTAGATGTGGTGGACAATTTCGGAGCAAAATCATGGGGATTATGTACTGTGTGCCGAATTATCTACCGCATTGTTGTCATGAATTCATTGTCCAATTTGATAAAAAAAATACATCAGAATACAGACATAATAAAAGTAGTAGCTACAAAAGCTTTATATATAGTGAATGAACTTTTATGGCGATTTTCGTTGCTAGAAACTGTCAAAAAATTTAAAACTTCCATATCTTCATTAATTCGTGACGCGTCCTCCGTCGTGAGCGCCTCCAAATGTTCAGTGTTGGTAGCTCGTTCATAAAACTAAGTTTACTTCAGACTTTTAGAAGTAAATGAAAAAAACGTTGCAAATATTAAACACGTTTTGTAAAGTTGTTGGTTTAAGCATTTGGTTGAAATTTTTTATTTTAGCCATTTTGCCACTTAAAGATGCCACTTCAAAGCTCTTATTTTTTATAATGTAAACATTGAAGTTAAAAAACAGGATTCGCTTACATGTAGAAAACTGTTGGAAATCTTATTTTGGTAAAAGCATTAATAAATTCAAGGGATAGTATTTTTGAATTTCCGTTATCACTGATAAAACATTTCAAATTTGTTTTTGAATTATATCAAACGATAAAGACTGTAAATAAAATTATATTTTGTGTCTATAATTTACATTATGGCCTATTTCTTTTAAAGACTGCTGAATTGAATTTGATGACATTGTTTTACTGAATAACTTTTTCCGTTGCACTATGAATGATATTTTTTTACCGACTTTATATGAAAAATAAATGAATGCCTAAAATTCAATGACCCCAATCGGTAATCTATTAGTATATTAACATTAATATAATTAAATCTACTCTTATTTTTCAACAATTTATACTTCAAACTTTGCTCACCAAATGTGTATCCTGATTTCAAGCTTTTAAATTTAGTGTGCCTATAGACGGCTCTTGTTTCTCTCTCTTCCTCTACTTATCTGTCGATCATAAAATGCAGCTTTCAGGGAATCTTTAATTGAATTATCTTATCAAACCACGCTGGGGGTGCTATAAATAGTGCTAAACTATAGCATCCATATTCATAAAAACTCTCCAATTTATGTTTGGCATTCAAATAATTCTGCAATTATTCACATTTGTGAATAGCGTATAGGCTCATGGATCTGGAAAAAAGATTTAATTCATGTTTGATTTATTTCATTCGTGGATATCTATTGTTCCATTCTTTTCCCTGAAAATATCCGTACATACCTTCTCATTCGTGATTTATTTATATGTTTGTCAGAGATTTTTTTATTTGCGGTTCCTAGAAGAATATTTTATGTCCGTTTTAGTGTGCAACGAAACAGTTCTAAAACAATAAAGTATTTAAAAATTGATAAGAAACAAAGGTTCATTTTGTTTACCACTTAGTCATAAACGCAACAATGTTAGCTAAATCCCAACTGGCTTAGATGCAAGTAATAATGTTTATATTCTACACGGAATCTGAATCCAGCAATACTTATTTCATTCGTAAGGATTGCATGCTTTTTAAACAAGAGTTAAAGGCATCCTGCAAGAAAGAAAAATAAAATTGTCTTTTTTTAAATTTAAGCTCTAAGAAAGATATTGTCACTGCCAAAAAACTAAAAATAAGAAAGCTATTGCCATAGTTTTACAACTTATATTTACAGTCTATAAAGTGCAAATACAGATTACAATGCGAACTGTGTTCTCAAAAAAATAAAATCTAGTAGCAATTCCATTAAAAATCGCACTGAGTTTATCCAAGTTAACTATTTCCTGGACTATCATAAAAATGTATTTATTATACAGTTGACCATCCAGCTCTTCAAACATAATATACAGCAGCCTATTGTTTTCGGAAAAATTCGATCCGCTAGAAAACACGACACTGTTCTCTTTCAAGTGGGACTTTTCCCTTCGAAAAGCTTAGAGTTTTTATTCAAAACTTTTAACTCCTTCAATCGAATCATATTGAAAGTATTTGGATGACAAAATATGAACCAATTAACCATTATCTATTCATATCCAGCCTCGCAACCATGGCATTTATACTTGATACTTCCTTAAACGTTCAGCCTTCACAATGTTTATTAATTTAAAAAAGCACAGGCGAAACTCTGTAGGCAAACTCATTAGCTGAATTCAATTTTCTCAAATTACTGCGAACATTTTGTGTCCTGACCTATTATTACACTTTATTTCAATATTTTAAACTTTTCAAAGGATTTATAAAAATACATAAGGGTATTAAATTCGTGAGATTTAAGGTAAGTTTATTTATTAATCTGTGTTACATAATTTTCCACTTAAACTGTCTAGCTATAGAGCAGAATATTCATACTTATGTACTAGTTATTACCTACCATACTATAGCTGTATTATAGATTATGACAATTACCCACTCGACCAATATCCTTAACTGTAATAACATCATCATCGACATAATCTCCCTTAATTGAGCTTGGTTCTATGATCTTCGAAATAATTTTTATCTCTTGTCAACACGTTTCGGGACATGCCATTCAGATGACTTCCAAGTGCTTGAGAAACTCTTTGTGTACAATAATAGAACAAGGAATATAATGCTTGCAGCTGTTATGCAACTCGTTCAGCACATAATTCCCTGCTCAGTGCTAAAGAAAAAATCGAAACGAGAAAAAAAAACATTCATCAATAGCCAACGAACGGTTCAATGGTGCTGGGGTGGCTGATTTTTCAAAGTGAAAGCAATTTTACCGAGTTTCTTTCTCCCGAAAAACAAGAAGAATACAAGCAAAAATAGACACCCGAGAGGGCGATAGCGCCTAACTTGAAAAAGGAGAAAGTTTTTAACATGCTCAGGGTTTGTTATCGGAAATTGGCAAGGCATGATATTTTCTATGGCCTCCATGTCGTCCTCAAATACGATGGCTTTGGTTTCCTATCGTTATTCTGCATATCCTTTTGCCGAACACTAACACGCTAAATATGGTTTCTTACAATGTTGTTACCTTTGTGTATTCGACCAGCGTGTAACGAGCCACGATACTCGAAATTTATGATTTATTGCTCTGTTGTCGTTTTTTTCTATCTCGAAAAGAAAGCAATAGCCGAAAAATTGAGAATGCCACGTTCACATTCGAGTCTGTTACAAGATAACAAGAAGGCTCCTTTAGTTTTTCAGGTAACGGTCAAAAGTCAGAAGATGTTCGAGGAATGAATTTTCTGGCTACAGATAGAGCCGGTGATTTATTTATTATTTTGGTTTGTTGATAATACCTATACTAGCCTACATTTCACGCCAGCGGCAAATAAAACAACTGGGATTGAAGCTATTGTCACTGTGCATTAATTTTGTTTTCTTCTAGTTAGGAATACCTGTACCTCACGACAAAAGGTAAATAAAAGATTTTTAATCATGATTAGTAGTGATTTGGGTACTCCGGTCGTCTAAGGCGTTATTCATTCATACTTAACCACAGGTTTTAAGAAATGTTTATACACATGTGTAGATGTATAGGGACCTGCCTATTTGTAATAAATTACTTTCTCTTATGTGAGAAAAGCTAGTGAATGTGGTTAAAATTATGGAAAAAAATTCAACGCATTTTAATTTATATACCGTGAATTACTGCAACTTTAATGTGACGATAAATAGGTATTAATCCTGATAACCACTAGTTTATATTACTATAGAGTCGCCAAAACGTAGAAAGAGCAATTGGGCAACATAATACTTTGGAGTTTATAACTATTTTATTTTAATCATTCAAACGCTCCACAATTTCTGTTCATTGCGGAATTTCTCCATTGAGGCTGTCTCAGACAAAAATATCCATCGATCAGCGCGTATTTATGCTGAGAAACAAGTGAATTTACGACTCGAAAATCATGCAAAATATTTTTTATTGATAAGCTCCAAAGCTGTCTCAAAAACGCGACCAAATTTCGTTTGCTATTCCTATTTTTCACGAATCCAGCAGCAAAACTGTGGCACGTAATTTCCGGGACTACAACAGGCCAGAGTGCAGACCAGTTACGTTTGCTATCAAGATGCATTAAATACCCTGTCAAACTTATTTTATTAAATTCTGGCAATTTATTTCTTGTAAACGGGTCTTTTTAAAACAACTCCATATTTGACATAGCAGACGTCTTTTGCACCAGCAACAAGAGCAAAGTGCTATTGAATGTGCATAAGTATGTCAACTTGTTCGGGATAGATAAAAAAACGGTTTGAGAATGATATCATCCTTCCAGTATAAGGTATTTGAGGAGTTAAGGAATCTGGAGCTTATTCAATAATTTATTATTGCAAAATTGGTATAAGATGGCAATGATAACGCAAAAGCTAGATCTTGCTAAGCACCACATCCAGGACAAAGTATGCTTTTTTCAAAATATGCTTGTTTTACGCACGCTGATTTATAATTATCAAGACACTTCACGCAATGAAGGACGGTGGACAGCTAGTTTCAATACGTCCTAATTTTTGGTAATTTGAACAGTTTCTTTCGTCCTTTTTCTACTTTTGCCAGAGGATAAACCGTGATTTGTGCACAGTAGTCCACTCCTGCGACAGCTAAAAGTGATCGAAGAAGTAGTCAGACTATGTTTTGAAGTATTACTGATTTCTTCGGTTCGACGTTCCTGCGACTAATAAAATATGGAATTGCCTCCGACTTCAGTTCAAAAGGTTAGTATTGTCCTCGATTTCACGTGGAATTTTCATACAAAATTTCACGTGAAATTTATTTCGGCAAAAATTTAGCTTGAAATTGAGCACGATTTGTACTTACTTCTTAGCGGTAAAAGTTGCTTGAAAGTTATTATACTTTAGGCCAATTTAGTATGTGCAGTTCATTCTTTCGAGCTGTCTCCGCTTTTTCTCATTGTCAAAAATTTCACTCCAAAAAATGACCAGTTATTGGAGACTTGTCAACATTTAGTTTTACGATTAAGTCAATACCAGCCTTAAGGCGTTAAAATATCTAAAATCGTTTAATAAAAGTAAAGCTGTCCCGTACAACCCATGTCCGGTCAGTATAATTTGGTAAAGACTCCAATGTGGCATGAAGGATCTGCATGCCTCATTTTACCCCTGATTTGAATCAGCTACTTTACAGCTGTATCAATGTGAACCAACAATTACACACACTAGCAGCATCACTTCATTAAATATTAGAGCCTAGACAGACAGGCGCTTAAATTACTAATTTTGTTTAATTAGTAATTTAAATGCTTCTTACACATAGCCCTTGCGTAAATGATGAATACTATCAATGACTGTTTGTCACTCAAAGCAATTAGTCTTGAAAAATGGAGAAGTTGAACGTTTTTTAAGTGCATTTTGCCTCTTTTATATTCTGATAAACGAAGTTGGAGTACAAACCGCGCAACAACTACATTTAAATTTGTTAAATATTTGTTAAATTTGACATCTGACAAAATTTGTCTTTTTCTATAACAATAAGCAGTCCCCGACCGAAAGCTTTAGTGACGGAGTATAGGAAAAAAATGAGTCCAATGAAATCCCTACGACAGAATGAGTTAACGCCATGTTCTACTCATGGCCGCAAGTTTAAAAGACTACAAAAAGAAATCGGGAATAAGAAACTAAAAGAAAACAATTTGAACAGACACATACTTTCAAATATCGAGAAGACCTGTGACTCCCGGTGCTCTATATTCTACCTTAATTAGAAAAAAGTCGCCAGCGGAAGCCACAGTTAAAGGAGTGGGTAATTTAGCTCCTAAAAGGCTTACTGCTACAAAGCAAGACCTCGGTGAGCAAATGGAGAATTCGTTTCGATGCAGCGTACTTTTACCTCGATGCTCCCCAGCTAAGGGCATCGAAAGCCTCGCCAGAAAAAACAGCTTCTCCACAGAGAACAATGAATTTGAAACTGATCTATTCACTAAATTGGCGAACCTTAATTTTGCTCTTAACGAGTATGTTCATCCACGCCACAGCGTTCAGAAGGCAAAACAAAATCGAGTTTGAACAAATAGATCTACTTATAATAAAGAACGCGAAGAGTGAATGACTCATAGAACAGTGCAAGCGCGGGTCAATTCGCAAAACTTCATGGCTAACACCAATTGGTTTGGAACAAAAACTGAAGTGGAAAAGTGAACAAGAGAGATAATTGTGGATTCATGCGAGCTGCAAGTCCCGAAAGCAAAATAGTCCGAAAGCAAAATAGTTACATCACCAAAGAAGTTCTTTCCAAACGTAAACCAGTGTAGACAACCAGAAACCCTTCTGGGAAATTAGCGAGGGCTGATGCCCAGCAAGTAAGCGACTAGTATGATTACAAGTGGTAAAGAAGACATAATGACGGAAGCACCGAAAAGTCAATGCAGACCCTGCCTTCAAGCATTTAACTGATAACATGACTCAAAGTAGACGAAAGCGTAAAGGCTGATTGCTACTTGAAGTTGAATTTAGAAGAAGGATGGAGGTTTCTCTTTGTAAACTAGCGTACGTATAAGTAAATCACCGACAGGTTGAGAAAAGAGCACTTTCAAGGATCAACTAGTGCTGACGAACTTGTAGAAATCGGACATCACGTAAAGCCCTAACCGCATGCAATGTCCAAATAGGCTGCATGATTTGTAGTCTTAAGGAGCAAATTTGCATGAAAAAGTAGTAATTTAAACAAATCGTGGATAACTGTAAACACCCGCAGGCCCGGTCGAAGTTGTGTCAAAGATCTAGAGAATAAGGTCATGTAGCTAAAAATTGCACTAATGGATCCAAATTGCTTTTTCGGCAGAGAAACCAGATGCTGCGATATCAAGCAAATAATGGATAGCAGTAGGTGTCCAGTTCTTTAGAAGGTGCTCATCATTGTCAAGCAACGCAAAATTCGCTCTCACAGTTAGTTTACTAGCCAAAAGCTGACATTGCCAGCATTTGCCAACAACTGCAAATTTTCCATAGCAGCGTGTGGGTGACCGACACAAGTGGTAAAGCAGTAGTTTAGGCGTAAAAAATTGAGCGTAACAGGATGTGCTGCAACAACCAAGAAACGAATATGTATGGATTAAAATTGATGGCATCTACAGTTGTTACGCAGCACTGAATAACGATTACGGATAACGTAACAAAAGAAAAGTGGCACAACGCGAACATTATAGCCGCCGTCTTTCGTAACTCTTTCGTTGAAGCTGTTGAACTAACGCTAGAGGGCAAGTGATACTAGAAATTTGTAGAGCAAATACAAAAACGTTTGGAAGAAGTTCTAACTAGCAATTGCGACAAAGCTGTTATTTCCACAATTAAGGGAAGAAGTCCGCCTGCCAGGACGGCAACGGAATTAGAAACGATCACCAAAGATAAGGGAGACTGCTGAACTGTGGCAAGACTAGACGTCAGAAATGCCTTCAACTCCGTGAAGTGGAGCCATATTGTAGATGCTTTTTTTAGAAAATGGGATATTATTCTACTTAGCACGTATAATCGTCAAATTAAAAACTATCCCTGATATTGTACCGCAAGCCTCCTGCTTTAGAAAATAAAGCACAAGAAACTAAGGCTATATGTACCCAGAAATATGACTTTAGTACGAATCACCAATGACATTGGCATCGTAATTTCAGCTTGTCTTCCCGAGGAGCATAAAACATACGCAAACAAAGTAAAAATTACATCGATTTCAGTTGCTCAGAAAAAAATAACTTAAAAAATTTCAAGCTGGCATGGTGGACATTGAATTCATCAATCGTTTACTTTTTTCCAAAAAAAGTGAGAATATTCAGAAGACTTGTTGATTTGGCAGATTTTTCCACGTGCCTAGGTATTCTACAGAGTATGGTTCTACCAAGCACATTCGTCAAAATCACACTTGTTTATTTCTAAGTATATGATACACTTGTTTATTTCTACATATATGATTCCTAAGTATATGATATCTTATTTCTATATTAAATGTCTTGATAATTTCGTAATCAGCTAATAATTCTTCCAGAAGTTTCATAAATCAAAAAAAGCAAAATAATCTTTGTTTACTTTTAGACACTCAGCGCCTACATAGGGCTATAGAATTTCCAAAATATTTTCATAGCCAAACCTAAACCAATATATATTTTCATTCTCCGTACTTGTTTTGCCCAAACTAACTCAAGCAAAATGATGAATATTTTTGCATTGAAGGGGTTATGTTAAATCATTCCCGTAAACTTTTCGGAACTTTGAAGTTATTTTCTAAAACAAGAGGACTGCTCAAAAATATCAT
Source organism: Nemotelus nigrinus (assembly GCA_947369275.1). NCBI lineage: Eukaryota > Metazoa > Arthropoda > Insecta > Diptera > Stratiomyidae > Nemotelus > Nemotelus nigrinus. Next base: position 122,652,144 of record OX376374.1, read on the forward strand.
AATATCTCTATTGAAGCTTGATGTATTTCAATTTCTTGATTGGTAATAACAAATTCCTCTAAAATATCATTGAAATATTCTCCGCATAAAAACTTGATTTAGTTTTGAGTATGGCAGGTAAAATATTCCCATCAAACGCAATATATTTCTCAAATAGAATGACATGAAAAAATTAAATATATCTCAGGCTGCCTTTCATTATCAAGTACCTACAGTGCTCACGATTAGTGGTTACCTTCAAAAACCAAAACCCACCTTATTTGTTGTCAACAGCCATTGTAATTAGATCAAATCGATCCACAACAGTCATTTTGGTTTGCCTCCATAAAATCACCCAAACAAGTAACTTTATTGCCTATTTCAATCTGCTGAGCTGTAAATCCATCTAAATCTTTTTGAACCGTCATAAAAATTTTATGGTCGTTCTTTACAAAGCGGTTTTCATCGACTTACAAGCACCTAGAGTCCATAAAATGCTCGTAAAAATGACAGCCATAACTTCACGACTCCTCACCATAACCCTTTATATCTCGCGCCTATATAGTGACAATCATATAAATGGACAGAAATTAAATTCGAACGTAAATAAAATCGCTACTGATTCAAACGCACTGTTCTCGAGTTTTTCAGAACAATTAACACACATGGTTTTATTGGGGATGCTAAACATTTGAGACATATGTATGTATGTCAACACGGTTGGAATTCATTACTTCTGTCAACAAACTACGAAGCACTTCATCAGAATACATCAGAATATAAAATTAATTTCAACAATCAAGGATACGGGAAACGGTTTTTATAATTTATAACAATTTACAAAAAACATCATAATAACACTTATAGGTCTCAGCCTTAGCACAGAGTCACTGATAAATTGCAATTTTATTTTGCACGCACTGCGGAACATTCAATTCCATAAATAGAATTTAATGCTACCCTGTATAGACTACTAGTAACACTCTTGTATTCCGCCCACTTTATGATGCTTCTGACCTTTGCAGTCACGTCTACTAAGCGCCTATGAGCATATCTCTCTTTTATTTCGAATGATTACTCAGATTGCTCGTAAAATAGACATAACCACTCAATACACGTGGTTGTGTCGAATCGAGGAGTAAACACGTTGAAGACATTTTACGACCCAGCCAAACAGCCCTCAAAACAGTAGCTGCTTCGTTTCGGCCTTGATGGACCCGGGAAGCATTCACCACAGCTGAGGGTGAAGGTCGTTCCAAAAGTTTTACGACTGGAGATATTGTGTCGCGTCGTTGACGATGGAGAATATGACTGACATTTTACGATTTGTTTTTACGCGAACGGTATTCCTCATGATGTCTAGACTTACAAGTGCTTCTCTGGAGGCTTATTCATGCAGCATTGTAAAATACATGACGCTAATTAGCTTACACTTTAGCTTAGCAGCTTATAGTTTAGTACATAGTTAATTTCAGTCACTTGAAAGGGGATTTAAATTAATCAAGCCATTTACATTTTTCACTAGTTTTCTTGATTTCCCGTTGCAATATGTCAAGTAAGTAATGACAGTAATCGTTCAGGTTGAATTTTGTGGAGTTAAAAACCATTTTCTGGATAATTGTTTCAAGTTTCACTATGTTATAAGCAGCAGGGATGTTAATTTTCGTTGAACAAAGTAAAATATTTGTATCCATGCCAACACATTTTTTTGTGGTGATTAAATTGAAAACTTGTGCTAACTATCTCTAGGATTTTATTTCTGATTTCGGGTTTTATGCAGTTTTGTTCTAATCCAATTTGAAATAAGTCACAATTCTCTTTTTGTTTACAGTCACATGTGAAACTAAATTCTATGCGTTTTGAACAAAATCATCAGATCAGGACGTGATTTACGAGCAAACACCTATTGCTATTCGCGTTATTTCTTTTCAACCGAGTCAGAGCTGAGCTCATATTGGCAAAAGCAAATCTGAAAATGAGTGACCATTGATATAAGTCTTTCAGCTTTCATATTTCCAAAAGTTTTACTATAGAGCATCCGCATTGTTGGACCTGGGCCAAACTTGCAAAGTTCACTAGTTAATAAAAGTTCAACAGGTGTACATAACCTTATTAGAGCATGCTTATTGCTTTGACTGGTACGAAAACATTTATCAATTCTGGTAATTCTGGTAATTCCCTCAAATCGATTTCAGTTAGATTCTTGAAAAAAAGACAATCAGCCGTGCACACTCCCAAGTGTTTAATTTCAGGTCTTTTCCCTAACTTAGCGGGTGAAAACTTTTTATGTCGAATCTTACTTCCGTGGTGAGAGAATATTTTCCGAAAACCAGAAAAGTAAAGAAACCGATTTCGGATAAAAACTGGCAAGCAAAAGGAAGAGCCACATGTGACATCTCTTTTCCTATCTCAGTTTTACTCATTCTCACATCAAAAAGGGGAAGAACTAACGTCAGCAAAAATAACGTCATTTTTCTGTCAGGAGAGAGCGAGCGAACGCATTTCGAGTAAGCGAACACATCTCTTCACTGTGAGCTTTCGTTTTGTTTTAACATATTTTATGCCTATATTTTCAGCTAGAGATAGATAACACTTGAGTGAAGCAATCAAAATGAGTCAATCACTTACACCCAACTCGTGTGTCGACACACTCTATTCTGAGCAAGTTGCCTCACGAGCACTTCTTCACGTGTTGTGATCATGTGTTGTTCCCTGTGGCCGAAACTTTTGTGTACGCACAGTAAAAATTGGTAACACATGATCGAGGCAATCATTTGATGTACTTATGAGCATTCTCATTGATGTTAATAAAAAATAATATTAATAAAGAACTTAAAGGAAAACTTTGCAGTGGTTTCCGTTTCTGCCCCCCTGTAGATTGTATTTTTGTGCTTATCTCTCTATCACCTTCTTAAAACCTAGTCGCTGTTTCAATATATGTTCCTTGTAACCTCTGTAGATGGACTTACAAAAATTCACATCTCCACAAACACTTTACACTTCCACATGCATCTACACTTTATCTGAAAATATGTTAAGACACAAATGTTTTTAAAAAAATATTGTAAGAAGTCAGTTAAGTTTTGATTGTAATAATAAATTTAATTTAGAGGAAAATATTAAAGGTTTTATTAAAGGAAATTCAAACTTATTATTTTCAAGGTAATTACTAAAACTGGTGACCGTAATTACTAAACCTCGCTCGTATTATTTTACGAAATATACTTTGCGGAACGATTCTCATACCCTCGTAGTTGCTTGTGCTATGTGATTTCGTGTAATATTACGGCTACTATGTGTTTTCATGCGGGATGAAAAATAAGTATTAATAAGTACTATTACTTATTATAAATAAATACTCTTTCTTAGAGTGAATTCACCCCAATACAGACGAAGGTTTTTTATTGCCATTTTAGGCACATTGCTTCAGGGGTAAATGGTTTTACTTTGGCTCGCTAAAAAGATATCATTACCGCCTGTTGGCAACTTCCTTCTAGATTTCAATTCAGTTGAGCACCCTGCAAACCTTCCTTTCGAAAACCCGATACAGTAAGGGCATTGAGTTAGGATCGCATGCCAAACCCTTGTTCGTTAATTCGCAAGTATCAAGGCTAACCAGGAGTAAAGTCAATCGTGACCTTAGGTTCCCACCAACACGAAACAGGTTCTAGTGTGGTGTTTGATTCTAGTTGCCTTAAACATCTAAAGTTTTCAGTTCCTAAATGATATAATGTAATGGCTTAAAAGTAGCACCACGTCAAATTATTTTTTGTAAGTCATCTATAAATTATGTGAAAATTTCAATTATTTTTTGAACCTCAATCTATTCGAGTCAACTATCTTATATGTTTTTTGTACCAAGCACACAATTCATTCCAATGAAAGAGTCGATTCTGCCAAAAGACATGTTCTTATGTGTATACCACACAGAACGTAAAATGTATTTGAAAGTAATTTTGATATGTAAATGCAACGCATCACCACTTCGAAACTTGACTTCCCACTTCAAATAGTACTCATTTGTTTACCGCAGGTGCCGCAGTCATGCATCTGATGTGACCTTTTTAGGTCATTTTCACCTTATCAAGACGTGAACGTGAATTCTTCTACAAACATATGATATCAGCTCAATATTATTTCGTCTAGACATTTTTAACACGCATCTAATAATCCTGTTTTTACTTTTTTAATTTTTTTCATAGCTGATATTAAAATTGAAAGCAGAAAATTTGTTGCGGAAGTTCACATTTCGCACCCCTTATTTTTGACGATACTACTTTTTACGACACTTTAATGCCTTTTAAAATGATGATTTTATTGGTACACAATTATTGCACTTGTTAACTTGGAGACATTCACTCTCAACTTGTTTACTTTCATATTATTCGCAGTTACCGGCTTTCTTGCTACGAACGATAAAGATGGAATCTTCGAGCCAATAATATAGCATGAGTTTCTCATGAACTCCCGCTTGAATTCAAACGAGATCGCATTCAGAATATGAATTGAGATTGGATTTTAATTAGATGGACGGACCATTTCTGAGATTGTTTACAGGGATGGGTCGTAATTATAATCGTAAAGTATTTAAGTGCAATAACAAACGACATGATAGCCAATTTCAAAATGGTGATGTGGTAAATTGAATTGGATGGTTCGAGTGGTGCTTTAAAATAATGTATATGAGGTGATATGACATGGTTCAAAAGATTTTTGGTAATAAAAACAATTTTTCCAGTGATAGAATGATATAAATAGAAAATTAAAAAGCATCTTAATTGATTGGAATCAACAGAAGTTACATATTTCAAAAATAAATATTCTATATTATCAGCTAAATCAACTTTGTCAACAATCAAAGTAGATATAATTTATTATGTTTCTGGAGTTCATCTTAAGCATATATGTCTACTATGTTCAAAGAGATAATGCAGTAAGAAAGATAATGATACGTTAATAATGCGGTGTGAGAAATGCATAATACTTTATCCGGACTTTTTTCAGCTGCGAATTGTTTTTTATTGCAATATTCTATTTCCTTTTGGATCTAAAAATCATCATATTTTACAGACTGTGAAATTTGAAGTCTTCTAGTCTATTCGAGTGAAAAAAAAATCGGAATCAAATTTTCATCAGCTTTTGAAAGTATTGATTTAAATTTAAACTTTAATCTGAACATTTCGGGGGCAATTTAGCTTCTTCAGTATACGTTAGTTTCAAAATTATACAAAAAAAAAAAAATGGGTGCATGAAGTTGTCTTTAAGTTGTAAATGTTGCTTTAAACACGCTTAAAATTTCAAAAACAATTATTAAAAATAAGAGCAAAAACATAATGAAAGCGTCTAACATAAACTTCGTGAGCAAATCTCCCGCCAAATCTTTGATGTTCAGCTTTTTTAGAAAGGGTTTTTAGGTGTAGGCGGAGCTCTGAATAGCCCAGCTATTGCACTAGTAACACTATCATCATCATCGATGGCGTGACAGCCCAAGTCGGGCCTTGGCCTCCAGTAACGTCCGCCTCCAATCGTCTCGATCCTGCGACCTGGTTCTTCAATTATTGAACCCCAGTATTGACCTGTTGTCTGCGTCTATCGTGTCTTCCCAACATTTCCTCGGCTTACCAACTAGACGCTTCCTTTGTGCTCTACCTTCAACGGTCTTTTAGGTAGTCATTGGCCAAAGCACTCGAAAAGTTATTTTCAAGTAAACGCTATTGACAGCTTTTTTGACTTAGGAAACTTGCCATCCGGGAGTTTTAGAGATTTCAGCTTAGTAATTGGTCAACTAGCATGACCTTTCACAGCGTGGAGGTCTCTTTTGCATTTTTGACTCCCTCACAAAATGAACCGAATGAATGGAAGACCTTACCAGATTTTTTGAAATCAGTATGAGATTCTGCAAGCGAGCCAACCATCCTTTGTTATGCTCTTACAAGCTCAATAGAAGAGTTCTATAGTATTTTTCGGAGCTGTTTTAGTTCCTTGTGTCATCAAAGGACCTTTTTGCTGTCTGTTTTTACTATAGCTCTATTCAGAGTGCCCAATCGGGATTCGAAAGACTTCGGCGACTTGAATCTACCAATAGGATACGCTCCCCCTATGACAAATCGATTGAACGTAGCCTAGTCAGTCTTTTCTCGGTTCCGCCATGCGTGTTTGCGTGAAGAACAGAAAAGAATGGGAGATATGATCTAATATACGCCACCCAATTATTGATCTTACTATTCCTAGTAAACATAATTATATATAACCGCACTTCTGTTAGGCGCGACAAAGGTGGAAAAATTTCCAGTGTTTAGAGTCATTAGCTCCGCAGAAAATATAAAATTAAAGAGTATGTCTCCTCTGACGTAGCATTTGTTGCTGCCTCAGCTGATGTCCTGGGACTTAGCACCGCAATCGATCAGAAGTTCCACTCGCTCCCATTCAATCTACTTGACAATATCCTTCAGTTCTTGTGTTGGCGACGGATACAAGGAGTCCAAGGGAATGTAGGGTAAAAAGACAATCGCACGCTTCAGCCCACCATTAACACAGTGCTGGATGATAATCGCTGACAGGTCCCGGCTTGAAAACTGTCTGAGCGTGGTGGCCTCAAACAGATTAGAATCTAGAATACAAGTCCTTGGCCCACGGCTCTTTTACAGCCAAAATAATAGGGGGTACTTGAAGTTTTGCCAATTTTTTACTCAAAAGATATGACAAAGCTTAGTCTTGCTGCAAGTTGATCTGAGCAAGCCTTTTGCCTTCAGGCACAGAAATGCCCAGCAATTAATGTTTCGGGACTCCTTCGCAGGTATCCTTAAACCATGGCCACGAGATCTCAGTGAAACTAACATATTAAGACTGAAGCTCCTCTATATACTTGCATTTTTCTCTGATGACATATCCATGGATATGGATGGTCAAAAGAGTAAACGCTTCACAATTTTTTGAAGGTTGAATTGGCAGCCTATCAACAAAGGCCTGCGAACACCCGCGCATAAGCCCAAAAGAAGCCCTTTGTGATGTCACAACTTCTTGATTTAGCTGAATTTAACCTCGTACGAGAAGCAGCTCAGCATCATTTGGTATCTCCCTCTACCTCTCTCTCTCCCTCCCTCTTTCTCTCCCTCTCGCTCTTTCTCTCCCTCTCGCTCTTTCTCTCATTCTCCCTCTCTCTCTCTCTCTCTCTCTCTCTTTCTCACCCTCTCTCGCTCTTTCTCTCACCCTTTCTCTCTTTCTGAGTATCAAGAATCTTCCCTGGCCGAGTAATATTTCCAGATTGAGCCTTTTTTCATCAGTGGTGGGGTTTTCCACGTATTTATGAACCTAATGATCCAGTGCTTCACATCGATGCCCGCATCAAGCTTTCCAAACATTCCAGAGATGTCATCCACATTCTTGCGAGAGCCATGAATCCAATAACTAACATAAATGAGCCTGGCAGCATCGGTTTCCAAAATTGTGAAGTTAGGCCGATTCCCAATACCCTTTCGCATAGTAATCCATGGGAGCTACTCCTTTGATGCTTGGTTGGAGCAAAAAGACTTGGAAGTGACCGTCAGCAAACGTCGCTGAAAGAGCAGCCTAAGCATGATTTTAAGTCTGAAAGAGTAGCCTAAAGTGAGATTTTGCTCGCTAATTGTGGTACTTTTCGGCATCCTGTGCTCAGGAACGCCTGTTTCGGCCTTCAGGTTTGCCTTGCGTTTCTCCCATGCTCCACCGCTGACAGATTGGTGTTTTTGGCTGGTCCGTATGAACTTCTTTGGTTTAGGCGGGTCCTCCCTATTTTTCAGCAGAATCGGGAAGCATTAAATTTTTCTGCAGAGTCTCTTTCTGTCTGCGACTGACAGCTTTACCGGCTGGGCGATGTCCACTTGGCGTGGCTTTGCTTCCAGTCATCTCTTCGAGACATTTCTGTCTTAAACTGACTGCATCGCCATCATCAGCCAACCTTTTTCTCGCTTCTCCAGGTAAGCTCTGATGAGTCACTGTCTTACATTCAGCTTTGAAACCTCGCTGGCAATGGAATCCTGCATGATAGCAGCCTCTGATCCTCCACTGCGACTAGAGCTCTCCATTGCAATCAAACGTGAGGTTGGAGCCTGCAGAATCCGAGCTTCTTACGTCCTGAACGAATGCATCACATCGATTTCCAGACTCGCTTTGACTTCCATCTGCAGAGATAAAATTCTGGGGATTCATCCTCATGCTATTTGCAGGCATTATGCCCGACCGTTGGTATGAAAAATTAATTTAGTAGGCATTCTAGCCACACAAAATCTAAAACAAAGTTAGTCTTTCTTATACGTCAGAGTATTTTACTTTTTCTCTTTTTGTTTCGTTCGATGCATTGTCCAATACGATTCTTATGGAACTTCCTATGGGACTTAGACCTGTTAAGTCATTCATTTGATTTTTACTTTGGCTTTGAAAAATATCATTCGATCCTATAGAAATCAGATACTTCGACCTCTAGACTTTTGACAATTTAAAATTTAATGTTTCAGTTCTGCTAAGGTACTTTAAAGTGCTAAGCCGGCGTACTTTTCTTTAATTTAGATGAAGAACCCCATTAAGTTAGGAATTCGAATTAAAAAAAAAATATATATTTATTTTCAGTATTTAAAATGTATGATTTATGCGTTTTTCTAGTACTTGTTTGTAGGTTCAGTATTTAAATATTTTGAGGCAAGATCACAAAATACATATGAATCAGATAACTTCTTTAAATAATCCTCTTCCATGTAAAATTTTCTTCAAATAAATTCGATGGAACTTATTACCAATCCATTTAAGTCTAGAGAAGCAAATAAAAATATGTATTACTCAAGTTGATTTTAGATGCCATCATGCACTCGCTAGTATGGCAGGCATATCTACTTTTACACAAACCACACACTGAATGCTCCTCTATCTAAAAATCTCTAAAACTTCCCCATACAAGCCCAAGCTTCTGAATTTCTTAACAAGTCCACAATTTCCTTAAACCAACAAGAATGACGCGCTCAATTCTAAAAATTACAGTATTTCACCATCTAATCGCACATTTCCACATTTCGAGGGCGGTAAATTGTTCAATTAGTAACCAGTAGTTGCAGTTGAAGAGCACCTCCAGCTACCTGTTTAATTTGCACGGAGTATAGAGTTTCGCCTATGATCCGCGCTTCAGGCCACTTGATGAATGCAATCCAAGGAACGAGTGCACTAAGCACACATGCCCATATGCTTTCATGCACACGAATATCGTGCCAAAGCATACCCGACCTGAGACTCCTCAAGTTCAAGAACCTTTTCTTTGCACGAAGCATACAGAAGTCGCTCCCTGTACAACTCGTGCATTCGTTTAACATTCCCCAAACTCGATTTGAAAGTTATTCAAGGAAAAGAAAAGGAGAACAAGAGGAAAAAACATCAAGGAAAAGTCCATTCTTTTCAATATATCATTCTTTCCCGCATGCAATGAGAAATGCCTGCTCCCGAGCTTGAGCTGCACTCTGCCTGTTTCCTATTCTGCCGATGCCGGGGAGTCGGGTAGTGATCCCAAGTGGATCATACGTTTTCTTTGCTGTCGGCTCTTGGGCAGGAAAAAACCAACCGACTCCTCAAATTCAGGTCTACGGTGAACGTGTGGCGAAGCACGGTAAAATGATGCCCGTCGACCCATCCCTTCGTGTTGTCTTCTTCGCTTAAGAAATACTACGTCTTCGAATTACGAAAGAGGACGAGAAGGTGGAAGACAACACTGCGACACGCTCACTTGCCAGAAAGAGACGAGCGCTGCTCCACACAAGGCATTCGGCTTCTCCGACTATAAACAATAAACTCAAGTACCATATTATTTTTATCTCTTTCTGTCCTTTTAACGATAAATGACAATCATCTAACACACCATAAAAACTTGTACAGAGTCAATTTCATATTCATCACGACGAGTGTGCGAGCGAGTCGATACCATAGGAGACGTTATCGTGGCTGTCGCTCGAGCAAGCGAGAAGGACTTGGCAGGCTATGTACATACCCGAAAAGCAGAGCAACTGAGAGTTGTGCTCCGGCAAGAAGGAAGGGGCTAGAACGTCTTGTGGGGTGGGTGGATAAACGCTGGCATATTTTAGGCGGACATTCCTCCGCCCGTCGCCCTTAAGAAACTACGGGAACTACGAAAAATTCCTTATTCCTTGCCTGTAACTCCGCAGACGTTCGCTTGCGATACGGCCCTTACCCATCACACTCCGTGCAACTAAATAGTACTACTGGGCTAGCGGAGGGTGAGCTGTGCACACACAACTGGCATCTTGGAAGTCATCAAACCGCCGAGTGTATTAGGTAGCAAAATTTTTACGAGCTCGTTATGGACCATTTCGGCGATTGTTCTGATCCTTTTCATGACGAAACCGACTCTACCTGGTCACATGGAAGCAAACCCACATCGATGGCGGAGCGGGACGTGGGCGAGCTCGTCGATGGTTCTCAGGCTCGGTATCGTCGGGATCCGGATGGCCGTCTTGATGGTGGTCGAATCTGGAGCACTCGGACGACGTCGATTCCTGTACTGTGCTGTGTGCTACCTTTTGTGGACGTGGCAAATGATTGTCCTATTGTTTGCTTTTTGGTGATTTTAATGAGTTCAAAGTGGCAATGCGAATAAGATTAATCGTTTCGGGAGTTCTGGCGGTTTGGTCGATTGTTTATGGAAGACGATTGAATTGCATTGACTTGCAACCTGCACGACTGGATGGGGAATGATTTTTTCCGTGTAGCTGCACTGCATAGATGCATGTATGTGCTTTGTTGCGAGCAATTTTGTTGCTTTACGGATGACATCTGATTGGAAATCGAAAATGTCGCCTTGCAAGTGAATAAAAATTTAATTTTGGCCATGGTGTAGGAGCGCAAACAGGCCATGCATTCACAGGCCATGCATTCGAAGACTGCTATTTCCTGAATGAGGATGTTTTATTGAGCGCACTTACTCGAAGCCTCGATGCTTTTCATAAAACTGCATGGGGCTGTGTAATTGCTGTGGCCATTTGTTTCAAGGCTATGACGCCAGGATGAGAGATACGTTTACGTTTTTGGCACTCTAAAGTGCCCAAATTCATTTCACAATTTGTCGAGTGAAGAATGCTTTGTGGGTTCTTTGAAGTTGACCTTTAGTGCGATAGAGGTATGGACTGTTCGTGAAAGAGGAAATTAAAAATACCTTATTTCGTTTTGAGTATTTCTATGAATATTAAAAAAACTCATTATTCTGCTCCTTCTCATCAATAATCTTAAATAGTCCCGAAAGAGCTCAAGTCTCACAGAGATTTATAGTCAACGTTTTCAAATAACAAGCAATATATTTTCTGTCTGCTTTATATGATTCATTTCAATTAGCATAGTGCATAGAAATTCCCACAAGGTATCCAGTTATCGTGCATCGAATGTTTTCTTTCGCATCGTAAGTATCATTTTTATATGCAAATGACAAATATGTTTGTAAACAAAACCACATCCCATTTGCTTCGATTATACTAAAACAATATTATTGTGTTTCTACATAAGCTACCAATCCATTATCGCGTGGCCCATCAACAGGAGAAGACAAGAAGCGCTGACCGAAACTACATTGTATGTAAATTTGTTCTAAAGACGAGAATAATTTATCGGCATAATGCGCCATAGACAGACTATGCATGTATGTAAGACTCGATAGTCGCATCGAGGCGATTATTTCTCCTACACGGATTTTCAAAGTAAGGTGGACAAAGCGTTAACGTCGATAGTAGGAGCTGATAGTTTTGGTTAATTCACATAATTTCATTGATTTTCGTCTGTTCAAATTATTTCCATTTGTAGGACTAATTACAATTGCGTAGAAAGAACACAAGAAATGTCGCCCCTCTGGGAATTGAATAGACAATTGAAAATTAAAGTAGTCTTAACTAGCCTTAAATATACTGCTACAGCCACTGGCTCATAACAAGAAGATTAGATTTTATCAGTTATGTAAATAAAAAACAAAAACATTTATATCTGATACAAACAATTGTCCGAAGCTCAACAGAATCAACTTAAAAACTAGCTCTGAACAAAATATTCCTCAATTACAGAGACACAAGTCAAAACTCTTCCTTAATCACAGTGCGAAATCTGACAAGTGTCCTGACAAGGTGTTACACATATTTATTCCCCATTTCCTAGCGCAGGTGAAACTGAAACAACGCATCTACTGCTCTGCAGTAGCACATCAGTCATAACGGGACATTAGTAGGCATGCCAAGAGTTGGGAGCCAGATATTGATGAATGAGGGAGTACGTGTTAAATTTTGTCACCAAATGTCCTGCACAACTGACAAGCGACAAGCCGTAAACAATAGCTCGGACTTTGCATTGGGCCATATGGGAAAGCTATTAATTCCGTTCATGCATATCATAGCCAAGTAGATGGAGAGAGGGAGCAGATAAGAAAAACGGCATGAAATAAAGAAAATAGAGAATGAAATGTCATAAATCACTGCGATATAAATAAGTAATAAAACAAAGAGAGAAAAACGCGGCGCCTGAATATGAAGTGTGCGCACACGAACGAAATGGTCTGGGGTGCAGAAGAGGGGCGGGTAAGCGAAACGTGGCGCCAACATTCCACCGGAACTCGACATTCTTGAATCCAAGCTCTAACGCTGACGATACATTATGACTTGGCTACGGCCGATGCATTCATTCGGGTATGCCCCGGGCGATGGCTATGCACCCAAAACCTCCCACACTGCACGGGCATTTTTCCCATCATAGTTCATAGTATCAAATTCTGTTGCGTTTCGATTGCTGCTGGACACTAGCAGCAAAAAAAAATGATCAAAGAACGGAGGTCATTTCGAAACGGTTGCTTGCATTAATCATTTAAATCGCCACGCTTCGCTCGACTCTTCTATAGACCCGAGAGTTGGCAATTATTGGAGCCAAAGATTGGTGGTTCCGAGTGACATCAAGGAGGCAGGACTTACACCTCGTCAATTGCAGTCTCGAGGTTATCGGAGGAAATAAGTTGGCTCGTGTGAAGTTCGACCATAGTTGAACAGAGTGAACGAGAACCGAAATGATAAATGACTATCAAAGGGCTGCCGCTTCAGAAGTATTCTATGTAAATTCGAAGTGACCTAGTTTTAAGGGTAGTGTTTCTGTGAAGAAGTTCTGGCTAGTGCTTTGTTTTTGAAGACACATGATATTGTAAATGGTTGCTAGTGATGATTTTTTATATCAGAAATAATAAAGATTGATAAAAAATAATTGAAGAGTAAATTAAACTTTCATTCCGCTTGTTGTACACGCAAGTTATATTTGTATGCCATCCTATTTCCACGATGCAAAATTTTAAACGAAAAAATGATGATTCTATTCAAATAGCTATTATTTTTGCTACTCGCGTCTTTGCATCTCGCTCCAGATCAGATTAGACTAGTTCACAAAAAAAAACTATCCAGATTAGGTTGGTTGGTGCAGCCACTTAATTTGTTGCGTTTACTTAAGTTACACAGTAATTTTTGTAAAACTTAATGCTGTGGAAACATTATCATGACGTGTAACATTGTTGCAGAATGTAGCTGTCTAACGTTATGATGTAAATAATGGACCTGTCGGCGGTTGGTGCGACCGCTGTAGGCAGCATTTGCACGAACCGGTTGCTTAAACATTTTAGTTCGTATTTATTATGAACCCATGAACTTTTGCTGATAGTGTCCTACAGCGCAGATCAGCAAACCCAGTTCGATCGCTGGGTCAGAAGCTCCTGTTGTGTTAAAAACTACTATCTTGTTCTGTTTTCGATAGATGTGCGAAAAAACGCTATTACTGCGATTATTCTAAGCTGAACTCGACAGAGGTAAAAGGAGATTATTCTAAGCTGAACTCGACAGAGGTAAAAGGAGACACCGAGTAAACCTTGGTATGCTGGACGGATTCGACTCCATCTGACTAGTAAACAAAACGAGGAGGCCACACTGAATAACACTATTCATGTACCTATGCTACGTGCCGGAGAAGCTGACAGACAACAAGTGCACCATAGAACAAATCTTGCAATTATTGAAGCTTTGGAAGCGATGTATTCTACATAGAAATCAAATTTTCGAAAAGTGTCGACAAAAACGCCCAATTCTTTATGTTGATCTAGATGGAATCACAGGCAGTCACTAACTAAAGAAATGCTGCTAAAGAGCTCTAGGTCATCTGGGCAGAAAAAGGAAATAGAATTGGAGCTACTAGGATGGCGATTAGTTAAACAAAGCGAACGAAAGAGGTCCAAGGATTGAACCTTGTAAAACATCCAATGTAAGATGAAAAAAAATATGAGGAAACACAACCCTTGCTGATTATACTCTCAAAAAAATGTCATTTAATAGAATCAAATTTAAATCAAAAGTTGAAATCACTTTGAAATAAATAACGAATCTTATATGAATTCCACTTTATTATAAAAATTTTCTTTTCAAATCAAAATTTTTCATCATTGAATTAAAAAGAAACGTATATGAAGCCAAATCATATTTGAAAATTTTTGAATCAAAAATGTTCAAATATGATTTGGCGCCATATACGTTTTCTTTTTAATTCAATGATTAAAAATTTTGATTTGAAAAGAAAATTTTTATAATAAAGTGGAATTCATATAAGATTCGCTTTTTATTTCAAAGTGATTTCAACTTTTGATTTAAAGTGATTCTAAAAAAGTGATTTAAAGTGACAGTTTTCTGAGTGTTCAAGTATGATTAACAACATAGAAAGAAGTTCAGGAGTGTAAGACATTAGAAATGCCAGATCGACGAAACTTATCCAACAGCAAAGTGATGATTGGGCCCTGTCAAATGCATTGGTCGTCAACCAGAAAACCGAACACTATGTTCACAAGCTCTGTCAGATTTGTAGCGGCCGTTAATGAATCCATGCGGCTCTTTAAACAGCAGCCTTATGAATCAATCAATCAATTTTTGAAAACAGGAAGCTATTCGGCTCTATACGAGCAAAGGATTTCTGTTTATCTAACTTTTTTTTTTCGCATCTAATCGGGATCTGTGGAAGTTTTGAAGCGATTGGTCTGACGAATTGCGTGAACGTTCAACACTGGCTTTTTCTTTTTATCGAGAGCAATAGACACAGAAATCGAGAGCCAAGGCAAGCTAAAGGTTTTGCGGGAACGTGGCCTGGGAGAACTAAATTACAAATCAAAGCATAAACACATGCAGTCCAATTGATAGCGTCACGCTTGCAAGCGTTGAGGAACAGCAATCCTTCTACGATTTAAATGAGCAAGCTTAATATTTAAAAAAGTGGAGAACGATGATGATCTGGATTGAAATAGGGATAAAGACATGAGGAGAGTAATGTATTATTGTAGAAAACATTGGAGACAAGAAGGTCCAAACTACGATTATTGACATTCAAAATAAAATTAAGTTGAGACAAAGCACAATAGAATAAAAAAGAGGAAAGAGTCATGAACTCTAAATTTCTGGCCAAGATTGTCAATAATGACATATTCCATTGAGTTAGATAAATTTAGATAAATTGTAACTGGACAGATCGCTTACAAGGAAAATATACAGGTGTTAAAAGCTCAAGCATTTTGCATATGCTACTCTTGATCAGCTTAAGCGCAATAAAAAAAGACAATAAATTACAAGCTGTTTCTAATTACAGTAGTTTCCAGTGAATTCTAAAAAACTATCGGATTTACCTTTGCGACATAAATTTCAAATATGCTATCAACTCTTGAGATCCACTTGTTCAAATATACTCGAAGCTTGATCAGTTTTTAAGGACTTGATCACTTTTCCTCCCATTTCTTCATCCATTTTTGGGCAGTCTAATTGTATTTGGGGTGTTGCTATTAGCTAAACAATCTTATTGCAGATATTATCAGTCAACTTATCTACTACTATAAAACCTCTTCTATACTCAAGAAGCTTGCTGACATTTATACATCTCCTCACACAGTATGGCTGCGAGTTATAATTGGATTGCCATGAGCCATATTACATGGCTCATGGCCATAGGCGCGCCGTAGGGGGGGCCAGGGGGGGCCGGGACCCCCCCAGACCCTAGGTTGGCCCCTCCCAGAAAAATAAAAAATAAATAAAAACAGCAGACACTTAAGTTTTCGCCTCTTAAGTTTTTCTGGTTACAGCAAGAGTTGAGTAGTGCAGTAGTGTAAGCCTATACCAAAGCATACACACTACTTATAGCATAGAGACTGTGCTATTTGCGGTATTAATTACGATGTTATGGGACTTATTTCGAAAAATGGACGGCGATATTTAATTTCGACAAGTTAAACGTTCAGAAAAAGACGAAAAGCACCTCTCCAATCATCCTTTTTTTATTAAGATTATCTGTTCATTCCTACTAGGCAATATACATGTATTTAGATAAAAACACTTTAATAAACTGGCGTTTTATGCAATTATGTTTTTCACAAAACATAGTCTAAGTATTATTTGGTAGGCAATAAGGTAATTAACGTAAAATACAATTTTTGAAGTCACTTGGAGAATAAAAATGGCATCCCTGCCACTTCTATGCTATCTATGACCTACTTAGTTTACACTCAGGTTAAATGTGTGTAAATTTTTAATTTCACCGAGCGTTTTTTCATAGTGACACAGCCGCCACATGGTTCTTATCATATTCATTAAACTTTTGTCAGACCTGCACTCAAGACCAGTATATTCTATGAATTTCATCCGGTCGCGAGATACCGTAAACACAAGTTCCAGGTGCTAAAAATATAAAAAATTCGGTGCGTTTTTGGTGCGATTGGGAATTTGACAAGTTTAGATTTGAATGTATAAATATAGTATCAAACTCATCAATCATTTGCATTTTATTCTAACAGCCGTGTGAAAGATTTGTCTTTACGTACTTATGGTAGGTACAATGTTGCCCAGACATTATTTAAAAACGGCAGAAACTTATTTTTTATGCCCATTGATGAGTCTTGTACATTTTGTGATGATCTGATGACTCGGTGTGAAGTTAGCACAATGCAAAATTTTCCATAGAATTTCCATTGTCGCCAAAAATACACCAACATTTCAGCTCGACCAAACTTCGCGATCCGGATAAATTATCCGGATAGTAAAATTCATGCACAATGTGAAAACTCTAATAGTGCTTGGAAGACAGTAACTGATATGGTGCTTGAACAGTCTTGGAATATTGTCAAGATGAACCGAAATTATCTGGAAAAGGTTATCGACCTTACGACGTGTCTCATTCGCCAAAGACGTGCTTTTAGAGGACACGATGAAAGTGATGCTAGTGATAACCGTGATTTTTTTTTTTGGAATTTTGTGCATTATTCGCGAAGCTTGATTCAACTTTTGCAAATAATTTTAAAAACAAGGTTGCGAACTACTGTATGGCAAAACACAAAATGAAATAGTGAAAATAATCGCTGAAATCGTTCGCGAGGACAATACAGCTGAAATAAAAGATTGCGGATTGTTATCCATTATGGCAAACGCAGCAAGGATCCATAGAAGAAACAACTCTCCGTGGTTGTCAGATTTGCTAAAGAGCTTTGCGAAGGAAGGTTCTCAACCTTTGTAGACTGTTCAGGAGCTAAAAATGCCTCGTATTTAGCAGATATAATTTTGAGCCTGTTAAACAACTACGGACTTAGTGAATTGTCTGTTGTTGGACAGTCTTATGATGGTGCTAGTGTCATGTCAGGACAAAAAAGTGGTGTACAAATCTAAGATGAAACACCCTGCAGCCACATTTGTACATTGTCTAGCTCATAAAATTATCCTGGTTGTGATGGACACATTTTTCACAATCGAAACGTGTACATCCTTTTTCAATGCCATCGAATCACTTTACCTACACTTTTCGAAGCCATCACAACACGAATTGTTGAAGCAGTTTGAAGAGGCAGTTGGTCTAAATACAAGGCATGGAATGAGAAATTTAAGCTCGACTTGTTAGTCAATGAGATTTCACAATTGCAAATATGTGATCGATAGCTACACGGTGAAAAATATTCGGATAAAATTGATCTTCACAATGGTGTACTATTATGTATCCTAATATTCGTATAGATTATATATGTTGACGTTGGATAAAATTGTTCTATCCTATTTTGGAATAACTTTTGTACGAGTTTCGTATAAACGGGTGGTTTATACCAAGATCGGATAATATTTATCATTAATTCATACTAAAAATTCATAAAAAATAAAACGAATTATTTAGAATTACTTTTGCGTCGCAAATCGTAAAGTTCGTATTTAAAGTTTGTAAGTGAACTGCATTGGACGCAAAAATTTAATCGGGAGTGTTTTCGTGAAACGGATTGTTTAGAATTACTTTTGCGTCGCAAGTCGTGCAATTAGCATTTCGAGTTTGTAAGTGAAGTTAATTGGAAGTGTTTATTAAAGTTATTTGTGAAAATTATTTGGTAGCCATAAGGAACAGGAATATTGCAAAACTTTGATTTTGGTGAATAAAGTATAAATGTATGAATAAAATCTATCCAGTTTTTTTTTCAAATAATAAAACAAATAATCGTTATCCATCTCACAGTACATAATTGAATTTAATGCTCGAAAGTTTTACTTGGTGTACTATGTCAAGTGTTTTCACAACACCTACACCCCGCAAAAATAATTCCAATTTGATTCTGCTTTCGGAGGCTGGTTCCGCAAAACGATCGAGTTTCCCGTATCAATATTCTCGGCTTTGATAAGCTTTGCTGATATACGTTGTCTATGCTGATTTATAGACAAGAAGGGAACCATGATCACATTCAATAGCCTTTACAAGTAAAATTATATCGATGGATATAAGTCGGAGATGTTAAATTTGTCACAACTAGCGTAAATACAAATTAAATGATTTCCAACGCCAGTCAAGTATGCACTGTGCGCTGGTGTCTGATGAGAATCAGTGCATACTTTCGAAACCACTTTGTCAAAATAGAATTTTCAATGTAGATTAAAATTTTTAATGTAAATAAAAAGTTGTTCAATTTTAATCATCCCGCAAAAATAGTTCCAACCTACTTTTATCTTTGAATGCATAAATATTCAATTGTTTTCATTCTTTTTTCATCATAATGGATAATTGTTCCCAATATATATATATATATATTCATAATAAAAAGAAGGGAAAAAACCAGAATAAAATTTTGGGTTTTTGAAAATGGGATAAATTTATCGTGTGACCTCGAAATTAGAATAATATATTTCTTATTCTAAATGGTGTACATTTAATAAGAATGTGGTGTATTCATTTATATGCGATTCGGATACCGTTTATAAGAGCGTCTTATTCAATTTATATGAATAATTGGTATTGATTTTATCTTATCAGATAAAATTTATCTTATCAGATTAAATTGTTTGATCTTAAATAAACTTATTGGATTGATACTAACTTTCGTTTGGACCTATATGCATTCCAAAATTTATCAAATTTATCCGAAAATTTCTAACCGTGTATGGGACTATGAAAGAGGCTTTAGAGAAAGAAATGAATGAGAGAAAATACAACGACTCAGTTTATTCATTGGGGATCTTTCATTCAATCAGTAATCCTAAATTTGTAGTAAATCTTTTCATCTTTGATGTTCTTTTTATAACGAACATGTTAAGCAAATATTTCCAAACTAAAAATGCAACTCTTAGGGATGGGATAAATCTTGTGAATTGAACAGTTGAAACACTACTAAGTGAGCGAGAAAACTTTTATGTAGTTTGGGACAAAATTAAATCATTCACAGAGAAGCACTGTGTGGATCACAAATTTCCCAGTGGATCACGAAAACGGAAAACAGCGAAAAGCACTAGTTTGAAAGGTTTTGATATTTCATATAGCCTCGGACACGCTGTTAGGGCTACAAAGATATATCTGCAAACCAAATGGCTCGAAAAGAGTAAGTTACAGCACTCTTCATCTTGGAAAATTATTTATGCTGTTTTTAAGTTTGAAGCAAGATATCAATTTCTTCCATGTAGGCTTAATACATTCCAATTTCTTCACAGATATTTTGAAAGTAAGCTATCCCCTTCTTCAAGTATGAATTGAAATATATTTAGTTTCTAAACAAAAAAATAGTATTATATTTCTAATTATTGCCATTCTATTCCCGTATAATTCATACAAGCTTTCTTTCTTAGTGGTCATTGATAATTCATGTGTAGCTCATACCTACCATTCACATTATAGGCATGTGGTATTCACAGACGTATTCACAGACAAGAAGTTTATTTGATAATGCATTATGCATTAGCAAATAACAAAGAATAAAGAATAAATCAACAAATATATAATGTATTAGTGAATTATATAAGTTGCATGAACAGTACGTGTACATACAAAAACAAAATCATCGGATGTCTTGAACCTTTCAGTCCCTGGCCCCTGCCAGATTTTAGGCCACGGCCCGCCTATGCTCATGGCACTATGTAATATAGCGTGTGGGGCCATAATTTATGTGACATGTAATTATGGCGCTGGGAGCCATACTGCCAGGGGCGTGCACTTCATATAGGCACAAAAGCACTGCCTACCCTGCTGTTTTGCTTTTCTGTTTCGATATATTTATTTTACTAATATATCTATCTACAATCCAATTCTAAAATTTTGGTTCAAAATTGAAAAATGAATTGAAAATAATTACGTGTATCTGGCAACTACCTATATTTCATGCTCTAATTTCCTCATTTTCGACTTTGCAAGCATAGTCCAGCAAAATAAGAACAAAAAATACCCAAATATGAGCGTTGGAAGGCATGCAGCCTCACTGCCTTTACCTTACGCACACCTTCACATGAATATCATATCGATACACTACGCTCAACTGCGCTCAGCTACAACAGTATGTGTAAGATGTAGTACTATTTTATATGAGCCAAAGGCATGCCTGCCTTCATGAATTTCAGGAGAAATGATACCATCGCTGCATGACATCAACGCTCGCTGTGCAAGGGGAAGTAATTTGCAGCTATGCAGCACAAGTGCACGACGGTGCTGACAAGTGAACAGCCACACTGCACAGGCAAAGTTTTCATTATGCGAGGGAGTTGCCAGCAGAAATACTTGTATAATATAAATCTATTTTTGATATAAAATGTAAGTGTTAGCTTTGTATATTAGTCAAGTGTTAGTATTATTTTTGGACATAGTCTCAGATAGGAAATTTTAAAAATTATAGTTTCCTTGATTATAAATAAAAAAGTCGCCCATTTTTTCTCGAGATTTAGAATTTCGATAGGAAAATTCTACTTTAAGTACCAAAATTTGGGCAATGTTTGCCAATTTTTTAAAATGACAGCCATACCTTTAAAGTTTTGAGTAACATTGCTGTCTCATTAGTTCTTGAGTAGAGCGTATTTGCACTGCGTGACAACGGTTATAATATAATAAAAGTTATTATTCATTGAGAAAATTAAATCAACAAATAAATGAAGTGTACTAAAAGTGTTTTCAGCATCAGTGTGTCGTTTGTGTGAAAGCGTGTGCGCATCAAAGTTGATGGAGTTTAGGCTCTTAATCCTTTCATTCGGAAACAAATATCGAATTGTCTCAGCAGGCCAAATGACGCCATAGTTAGATTTAACTAAAAATAGGGAATGCTATTCATCAGTTTAATCACAAGTATGATGATAAATTTACTTGACTGAATGTCTGCAAGCACACTAACCGTTTTTTTTTTTGTTTACCGTGTATTATATTCGCAAGCACAAAAAATATGTGGAATGACACTGAATATGTAGATTTCTCAAAGACCGATAGACACTGAAGCAGACAGCAGATTATCCTCGAAATGTAAATATCGGGCAAGAAAATAAAATACATGGAAAATTGGTGTAGCTGCGGTACATGCTAAGTAATACCATTAGTGCATAATAAATAAACGTTGGGCCGGAAAAATATAAAAAAAATAACACCAAAAGAAGCAGCAGGCAAAAATAGTCAAATTTTCTTTGTTAATTGAACTTTAAGTTAGACTAAGAATAACTAAGAATAACATAAATACAAATATTTAAAATTTAAAAAAACATTTTCAATAAAAAATATTTTGAATTAAATTCTAATTTTTCGCGTGACTGTTATGTTTACTTCTAAGAGTATGTGACTGCCTACCCGGTGCAAATTGTTTATGCACGCCACTGCATACTGCATAGCTCAGGGTACTATGTACATAGCATGTGGGACCATAAATGCTACGCCATGTTACATAGGACCACGCGCTTTGTAAATTCTGACATTATAGCGCGGGGAGCCATATTGCATAGCTGAGATTACTATGTACATAGCGTATGGGGCCATAGATAATGCGCTATGCTACATAGCTCTGGGCGCCATGTGGATTTTTTCAGTGATATTTGTGCTATACGTTTATATTTGCGAAAAAAATTTAAGTTAACTCAATTGCTGCATAATCGGAAAATTACAAAAAAATTTACAGCTTTGATAAATTTGAATAATTATCGCATTTTACAATTTCTACTGTTTGAACATCCAACACAACACTTTCGTCACAAGCTAGAACTTAACTTCATTAAAACTGCATTTATAAAGCAACTCCCATAGAAGATGAAATATTTTAATAAAATGTTGGGAAATTGGTCTATTTAAATTTATTGGGATTTGTGCTATATAAGTAGATACCTATATATTCATATCTACTTAAATATAGTGACTGTGTAAAAGAAAAAATCATTACCTGAAAACTATCTGCTTACAAAAACTTAAGACTCAGCTAGTTGCAATCAACACATGAAATATTTGTTTAAAAGCCCTCGAAAAAATTTCCGCACCATATAGTGATACAAAAAAACATCAGAAAGTTGATGTTCGTTCATTATATTCCCCCTAACTAATTGCTAAAGCACTCGTTTTCTTTTTCTTTAGTTTGGCCTACCAATATAGAAACATACTTTTGCACCTGCTCTCTAGCCTTTTTGGTAAACCGAATGCCTTATTCTAAATAAAATATTTGTTTCTGTTTTGCATGCAGATGGATGTATTCATCATCTGAGAAAAATCTATCATAACTCTCGGCAATTTCAGTTACTAACGGCGGCAGCTCTTTCCCAATAATCCAATTTGCCGATGATATATGCATCTTATAAGCATTGAATGCAGAGCTTCTTTGAGCGTATTTTTGATTCCATAACTGCTCCCACAGCTCTTCATTCGGAAAGTGGACATCTGCATCTAATTTGATGATTCGCGCCACTTTTACGTTTAACAGGCCACTGGTCAGGTGTACCGATCATTTCAAGTGTAACAGTGTAACAAACTAAATTGTAATATGAAACAATATTCTGCTGCCGACCGACCGCCAATCCCGACTCCACAAGCAAAATAAACTACGGTCGACACTGTGCAATCTGTCACTCGTTGAGTTGTTGACTGCCTGCCTGCCGAGAAATGTCCTTCATCTCGGACGTAGCATCCTGCCAAGGGCCAAATTCCAACCATCGAAGAAGAAAAATCGACTGCACACACATTCATCCCGACTCCACTGCACGGTTTCCATCGCTTCGTTCCTCGCCCCGCCTTGCCCACGAACCAAGAGCCAAGAACCAACACAAGAAATCACACCCCGCACCCAATTGCCCCTACACCCCGCGCTGACACACTCTGTACATAAAATACTCCATAAAATACATAAAACAAATCCATGAAAGAGCGCACAAAGCGACGACCAACGATGTACGACGACGACATCATAACGAGATGGCCCCATTTATAATCGAAATGGGTGTAAGTGAAATAAAAGATTGCGCAAACCACACTTGGGAATCACTCCGACCGTCGCCTGCCAACGTGTGCCCGCGCGTCACGACGCTGCAACACGCTCGTCTATCAGGAGGCGGCCAGAGCGGAGGCAGCCACCCAGCGCCAAGATGGGTGTAGGGGTGGTGTAGAGTAGAGCATGTGTTGGAGTAAACGAGCGCGGAGCAGGCGGCGGCTTTGATGTATGTGCGAGTTGTTGGCTCGGAACAGAGCAGTGGCGGAGCGATATGTGGGGCTAGTTGGCTGAATTGCCCGGAACAACAGAGCACATAATTCTCTATGGATAGAGTAACGTCAGTGCGGGCTTTAAAGCGGGCTCACGACCGACCCGAACCAACCACCACGGACGCCAACGCACTGCGAGCGCCCAGCAACCGACGCAGCGCAGCGCTACAACTCGACTCGATTCAGTTTGAGTTCAGGCGGCTCAGTTCGGAGAATCGCCTTCGGAACGAACATTCGTCCGTGGGCAGCGGTTTAGTACAGGCGCGCTACTCCCAACATATACAGGCGGTAATCCTCGACTCGCTCAGCTCCGAAATTCCCGTACAGTAACGACGTCAGATCGAATCATTTCACTTCAGTTCTGTGTGCACTCGAGGCCGATTCAATTCTCGACGTTGACTCTTTCGTCGATTAATTTACTTCTGAAAGTGGTTCTCGACTCGTTCGGGTGCCTCGACACCGACTTTTGCTCGTTCGTTTGTTATTACGGCAACGAAAGTAGTTTCGATCTTTGATAATTATTAGCCAAAAAACAATTGACAATTGCGGCTCCTCCTTTGGCCCAGCGTTTGACCGCCTCCGTACCTAACGGACTTTACGATTTGCGATCCACACAGGCGACCAGGTTTTGACCGCGAGCGTGCAAAGTGTGGCGCGGCTTATCGGACGGGATGATCGCTTGTTTACATGCCCATAAAAATAATCGTAAAAATAAAAATAATCATAAAAATCATAATAAAAATTAATTTGATTGCGGTCGGTCGTAGCGGGACGCAGTAGCAGCGAGTGCCAAGCGATAAAGTGGGAAGTGTAGATTTGATTGCTTTTTTATTGGCAAGAACGACAGGTCACAGTGAAATAAATTATAATCCCGAGATCGGAACGACAGTTTCATTCAGTGTCTAATCATTACTGCATTATGATGAGCTTATGACGATTTAGTGTGAGATTTTGGACCCAGATTGGTGGTGACAAAACAGTGTCTAACGGTGAACTAATTAATACGAATTCGCATATGAGTTTCTTTTGGCTAGTGCTGGCGAATGAATTTGTAAACAATAAATGTGTGATTCGTGAATATTTATAAGATAGTGTATTGTCTCTGATATCTTATTCACATTTATCGCGGGTTTTAAGTTAAAGTATTAAAAAGCGGTGTCGAGTGATTTTGGATCAGAGATTTTCATCGGATTGATTTGAGTGTTTATTTCTGAAGAGTTTTCCGTTTTGCGATGATTTTGTAATCAGAGAAACTCTGCAGTCCGCTTCCGCCCCGCTATATCGCTCGGACAAGAGTGCAGTGATTTAGTTTGAGGGCAGCTGGTCCATAAACAGATCCTTTGAGGACAAGGTTTCAAGTGTGGTGAATTGGTTCGGGTCTCAGGACAGAATCCATTTTGCGGAAGTGAAGATCGATTGTAATAGGACCTGAAGAAGTCCTCGAAAGTTTTCCCTTTGAACATTGTTCGGAACCGCCAAAATTCTCTCCACCGCCCAAATGAATTCGTACTTTGAACAGACAGGCTTCTATGGCCACCCGCATCAGGCGACAGGGATGGGAATGGGCACCGCCGCACATCACGATCAAACAGCCACAGCGGCAGCAGCCGCCTATCGGGGTTTTCCTCTGTCATTAGGGATGACTCCCTATGCGAACCACCACTTGCAGCGATCCACACAGGACTCACCGTATGATGCTAGCATAACAGCCGCTTGCAGCAAGATCTATGGCGATGGATCGTACAGTAAAGATTGTGCCAAAACTAACTCTGCTGGCGACACAAACGGCTATAAGGATGTGGTCGGTGGCTGGAATACAGGATCGGGTGGAGCTGGAGGCGGTGCTGGCGGTCAAAATAGTTCGGTGCCCGTTCGTCCATCGGCCTGCACACCAGACTCCCGCGTTGGAGGTTACTTGGACACATCGGGCGGTAGCCCAGGCTCGCGTGTTGGCTCTGGCGGTGGCGTGACAGGCACAGCCTGGAATGCTAACTGCACGATTTCGGGAGCAACTGCAGCACAGACAGCGGCCTCAGGCCTGCATCAGGCGAGCAATCACACCTTCTATCCATGGATGGCTATTGCAGGTTAGTTCCTATGACTATGAACTGATTTATTGTAAGCGATCAGATACACGATATGCAATGGTAATTTTTCTACTGAATAGTCGTTATAAACTTCCACGCAGAGATCGAGCTTCCGCGCTTAAAGAGTAAATCATCCAACGCCACAGATTTAAAAGCCTACGGATTTTGTTGTTCTTTTCGTTTTTATGACAAACCTCGTGGAAATTTCTTGTCAATAGATTTGTATATTAACTAGAATTCGTTTGTATCAGCAGGTTGTTTGTTAAAACAAGTTCTGAGACTTGGTTTCTTTGTACAACATTGGCCAGATTTCATGAATAAATAATAACCAGCTGCATAATTAATTTTTTTTTGTAGCTAAATCTTCTTCGACATTTACGTCACTGTGTGCTGTTTTTCGATAGACTGTCTAGAGAGATCTGAAATGCATTGTCTTATAAAAAACATACAATTAATTGAATACGGTGAATAGTTTTTGACTCTGTGTGTTAACATGTGTTGATGATAAAAGTGTGACGTCGAGTCGAGCATAATAACGGCCGAATAGAGAGTAGTAATCATATGACTTGGTCGATTGAATACTTATGTTTAATGATTTTAATAAGTGATTTTTTTTTTTTGCCTCACATTAGGCAATTTTTGTATGTAACTGCATATATTTAATTTGCTGATTTTTCTTGGCGGTTTCTTGCATTCAAAGACTAATTGCACATCGAAACATTATTTAAATTCGAAAGTGACACGTTTTTGATCAATGACAGTTTTTAATGCGGCGAAACTGTCTGGTTTATGATTCATTGTGACATGTTCGCCCGTTTGTTGCGCCGTGTACATTATGTCTCAATTCTTCTACTTTAGTTTTTCGGTATTTTCACTCGAAATTTCGTTCAAGAAAAACAGCAGAAAAATAAGAAAAGAGAAAGAAGCATTTATTACCTTGCTGAAATTGAAAAGAAAGTTTTATTTGATTTTGTCTCACTTTAATTTCAACTTCTGCAAATCAGACATGAGTTAGCCGTATCAATTTGTGTTATTAAAAAATCACAATTTTGAGTACAGGTACCTATTCATAGCTTTTTATATGGTACCGGTCGAGTTTCTTTCTCTGAGGTTTAGATAAGCAAATTTTTATCTTAATGCTTATAATATCAAAATATAATATAAAATTATCTATTTCTGGCCTTTCATATAGCTCCCGTTGTATTTGTCTTTGATTCTTCCTAAAATAAAAAAACCACGCAACGTACAAACTATTTTATTTCCTTTAGATAGGTGTGAAAATGCTGATCGTTTTATTAAATTCAACTAATGCATTGTATTTCAACAAACAAAAGCAATGTCATCGTTTCGCAGTATCTTAACTGCCTTTTGAAGTCGACCGCAATCTCATTTAATCAAAAATGCTAATTCTACGCCGAAGATCATGATGGATTTGCTGCTGAAAAAAATATGGTGCTCTATTCCGAAATTGTCATTCTGTTTTTTTTTTCTTTCTTTAATCAACTCTAATATCGAATAAGCATCTCGGGATGCTATCCATAAATATATAGTGAATATTTAAATTTAACTCGCGTTCTTTGCATGTGACAAACATCCAATTTTACGAGCTCATGATTACTTGCCAAAAGTTTCGGGGAAAGGCTGATTATTTTTATTCGCAGCCGTCACCAATCTGCAGAAGATATGGCGTCAGGTCGTATGAATTGTGCATTAGTAGTCACTTTATCGAATATTCTTTCAATTTGGCATTGTTTGTTGAGCTGGTTGATGAGAATAATATTGTTGCGCCAAGATAGTATACACATTTGCTTCAAAGACAAATACAATGAAATAGAGGAAGTGAAAAATACTTTGAAAGTTTGCAATTTTAGTTGTTTCTTTATTTGCGTTGTGGCATTTGAACGTATCTATCATGATGATGAATCTATGTCGTACAATTTGCCGTGCTTACATATTATTATGCGTGGTTTATTTCGGATGATGTAGACGTAAGAAAATTCAATTCGTGTTAGCATAACTATTCTATCAATTGCAGTTGGAAACAGACGTTTTTGTGTTTTTGAACTTTATGAAAAGTGATTCATATCAGAATACTTGTCAAGAAATGTCAACCCAATTATTCTATTACGATCAAATTTTAACAAATCGGGTAATATTATGGTACTCAGCCTTTTTGGTTTAAATACTTAGAAGTTAGATATCAGACACGTATATTTCGAAAAATTATGCTTGAAATGTGCAAGAGCTTAGAATAGTTCAACTCACCTGCAATTGAAGTATTTGGTATACGAATGGCAATGCAATTAACGCTTATAACAAAGTTGTCTGTGAGCATATGCGGATTTGTTCGGTGTGATATTTTTACTAAGTGTGAAAGATTCTAAAAGTGATGAATCTTTTCAAGAATTTTCGATTTTATCACTGATTTTTATTAATTTTTGATCGAAAGAGGTTTTTTTAGCATTTGAAGCTAATAAAAAGAGGGGATAAAACAGCGCTTACTTTTAGATACCGTTTTTTGGTGTTTGATTGAATATTTGATCGACTACTAATTTTTAAGTGAAATTCACAAACGTTTCTTGAATTCGTGCAGCAGATAGATCCATAGAAACCATGCAAAAAACATGTTATTTTCAACGGAAATAGAGTTAGTTTACCAGTAGACCACCACTCAGAAAAATCGTTGTACAATGATGGCTGATTCCGGTTTTATGTGGTCCTAGTATTCGGCCTGCTTACAAATCAATAAATATGTATGAATAATGAAATTTTAAAAATTATAATAATGCAATATTACAAAACTGCTCTTCTATGCCCAGCCCATCATCATGTCTCGAAATCCAATATACCAATATATCGAGGAGCAATTTGCTAAAGCTGTGGAAGCTATTCGTAATGGCACGAAGATTAGAGAAGCAACTTGGGCTTATGGTGTTCCAAGAGATATCTTATATGGTAGGTTACATTTAAGAGTACGTCAAGTACCCCAAAGGATAAGTTCAATATCTCTGGCATCCAAAAAGTCCATAGCGGAACAGTTAAATAATCTTCTTAAAAACGGCTGTCCGCAAAAACCGAAAGATCTCTTAAAATAATGTGCCCAAACTTTTTGAAAACAATAGCCCTATTCATAAATGGTACACATCTTTCCTTTGATAACAAAAGAAGAGAGCATAAAAAATGGTTCGATAGTCTGCAGAGTTATTTAAATGATTTCGAAGCTATCGATTTTATAACGATCTGTGTGGAATATTCACTGATGAATATGAAATTTTCTGTAGAGTTATAAATTATCTTGATGAAAAATTAACTGCCGTTTGTATTTTGTTTTCCGTTAACTGAGGACTCATATTAATCTTCAGCTTGGTTCCCTTCAAAAGCTTACTTTGTAGTGCACTTTTTATATTACTTCCTGACTAAATGAAGTATACCTACCAAAAAAATAGCATCATAAGACGTAATATACAGAACGTAATTTAATATATTTCTTATTTAAAAATTATGAGAAAAATTATGCGTACGAGAAAACAAAATACTTTAAATTTTATTTAATTTATTTTTTTCTAGTTCTTCATATGTCTTTGATTATTTCTGTCAATAACATTGATTTGATTCTGCTAACGCTTGGGCTATTGTTGGATTAATTTTACACCATTCTTTGAGCCACTTTCAGTTTCGTTTTTCTTTTTGTTCTTCGATTTCGTCTTAGTTTTACTTTCTAATTGAGCCCAAAGATGCTCAATTCGGTTAAAGTCTGGACTTTGGAGGAGAAGTGTGGAAATATATATTGCCAATTCATCCCTATTTTTTTTTTTAAATCAGATAGTATTTTTTCTATGCTAATTTTTAATCCGTTTCTAAGAAACCAATTATAATATTTTACTAAGCCCTGATTTACTTTTTTTCCAACTTATTCTGATCGCGAGAAACACTTAGGGTTTCATCTGCAAAGGTAATATATTTAGTGTCTGTTAAGGCTTCGCACTTATATATTAGGCGTATTTTTTTGTTCCCCCTATCCATAACAGAACAGAACAGACGCATTGGAAACAATAACAACTCCTGTACCAGTGAATTCACTGGGACAGGAGTTGTTGTTTTCAATGCGTCTGCTCTGTTCTATTATGGATAGAGGGAGCAAAAAAACACGCCTATTATAATAAATAAAGAGTAGGACCTAGTAACAAACCATGAGGGACACTTACATCAAGAATTTTTCTTTCGCTAATTTCACCATTTGATTCGGTTTTGATCGAGCGACTAGTTTAGTAATTTTTAATTAAACTATTGGCTTAGAGTTATTGTATTGTTAAAAACCTGAACCAGCCTAACATTGAATACTCCTTCAAAGATCTAGCTGAAATGGCTCATTAAATAGATTGGTCTACAACTACTAGCGTCATCAACATCATCACACATAAAAATTGTCATTTTTAACATATCAAGGATTGCGCTTTTCCTCAAATAATTATTGATTATAGAAATATTATGTGGAGCTATAGTATGTTTAATAATTTAATCATCTAACCACCAGATTTAACTTTATACAATCCAGCTGCTATAGCTTTAACAACCAATAATTCCTGTTATTTCATCCATCGAAGTTAATCTTAAAAAGAAGGTTCTCGGTTCGAAAACTATCACTGGACAAGCCATGTGTGATTTGTTCGCCAACACTGAGTTTTCTATTTGATCTACCCAATAAAAACCCTTCTGGTCTTAATATTCCTTAAAAAAATTTCATTACTTTCCTGATTCAATTTATTTATCTTAATGATTTTATTGCTTGCAGCCCTCATGAAATTTGGGAACTTTTCACCAAATA
This sequence comes from Nemotelus nigrinus, assembly GCA_947369275.1. Lineage (NCBI taxonomy): Eukaryota > Metazoa > Arthropoda > Insecta > Diptera > Stratiomyidae > Nemotelus > Nemotelus nigrinus. The sequence continues at coordinate 122,683,032 of OX376374.1, forward strand.
TTTTTCTTCTCTCATCTCTCCCTATTCTCTCCCTATGTTTCCTAACTTGCTAATTCTTCAACTTTGTCTTCCATCTAAACTAATCTTTTAAAAATCGCTTCCATTCTCAACTCACTAAGCATAAATATTAGTAGTGATTCTGATGTTATCCCGAATTAGCTACCAAAGTCACTATCCTTGTCGCTGTGTGCACTTTTATTATTTTTTACCTTAGTTTCTCCTTTGGCTCCTTTCCATCCCAATGAAAGTTTTCTCATATTTTACCAAAAGATAAATCTAATCATCCAGGCTGCATATCTAAATGTAGACCGGTTTCCCTTCTTTGCTGGTTTGGTAACTCGAAAGAGTTACTTTCAATAAGCTTATTCCTGTCCTTCATCCCTTGTTTACTTAAATGCACATTTAACCTTATAACCTTCTTCAACTTAGTTATTTGTACTTTGGATCAACAGAGACAGGTTGATGTTGCTTACACTAATTTTTCAAAAGCATTTGATTCGGTCGATCACGAACATCTTCTCTTGAAGCTACAGTGTTTTGACATTTCCGACACCCTCCTGTCCTGGCTTCTCTCCTATGCATACATTTGCTTTTGGTCGTACTGATACTGTCAATATGGTTTCTTCCTCGTTTGCCCCGTTCTGTCCTTTTCCGGTGTTCCGCAGGGTTTAATTCATGGACCTATCTTATTCTTTGTCTTTATCAATTACCTTCCCTCAGTTATTTATAAAACCAGTCTTCTGTACGCTGATGATTTCAAAGTATCAAAGAAGATCTCAAAGATTGCCTCCAACTTCAATACAATCTTTGCACTGTGGATAGTTGGTTCTTGAGAAATTCACTTGCCTTGAACACATCGAAATGTCTTATACACCTAAGTAAGCTTCGCTTAACGTTTTCCTACTCTTTTTCTGATTTCCCTCTCAATATTTTTTTACTTTTGGTTTTTTTATATCATAAGTTTTATATTTTTGTAAAGAGGCCCCGGCCTGTCAAAACAGTTATCGAATAAATAAATCGTCTGAATTTTTTCTTATAGAGGTCATTTTAGGTTTTCTTCTGTTTTAGTATTTTTAACATGCCACTATTAATCTAATTACAGCTTCTCGACTGAATTAGAGCTTGATTTACTTCTAGAGTAGCTAATAATTTCAATTAGGTGGCCTAATACAATTTTCGGAGTTGTATCGTTCAATTAATCTTTCACTAGTTTTCAAAATTTCCCTATTTCACATACTGGTGTTTGTATCACCTTCATGGGAGGTCGAAAAAGAGGACCATCTCTAATAATTGGATGAGATGAACCTTATGGACCAAATCAAGTAGGTCATCTTTTTTATTTAATACAGTGCTTCTTCCAACTAAAATTGAAGAGGACAGAATAATCTGATAATAAAAAGCTAACTTATTTTCATAGACCCATATTTTACCTAAAATAATTAAATCCGCATTTTATAGCATTATTATTGTAGCTTCAAGACTGCCAATTTATATTTAACACTCCTAATGTTGGTATAAAATATTTTTAGTGAAGATAAGCTCATGAAAAATTCAAGGTAGAATAATTAGGGTTCCTGATCATAAACTGCACAGGTCAATGTTAACGTAATTCTGGTTCGATCAGATGCGTTTGGAAACAGTTTTTTTTTGTGTTTTTCTTACTTTATAAAGTCTGGATTCTGATAAGAAAATGTCAATACGATTATTTATTCCTGTAAATACCAACCTTATTTACCAACACCATAGAAATAATTAGCTAAATATTTTTAACAGCGCTGAATCTCTTAAAAGCATACGAATACCAAAATCAATTTAGCATTCAATTTTCTTACCTCTCGTGCACAAAAATTGACTGAAAACAGAAAAAACATTTACCATCAATTAGTTTGTTACATTGTTGAAAATTGACCCAATTACGAGCAGCGATTCGGCTAAGAAAAATCCTCAATCGCAGATTTACAGGAAATTTGAAATAATACTGCTTGTTAGAACGTTAATGCTACTCTAGAATATCATCGGCGAATTGAAGACTGCCGAAATAGCTGGCTTATCAAGAATTTTCAGCCTGGTAATTATAGCTGATTCGATTTTGCATACGCACGTACAAAGCACAACTTATGATGTTGGAATATTGGCCGATTGAAGATATGGTCGTACAGTGTGACATGCAATTTTTTATTTCTAAACAAAGTAAGAATTTTCATTCATTTGTTCAATATGACAATGAAACAATATGGAAAATCAGAAAACAGTTTTTATTTTCACGGAAACTTGCAAATCGAAGTTTCCTCTTCGGCTTTATACCTATGGATTCAAAATATGCAGATTTTTGACCACCTACAAAAACATAAATTTATTTTAAAATTGAAATTGTTGCTGACTTTTGTCATGAAAAAATAAAGTGTTGTGGTTTCCGAATTTACAGAAAATTCTACATATTATTTTTATGCGGCGCAGTTTATTTAAAAACAAACAAAAAATGCTATGAATGAAGGCAACGCATAATCAACTGTTTTGCATTATCATATGCTATCTTTTTTTAAAGAAAACTTCCTTGTGTGTCAACAATGTCGTTATCAGTTACTCACTAATATTCTAAGCGCTTCAAGTGGATAAAATAAATTTGTTTATATTATGAACATACACTCAAAACCGTGAGCAATAGATCACTACCATATCTACCAAACTTTTATCACCACCATACACTCTAAAAAGTGGGTCTATAATTAATACTTTGATAATAGGAAATACCTATATATTCATTTTTTCGTTTAAAATAACGAATCACAAATTTTTTTACACATTCGATGTGCATTTTTTTGCTTTTACGTCATATCAGCTGAATAATACACAGCTTTTGTAAATTGAAGCAAAAAGAGTGTAAATTTACTAGTTTGCTATTCACTTTTGCGCCAAAGCCATAAAATTGCATCATTATTTAGGGTAAAATTACACGATTTGGTCGCAAAAAAAAAATTATGTTTAAGCACTTTTGTAAATTTACATCTTTAATAGTAGGAAACCAGTTTCCTACTATTATAAGGGTAAAATTTAACCTAATTTTTTTTTGAGTGTATCTATCATTCAGTCGCAAACTTTTTCTCAGCACTGTGCTAGCAAACTACTCCCTTTGAAGGCAATATCGAAGTATCCAACTAAGTGAGCTCACCAAATGATTTGGAAGATCAAATCTACGAAAAAAAACCAATTGAATCTTGTGGAGATTGTTGCCGTTGATGATAGTGCATGTAGCATTGGTAGGTGCGATCATCTTTTTTTTCGTAGCACGTCATATTACAAACTTATCTCTTCTTCAGATCTTCGGAATCAAGATAAAATTTCAATCGTACTGGTCAGATTTTCACGATAAGGCTCGTATGTTTGTGCATGTAAGCATTTACTGAAGGAAAGCGTCCATCGTTCCCAGTGGGACACGAGCATGATATAACATTGATATTAAATTGTGAAATATAAAAACATGTTTTGATTTCTTCACTAACTTTAGAAATTGCACTTAGAATTTGCATTTTTTCTACCTCGTCGAATTATGTCTTTCATAACAAGTTAATTGTGGTCACTATGTAATCAAAAAACGATTCATGAAAATTTCATTTGATACATTTATACGTAAATTTTAAATTTTCATAAGCTCTGGTTTATTTATTGCATTTAAAAGTCTTAATTTAAATATGCCTTGTGTCAAACTTGTATAATTCGACATATATTGAAGCTTTATATGTATGTATTTACCCTCCGAGTACAATCGCTATGTTTTAGTAGACCCTTATCATCATGCTCTTTCTCGGTATGCCTCACTGACATGCCCGTTGAAGAAAAGACTCACAGCGGCTCCTCGATATAATTTCTGTAAAGAAAACTACCCAGGAATAGTATCTAAATTGAAAAAAAATAGCTGGCTTTTGTTCTTCCGTAGGCTAAATAGCGATGCTGTGTTCCATTTTTTGTCCATAGCTTCAAGACTTTATCTTTATCCATACTCATACTTTTCACCCTCATAAGTCTATAGATCTTCCATATTTCTCCCAACAAGCTCTAAGGGTAATCAATCCAATTGAAAAATGTTGCTTGGACAAAGTTTCAAAGATTAAATTCTACTTCTTATCTTGTCATATTTTGGACCCTGCACTCCTCAGCTAAAATAATAATGAAACAGGCTATATATGACTGCTTTTCTAGTTCGTGGTCATACCTTTTTGCGACATTAAATCTTGTTGGTCATACATTCATTCTCTGACGAAAAATGATTCCCTTCCTGATCATGTTGCTGTGAACGGCTCTACCTCCACAGGACGTTTGCGAATTTTTCGCTAACTTCTTGTCTTCTTCCTTTAATAGTACTTCCCTCCCATTTACATTTCTCTGATTTCCTTTCCTCCCTCTGATTTCCTTTCCCCCCTCTGATTTCCTTCCCCTCTCTGATTTCCTTTCCTCCCTCTGATTTCCATTCCTCCCTCTGATTTCCTTTCCCCCCTCTGATTTCCTTTCCTCCCTCTGATTTCCTTCCCTACCACTGATTTCCTTCCCTCCCTCTCATTTCCTTTCCTCCCTCTGATTTCCTTTCCTCACTTCGGTTTCCTTTCGCTCCCTCCGGTTTCCTTTCGCTCTCTCTAATTTCCTTTCACTCCCTCGGATTTCTTTTTCATTTCACTGATTTCCTTTCCCTCCCTCAGATTTCTCTTCGCTCCTTCTCTTTCTCTAATCGATACATATGATTGAAATTAAAAATTTATTACTCTGTTATGATTCGCATACTGGGGATGGATCCGATTGCTTTCCCAATTTTTATGTGTGGTTCATCTTTTTTTTATCCTTTTTATCATCTTTTATTGAAGCCTGTCATCCGGTATTAATCATTCTGCCTGGAACATTTCTAATATTTATCCAATTTGGATAATTGGCGGCGTTTTCTTCGTTCCCATTACCTCCTATTCTCTTCTCATTTTGCTTCAGTAAGCTATGTATTTGAAAAGATGGTCTGAAATGCCACATGATTTGTCCTGTCCTTCCCTCTGAGTGGTATCGGTTTGCTACAGGCAACTCTAATTTGACCAACCTCATCCTTTTCAGAAACGTGATTGCCTTTGCCTTAGATAATTGAGAACAAGAAGACGTATTATACACAGACTTTTCAAAAAACTTTGATACTGTGCAGCACAGATTGTTGCTGGATTAAGTCAAATAGTTTGCTTTTTCTATTCACTTGTTTCTTGGTTTTCCCTATCACAGTAATCTTGTGTGTAAAGTCACATTTTACAACCTTTTCAATTCAAGTACTTACAAAGGTGTGATTTTTGATCCTTGAGTAAAACTTGGTCTCCAGCGCTAAAGCCTCCAGTCTTAATTAGGAACAGGTCTGATAGGAGTTATGTAGGTTATTCTGTAGCTGTGGAGCCATCCTGAAATTAAAATTAAATGCACGCTGTAAGCTGCTCTTAGTTTAAGCCAAGTTTCACAGATTTTTTTATTTAATAATTATTAGAGTAGCCAGCGACAATGATTTGAGTAATTGTTGCACTAAAAGATGCTACCGATAAAACTTTATGTTGTGATTACGCTGCAATGAATCAATGTTTAAATTTTAGGCGGGTGGCAACCCTCAAAACCTTTTCACTTCTATAGCTTCCCATGCTTTCATTGCATTAAATTGAAATTCACTCTGTGAGTTGATCTAAAAATGAAGCAAATTGCGGTACTGGAAAAGGCGTGGCAGCACGGGATATTTGTCATGCATTTATACCAAAGAACTCCAAAAATTTTCAAATACATTTTTATCAGGAAATTGTGGAGGATTTTCAATTGCGGGCTAACAATCATATAAAAGCCAATATCTTGTCTTAATATCTTTGTGCCTTGCATCGTTATTATGATATTGACAATATTTAAAATTATGTAAAATTCCAAGCTCTTTTAATTTCAGTGCATTTTTAAAAATATCCTAACCCATTGTTCCATAAACAAAAAAAAGATTTGCATTTTCTTCTGTAGACATGCCCTTCTAAGCATAGAGGTTCTATCTACATTTTAGTACTTTCGAGAAATTCAATGATTTGCGCTTTGATTTGTACTGGAGATATATGGAGAGTGAATTTTTCAATATTGATTTTAAAATACTTCCACAAAAGATAGGTTTTTCAAGTGCTATACTATGATCCAATAGAGCTATACTATGATCCAATATACCTGTAGTTTTCGAATCCGGTGTTAACTCAAAAATGAGAAAAATGCAGGTAAAACGTTCCGCCGCCATATTTAACTGTGGGTCGTGTGAGTTTCCTTCTTGGTCTTCCCCAAACGAATTTGGTTCCACCTGATGCAAACAAATTGAATTTATTCTTATCAGCGAAGAAAAGATGCTCGAGTAATTAAAATCTTTTTATTGACTAATGTAGCTAGAGCTATGTTAAATCAAAGGTTAGTTTAGCGCAAAGTTCGGTCCATGGTTTCTGGTCTGGTTGTAGAATCGAACCAGGGACTCTAAACACTAAGATCCAATTCTTCTAAAAGCTAATCTTACTAATTGTTTAATCTCAAACTGAAGAGCTAACTTAGCTTTCAGCTTGCAATTTATTGATGAAACCAAAGAATTTTAATTAATAAGATGGCCAAACACAAAAAAGCAAACACATGTTCCAGCTAAAACATGTGATTCTATAGTGTCTAATTCTATAAGTCTAAAGTAAACATTTCGAAAATATGGGACATATCAAGTTCTTTTGACAACTACGACATAGTGCCACTCTATTTTAGACACGTATTTTTCGACTAGTTTTAGCTTCAATCCCACACACTAACCACAAATCTCAGTTAACTTTCCGTATTATTTAAAACTAATTAGAAATTCAAATTTCAACAGTAAAATGCTGTCAGTGTTTAGCCACCTGCGGATATTCTTAGTTCACCTCGTTTCCGCCACTCTTTCACGTTTGTTGGAAATGTTTAGGTCGTCTTATTAAAAACATCTGTTTAAAATTGTATCTAATCTACGCATTGAAAGCGTGATAACAACGAGCTCTTTAAACAATACAATTACATAAATTTAATTGAGCATCTTTCCTACAAGGCAATAACTATGTTGCGTGCACATTTATCTATCAGATTAGACCATAGTTTTGTTTAGTTTCTATTATCCGTGCACCTCTTCAACATCACGCCCAAGAATGAATCAGGTAACGCAACACTCACCTTTACTCATGCAGATAGTGAATATAATTAAATTCACTGCAATTATTGCCATTCTCTTTCTTTATTATGTGCAAAACTCAGTGCGTAATATATAGAATGATGGATTGGTGTAATTATAAAAACATAGCTTCAGGGCTACCAACAGTCAAGATTAGAGATGAAATAATAATGGAGAATACGATAAGACGAGAGTTTGCAATTCAAGATTCGTCTAGTCTAATCAAGCTACTTTTTTGAATAGTTTAGCATATATAAAAAGAATGGGGCATAAGCCATTCTGTAGAACTGTTTTTCCCGATACTTGAAAGGAATGATACGAATTTGATTTGGACCCATGTGCTTAAAAATATTTTTATATTCTAATTTTGGCAAAAGCAATGATTTAGTTTCTTCGAGTGAAGTGACAATATTTATTTAATTATCTGCCGCACATTTATTATAATTATTATAATTTACTTATTTTCATTGTCGCGATTTAGATAGGCATGCATTCGTTTGGGACCAAGCTGTTTAGAAATGTCAAATATAGAAATATAATAGAGTTGGAATACTTGTAGACATTTACTTGCCCGCATTCTGCCTTTTTCTACTGGCAAGTTGTACCTACGTTGTTTCAAAAATTGAGTGTCTAACAAATTTTTAAGGATGGATTGTTTACTGCTGGTTTTCAAGAATTTGTATCAAATCCTGGAGTACAAATCGTCGCTGTAAAATCAAGCCGGCATATCTGCAAAATGCATATTTTTCACCAGAGCGCTTTAAAGATTTCGCGTGTCGGCTGTTTTCTCGTAAATGCATACCGGCACAGCACCATTAGACGGATTTTTATTCAACTATACGATATGCCGGTGCGACATAAAAATAGACGGAAAAAAGAGGAATTTTTTTATAGCAAAAACTCAAAAACTCAATTTTTGCACATATGCCGGTTTGATTTAGCAGTGACGAAATAGATTTTGCCATCGATTTAACATAACTCTTATTTTCAACAGGTTCGAGTAATATGCTACTTGTCTACACATTTTATTTTGCCCCTAACCTAGTATGGCGTGAATTATACAATTCAGTATACCATGCGTTTTATATTGAACACCTCTAAAGCAATGTTTCTCTGATAAACTCAAAAGTGTGGACACTGCCGTTAGTTAATAAGAAATATGTATATCGCACTTTATATTCACACTGTAAATTGTTCATATTTGTATAATGAAATAATATCACATTTGTATCGCGGGTGGTCTCTGCTATCGTGTAAAATTATTTGCATTAAACTAGACTTGACGAATTCGCATAAGATTAATTGAATTCTATCGCGCGATTTGATTTATGTGCATGGCTGCACGATGGATTTTTTAAATTGTTTTGCATTTTCTTTTCGAGATGCTGACTGGAGCTGTTGTTGTTATTGGTGTTGTTGTTTGTGGTGTCGTTGTTGGAGCCATGGTACAGACGAGAAGTATGTAGTAAGAAATCGTACCGATGCAGGGTGTCGATAAGTGTTGTTTTGCTGCGAATTTATGTTTTACATCTATTTTGTTAAAAATCTTAGTGTGTCAAATCTTTCGGTATGGTTCGAAACGGCAACTTTCGGTTTGCCACCAAGTTTGTGTATTTAATTTACAAAAATGTTTGGATGGTACAGTTATTTTATGTATTCCGATCCCATTAATTTACTAGATCAGATTGCATCTATGAAAATAGGCGAATGCCCCTTGACTCAATGGCAGAGAACCAAATAAAAAAAACCTAGCGCAGAGGCACCACTCGAGTGACTGATTTTCGAAGAAAAGCAGAATAAATGTGTAGATTTCATTTCATATTAAATATGGTTGAAATATTTACTAAATCAATTTGTTGTCCCCACGACTGTATCATCGCACTAAATTTACACATATGAAAATTTGATGAGAGCATTTTCAGTGAACTGAACAGAAAAGTTCCTAGAGGTACCGCTCGCAAAAATTTGGTGGCTTTAGAAAATCAAATAGTTGCAGCTTGTTTTCATTATGTGTTTTTTATATGAAAATTTAATAATAAATTTACCTTGGTACAATCATGACTAAATGTTCGGTTCTGGCTGCCCTTTGAAACCAATTTATTGTGTAAGTTTCGTTTTGACCCGATAACTGAGTCCTAAACTATAGACAATAAGAGATTTTAAAGGTAGCTTTTCGGAAAATTTCAAATCTTAAAGGAAAATGAATTTTTATCGCTAATTTCTATCATAAAAAATGTTTTAGTAGTATATGTTGGCATAAAAACATGTAAAATCACCGAAATTTTGACACCAAAAATTTGTAAAACTTCCAAAAAAATTTTTTTATATCTGCCCTGCACAAAAAACACGAAACAAAAATTCAAAAATTATCATAGTTTACGGTCCGATCCTATTTTTTCAACCAAACTCCAACCAAATTTGACTGACTACATCGTCCATCTACAGTATGAACTTCGATTTAACCTGATCCGATTTTCATCTCTACTTCGGTGCGTGAATTTTCATTTGTTGCCAGCATGTTCACTAAACTTCTATCAGACTTTGTTCCACTCAAGGCCAGTACATGCTACGAATTTCAACTGGATCTGATTATCCGGTAGTGAGTTCTGGGGAACAGATATTTTATCTGCTGAAAAAATTAGTAAGCTGTGAAGAGTTACCGTTTTTGTGCAATTATGAACTTTGAAAACTTTAATTTCGCTGTGTAGACGAAGAATACAATTTATCAACCGTTGGCATTTTTTCCTAGAAAACAACAAAAAATTTGAAAATTCGTTGAATTTAAGGTTTTCTGTTTACGTGTTTGTGTTAGCTACAGAGTTGCCCGCACATTCATCAAAAGCACAGAAGCGTATTTTTTAAGCCTATCTGATGAAAATTAAAAAAAATACTTACTTATAGGCGCTTAGCGCACCATGGGATTGAACATTCTCAAAACGCTTTTATAAATAATCAAGCTAAAAACATAACCAATTTGCATTTTCTTATAAATATCCTGTTTCCCCAATACCTCCAATTTCCACCAACATAGACTGAAAATCTAAGCTCAATCGAATTACGCGATGCTGAGACACACCCAGTCAAATTTCGAGTATATACCTATGTATATAAATCGTTGTCCAAAGTGGTTCTAACACTAATTTTCGTCTGAAATCAGTAAAAATTGATTTACAAAAAAAACTGACTTTGATCTTTTATCTAGCGAATACTTTCGAGAGATGTGAAAAACAATCTCCAATTGGAAAATATTAGCTATAGGATTCCTATTCCACCTAGGGCTTATATTAAAATAATAGCCGCATTATTAGCGTCTCTATCCAGGGCAGAGTAGGATAGCAGTATTGAAAACTAGAACGCCTGCTGCTGTAGCAGCGACTAATCGGAGTAACTTTGAATAAATAGCTGATGGGCTCACATATAGAGTCTATCTATATAAGTAAATATGTTCCTTACAGCGTCTAACCGAAGTCGAGTTTTCAGTCGAAATGAAAGATGACGTGAAATTGAAATAAAATATAAAAATACAATTTCTTTTATTAAGAGGGAAACATAATTATAGCATATTTTATTTATGCATATAGCAAACATAATTATAGCATATAGGGTACGCTTTCTTCAATTGTTTTATTAGATATCTGTGAATAATATTTGGGTAATAACTTTATGGCTTCAGGTTTTGCATTCGCAAATTCATTGTGTCAGATATTTGGTTTTAAATTGACGAACGATCAAAATAGCAAGCGACAAGTGAAGAATCGGGTATGTAGATAATGTCTATGTTGATAAACATATTTTTCATCTGAATGATACATTCAGAGTCTTCATTATTGAAGACGACTGAGAACACTGACGAAGAATCTGCGATACTTCAGTTGTCGCTTATCCAATTCCCCATGTGTTCGCATTATGTCCTAGCAGAACTTATATTCCATCGCGATCTGGCATGTACTGTTTGACAGCGATATTTTATGTAATTAAATATGTATTATTGCAAATGTTAAACAATCAGTATTTTATTTTAATATTGTACTTCCAAGCAAAAAATACTTTCATCTGCTGAACCATCGAAAAAGTGCAACGAAAACAAGGCCCTTTCTCGTGCCATAAATTTCTGTTGCTACATTTGCTAATACTCGGATTTCTCAATAGGAAGCTAAATTGCTATGCCTTCGGTAAAACTTTCACCCTTTATCTGCCGAAGCTGAATTTGTTGCCGAAAGCGTTTATCATGGCTACTAGTTCCTAGAGGTTTATACAACTACTCTACCATACCTTGCCATTGAAAGAGAGTCTAAGAGCCTAAAAACAACTAAACTTTTTATATCAAGCATTTTTGAATAGTTGTATCTTCGGCAAAATAATTCATTTGTATGACCTTTATTCTAGCTCTATTAACTAATTCATTTGAAGACAGTTTGCAGCACTACAAAGTAATATGACGCAAATTTAAATTTTCAAATTTAAGTAAAATTAACGCTTGCAAGAAATCAGTAAAAAAGTGGTGAAATTTAGCCATAATAAGTTTTTTTGTTGATCACACGCCACCCCCAATTTATCTTAAAACTATAGTTCTTCGTGGTTTGCCTTTGCGAGGGAAGCTTACTTCGCGAACGTATAAAAAAACGTTTTCAAAAGTTAAATGAGAAATTGTTTGTTCTTGATTTCGTTTTGTTTTTTGTAGTGCAGCTTGTAAACTACCCTGTGATCGAAAATCCAATATGGTTATTCATTGGCGTCTCTTGAAAAACAGTTTTGATTGCCATTATTCATTGTATCATACCAAGTATACAACCGAAGAGATCTTATGCAGCTTCGTACGCATATCAACCTGACAGACAGACATTAATGTAAATTTATGTTCTTACGGATGGCTCAATGATTTCATTAGCTTGTAGACGCATTACCATCGGGTGTTGATGTTGCTTTAATTTAACATCTGAAGTGAGCTTTGCACAGTACGCCGATCATATACATAACTAGATTTTGCTTTTTACTTTTGTTTAGTCCATTCTTGAAATCAGTTTGCAAAAATAATTTTTCGTATCTATTCGAATCTGTTAGCATTTGTAAACAATCCAATGTCATCGATTTTAAAAGAAAAGTTTAGATTTTAATGGTAAAATGTAGTTTCCGCAGGAATAGCTAAATTTTTTTCTGAGGCTATTAAGTGATCTCATCAGTATCAAATCTTACTTGTTGACAGTAACAGTGCACCGCTGAAAATTCTAGCTCACCTCAAATTTTAATGCTGAAAATATGTTTAGAATTGTAGTCTGGAGCAACTAATATTTTAGTTTCGTTCCTGGTTCTTAAGGCTGTATTCAAATATTTATCATGTTGATACTTTTAATTGGTAGTATTAAAATCTTTATAGAAAGTAAGTATCTTAAATAAAAAATTAAAGTTGGCTTGAAGACGAACGCCTTCTGTGGAGAACCCAAACTTTAATTAGGCAAATGGTAGTAGAGAACTAGAACATGAGGGCGTCATCTGTTGTTGGTAATCGGAGAGGCCATTTAACTTGCGAAAAAAGCCTGCTAGAAATAACATCTATAGCTCTGCTACAAAATCCTTCCTCCGAAGCTGTGATTTCACACCAACTAGCTGCGAGAAACCTTAAAACTTTATATTATGAATGCTGGTAATAAAGGAAATTGAGGCTAAATTTTCTGAAGTTTCAACCGAGAACATCAACTAAATTCGTTTTCTAGGTTTGGAGTTGGACTAGGGGCCAAAAAGCCTTTTCCGTAAAATTTATTCTAATAGGAATCCAATATTTCACAGTGGATGATTCGATCGGATCAATTAAAACGACTACGACCAACATCAACTACTCTATTGGGACCTAGACTGTGGAAACCCTGTACAAACTGGGGGCCATTAAGACCCTTCTGGAGCAGGTGAGAACATTCCAAATAATAATTCTCGTTGTTCCAGAAACGAAACTGTTTGGCGATAAGATTATAGACGTGAGATCGTAGACAATGTTCAGAAGCAGAAAGTCTTCTGGAAGTCATGAATTTTCGATGGGTTTCATCATGGACAACAAAAATTAAACCGCAAATAATAGTCTTCAAGTCTGTCAACGAAAGATTGTGTGCGATTCACATTCCAAGAATGTTTTTTTACGAACTCTTAAATGCTCACGGCCCAGCTAACGTAATGATGAGGTAGTGAAAGATGATATTTATAGCCTTCCGGAAAGAATAAACCATTCATTGCCATCAAATGATAATTTTGTTGGTGGACTTCAACGCAAAAGCTGGAAAGGATGAACACATCCCCGAATCACCGGCCAATACAGCTTTTACGATTCCTGCAACAACAACGGACACCGGCTTGTTAACACTACGTGCAGCTGTAACTCTCTCCATAAAAAGACATGGGCATCCCCGAGAGATGGACTTAAATCAAATCGATCACATTCTGACCCAGAATAAATGGGGGCAACTGCGATTCCGATCACTGAACTTGCTTCGACGCCTAACACCACGTCTATCAGCAGAGTCTGGCATATACAGCCGAAAGGATAGTGGCATATACAAACCGGTCCGATAGAAATGATTCGAGAAAACCGTGCTGGAAAAAAAGCAATCTCCGAAAACCACATAAAACGGCAGGCAAGAGCTAAGAGCGAAAAATATGACGATCTTTGGAGAGTTGTTAAAATAATTAGACGTAAGAAACAATATTTGACCATATTTTAAATATCATGACCGACAACTATACGGCTAATAACACTTGACTAATGTTCAAAGCAGTAAGACACTTAAAATAAGGCTTCAAACCACGCACAATTTTGTGTAGGCTGATGACGGAAGTATCATAAGCGGGGCAGACCAAGTGAACGAGAGATGAGTGTCCTAATTACAACAATTGTCGAGCGGAAATGTATCCATATTCTATGAATCATCGTTGTTCATCAACTCATTTGATGACAGCGCCTCCTCACATACCCCATTAGATGCAGTCCGACAGACCAGGGCCCGCTTAAAATCCAATAAAGCACTGGGCATCGATGGGATCCCTGCGGAACTCCTGAACATAGGTTGGATTAACGTTTTTAGGGCAGTCCATAGGTTGGTTATAAGCATCTTGGAGCAAGAAACAATGCCAGGTGAGTGGTCTAAAAACCTTATCTGCCCCATTCACAAGAAAGAAATAAACTGCGGCACGATAATTTTTGGAGTATATCACAACTTTGCACGTAAAAGGAGAGGTAAGCCGACGCAGCTAGAAGTTTACGTACACGACAGCCGTATTATGTCATGTTCTATCCATGACAGCTTTAGGAAATATCGCCAAAGAAGCTGGTTTTCAAATTAACGAGCACAAAACGAAAATTGTGACTCAGTCATGAAAAGAACGCCAGTAAGGCAAAATATAACGATAGGGACCTAAAACGTTGAAAACGTAGACCATGTCTTATAAATAGAGACGAAACTCTCGAAGGATGGAAATGAACTTCACGAAATCAAACGAAAATTCAACTAGCCAATTAGACATTTTTCTCGGTAGTCCCCACTTCGAAACATCGATGCGAGCACCGGAAAACGATGATCCGCATCCACAAAACTATCATCAAACCTTTTTTGTACGTCGAAAGCGAAACCTAAACGCTGACTCAAGCGTCTGGAAAAGGCCTCAATACTTTTGAGGGGTGGGTATTGTATAGAATACTCTTAGCAATTTTTTCCTTAATTACTACTTCCAATTCCCCCTGCAAATCAAGTGAAACTCCTTAGTTTTGGCATGATGTACCGTCTGCTCTCAAGTCAAAAGATGCAACTTGTGCTAAGTATCGAGTTTCGGGCTATTATATTGATTACCTCGAATTTGCAAAGCTCAGTGCCAATAAACTGCCACAACTGCCTTCAACCAAGCTATGCGTGATTACTTCATCAGCATCGAGCCCTCTATACGCTCTAATCAATACAAGCCCTTTTGATCTTACGTCCACTTCCTGAAAAAAACCCACCGTTTCTATGTGCTTTAGTGATGTCAGTGCTTCTACCCCACAATAGATTGGCGATTTTTGTACAGACTACTTTTCATCTTTCTTTTCCGAGCCAAATCCGATCACGTCTTATAATTTTCTTCATTCTCCTGCAGCATCCTTTTCTTTAGTTCATAGCAACCCCCTAGAAGTTGAACTCTTACGTGAATGGCTTGGTGTTAATGTCGGTTGTGGTCATGACGGTAGTCGGATCCTGTTCACCAAGTATTTTTCATCGTCCCTGTGTGTTCGTTTGTCTATTATTTTAAATCTTAGTTTCTCCTTGAGTTTCTTTTTATCCTGCTGGAAATCTCCTCATATTTCCCTAACCGCCTTATTATCGTCCTCTTTCGCTCTTTTCTTGTTTTAGCTAAGTACTTGAAAGAGTTGTTTACAATAGGCTACTTTCTATCCTTCATCACTTTCCTGCTCTTGAGCTGCATGGGTTTATAAAAGACAGATCTTCCACCTCTAACTTTTTCAGTTCCACAAACATGGTCCCTTCCACTTTAGACTAACAGAAGCAAGTTTATGTGGTATACACCAATTTTGCAAAGGCTTTCGACTCTGTTCACCACAAGCTTCTTCTTGTAAAGCTCTTTTCGCCTGGTTCTCATCCTATGTTTATGGTCGAAGCTGTGTTGTATCCGCGATGCCAACTTTTTTAAAGCTTTTGAAGCTTTTGTAGCTAGATTTGAGAAAACACATAGTAAAACCGGTTATTTTGTAGCTAAATCTAGCTACAAAAAAGCCAAATTGGCATCGCTGGTTGTATCCATGAATTCCTGTATCTCTTCTCTATACTGCCGTCTTTCTCGAATTCCACATGGTTCGATTACTGGGTCTTTGCTATTTCTGGTATATCTAACAAATATCCACTATATGCAACAAATTCTAGTTTTTTTTACATTTAATCAACATAGTGCACAGTATTTCCTGCTTGTCCTGGTTTTATTTATGAATATTGTATCCTCTTCCTTCGATATATATTCATCATAAATATTGTATTGTTCGAATACTTTCTTGTATGACTGTCTGTGTCGAAAGATCAAATATAAAGAAATACTAGCACTAAGTGCGTTGTTGTCATGATATTGAAATTTCATTTTCGCACCGTTTTGCATCACGACCTTGTTTTCACCATATCAATATTTTATACAAAAAAAACATAGATTGCGTAACTTTAACGCACTCTCCTGAATGTTTTGGTTTTGCTTGAATGTTAGATCGATAACGATATTTTACTCAATCAAAAAAATATTTTACTTTTTGCCGAAATTTTTAGCATGAACTATATTTAATAATAGAACAAACACTAGACAATTTTATGATAATCTTAGATCCCGAATTGAGCAAAACACTGTTTCATGCTTGTTTCTATATCTTCCGAAGAATTAAAACCGTACACCGCAATTATGTTCCTTGAGCTCGTAAATCCTATCGGATACGACACCACAATTCCTCAAGTCCAATAGTCCAATCGAGAAATATTATCATTCATAGATCTTATTGGCGACTCTTCTAATTCGAGCTTCATATGATTCATTCCAATTAGACAGCAGGCATGGAGAAGAGTGAAAAAAAAAGAATTTCTCTCCCGTCTATTTCTCTATGGCTCATAAATTTTCCTCTTGTATGAATTTGGCTTTGGCAGTTGGATTGAATTGGAATGGAATAGCGTTTTCTTGGCGTTGTGAATGGAATGGAACAACGGACGACGACACAGAAAACAGCAGATACGGGTCTGCTGAATGGTAGTGTGTCCATATATGAGGCTGTGACCTTTCGAAATTATAAACTTTAATTATTACGGCCGTTGAGAGAGATCAACGGCGCAGAACTAAATTTATTTCTTTAAATTAGTTATTCATTAATTCAGTCGTTTACAATAGAGCATTGGTTGTCATATTTGTTGGATGGGACTACTCTCATCTATTGAGTACATTAGCTTTGAGTTTTAGTAAATTTTTGAGCTTGTTTTGGAGGAAAAGACCGGATGCTAATGTTTTGTACGAAAAATTTTGTGTGTAAAGTGATTAAGGAAATGATGCTGCCGAAATCAAAAGTGATTTATATTCATTGTATTGATTATCAGTTAGATTCTTTGAGTCTCAATATAAATTATCGACGAGTAGGCTTCAAAGTGTTCTACCACTTCTATTCTTAAGAACATTATTCATACAGGTTATTGTTGACATCAAACCGGTATCTGCAGTAGTATTTCAACAGTTGTTTTCCTTCTTTGTTTTCAATACTTTGGCCACCTTCCCACATTACGACTTAGTTAAAAATAGTCAATTGATAGGCATCGAAAACATATTCGAATTTTGATTTTGTTTTCGCTAATTGTCTCATATTGTTTAAGTTCTTATACCCCGATTAAATCACACCATCTGCTAGCAAAGCAGCATTTCTCATATGTAGCTGCACGTACCTCTACATTTTATAGGAATAACTTGACTCTTTTCCGAGTTAAAATATTACTATGAATTTAAAAAACGGATTCGCTTTATTCGCGCCCTCCAAATGCCAATGACTTAGCTTCTGAAATATTTTCCAGCAAATTCACACTCAATCATATAATTGCATGCTCCTCTTGCAACTGCAATGCTTCAACATACATAATGGTTTTATTCGATTGTGCAGATATTTTCCACTGCATTAAATTTAAGCAAACTATTCATCCGTCCGAATACGAGTGCTTCTACATATATACCTACATACGTCTATCTATACGCATGCCATGCAGCAACGAATGATAGTGGGGATCCTATGCAGTTTGCAGTAAATTAAAATGCATTCGTAAAATGTTGCAATGTTGTAGATTCTCAGTGTCTAATAACGTACTGTTTTCAGGGAAATTTTTCTGGTGATAAATCGGTGGTAGCTTGAATTTAATTAAAATTATTCGTTGTTTGCATGTGTATGCTTGGAATACGCTATGAAGTGTGACAGATTAATGCTGATGTGTGTTTCGGTATTGCAGAGGAAGCCAAAATTACATATTTCGAAGTTAAACTTAATGACTTGATCGGTAATTTGTCTGTTTTCATATTATGTAATTATGTAAGTGAATAGACTAGTCCAAAGATAGCATTTGAAATGCTTCGCCGAAAAAAATTGAAAACTTGAATCGCATATCAATACACATCAAGCTAATGGTTACATTAACCACTTCATTCGAATCGTAGCATTGAAACACTAGCCCAAATAAGTATCTGCCGAGCATCCATTCAAGACTTTTTAAGTAGCGTAAACACATTACTCGATCGATTGTTTATCCAGCTTAACGGCTTGTATAAATAAACGACAAGCATAGTTTTTATCAGGCTACACTGAAATGTTGAGCGCAGAGACGATTGCAAACAAACTGGCGCCTAGCCCCAGTGGTGAGAATCAAACAATCAAAACACAATGCTTGCTACCTGTATTATGATTCAATCATTTGTCAACAAATAAATCTATTCGTCTTTCCGTTTGTATGGCATTAGATGGCGAGCGGAAACGGAATAGCATGTTTTTATTGGGTCATCGCAAGATATTTATGTTACTGACATATGTATGCACTTGCGTCTGGATATTGAAATTAAATGACGTTTTGAAAATCAGCTGCTTGGTTACATGAAGGAAAATATTTCTAGTTTTGAATGAAACTATTTTGCCCTGATCTATAAGTTAGTTTTCTCTGAAAATTGTGAAATGGCATTCGATCAGGAGAAATTAGCGAGAATCTTTAGAAAAGTTAATATGAGTCTTGTATGAGGAACATCAATAGTGAGTTAACAGTTATCTTCACGAATTATAGAATTAAAAATTGAAATAGAAGAACATAGAAACGTCAATTGTCTGTAATATAATCCAAACCATAGATTTCGTTTTATCTGAAAAATTTATACGATCCGTTCTATTGTCCGCACCACCTGTAGTTGTCGTTGTACCAGAAGCTAAAGAGTGTTTGAAGCTGTCATATCGGATATTAATTTTGAATTAAGAGATAAGAGAAATGAGATTTAAGGTACATCGTTACAAAGAAATTTCTGAAAATTGTTATTTAAATTATCTACGCTGATGATATTTTAAAAAAAAAATCTTAGTAAGTTAGTAGGTCTGTCTTGAATTACTATGCCAGACAAAAGTCTAATCTGCCCACCAGCTTGTTTACAGCAGCTGTATGCTTTAGTGGTGCATCACGATTACAAAAAACCAAAATATTGAACAAAGATTATATCTCAATTTAGTTGTTTCTAGTAGAATTTCGTTTGCGGAATTGTTGGTATAATGTTCGAAAATAGGTCTCTTTGAAAATGCTGGATCGTACGATCTCTGACTCCACAATTATGACAGACACATGAGTAATGTGTTTGATAAGTAGACAAGCCAACAATCATTAGAATGAAAGAAAAAAAGAGGCGAAAACAAAACAAAACAAAACGCCAAAGCCGTTCCAAAATCAAGATTATGCTCCTAATTTTTTCCAGGATTCGATTTCCGGGATTGTTCAGCATCAATTCGTTCTGAAGAAATAGATGGTCAATAAGAATTACTGGTTGGTCGCATTCAAGCATTTGAGTTGAAGAAAGCTGAGAACATCCGTCAAAATGGCCAAAATTATGAAAAAACCATTTGTGGGTTTTGTACGACGATAATAGGCCATAATTTTGAGCGAATTTAAGGCCAAAAACGTAAAAAATATAATCGATCAACCGTCATATTCACCGGATTTGGTCCCCTGTAACTTTTTTTCCGTTTTCTAACCTAAAAAGCCGCTCCGTGCTAAAACGAAATTCATGGAAGGAGCTGAGAGCCATAAAAAAGTATCTATAAAAATGTGCTTACATATGAGCTTGAATGAGAACGTAGAAAACCAAGGCAAATTATGCCTCTTTGACTTTTTATTTATTAATTAATTAATTTTTATATTTACTGCCAAATCTATTTACAGAAAATAGCCCAATTACAAATAGAAAAGTTTATAAATAGAAATAAATAATAAAAGTAAATAAATAAATAGGACATAAAAATAGAAAATAAAAAATAACTATAGAAAATGAACATAAAAGTATACAATTCAAAGCAAACATAAGTAATTGGAGTTATATCAAGCAATAAGTGTTCAAAACTTCTTGAAAAAGAAAATAATCAAGAGCATTTTCGATTGCCCAAAATATTTTTAAATCACCTGCGGAGAGCAGAAAAACTGACGATAAAATATTGAGAAGATCGTTGATGAAGAGGTTGAATAAGACACATCGCGAGAGGATTAGTCTAGAATGAAGGAAGACAAGGACATAAATCGAAAGAAAAGTTATAAGTCAAGGAAATAAACGAGTTAGAGTAAGCTGAGGAGAAAAACAGTGCGAAGAGATCGTTAATATCTTGAGGATGAGTAGCAGTAATACTATTAAATGTTACGGAGTTAGGTACCGAAAAGGAGGATTTTAAAGAATGTAAATTCTTGGTAGCAGCACGTAACCGAGAGAAATCAGCATAGTCTTGGTTAAGAGCTAAACAATTTTATTCGAACAGTATTTTTTTAGTACGTATAGATGCAAGATTCAAAGATCCAAAAGATTGAAATTTAAATCATGTATATAACACAAAAAGGATCGAAACATTGAAAGATTGCAATAATAGGCGTGCTTTTTTTGCTTCCCTTATCTATAACAGAACAATGCTAACCAGTGCAGACGCATTGGAAACAACTCCCCCTATCAATAACATGACTTGTTATTGTTTCCAATGCGTCTGCACTGGTTAGCATTGTTCTGTTATGGAAAAGGGGAGCAAAAAAAACCCCCCTTTATTCCTATTCCTACGGGGTGAAGTGCAGAGACAATGTTAGATGTAAAATTGTTGTGTGTTGCTGGAATAAACTTAATTCAAAATCACTTTTCATTCTTATGAATTTATGTCGAAATGTGATAAAAACGAAGGAGTGCATTTATAAAAAGATTTTCACGGCGTGCAAAATTAACCGGATATATTCACATAAATCGTATCAATGAAATTTTAATAAAAATACCAAAAAAAAAGCGATTTCTTTCGATCTTTCGATCTGCGTTTACATAACAAATTTCGATTCGATCCAGGTTTATTAGTTTACGAATTCTCTTTGTGGTATCGACTAGTCACGGATGGCAGGATACAGTTTGTCTCGCCTCGATTAGAGCTACATGTTTGCATGTTCTTACGATGCTACCCATTCCGCATTCACGATCGTCCTCAATTGAATGCGCACCCTAAAAAGTGTTTCGAGGACTGGAAATAACCTGCACATATGCAAAAACTTGCATTAAATAGGGAAAACTTCGAAGGCGACAAAATAAATATAGATGATTAATTAAGTATTTAGGATTTCCTGGAACTCTTTTGTCACAATGTTTACATAAAATAATAGCGCGATTTCTCATGAATATAATCATCATCATGTTGTAGTGTCTCCGGAATCACCTTTCTTCGCATATGGGGCCAACAATTTTCAACCATCCGATGGATGGCCTAAATGTAAATCCGACTGGAAAAAAGCAGAATGGACTACCGAATAGCCAGGACATTATGGCCATCACCAGATTCCAGCAAGATCAGGAAACTGTTCAGGCCCAGCAGTAGCTACTTGAGAGCGAAGATTGGCCTTCTCGCATGGCATTGCCTTACTGCATCTCATAGCAATAGATTAGAGCTGACACCCAACACTTAATACATGAGATGCAAGATGAAAGAGGACATCATCGAGCATATTCTTTGTGTCTAGCTATAAATAATAAAAAAAAATTCAACTTATTAGGCAGTTATCACTTTCAAGGGTTAATAGGAGTCAATTAGTTCTATGTGGCGGAGTGGGCATTTAACTTCTCTACTTAACCCGCGAAGGATGAATAATAGGCCTCATGCAAACTGCGTAATAGCATCTACAGACGACGAACATGTTCGTCATCTTGGTGCGAAAACTTCGATACAGACGTTCGCACCAAATGCCGCACATCAGTACATTGCGCATCAGTTTGCACTGAATTTCAATGTTCACGCACATGTTTGCGAACCTGAGAAAGAGGTAAGTGCTTACCTGCGTACAACAACAATTGCACGTGTTCGCTCGCCAAGTTGACGAACCATGTTCGTCGTCTGTACATGCTATAAGTGGCAGTCTCCTTTCGTAACTAAACCTTATCTTGCAATTACCTTCAACAGAAAACCCATCTAAATTAAATTTAATTGAAAATCAGCTATTCATAATTGTCCAGTTTTAAATTGTAGACTACTGGTTTCTTATGTAAAGTACTCATATGCTTTGATGAGCAACTTCGTGGGCGGCTTCACAGCATTCCGATATGAAATCTCAGAATCTCACCGATCTCTGTTCTATCTCAAATAGCCGGTTGTTTTAGTGATAGTTTCTTTTTTAGGGCTTCGTGAAGACCCAGGTATTTTTCCTGTCTAGTTAAAATAATTCGTTTGCTGTTTTTTTTTTGCTTGGGCTATTTGAACAAAAGGAAGACTATTATGTCATTCAATTTGTGTCTGATATTATACAATTCCAAACGGATATTTTTAAAGGGATATTTTTTTCTGTATTTCTTTGCGATCAGCGTACCTTCAAATAATCATCTAAATTTCAAATTGCTATGACAATTTCGCGATTACTTCTTGTATTATTTTCAATCACGTGCTATAAAACAAACATGGAAAAGCAGGTATTAGATTTCCTAGCTTCTATGGCTCGCAACATAGCATATAGAATTTTGCACCAAAAGCTCCTAAGTAACTATGATAAATCTCTCTTTTTTTTATTAAATTGATATTATACAATTCCAATATGCAATCATGTACCATCTAGGATATCGTGACATGATTTAAATTAATTAAATTGTAATTTTCCTTGAAGCCGATGTACACAAGCTAGCAAATTATTGTTAACGCATTAACAATCGATAGGTATATGAAAATTTGCTTCTATCTGGACAAAACCTTAAATCTCCGCTAGGCTATAGCAATAACCGTGCACAGGGCACGTGCAACCGTTTCCACTCGTCTATGATTGCTCGTAATCATCATCGGCTTTCAATACTTGATGTGAACTGATGTACGTGAACTTGTTTGGATTGAAGCGATTTCGCTGCGCCAAGCCATGAAGAGTAGACTTTGATTATACACTTCAATGGGCTTCTATTATTTTTATGGGCTTATAAGAAATTGCCACTATTGCAGCTCGTGAGAAAATGTAACTGGAGTCGTTGCAAATTGATTTGTAAAAGAGGAGTTATTTCGAAATGATACTGAATATCATTAATTAGGGTATTTAGTGTTTTACATGGAGTGCTAATGCAAAATAAATCACGTAATTATAAGATCTGAAATACAGTCAAAACACAGCTCTATCTGCCAAATGAAAAAAAAAAATGAATGGTCAGTAATTCTGTGGATAAAGAATGCATTCTTGAGGATATTCTTGCATTGTAAAAGCTTTTCTACTGCTTATGAACAAATATTAAACAATGATTTGAAAATTCTAGTTCAGTAGTTTGAGCAGTTTCTATCGTGCATTTATCACTTATCTAGGCTTATAGGATGAAACCCCTTCAATAATTTTCTAAACTGACCAGCTAACTACAAACAGGGGGAAATACAGTATTTTGTGGTATTTATATAATTGATATTACGATATATATTCATAAATTAGTTTTTATGATTTAACTTAGAAATCAAAAGCGTTAAAATAAACAAAAACTCATTAATATTTAAAATGAAAAAAAAAAACTATGTATACAATTTTTTTTCTATATTTTCAGGTAAGTCGTCTTGTCACACCAAGCTAGTTTTTTTGGCCTAGAGATTGGTAAGTGGCTAGTGTCGTATATTTTTTTTCAATTCTTTGGTATTCATTAAGAGCAGACACACATAAAACCAAGGTGTCCAAACGACACCTGCTGAACCATGTTTCGATCGCAAGCTAAAAACACAATTTTTAATGAAGTTTATTGTGTAGCTTAATATTTCGAGCAATATCAATTCATCTCAAATGATTGACTAGCTACCAGTTAATAAAGACAGTTTGCATGATGCTGACAGCAACAAATCAAAAATCTTTAAACGAAAACTAAAAATACTTCATAACCTTTTGTAGCAAAATTATTTTCCACTGAACTCCTGCACAAATATTCACTACCGACTTAACCTTGAACTAAAAACACCTCTACAAATGACCCATTTCCACAAGTAATTACACGCAATTTGTATCGTCCTAGCAGGTGAGCATGTATTTAACTTATCTTACCTTTTGCAAATCGGTTGGTGGCATTGCTCAAATTACATTAGTAGTCATTATGTCATAAATTTTATGATGTAAAAGTTACGTGATCGGTACAATAAAAACCAAAATTTTCGTATCGCCCTGACCTCCATTTAAGTCAGCCTAATATGCTTGTAGGTTACATTCGGCAAAGAACAACTACTCGAAAACGTTCTGCTTGTATGAGCTGGCCGGACTTAAAAATTAAGAAGAAGAACTTGAAATGGTGTTGCCGTTTGTTGCAGCATTCATGAGCTGTACGGTAAATTTAATTTATGAGTATTTTCATCGATAATGACGGGATTTGCCTGCAGGACCGACAAAACTCGTGTATACATACATACAACATATAACTTGGCCTGTTAGCGCACGCTGTCGTGTACTCCCAAGCATACGTTCGTGTAGTATAGCGTCTAAGGTGGTAATAAATGAAAAATAGCAGAGGAAAAAATCGCACAAGTATTTAATCACATCCACTCAAGGGTGAGATTTTTGGGATATTAAAAAGGTGATAGTTTAACTGGCCCCCTTTCCGATAAACTTTGGTTGCGTTTGATTTGGTGTACAGGGTGAACTACAAGCTTTAGAAGTTGTTGCTTGAATAAATTTAAATTGCTGAAATAACATCACTGGCCCCTGATCAAAGCCAGATTGACAATCGTCAGTTAAAGCTGTAAGAGATGGTCATCGATTATCAATATATTTTTCTTCCCAAAATATGAAGCGAATATTCTTAGAAAGTACTTATGTTGCATGGACACAATTAAAGTGAATCGTGGAACTATTCACTCCACATTCGTATTCACATTGATTGTGAATTTGTGAATGAAGCTCTCTACCAGCCTCAAACCCTGGACCCAAAGAGGGTTGTCGTGGGATTACTTTACTTATAGTAATGTTGCTGACGTTGATTTTTAAAAATTATCCTGATTCTTCGAAAAATCCGCAGATCCTGATATTGAAGTTTGAATAATTCTTCACACTATGTTTGTTGAAGGAAATGTTGAAGGACGTCTGTCTTCATTTTCAATTTGGCATCAAAATCGTGCGGCCTTATATCGGCCGGCAAAACGTGGTTGCAATTTAGCGTGCTTGGAAAATTAAGCGAACAATACCTTACGCAGTGTTGTGATTGAAAAATTGAGCAGAAACTACCTTCGGTAGCCTTACAGTTGTATTATGAGTAAAACTTATTAAAAATTCGTCTGTCTCTCTTCTGCTTCGTATGGCTTTTTAGACATAGCAGTTGGCAGATTCAGAGATAGGAGAGCTTTCAGGATTTCCTACAGTCACATTTCTGTGGGACTCAAATTGATGAACCCGGAGTGGTTGTATTGAAGCTTGCACATTAAAGAGCTTGTAGCTAGTTAGGTTACTTCAAAAATATTTTGGTCAGTCATTTGATCAAATCGATTTTTTTCGTTTGTATATTTTCAAAGTTTAGACTTTTAAGAATAAACATTTAAAAGGAATTTCAGAAATTCGAATTAGTTTTGGTGTTACAGCTATTTTTGTGACACGCCAACTAACTCCCCGAAACGAGACTCCAAGTTTTAAACGCGTTTTTCTCGGAACTACTTTTCTCGATACGGTTGACAAGATATCTCTAGTTGTAATGGACCGATTTACGTAAAATTTTGCACAAACCCTCTTAACATTATTAGTTTTCGTCTGACTTAGGGGTTTTTCAAAAAAAAATGTCTACTAGTTATTAAAAATTCCCAAAGTTGAAAAATGAGGCAAAAAACTACTTTTTTTTACATGGACGCTATTTTGTGAAAAAAAAAGTTTTTTCAAATCGCCTACGTCGGACGAATTTTACATTCTTCTTTTTACAGAGTTCACCAAAAATGTATGTTTCAGACCACCAGAAAGGTGGGAATCATGTCAATTATGAGACAAATTTTTTTTTGAGCCTTCACTTCGCCGGCCTGTAGCTACATCAATTTTATTTTTTTTAATTTTTTGAATGCATTTTTGTACTTTCAAAATGTTTATAAAAGACGTAAAAAAATATATACCAAAAATAATTATAGTTTTTTTTTTGTGTCCATAAAATCACCTCAAATCGGGCTACTAGACCAGAATACTGCCTTAAAACTAATCAGCCATTAATCATTTACCTTTTTTCCTTGATTTGACATCAATTGATAAGAACATAACATTTGACATTATTGAAGTTAGGTTTTCAGGTTTTTTTGTCGATGTCATTCCTTGCTTTCTGAACTGCATCTCTTGAGGTGTTGATGCTTTCATATCGCCATAAATTTTTGTAGACCTCTATTGCCAAGATTTTCCATCGATTCTTAATGGAGTTATGGTCTGGACTTAGTGATGGCTACTCTAACAGAAAAAATATATTTTGAAGTAAACCAATGATTGTGAAGATTTATGTTGAAATGTCATAATATTTTCGGGAAAGCTATCCAAATAAGTCCTTAAAATGTCTTCAAGTCTATGATTAAGTTAGAAAAAAAATAGAAAAAAAATAGAAAAAAAATTGTAGAAAAAAATAAAGCGAAACCTTTCCATGATAATCCCACACCATTACTGCCCCTCCTCCAAAATTTCGAAGCATTTTTGAATCCTCTGGACAGGCGAAACCGTGTCAATAACAACTAAAACCATTCGGGCCATCCATATTCAAGTCCTCCTCACCGACAAGAACAATTATTGTATTTTTGCTGTAATCGGGCTTGTTATATGGAGAAAATTTAATGTAGAATGGAATCTAGAAAACTTACTCCCAATGTTACAAACCAGAGAAGAAAGAAATTGCCTAGACTGATAATTTTCCTAACTTTTTTAGTGGTATTTGTTTGTATCTATCATGTATTATACTATCTAGAGATAGTATAGTAAAAAGATAAAAGCGCTAAACTGCTAAATCGAATTTCTGATATATTCAGATTCGCCCACAATGTATGCATTTATCTTGTATTAGCGCAAGCATAGACTTAACGGACTCATCATTTAGATTCAACGCGAAATCTGAATAACTCTCTATCCAAAAATGTATAATCACAAACATTAAAATTGGGACTTTCAGCACGTTTTGTCAATATGCGGACGCTTCGGGAATAACTCCCTAGATTTTTTCAGTGGATGTAAGAGTTCCCTAGATCTAGGAAAAAATTCCCTAGACTCGCATCTCTGCTTACTTCCAGCAATAAAAACAAGTGGAGGTGATGTTATGGTTTGGAGGAGTCTGGCGGCCACTGGAGGAGGAGCCTTAGTGTTTATAGAGTTTAGAGTGGATGAGCATGTTTACCTGGCAATGCTTAAAATATGCCTCCGGGAATCGTTATATCTTCTAAGAGGATAGTTGTCTCAATCTTTGTGTACATATTCTGAAACTGGCTTATGTATCACGTATCCCATCAATCCCCAATCATCTGACCTAAATCTTACAGAACATCCATAGGAAAAACCGAGGTACAAACTAAGACAGGACAGCACAATTTATAAAAGCACGCTGAAAGATAAGTTACTGAAAGAATAGAATAAAATAAACCCTGATAATAGCGCTACATACGAATATCTAGTGAGGTCTACGAAAGACGCTAAAAAAGTTCTACATAAACAAGGATAACCTACACAATATGAATAATGAATTATTTTCAAATCAAATTTGGCATTAAACTGAATTAAATAATTTTTTTTTTCAGTACACATATATAAGAACGTGACTTTGTTTTAGTATATTTAATATCTAATAATAGGGTATAATAGGGCAAAATTAAAATTGTAATTAAAAATGTATTCTATTTATAAGCTCTCACTTGCATATTCATAGTGTACACAGACTTTTTCCAGTGACTGTGTAACGACCAAGAAAAAAATGTATGATATATATTTCAATCAATTTCAACAATTGTGGTTATCTAAGCAGATTAAAAATACAGAGGATGCTTCATCAAAGCAGCCAAAAACTATTCTAAACAGATAGATAAACACAAAGTGGAAACCACTGTTCAATGTAACGGTAAATGAATTTCTAGCAACCCTGCATCGGTTTAATAAAAACAAAAATTGAATACCCGCCGAAATAACACTGTTCTTTCTTTCACTGTCCACCTATTACCAATTCCGATTCAGAATCTTTAAAGTTATTTAAATACTGTCCGGTTTGGGCCAGCGGATCGTTCAAGCCAATAAATTTAAAAATTCTCACATTAATAAAATGTGCTCGGTTTCTTTTTGTTCCTATGCTAAATTAACGATCTTTTTCGTCTGTATCTGTTTTTAGT
Source organism: Nemotelus nigrinus (assembly GCA_947369275.1). Lineage (NCBI taxonomy): Eukaryota > Metazoa > Arthropoda > Insecta > Diptera > Stratiomyidae > Nemotelus > Nemotelus nigrinus. Next base: position 122,711,765 of record OX376374.1, read on the forward strand.
GTGGTAGTCCCCGGTACGTTTCAGGCTTTTCATATGATCATCTGAGTTTTGCTCCGCTGCTGTTTCAGTTTTTTTCCCTTTCAGCTCGTGGCTTTTATTTCTTTCTTTCGTTCTTTCATTCCAATCCGTGCTCCTTTGATTATAGCTCGAACTTATTGATCTTGTCCTACCGCGTGTGTAAATATGCATAAATCAGCGGAGGATGAAATCGATCATGCATACGAGACCCCGGTTAGTTTTCGGTGTTGTACAACTTTCTTCGCTTTTAAAAGTCGATTTCTTTGACTAATGTGGTCGACCACCATCATCGGGCGGCTTGGGAGTTTTTTTTTCATCAACTATACGAGCAGGGTTGCGGCGGGCAAAGTGAAGAAAGAATGGGGTGTTGATTCAAGACAAGAGAATGGTAAGTTTCTGTTAACGCAGATTATCTGGAATCTAAAAGCGATTTGTACGAAATTCTCGTGTTGTCTGAGACAGGACAAGATAAATGAACGCTGTTTGCGGATTCGTATTAATAGCTTGCGAATTAGAATGAGAAGTGCAGGATTTATTAAGATGAAAACAAAAAGGAGAATGAAAAATGAGAATTTCCGATGAAGCACACTTACCGGTCATTTAAAGCAATCGAAAGCAATTTCAAGAGATATTATGTTCTTTCAAAACTATTGAAATTAAAATTAAAATTGTTCGAACCAATGCTACGTGACGATATGTTCCATGAGCACCGTAGGCATGTAAGCCACCGAACTCTGATGTAATCAGTAATTCAATAAGAAGAAGATAAGAAGCAAAATTTCCGAAGATCGTATGGAACGGGACAGCAATTTGTTGGACTGTACTGAAAAAAATATAATTACAAGCAGCTCAAGAATAATAAGGTGCTTTACGTAAAATCTACAGACACATAATATTTTTCAGCCGGTTAATCTGTCATGTCAAACAATTGAAAGTAGGTACGTACTATTATCGATGTCTGTCAATTGTCATAATAATAATTTTAGCTATGATTGTGTGATTTGTCGCTGTTCTATGGTTAATGTTTTTAATGCAAATTGGAAGTATGAGAAATCAGTAATTGGACTAACTGAAAATTATGGAAAATAGTACACCATTGTTCATAGAAAATTCGAAGTGTCCTTCAGTCTGTAGTGCTTCTGCCATAAGTTTCAACACAAACATACGCCATTTACTATCGCACCAAGGAAAGGTGTCATTCCGGTATTCGCATCCAACTAAGATCCACGCAATACAACACATCATTCAAAAATAGCACTTGGAATGCTTTAAATTTTCTAGAAGAATGCAGATATGAGTGCCTTGCACTCGGTCCGCAAGCTGCGATACAAACTGAACCTTTAAGAACAAAAAAAAGTGGCAAAGTAAAATGAAACACGCCATGGTAGTATCCTAAAATGATTTAATGTCAGTGATAAACCACGTGTGAATTTAAATATCGGGCGCCTGGGTAAACGTAATTTCCACAACGCCGACTATGTTTACATTTCGGGATGGAAAATTAAACTTAAACACTTTCGTACCGGGGTCTGATAAGAAAGCGAACATAGGGCGATGTTGCAAAAACGCTTCGTATACTTTCTCTACCCGCTTCCCATTTAGTGTCAACGACGAAGACAACAGCATCGGTAGCAGGAATACTACTACAACACTGGCGTCCTTAAATTTGTATGTTCGCCGTTTTCGTGCTCGGTCTTCTTTCTTGAGTAGGTATCATCGCCTTATGCGTTGTTCAAATAATTAAATTTATGATGTTTTGCTGTGAATCCTAAAATATTGTCTCGATGTTATCATTGGTTCAATGGAACATCCGTTTTTAATGGGACAAAGCAAATTGTGCTGGGCAAAGAACGGAGCCAGACAAATGTGTACGCATCTTTGAAATGAATTAGAGCTTTATTAGTGTACCGTACGGACGTGAATATTCAAATATATTCAGATAGTCCGAGCCAAATAATACTGATCGGATTTGATGTTACACCAAAAAATTGTTGAATCGTCTCTGAAAACTGTCCATTTCACTAAAATATTTGAATTAGTTAATCGGCTGCCCATAAGCACACAAATTTTACAAGTTTAAAAATAGGCAAGGATGGGTGCTCTTTTTAGGAGCAAATATTTAGGTTATTTTAATTTTCATTGGCATATTTTCTAATGACGTTGGGCTTCAACCTGATTGATGTATGGAGTAACAATTTTTTTTCTCAATTTCAATTTTTGGTATAAGCATTTTCGCTCACGATATAAAAACCTGATTGATGTATGGAGTAACAATTTTTTTTCTCAATTTCAATTTTTGGTATAAGCATTTTCGCTCACGATATAAAAACAAACATTTTCAAATGTAAAGTTATCACTTTAACAATGGTAATAAAAATGAAAATGATTTTTATATGCCTTATCTTCGCCCTCTTCAGTATATTTGTACGACCGTTAATCTTTAAGTGGTCAGTGATCATGGTCAGTTAATGAAAGGTTGCATACGCAACCAACCTGAACGAAACACGTATTACGTTATAAGAAATGTGTATTCAAAAGCTTATGAATGCTTCGTTTCCGACAAAGGGCTTAAGCGTCTTGTTCATATGTTTGTAGTGGTCGCGTTAATTCTAGTAAGAAAGAATAACTCAAACGTTGCGTAACTTTTCTAAGCCACATGCTTGTTCTCTCGGTCTTTGATATACCTGTTCAAGGCCGGAATCCAAGTCAATGTATTAACCATGTGAATGCCCTTCAGTTTGAATTTTGATCCTAATTGCTCACAAATTGATTTTGTTTTGAAAAAGGTTCTTGCGTTATAGTTAAGAGTTTGGGACACAGTGTAAAATTCGAACTAGAAGCAAAGTTATGTATCCATAGGTAGAGTTATGAAACGTAATAGAAATGTTGTATCTAATAGTTGAAACTATGATCCAAACATCGGCGGGAAAAAAAATCATTGTCGATTGTAGGACAGTTTGAAAGTCAAAATGCTACCAGTTTACTGTCAACAAAGTTATTTCTTTTGAAAGATTAACCAAAAACTGACCGGTTTGTCAATTGTTAACTCGTAAACAAAGATGGTTTTTTAGAGTCACACATGTTCAAACAATTAGAGTGATTCCCGGGTTGTTGGCCAAACTGGAGTTCCTCACAGTTCAGCACTTGGTCCGTTCTTATTCTTGGTATTTATTAATGACCTCTATTCCTTCGTCCGTTCTCGTTGTCTGCTGTTTGCTGATGACTTTAAGATGTTGAGAGTAATTGAATCGCTTGATGACCAGTGAGTGATGCTCAATGAACTCTCTTATTCTGGATATGTCTAAATTTCATCATATATCTTATACAAGGTGGCGAAGTCATTTATTTCAAAAATGAAAATATAGAAAAACATACATTTTACTGTGTTGAAAAATCATTTAACTTGGTTCAAGGAGATTTATTTACATCAATTTTGGAATATTATGTCGCACAAATGGTTGCCCTGAGCTCAAATAGCTTAATGTGCCCGTTTTTCGGCTTTTCCATCACTTTTCCTTGTGTTACGCGCGATATTTTGGCTATTTTCTAAAGGATACTAGCCTTGAATTCGTCAAGAGCCTTCGTTAAGGTTTACATCAGTAAACCTTTGATTTCAAGTAGCTATAGAAAAAATTCTAGCAATGTCGAATCAGGTGAACGCGAAGGCCAGTCAAAATTACCATTTTTTATAGAAATTGCTTCAAGCTGCCATCTTGCTGAAACCAGAAGTTTTCCATACCATTTTCATGAATAGTTGGCATCACAAAATCGCTTACCATGGCGCGATGACGCTTCTGATAGATGGTACATTCCGTTAATTTTTGAAAAACAGCGGCCCGATAACTATATCAGCACAAATACCGCACCAAACAGAAACTTTTTGCTCGATAAGAGGTTCCTTCTCAATAAAATAGCGAGTTCGCGCCGTTTTTTCTTGCAGTATTTTCAAAGTCATAGCTCAGTTCTTTTTGTTTAGTACTGTTTAACGAGAAATGTGCTTCATCCCTCATGGTGATTTTTTTAAGAAAATAATTTCCAGTCCCACTCTGTCATTCTAACGCAGACGTCACAATACTGACCCGTACGGCTGAATTGGTCAATGGTTCCACGTCTGAGATTACTGATTGAGATTGTCAAGTCTGGTCTCCCTACCTTAATTATTTGAATGATGCTTTAGAGTGCGTTCATCCTAGATTTACATGCTCACTATTGTTTTAAATTCAAACCCTTTATAGTATATAGTGATCATTTGTCCTTGTTCCAAATTATCCCATGAAAGTCACGAAGAGTGTTACTTGACGAGTGCCTACTTTTCCGGCCCCTCCACTGTCCTCTTACACTCCTCCTCTAATTATTATGTGAGGCTAATCATTCGGATATATCTTCGTTATTTTTCTCGATACCATTTGTGCGGTTATTTTCACTCGCCGTTTTTGCGTATACCCAGGATATACAAGGAATTACAACTTTGTTCTTTTCCAACAGCTTTCTATCAATTTAGACGTCAAAAAACCTTCATTCTTGAAATTCCACATCGTGACTGACTATTTGTCAGTAAGCTTCTTTTTCTTTTCAACTAATTTTCTTTACGAGTATCTAATTTTTCTCGTTTTTTTGCCTCCTCGTTTATTTATTTATTTATTTATTTACTATTATTCAGCAGGTAAAATCCTATCACTGAATATAGAAAATATAAAATACAAATAATTCACTAACGGAAGAATGAAAAAATGAACAAAATAATAATGAGATGATAATGATACAAAATAAAGTACAATAATAAACAAAGTCAAAGTGAAAAAGTACAAATTCAAAATAAGAAATAGAGGGAAAAAAAGAAAAGAAAAAAAAACTACATTGAATTAGTAGTAAGCAAAACATTATTTTTCAGAAAAGTTTTAAAGGTATATAATATTGGCGGTAGAGGACCAAACTGTAGATCATTATGTTGCCTCAATAATCGCAACAGTGGAGAATAAAAAAAGATATCAGTGCACGCAAATAGCACACTAAACTCAAAAGAAGAGTGGGTCCCATGCACTGCAACACGGACAGAAACGTGGCTGCTGATGTCGGAATCTACCAATCTATGAAACAATTTGAAGAGTAGGCACTCATCCAGGAAAAGTCTCCGTGATTCGAGGGAAGAAAGATGGAGGAACGACAGACAATCACTATAAGGACGGTAAGGAAGCTGAAATTTATGTTTATTTATTTTAATATGTTGCTCAGATGTTAAAAGTGCGCTAACTTACTTGGTTTATTTACGGGCTTCGGTTACGTTTTTATGGATAGAAAATGTTTGCAGTAAGATTTGAGATGGTTGGGGGGATTTATTTGGTTTCGAAGGGCTTGGAAGCCTGAAATGAACTATCTCCGGGCTGTATTTCAAAACCCTGCTTGGCTTTCTAAACCGTTCTGAAATGGATATTTCGCCAAAATCAATCAGAATGGATATTTCACCTGTTATTTCAACGGATCAGTAGATGATGAGAGATCAGAAGATTCTTAACTAAAAGGGTTATCTGGCACTGCCTCTGGGTCGAAAGTTTAAAGCCTACATTCGTATTTTCTGCCTTGTTAAGCAATGTTTCGAAAGAAAGTAATGTCATACAACGGTCAGTGCTCTGTTTCAGCCAAAGAACATACTGTTCGTATAAATGAATGGTATTAACGAAAACACATTTTGATTTGCGTGTTCCAGCATATCTATTTTGAATTTATGAGTGGTTGTATAGCAAAAATATAACATTTTGGGTGGTTTTCTTTGGACATATTGTGCTTTTCGCCTCTCTATAAATATAAATTATATATGCAGATCTTTTAGACATAAAAAGCATTCCATCCTCGAACTAATTTTTTTCATTTTTGTTGTTCATGATAATAGGAGGTGATAAGCAAGCACCTTCAGCATTGCAGCATATATTTTATATATATATATATATATATATATATATATATATATATATATATATATATATATATATATATATATATATATATATATATATCGGTTTTACTACTATAACATGTATGTTTTTCAGTTGGTGCTCCCGTTATCCTTTTTGAACGAAGACTTATCCAGTCTGAACGTGTAGCTGCAAGCCTGTCTCATCCATGTTGAATTTGTTGAGGACTTGAACAGGTTCTCGCTGTTTTTTTTTTCGTGAAAATCAATTTTATATTGAAAAATAGTAAAGAACAAATCCAACATCTTTCTGGCAGTCTACGAATACCATGGTGAAAGATCGACTCATCTTTTACGGTTGTTTAGGAAGCTACACATTTTTTTAGTATTTTTATAAGAATGGAAGTGTGGCTCAGTCAGACCATGAGTCCCTCCACTGTGGTCATGACAACTACCCCCGTCATATTCAGGTTTATAAGAAGCCTGGACATCCTATAGGACACAACGCAAAGGAGGCACAATATAGCCTGGAGGTCGCAGTGCAAGGTGTCTTCTAACCCCACTCCAGGCTATCAATCAATCAAATGGTAGTTGAGACAAACCATGTCCGGTGAAAATGGCGAGTTGGGTAGGCGTTTCCCATTTGAGCTTTTCTAAGCAAGTTTTGACCGATTCTGCAACATGTGGCCGAGCGTTGTCATGTCTCCCCCTGCATGTCGACCATTTTTTCTTCAGTTCTCGGCTCAAGCGCATCAATTTTAGTCGATAGGAAGAACCGGTTTCAGCCGGTTCCACAAAAAACAGAGCGTGGGCTTGGAACCATGTACATATATTTACTTTTGCCGTCGATGTTGATGCATGAACGAGATGACCTCACGATTTTCTGCGCTTCGAGTTAATGTAGTTTACTAAATGCTTATCAACGGTCGCGGTACGATACAAAAACCTCTCCTCTTCTACTTGTAGTAGCTGTTCACTCAATTTCCATGCGTTTGAAACATTTTCAAAGCTTTTAAACGTTTCGCAACTCTTATGTGACCTACTCCTGATGATTCTGCATTTCAGTATGCGCCTGACTTGACTTTTAATTCTTCGTCTTCAAACTTTGCGACAGAGCGTTCTTTACCTTCAACATCAAAATCACTATTATTTAATCTCTGTAGCATTTTCCCGCAAAGTATGATCGCTATAAGTCTCCTCCGAAATTCTTAGTACTACATACAGCTGCAGATTTTTTTTGAAAAAAGTAACTTTTAAAATTCCCGGAAATACTTTTTTTTGGCACACAACTCCATATGTTTAACGCTATAAAAGAACATGTAGCTTGCACTTTGGCGGAATAACAAATACTTTAGTTTTAGGTCTATTGATGAGGTTGGATGTAGTATCGCCCGATGCAAAAAAGCTTGGATAACTCCCTCTGTTGGGAAACAGTGAGAACTTTTCGAAATCACCAATACTTTTGGGTGCTAGCAACTCATTGCTTTGCATTAAGACTTCCTGAAGCAGTTTACAATATACTAGTGACTAGATCATACATTGCATTTGCTTAGGAAACCCAAAAGTGTAAAAAGTCGTAACTAGCTTTTTAGGCTTCTTTGTTAAATATGTGTTTCAATTTGAACAGCTTCAATCGTAGGTTATTTTCCTGAAGTCATCAGTTGTCAAAAGAAATCATGTCTCTTATATTGGTTGAATATGAGCAGCTAGTTTTACCCATTTTCTTTCCCAAGCCTAGAAGACAGTCTCGTCGGTCCCTCATAGTCGCTATTCATTTTATACGGAATTTCTAAGGACTTCTTCTCACCTATTGCATAAACTAACTTCCGCCTTGACTCACTAGGTATCTAAATCAAATTAGATACATCAAGTCAATTATTTGAATAAGTATACCACACCGCATACAGTGCAGCTGGTGTATGATGGGTATCACACGACAATTATGCATACCAATCTCTCCTTATTGTCCGGAAGAAAAATTTGGGTTTATAGCCTAAAGCTATAAAACCAATATTTTCACGTAATATCTCCACAATGTATATATAGCTATATATGTTGATATATAGCCAACATTTCAAAAAAGTTTATGTATAGCCAACACAATTCACCAGGAATTTACATACATTTCAAATTTTTTTTGCCACAATTTCGTTTGTGAAAAAATTCAGATAATTGCTGCAGATGGTTACACATAATTCACTCTCAATTTCCCATTCATATTTTAATGAAGGACAGCAGTAGGAAATTGCTTACCAAACAGAGGTTTAGTACAAGTACGCCAACTCTCAAACCAAAAGCTCAAGCCCTGGCCTTGCACCGCTGTGTAAAGGTTTCGACGATTAATAAGGGAAAAATCAGGACAGCTTTTTGTAGATCGTCTGTATCAATATCCATAATACTGTTATATCCCGTTGCTTTGAATTCGAAAAACTAGAGTAAATTTATATGGACAATTTTCTTACCTTCATAATATGCGGATATGCGAATGGAAAATGAAAATTCAAGGGTCGTGGTTAATCGGTCGTTTTAACGACATCCGGGCATGATTCAAATCCAAGGGTGTGCCGAAGAGACTTCACAATAGATAGCATTCCGCTGAGAGGCAAAAGTACGGAGGGTTCATCGTTTAAAAGATGATACATGCGCTCATGAAAATTTTCAAGTTTATTAAACTTCAATTAAGGGCGTGCTAATGTTCATCTAAAATCTGTGGTAGAGGCTTCTCAGTGTCCATTTAGTTAGGGTCGGTATAGGAATGTTGCTGAAGAGTTTGGGCTGAGTGGCCAGTTTTTGTCATGATTGACATCGGTTTTACGTGTATATATTTTTATAAATGCAACAAAGCTAGGCAATGACCTTGAAGTAATATTTTGAATTTAAAATTAGATTCTTGAATTGGGGATTTGGGATAGTAACAAGTTACCAACAAATATATAAAAGGGGTTTCAGCATATCACGAAATGATTTCGACTTTTATGTGATACTTTTTTCGTGGTGTATTTTCAATGTGGCACTCAAGATTTATTTTCGCTTTCGATCAGGATCCATATAAATAGCGCACAGTAACATAAATATTTTGGCCTTGAGCAGGCCATTAAAAATGCATTTTGTGCAACAACAGAACATTCACCCACCAACACATTTTTACTTTTCTGAAGATGAATCCTTACATTCGTCTAGTGATATCAAAGCAAAATAAACCAAATAATGAAAATCAGAAAAAAGCAAAAAAAGAAAACACATTACTATATTCATAATAATGAAGTAGCGCTTTAGAAAGAAAATGTTGTAACTTTTGAGGTTTCTTTTAGAGAGAAGAAACGAAATGAAAATTAAACAAGAAATGTGGTAAATGTGAAAAAAAACGAAAGCTGATCAAAGGGTGTTAATGTGCTGCATCTGATTTTTCAATAAATGGCCAAGATGGGTGCATGAATATTAATACTTGCATAGCTGTTTTAATAATTTTTATTGCGTTTCAGCTTTATAAGTCATATGATAGTTACCCTTATCCTAACTTTATCTGCAACAAATTTGACAGAATGTCATAACCTATCAAAATAACGATAGATGTCTGATAATTTCATAGGTAGAAAGTAGGTACTTAGAAGCAAGCCCACAGGCTTTTATAAAAAAAAAACGAATAGTCCACCTATTACAAATTCAATAAACATGTTTATTTACACTACTGAACATAACTTGTTTCAGCTGGCCTGGTCTGCAGGCTGTTGTTGTCGTGTCCGAAGAACCCACTAAACATTGAGCACGTTGCACATGAGATGAGCCTACGGAAACGAACGCACAACATCATCAACATGAAGTGAATACATGCAAACACATAAATAGGCAATTGATATTGATCCAATCTGAAAAGATTTAGATCTGTGCAAGAAAGCAGCACAAGCAGCGGCGGCTGTATAACAGCAAATTTCCAGATCGAAAGACCAGAAGACCACTCCGATTTAGTTATAATAAAGGCGTAATCGAAGTGAGGCAATCGAATGTGCTTTATAATATGCTCATTTCGGCGTCGGATCGTAATAAAACGATAATTGGAAAATGGAAGTGATGAAATGAAAATGTTAATTGCTCTGGGAAATTTTTTCGTACGATACCTGTGGCGTGCTGATGGCAAATCGAAGTAAAATCATCTGTGGAGATTAAAAGATTTTTCGTGTTGTAATGAATGAGATTGAGGAAGTTGTAATTGTAGTAAAACATTGATTATAGATTTATGGCAGAAGTGGTGTTGGATGGTTTAATTGAACCGTAGTTCATTAGATTGCGATGACATGTGTCTTTAACCTCATTTAAAGGATGACCAATGTTCATAAAAAATTCGTATCATAATGATGGAGAAGAGGATTGAGGAAACAAGCCTGAGGAGTAAATATCGATTGCATTCTCATCGCAATGTGAAAGAAGGAACTGCCATACGAGTTTGCTTTCTATGCTAATTATCCTCTTTTGACGTTTGTCACATCTGCTTCCATATATCACAAAACGTTGCGTCCGGAACACGAACAAAAATCATGGCAAAACGTTTAACTGCGCGGCTCTTTATAATCCCATGATGGCATTAGGAAAGACTGCGATATGCCACCCAGACACCTCGCCAGTTTGCCGGGCACACAACATAAATTCTAGATATGCTACATATGCGGTTAATACGGTAACACGATTTTGATGAGCTTTTATTTATGTCCTGTGGCGTGCAGTTTTAAAAATATTCACGGTACCTGTCCCAACGTGTAGCGTCTGCCAGTTCGTTTTTTTCATGCTATCGTTCCGAATGTATGCCAGGAAAGTAAGTGTGATACGATGTATGATACGTGATGTATACATGCATGACACATGGTATTACCTTGGAAATATGGACTCACTTCAGAGCCGTGCCACCGTAGCAGGATACAATGTAGGCAATTATATTGGTAAAACTTTTTCCCGTTCTCTTCTCCTCGAGCTAAGGCTCATCGCAAAGTATTTTACATACAAGTGTTGTTATTATAAGGCAAAGTGTGAGATCAGTGGTACGGGCTATGCTCCGAAAACTCAAAACATTGTCTTCGAACGTGTGGCAAATTATGAACAACATTACAAAAAATTCTTAACAGTAACCAGCAGATGTATTGTGTGGTTGGTGACCAGTGAAAACTGCTACAATTAAATTGTTTGCACGCATCACCTCGCATACTTATATGTTTTGGAGTGAGTATTTCAGTAAGTTTAATTGAAACGCACAAACTTCAGCAATTAGTTTTGCAATCTGATCGAATTAATTTGAATCGCTAGTCCGAACCATGATTTTTTCATGATTGACAAATGTTTATGTACTACCAATACATACATATTTGGCGCGAAGATTAAGTTTCGACTTTGTACGATGGCTGGAAATACAAGTAGTGATTTTTATTTTTTTGCGCAAAATTAGAAAGACATAAAATATTGGTGTAAAATGCCACGACGTGAAGAATACTGTACTTTCAAATTTAAGAAATGGAGTGCAAATTACCCGTCTTATGGAAAGAATCCCACTCGAAGCTATGGATTCAACGAAAATGATAGGACACATCAGCACATTTCCCCAATGTTCTATTTCTTTTGATATATGCTCTCGAAGATAGAGAAAAGAAGCTGGATCTATAAGGAGCTAGATCCTATGATGAAGCGATAACCATTTTGAGACAAAGTGGTGATATCTTCCATGTAACGATTCAAGACAAAACATTCCCTCCGAGTTGGCTACCGCTGGGACCAGGGAGAGTTATAGCAGTCAAAGAGACGATTATTGCGCAGCGGTTGGCCAAATAAAATGTCGAATGGGACGCGCCAGTTCAGCCCAAACTTCACAGCGATTGATTCAAATTTTCAGAAAGATGTGAAAACACTTAACGACACTCGCATTCCAAACCATGTATTTGTGGACAAGCTCCTGAAAGCTATGCAGTTTCAGATATTTGCGCATGCTTCTTCAGATGACGTTCAACAAACAAGACCTTACGTTAATGAAGATGGCAACTTTTGTGGCCCAGTCTAGGCTCATTATAAGATTCGAGATGAACGACTTAAAAAACATGCATCGCAATCTTTTATTCTACTAAAATCATCTACAGTCGCAAAGCAACAAATTTCGCAGTCACCAAGAATAAAATTTAAAAATTGCAGGAAACCCTATACTTTGTGAGTCAAAAAAGCCATTGGAAATAAATGCGTCAGTCAAAGTGTCCAGCTCTATTTCACTTCGCCCGTAGCACCACATTCCGGTGAACTTTAGGAAGCAAAAGGTATTTTACGAAAGACGGTCGGATTGGCAACGGGGACCTACTAACAATTAAAAAGCAGCACTGGTATAAATTAACGTTACATTGAATTCTTGAAAAAAAAAATCCCGGGCATTTTCTTTTTGGCGAACCAACCAGCTACAGCTGACCCACGAAAATCACACTTATTAATCAATGGAATGAAATTATCAAGCTCAAAGAAGAATTTTGGTAAGGATTGTGAACAGAATATCTTCAGCGACTGCAGCACAGAGCACAATGGAAATACCAAAACACCAGTAAACGGAGGATCCTCAAATATAATAGGGAATGTCACAAGCTTTCTGTTCGGTATTTTAGAGGAAGGACAAAAAGCTGTAAAGCTATAAAGGCAAACAAAGACTATTTGACACGCCTAATAAAAAAATCAGGCGTCAATTATATGCGTTACGGTGAACATAATGAGACAACAGCTGGCAGCATTAAGGATGTTCCAGAATCTTGAATGTCAGTTGGATCAACTTCAGGACAGCGTCAAAAAGGGAGAAATTGATGACTACCAGCTTGTAGTGATAGAGGTAATGTTGACTATGACAAACATCGGTCTAATTCAGATTGTCTTCGCAGAAGTACTGATTAATACACGCCACCAGAAAATCAACTCGAAGCTCCTGATCAAATAGAACACGAATATCATCTTATATAGAGCAAGAAAATAAATACAGCGCATAATAAAGAGCATCGAGCAAGTTTCCACCATCTCATGGTACGATGATCTAGCAGGTGCAGCAGCAATCTATCGGCGGATAACGCGCCATTTCTGTTTTCCGGATGACTAAATTATCCTGCACCTAAAAAATACTATTAAGCTGACACCTTCAATATCTCAAAGCTGATACCGATTCTCAAACGACACCTTGGTGACAATCCACGCAACGCCGCGACTAATGGTTTTTGCGCCTGGTTTCAAATGCGAAATTTAGCGTCTCTAAACACAATTTTGTACCACTCAATACACTTTACAGTACATTAGTTTGCAAAATTTATTGTGTTGAAAATGACACATTTGATCAAAATACAACATACGAATAAAAAGTTCGACCGTAACCTCATACACCATCTAAATTATTTTTATTATTTATTTAATTCTACACCATCACATCGTTTTGTTTGACCTAGGTTTTTGCTGTTGCTGTATAACAGAATATTTGAATTCCATAACATTTTCACAAATTTTCGTAGCAGAAGCGATTGAAAGAAGCTCAATTAGGTCATATTGATTATTTTTGCAGAGATTCTTGCTTCAAGTTTCATTATATTTTGATTTGTCGTATATGTTCTGCAAAAACTAAGTCGGTTTTGCCAATCAATTCTACTAGCTGCAAAAATTTAGCATTAATTTTGCTTTAAAAATGGTCAAACTTCTTCCTGAATACAAATATTATGAAGCTAAACGAAAATGATAGAGGCTTCAGCACACATAAGCAGTTCACCAATATTTTATTTCTTTTGACATATGCTCTTGCTGACATATGGTCCCTATCTACAGTGGTACCTTTTTTCAGTGCTATTTCAAAATTCTTCCACTTTTTAAACTGTTTCGTATGTAAGCCTGTTTCCAATGCCTTTGACAAATCTGCTAAAATGATCCCAATCTCGAAATTCAACTCTTGTCTAACTACTAGCAATATTTCGGCTAAAACTCGCAGCAAAAGCAAAAAGCAGCAATTTAAAAGTCACTGACGACTGACAGCTTGCGCAGTTTTAAAAGGTCTTTTAATTCGAAAAATCAAAGACTGAAAGATGCTTTATGTTTGTTTATTATTTTTTTATTTATATTTATTTTGAATGTTATTTTGAGTATTATTTTGAATATTATCATAGAAGTAAAATAACCATAATTATTTTACAGTTTTTTTCGCTTTGAGTCAAATGAGCTTTCGCCTTCAAATGAGCTTTCGCCTTCAAATGAGCTTTCGCCTTCTTGTAAAGTCAGCCGAATTCTAATGCAAATAGGGGCTGTAAATTTATTTTAGGGGCCTACTTTTGATAAAAATACATAGATTATCTGAATTTTTTTCCAATCAAGAAATGAATGTGAAAATTTGTTGCATTGGGTAGTTATAATCTGTGAGGTAATAGAAATGGAGTGGACATGCCCATAAGATTTACATTGAAGGGGATGCTAGTAATTTTTTGGCTGCTCATTGTCAATTCGGGTCAAATCCAAGTAGTTCCCCTCCGATTTGACAATTAGATCATAATGGCGGAAAGGCAACTTTAACATGCTTTGTGCGCGAGAGGATTGAAGGGGCTAATGGTGGAAAGTTATACCACCGTGTCCACGGCTAGTTATAATTGATCAAAGTGAGAAAGGCTGACAACTAGTGCATTTACCCTACCCATTGTCCCATAAGATGCAGATAGGTTCTTAATTTTTCATTTATTTTCCGACAATGAAACGTATTTAAAGGCAATAACTTCGCCTCATCTGCAATCACTACCAGCTTGTACGAGTACGTACAAGTAATCAAAAAAGAAACTGAAAATGCGATGTAATCAACAAATCTAGCCGGATATGAGCTGATACAGTCGACAACTGACTTCACCTGAATGTCCAGCACTAATTATGATGTATTTTCGAAACAAATCACAAGTGTGGAAATGGAAAGATAACTGATTAAATCACCATTCTTCACTTGATGTTGTTACCTTCTCACTGATACCGTAAACCATTAAAAATTTTTTAAATGCGACACTCTCGTTGTTTACTAAGAAAACAAACTTCACTGCAATATCTTGATATTAGTTCGTATATCACCACTCTTTGAACCCAAATAACATTGAAAATAACTTTGTTACACACATTCGATAATGCCTTTCTCAGGGAAGATAGAATAAAATTGTATGTGTCCTGTTCGATTAATTTAGTCCAAATAAGAGTTTCCAACTGCAAGACCGCAGTAAATTCAATTTAATCGCGTTTGCCAGTGAAATGGAATTTTAACCGTCGGCACTAACGCATTTAATTCGCCAGTCTGATTTTCCCGCATATTTCAAACCGAAAAATGTTACTTATGAAGCACACACACGCAGCGTTGCACCAATAGTAATTAGTAAGTTTGTATTCAGTGCAATAATCGCAATAGAAACAAAAAGTGAAATAGTAAAAATAAGCACCGGCAAGTTAAGCGAATATGAATCACCACCATTCGTGAAAAATGGTCTTTCTCTTCTAAACAACCGACAAAATGCAAAACTGTTAACACCGCAATCTGCAATCGTGAGCAACTTGATGACCACTTACCAACGACGAGCTAGCCACTGCTGCGGTGTTATTGCCGGTGTGAACGTGCAAGTGCACTTCTTTCTCGTGGCCACAAATGCTCGCACGAAGGTGGCAGAGACTATGCATTCGCAAAGTAAACAATCTGGACAAGATGTTATACCATTATTCATATGCTTAACTGTGCCGGAATGGGCTGGTTGGGTGGGAATCAGGAATGGGTGTTATTGAGACGGGGCGCGACGACAATTACTGCACGAGCTCATGAATTTACAATTCACGCCTGCCTAGGCTTGTTGGGTAGCCAGCAATACCACACGTAGCTTTCGTCGCGCGACAGCCAAAGCCAGCAGGATCAAGAACCAGGCGATGGTGGAGGGCACTCGACAATAATAGCTGTACTACACACAGTCAATCACATCTGCGAACTCTTCAGAATTCAACAATTGCAATAATTACCACTGCAATGAAAAGCACGTGTACGCTAATCGGCGGTTTTGCACTTACGCCGCCAAGTCATCGCGGGGCTGCCAATTGCCTCGCGCACTGGTATGTCAGTGCGGAGCACTTTCTACCTTGGAGTCTCTGGAAATTACTCCATTCCGTACGATTTATCTAATTGTTGCACGTCAACCGTTCGAGATAAGCACTTTGCGAATAATTAGAGCTAGTGAGATGTGACGATGCTTTTCGGCTTCATGCAAGTTTGTAGGTTGAGCTAGAAACTAGGCCACACAGTCGATGACTTGAACACACTACACGAACTGGCGGAGTATCCTGCAAAAGAAGATGACTCGAGAACCTTTCAGGTGATGAATTGCATATTCGCAAAAAACTTGAGATCAGGTTTGAAGATAATGGTTTACAGTGGACGTTAGAAATTCTCTGATGCATGATTAGTTGCACATGGATTGAAAATAAGTTTTTGCAAGCAAATTTAATTATTAGCACGCCTATGCATTCTAGAATACAAAACGCGCACAAAGAAATTGTGTTGATTCAGACTTTCTCGGACAAATGATAAATCAACAATTTTCACCTCGGAAAAATTACCGCAAGCTTGAACGAAAACTCCGTCCAAATTTCATTTGACTCACTGTAAATATAATTTATGGCATTCATGGCCGGCAATCTATAACCGCCATTAAACCTATTTCTGCCATTAATAACTGGCCCTCGTCAGTTTTGTTCGGTATACCTATTATCATTCGGCGGCGTTGCGAGTTTGGCCCGTTCATGGCATAGTAACCTACCTGTGTATGACGTCGCAGTAAAGTGAATCGCTGCGAGATAGAAGACTGCCAATGGGAGAGTAATAATCACCTTATTCCTTCCAGGGAACTCCGGAACAGTGGGCCTGCTAAGCCATAGCAGCATGGCCAATTTTGGAAAGATTACCGCATACCATTGACGAGTTTCGGTTTTTCATTTCATTGCCTGTTAGACATGCTTACCTGCAATAATCCGATGGTACACACGTATGTATGTGTGAATACCATCGCACTCTTATGTCACCTATGGAATATTTCTTTCCAGCATAGACAAGAATCAAAATTGAGACCAGGTTTGAACCATTCAAGATATTCTCGTTTTAATGGTAAAATTGAAATTGGAATTTCGAAAAGGAATAATTATTCGGATCTAATAGGAATTTTCCAGATTAAATTTGCATTTGTGTCTAATAGGAATTTACTTGTGTGAATTTTAAAGTGACATCTTACGTTAAATGAGACTTTTACCAATCCTGTTCCATTAACAGTGCAAGATCTATTAAATAGGTTTATAAAAAAAGGAAGAGTTTTTAACAGTTCCTTCTGAGGTATGTAGTACATTAAGTGAAATAATTTACTCTATACGTTCCATTTCAGTTCATTCAGTATTTCAATTTGTTAGATTTATAATTATTTTATTTGTATCTCTGGAGTCATTTAGTCATTTAGAGCTCTTTCGAATAAACCAAATGCTGAAAGTTGCACTTAGAGCGGGCTTCAATGCAAATTCTCGCATCACATGTAGAATACTAACTATAATCTCCAAAGTGAATTCGAAATTTTTGCATCGGAAAAATTTTAATTATTTATTGCTTACTGCTGTTAATTACTGCTTTTGAATATTAACAAATAATGAAATCACTGCTGTTTGAACTGTGGTGCGAATCAATTTTGTGGCGAATGATGGAATGTGTTGTGTATCTCCTAATCGTGTGTGAATTTACTTCCATGGTGTGGTCATTATAGTTTTTTTTATATGAAGTAGTTTCTAATATCTGTTCTTATATTATCTTGAAATATTAGTCTCTACCGTTAGATTCTTATTGCTTTTTCAAAAGGAAACTCATTGAAAAATAAATAAAAAGAAAATTTTATGAAATAGGTTGTTATCAAACAGTCTTTTCAATTCATTGTAAGATTTATATTTAAAAAAGGATTTATAACACAAACTTCTAATATCTTAGTCCTGCTAAAAAAAATTCTAAATTCTGATGGCTGCCCTTATTTCAACACATATTTTTTAATTCTGGCTTAAGCACAAGCAGTCTTTTTCTGTCCACTCTATGATTGGTTGGATTTCTAGCTAAATGTGTTTCACTTTTGATCCTCTTAAACTGTCTTGAAGATATTTTACAATCAAGCTGTCAGCTCTGTGGCACATTTTTCCTTAGCTAGGTTCGTAGTGACCCATTTCTAAACATTTTTCGGTACAAATGATTTAGGATTTGAAGGATGTTAATTTAGTATACTTCTCAAAATTCGATCCTGAAATTGATAAACTTCATTAGAAGATATTATATTTCTTGAGATTTTATAAGTTTTACGCCAAAAATAGCCATTTGAAACATAATTATTGATAATACCCTCATCTCCAGAAGATCAATTCTTAAATAAGGTTTATGTGAGACTGATACTCAAGGGATGTGTGTGACAGCTATGCCTCTTTCTGTGACAGCTATGCCTTTCTTTCGGTATAAATAGCATTTCAATGGAATACTCTCAATGACTTTCCCTCTTTTCTCTCTCCTATTATAACACATTCTTGTTCCCATTTTCTCAGCTCCATCCAAAACTTTAGCTGTTGCGTCTATCTATATCACTTGTTTTAGTTTATGAACGTTTTTTTTTTGCGGAACTCTTCATACCTTAACACTCAGTTTCCTACTGCTTTTCAACTGATGCGTGGAGATTTCAACCTCTTAACCGTAGACTGGGATGCTGCATTCTCGACTATCGTATCTGCCTATAGCATATCACTGCTTACCTTTCACTTACCTTTCACTGAGCTCTTGGTCTCAAATCAATACCTTACGAATTTCTAATAATAAAATCCTTGATCTTATTTTGTCCAATGTTGCTCAGTGCTCCGGCACGGTAAATACAGACTTTTCTCCTCATGTACTTCCTGATCTCCAGCATCGTTCACTTTTTTATCTCCCTCCCTCAAATCTCCCTCAATTGCCGTACGCAAAAGGATATTGCTAACGCCCCACGTTTCAATTTTTGTAATAAAAAATTCTCAGCCATGGCCACTGAAATAAATGAAGTTAATTCTCCAAATATCGACCCATTTTGCTCCTGTTCTACAACAGCAAACTGCTTGAAAAAGTGGTTTACAATAGAGTCTACCCTTCCGTCCAACCTTTTCTTACTCCAGAGCAGCACAAATTCATAAAAGGCAAATCTTCATTGACGAACTTGCTTTCTTTTACCAATGCTCTTGCATTTGGCATGAATAAGCAAAAGCAGGTATGTGTAATATATGCAGATTTCTCTTAAGCTTTTGACTCTTTTGAAGCTTGAAAATCATGCTAACTCTGGTTCTTTACTTTCCTGGCTCAGTTTCTATGTTGTTGATCGTATTTTAACTGTCAATTCCTGCACCTTTTTCCAATTTTTCCTACCTTAGCAGTTCCGCAAGGCTCAATTCTTGGTCCTCTGTTGTTTGTCCTGACAAAATAATGAACTGAAACTCAGTTCTCTTCCTTTGACGTTCTTTGGACACAAAAACCTTATGAAAAATAGAGTCCTAAGGTATCATTTCAAATTTTGAAGTAGTTAAGTATTATAGTTTTTTTTTGTTTTGTAGTAATTTTTTCTGATGCCGGATTTACATTCTCGCCGAGGAATGCCAAATGTAGACAAGGTCTGTGTGTAAATGGTCTCCTTGTCTAGTCTCGGCTGTTTTTTTCATGGCAAGCACGCGTGTGTAAATGGTTTGCTCGTCGGCTCTTGTTTGTTTTATGAAGGGATAATGATCCTTTTATTGCTGTGCCTGAGTGTTTATGACCGTCTCGTCCTAGCTCGAAGCCGCTGGAAGCGAAGTCGGTTTTATGCATCGAGTCAAAGGGAGTCGAGAGGGTAGCATGTGCTCATTCACATTTTCGAATTTTTCGCTGGGACTTCAAACATGTCTTTACGTGTCCCAGATTGAAATCACTCAACGCACACCAGGCAGTAGCAATAGCCACAACCTGTACCTCAGCTATCGTTCACTGAACTGAACAAAATAGCTCACAACTGTCGAAAGATGCATGGTGCAATATCCTAAGTAAACAATTCACCCTATGAAAGGTGCATGGTGCATGGTCCGTGTTGCATGGTGCAATATCCTAAGTAAACAATTCACCCTATGTCTTGCTGAGTCTTGTCCAATGTCTTGCAGAGTCTTGTCCACGAGACGCTCGTCCCTATGTATAAATCCGGCATAAAAAAAACAACCAATTGTTGAACTTTAGTAAAACTGACAAAACAATCATCAAACCGGAAAGCAAAACATATTATGTGGAGTTTAAAAATATAGGCACGTGTTTTTAACAACGCATAGGATTAAGAAGCAATTTAATTGTTATAAAAAAGCTATCAAGCTTGTCTTTATCCTAGCAAATTTATAGTTACAGAGATAAAATTATAAAGTGTACTTGCTAGTGTGAGGAAACTTATTCAAAAGACGATCTATTTGGCACATCTTGGCATAACACAACAATGAGTATGATCCGGTATTATCCAGAACAAAATATGATTTTCGGTGGCTTAGTCACGACAACCTGTAAACCGACGAACGTTGTCGTGCTCTCCACCAAGATTATCAATTGTTTTGATAACAGATGCTATGAAAATGCATAGAGTGCATCCTGATGGTCCCTAACATTCCAACCTCCTGGGTTGTTGTACCTAATTAACGTCTTCCCTAAACTTTAAATGTTAAAAAAAAGCGAAAGTCCTATCAAATCAAGTAAGCAAAATATAAATATTTTTCTTGTCAAATACAAAAACTTTTTGCAATTCCTTTACGTTTATAATTTATTTTAATTTGATATATTCATTATATACACATTAAACACATTAACTTATAGCACTTACTGCTACACTTCTATTTAACTTATAGCTACACTTCTACACTTATTACACGAAAAGAGTGACACACATCAATAATAAGTCAAATTCGAGCAAATGATACAATTTTACAGCTTTGGTGTAAATGAGAGCAGCGAAGTAGTAAATTTACAATCTTTTTGCTAAGGTTTACAAAACACTATTTATTATTCAGCTGATATGACGTAAAAGCAAAAAATACACATCCAATGTGGAAAAAAAATTGTGATTCGTTATTTTAAACAGAAAAATGAATATATTTACTTTTATGAAAGAGTTAATTTTTGACCCACTTTTTAGAGTGTGGATATTCAAAAAACGTTTGCCTTCTAAGCAATCAAAATATTTAGCTCATCTTTTTTCCGAAAACCAATGCCCCAAGAAGAAGATTATATGTGTCTTTACTCTCCAGTAATTCCTTTTGAATGATATTTCCTGTTTCTGAACTGCACCTTGAGCCGAAGAAAGAGGTTAAAGTTCCTGGGGTCTAGATTTGGAGAATAAAACGGGTGTTAAAGCTGTTCGAAATCTGTTTTTCGAATGGCAGACATAGCAACTTAGTTTTTGAATGTGTGGTTGCGTTGTCTCTTGCTCGTATTTTGCCCCGCCTCTTTTCTTTTCTCGCAATCTTCTTGTTTGGTATGCGTGGTAGAACAAATCTATTTTCTCAGTAGCAACGTGTACAATAAGGATTGATTTCTCGACGTCCTTCGACAGGATTTTTTCGCGATGATTATCATGTTTGAATCTTGTGCCCAGCTTCAACTCCTTGCTCCATCATGGCATTGTAAGAGAAGCAGAGCCCCCTAATGTTTCCACTAAGTCGGCTTGTAGGTATGCCTTTGGAAGAAATTTTTTCCGGGGAAAAAAACTTTATAACCGTTCTTATTTGTTTATTTATTATTACTTTGACTGCTCGTACTCAAATAAATGTTCCTTCCAGAAATGATGTCCTATTTATATGCTTTTCTAAGATTTTTGTGAGTATAACAAATCTGCGACTATCAATACTTTTTAATAATTCCTCGTATTCCAATCCTCAATGCGATAAATTATAGTCCTCAATGCCCTGTGTCATAAGCCTGAATAAAAGTAAAGCAAAAACAAAGTTGCCCTGGTTCAACCTACTTCGGGTCTTGGGAATTTGATGTAGATGAGACTCTATTTTCACTACCGAAATTTTTAAAGAGTGTTAAAACCTTAGTGTAGCGCCTCTCTTCGTCGTTGATTTCACTCAGATATTATTGAGATGAATATAGATGAATTTCTTTTCGAACCTGAGTTCGAATCAGAGATTAGATACCTACAATTTTTAAATTATAAATGTTTAGGATTT
Source organism: Nemotelus nigrinus (assembly GCA_947369275.1). Classification (NCBI taxonomy): domain Eukaryota; kingdom Metazoa; phylum Arthropoda; class Insecta; order Diptera; family Stratiomyidae; genus Nemotelus; species Nemotelus nigrinus. The sequence continues at coordinate 122,733,939 of OX376374.1, forward strand.
CTGAATTTCAGCAAAAATGCAGCATTCTAGGTATTCTAGTTCAGCATTCTAGGTATTTTACGACAAATGACTTGGCGTTTCCGGTATCTAATTCATCATTGCATTTGAAATGAATACATGTTGCAAAGTCAAAAAGCTACAATAAATCAATCTCACTAAAAACTGCGTTGGTTTTGATGAAAACTTTTGTTTCAAAACATAAACCTGCATCGACTGCGAAACAAAACATATCTACAAATATAAACGTTTTGTGATTGATTTATTTCGGTTTTAAATCGTAAACCACATTTAGTTTCTTCTTGCAGCGAGTTCTTTTTTGAGCAATGTCAGACTCCAAAATCTAACACCTTATCGTCCGTTGTCTCGTTCGCATATAAAATGCCACCTGCTCGAAGTCAGAGATATATAAATATTTTAAAACTTTTCGAAATCAAAATATTTAGCAGCTTTGCTAACAAACAGAAAGCAAGCATGTTTCTTCGTTCCATCGAAAGCGTACAAGTGGGCTTTCTTCGAATTTATTTGAACATCTAGCATTGAAAGTTTCTACTTAGGTTCCGCATTTAAGTCATTTTCATATCATCAAAGCAAAAGCATCATCAGCAAAATCAAATTCATTTTCATATAAAAACATCAACAGATCTGTGAAACCTGGATGGACCGGTGAAATTCAATTATGGTACTCCGATAAAAAAATCTGACAAACACACATATGTCTGAAAAAAGGTTGTCATTCGTAAATCTAATTTTTTGTAGATTTTTACGTGCAGCTGTATCTAGGTACGTAAATTTCAACCCAACCCCAGTGTATTTTTCACTACCAATCTCCTATTCAAAGCTCGAGTACGCTCTTTCGAATGTTTCAGTTTCTTTATGGATTGGTTAAATGTGCATTCCATCAAGATCCCACTAATCTTTCTCATGGTCAAAGTGTTAAACTAATAAATCATACTGGTCCAAACACAAATCTTCCATGTGGACAAATCTACGGCCATTTTTCAATCTCGTTCACAATCTTTTTGTGTCATCGGAAGAAAAAGTTGGCTGTAACGATTCTCCGAAAATATATTCATTATGCTAATGAAAATTAAGTATGCATACAAAATGGCTTCGATCCCACATGAATTTCAACGGTGTTAGTTTTTGAATCAGATCGAAGGTGTGATATTCTTCTTGAGAAAAAAAATAAATATGGCTGTAGGATTATTACTGAGAGACTCGGTTAAATGTTATGACGAAACATCATATGGTGATAAAGTGGATTGACTAGTTGTATGATGTACTTTTGCTGTAAGGTAGACATTCTTTGTTGATCGTAAAAATTTTTGAGATGAAAAGAAATGATCCAGCTTGAATGCTGAGAATCAATCAGACTGTATAATAGGTTAATGTGTGATATATAGTATTAAAAGAATGCTGCTAACATAGCACTATTTAAGCTGAGAAATGCTGGGACGAAGCAAGTAAACGGTGAACCGACTTACTGAAATTCACGAAAAAAAAACACTTAAGCTTAGAAACTGCTAGAAAGGCTGATATTCTAAAGAAAGCAGGGAAAATGTGTAGATTTTTCTGTTAAACGCCCTTCTTATAAATTTAATGGCAGTTTTCTCAGAGCAAAAGTCATCAAATAGCCCAGTCAACGCCACCAAAAGTCTATTAAACTTGCAGCATTTTGAGACCAACCTGCCTGTAAATTTCGTTTTGAGCCGATAATTGTATCGAAAAAATAAGAGGAGAAATTTTTTGAGGAAAATGCAGAATTTATGAAAATTAAGCATTTGATGGTTATTCTCATTGTGAGCAGTTTGTCATCCGAACGCGTGAATTTCGTGTTGAATCAATGACTGCATCGGGAGTTATAGGAGCAGAAACATTTTATTTGGTTGCGGATATTTAAAGATGTTACCACGGCCAAAGGGTACTCATAATTAACAAACTTTTATCATGAGACTTGATCCTACCAAAGAACAAAGTTTTTCCTATTCGAAATATTTTCAAATTTATTTGCCTCTTTAGTAGCACTTAGCACCCGCATAGGGCTAAAATTTTCGAAAACGTTATTACAACCAAGCCAAAGTATGATGCATTCAACATGATCAAAATACAGGGTTATCTAAAAATTAATTTAAATACACGCTGTGTATTTAAATGAAGTGTTAAAAGTGTCTTAATTTAAACTTGTTTATACATACAGTGGAAAGCAAAGTTATTGTTAACCCCAATGATGAAAAAATAAAACAATTCTAGTAACGACAATTACTAATTTTGTAAAAATGTTTTGAAGACAGTAACAGCTTATTAGATCACATTGAAAGGACTTGTTAAGGGAGGTTAGGGTCGGGCCCGGGCTATGAAGTGTATTACTTACTTCAATTTCAGTAAATAAAATATAAACCCCAATTCAATAGAATAATTTCAAAAAAATACTTAAACGTGATTTAATCCAACTATTATAAAGATGCATATTCGTACATCTAAATTTTGAAAAAATAGCTGTCGAAAAGAAGCAAAACAAGTTTAACCATGTTCTACAGATTTTACAGAAGTGTCGAAACCACATAAATGATCAAAATCAATTTTTACAACTGTTGAGCTAATACGAGTTGTATTAAAGGCAAAAAAAACTACAGAAAATGAAAGAAATATTTTAATAAATATGCATAAGAACGTAATGCATCAATAGCGTTAATCAAAGAATGTTAACGTTACGTTGCATTTTAAGACGTTCAAAAGAAGAAGCTAGAGTGATGCAAAGATGTGGTCGTTCAAGATTACAAATCTTTACTACAAGAATTAAAAAGCATCTGAGCTAAAACTTAATAAATTTATGTCTATTTACCGTGAAGAAAGTATTCAAAAAAGCCTGCTACAAACCATGTGCAGCTTGAAAAAAATATACATAAGCAAAACCAACATAAAAAAAACATGTCCGGTTTTCAAAACGTTATTTAAACAAGACTCCTGACTTTCGGAACGAAGTTTAATGCACTGACAAAAGTAAGTTAATATATTCGACACTGCTGCAAGAAGGAGAAAAAAGGTCCAGAACCAGAGGCATAAAATAGTGATCTTTAGTACATAGAGCACATGTTTCGAAAATTGATATTCTTCAACTCCCAATTTCTTTCTTCAACACAAATATGAAATCAGCCAAATCAAGACATTATTAAAAGAAGAATGGAGAAGAGAAACAGGTATTGAATTTATTTTTATGAAACAGGTATTGAATTTATTTTTATGCTATTTACCGCAATTAAAATAGATACTTTGTTCAGTAAAGTGAGATCCAATTGGTTTAAGGCTCTGCTGATGTATTTTTACAGGAAATTCTATAGGTGCTGGTTGCATTGCTTCTGAAAATGCGTCAAGACCTTCCAGATCAGTAGATGTCGCTGGTAGCTCAGGCGTATAGTAACCCATTCTACGAAGCGCCGGGATGACGTATTTTTCTGCTAGTTTTGAGTTTAAGTACAATATCGCATATGACATTAATAATGTCTACCATGATGCACAATTTTGTAGTGGATATCACCAAGCCTGTTAACTATTTTGCCTATAATCAATTTGTCCATTTTGAAGCCGTTAGACGTAAAATAGACTATTTCATCTACATTAAATTCCCCGAATGATGAGTTGAACGAAACTCTTTGTTTTTCTATTATCTTTGATTTGACGTCGTCGGGCCTTAAAAGATCAAATTTAGTTCGAATATTATGTCCCAAAAAAGGCTTGAAAGGAATTGATTCGTGGTAGAATGTGGTGTTCTTCGATGGTACTTTAAAAAAACATTCAGATCCGATTTCAGTGTAGCTCGCGTTATAGCTAAGCATTGCAATGATTTTTCGATCCTTCCGACATTGCGATCGAGTAGACCATTACTATTATTAGACTATTCTATTATACCATTAGTTGATCTTCATTCCTGAGGATTTTAGGTAAAATCGAAATTCGTCCGAAGCATATTGACCATTGCGACAGGATCACCATAGGATTCAAATAACTTATTCAATATTTCTATTGTAGCAATAGATGTAGTTAACCTAGTGATGGTGACCTTTAGCCATTTGTTGTATGCATCAATGATATCAAGCAGCATAAAACCGGCGACTGGTTTTTGTTTTTATGATAATGCCAAAGCTCAGGGGAGTACCCTTTGAAGCGAATGCTTAGCTATGGCGATAGAGAGAGTTATATATGCGAATCCGATATCAACTATTCCATTATTACTATTTTTTAAGTGCCCACCATATTCCTTATTATACGTAGTGCTGGTGTTATGCCCAGCCGCCAGCTCTTAAAACAACACAAGAAGAACAAATACAACCATTAGCATACAACGGGATTCGAACCCGCGGTCAGTAGGTTGCTGCTTCGGACTGGCGCCTTAGTGAACAAAGCTACCGGCTTCTCAAATCCAGGTGTATGCGTTCCCATGGGACTTTGCAGTATATTTCCAGTGATTATTGCCAAATTCAACAAACGAATGATCTGGTGATTTCTTTCAATTTGACGATATCTAGTTAGAGGTCTTGGAAAATATGAGTTCGTAGGTTTTGCGGTATAACCACCCGATGCTCAAAAACTAAGCAGCCTCTTGCCAAAGTGTAGCTTACTTCGGTTCTCTGTGCCCGTATATTCTGAGGTCTTCGCTAGACTCTAGCTGTTGAGCAATTTGTCCCACTGTATAGGTTTTTTTGTGGCAAGCTGGAAAGGCAAAACCGACAAAACAAATATAACATTATTTTTCAAAACTTCAGGAACTAAACTTAAAATGAAATGTAGCTCATTATTAGCGTTTTTAAAGCTTATCTTTTTGTAATTGTTGATGTAACCCGATTTTTTAATAAACACCACAATAAATGATGTCCATATATATTGATTGACATTTGTTCTGTTTGGCATATATTTTTCTAAAAAGTACTAATATTCTCTATTACCTCATCACTAAATACGCGTATGTTGGCCAGGTTATTTCAGTAAAACAGGGTCTTCAACTGCATGCTCATTTTATTATTTTATTTAAAATCACTTTTGAACAAAATGATCAGAATAATGTGGACATCATCATATTGACCACATGAGTGCGGCCGCCTCCAAAAGAATGTATACATAAACATACTTGCATACATATTTTAAAGTTTGCATTGAAAACTTATCTCATAACCACTTCACATGTGGTAACTAGCGGTCTATATTATCCTTAATTGTTTTCAGAAAACTACTGGGTTGTAGGGGGCATTTATTAACTGCTTGTTGTCATCTTGTAGTTGCTTCTGAATCACATCATTTCAAAACATGTTAGCGATTCTTTCGTATTTGTTTACAATTTCCAATCTTCCCAGATGCCAGCGCAGTATGCTTCACCACGACCTTGTGTCTAATTGTAATTAATCTCTCGTCCAACTGATAGTCATGCAAGAGGCAGGAAAAAAATCGGCTGAGCCATTGCACTGGACTGGCAGTGTAATGGAGTATGTGAGTGTTTCAAGCGTGAAACAGCGCATAAGCCAATGTAGCGCCTTTTCATATGATGTCGTTACACAAAAACACATATATCCATAGGTCTATATAGTTTAGAGGCCATATTAACACACGCAGATCCGATGTTAAAGGGGTCTGCTGCAATAAATTTTCCACAATTCACATAAATCACTTCATGTCTGCATTTCTTCTTATTATTTAGTCATCGAGACTTGGAGTTGCCGTTGCAATGTTACATATGTAACATACATGCGAAAGTATAGATGCAATTTCCAGTGATGCGGGTACAATGAGGCTACTTCTTGCACACAACTCAGCGTGCAAAAACATGCATTGTCGTACGTAGAGAATCATAAGGTAGTTTGATTCTTAAGAAGTTGTAAGTAGAAAGCGATCGTACTGAAAATGGATTAGAATTGATTAGGGACTTATTTGAGTTCTACGCAAAACTAGTGGAATAAAACGACACTGTCAACTAGCAAAATCGCATGAGATTATCTGACAATGCAGGATTAAAAAGTACACAAGGCCCCATTTTGATTTGCCTGTTTTAAAAAAAATTATCGATCGAAAAAAATCATTCCAGAGCATTCTCATATGCGGTATCTTTTAAATAGTATAACAGTAACTACCTATAAATAAGACTACTTTTTGCTGCGTTGTTATTACGTATTTAATTTCTTGCAGCCGGTAGTTAGTTTAATTTGGGTGATGCTAGCATTTATGCTAATATCGGCTGACGTGCGTGAAGTAATCATTACATTGGCCACGGCTGCAAGAAACTATGAAACGGAAATATCTATTATGCACTCGTAATTAATACAATCTTTTGATCATCTGATTCAAACTTAATACTTATAAAAAAAAATGTTGTATATATTACTCTTCTGATTTTCTGGCAATCAAATACAATAAACCCCAGCAGACACCATAACCACTAGTAAAATGTCCAAACTCTCCTAGGTTTGAGCGAAAATCGATAGGATAAAATCAACTCTTTCTTTTGTTTATTACATTGTATACAATAAATTGAGTGTACAACCTTTTACAAGGGTTGAATGCGGACACAATGAATTCCCATTCCATGTTCCAAACTATTTTATGTGCAACAATATATTTCAGTAAGGGATGCTGCTTGTAGTTTATGGTTGTGAGTATAGAGAGCAACATATAACTATATCTGGCTACTGCCATTCTATATTACGTGCAGTACATACATGCATGCTTATTCCAGTATGTAGCCGCTATACTGAACAAGTATATCGATGAGTTTTCTATAAATTACTAGCACAGTACTCTCACATGCTAAATTTGCCATTCTGGCTTAGCGCATATATTCATATCAATGACGCCCGCAAGGAGAATCAATTGTTCCTGCAGAGTTGAAACGAGGTAAAGGTCTATTCAGTTTAGAAGTTAATTAACGTGAAGTTAATTACTTGATAGACAATATATTACTTTGAAATGAAATTGCTCTTCTAAAAAGCGATGTTTCATTTTCGTCCATTCCACAGTTTTCATTCCACATTATTTCGGGCTAAACCTCGATTTAACAGGCACGAGGAAAAAAGTCTAACGGTTTCTTATAGTTTCCTTTCTTCCTGATTCCAGGCAAATTCGTCAGAAAGCAAAGGTAAAGATAATTTGCAACTACAATGACCTCACAGATATTCAAATATTGTCCTAAACACCAAATGAATTTTCAATCTAAGAATGCAGAGCACAAGCTATATCTTATATTTGCACCTTAAAATTGTGTATTCTACGAATGAGCATAACAAGTTAATGACACATTGTTTAAGATACTACGAGAACCTTCGATTGCATATTCATACACGTTCAGAGTTTATATATCTTATATTGTGAAACGGATATCAAGCCATTTGACGCGTTGACTGCTGAATACAATATTAGTGCTTAGAAAAATTTTGTTTTTATAGATCTCCAGGTTTCCAGGTGTTAGGATCACCAGATGTTAGTGCTCATATGTTAAATCGAAAGCTAAAATTTTAACACAAGACAAACGGAGTCAGATAAATTGTGGACCAATGCAAGCTCGCAGACAAACTGGTTTATTTGAACCCAAAATATTTTTGAGGTTTTTGGATATATTTCTTTTAGAGTATATTTATGATTGTCAGATACAGGTTTAACAGTGGTGTGTGCTAGGGAAGGTAGGCGATTCTTTCTCTATTGCCTAAATAGGTGCTCTTGAACTTTTTTTTATTACGTTTTACCCCGTATCGCAAGTTTTTTGTAAAGTCTTGAATTGATTTGTGCTCCATATATGTATATTCATAGGTAATCATAACAGTTTACTTAATTGAAAGTTAATTTTTTTCTCTTGAAACCCCTAAAATTCTGCTATTACTGCACACCTTTTAGTATCCTCTGTAATATTTTCCGAACCAACTCTCCCATGAAAACGAACATGGTTTATAAAACATTCTACTGCATTAGAATGGCTAGAAATACTGATTTCAAATAAATGATTACAAATTTCACTTCAGATTTTAGATGGTTGAAATACTTAAAAAATAAAATGTACTCACGATCGGATCATCAGGTCAGGTATGAAAACCTAATGCTAACATTTTTCAGATCCAGTGTGGCCAAAACGTATTAGAGTAACTCCATTTGGAATATTAACTGTCCATTGAATTTTTTCTTGATCCAATGGCTGAAGCGAAAACTATAGAAAAGAAAGATTTTGAGGGCTATATAGGGTGTCTATCATGTGAAAATTTGATGGCAGCCTATCTTGGCACGAAAATGACGCAATTGCCCAATGCTGTCCTACAGTCCTTTGCTAGCAATGCAGCCATAAGTCTATGAGATTTGCTTCACGTTAAGTTTAACCATCCCCGTGAATGCATACGAAGCTATAAAAGCAGAAAGAATTTCAGAGTTACGCCCGCAAAAAAATCAGATTTTCGGAGATTTAAATATTTGTTACTAGACAAGGTGTGACTATATGGGCTAAACTAAAGTTCGAATGCAAGTTCAGAACGGACTGTAGAGCAAGAGTATTAAATTGCACAAGCTCAACCGAAACTGCTTAAGAGCTACGGTTTGCTTGCTCACAGAACATTGCTTTACTGCATCTCATGCGAAGAAAATTGGTCTGATAGCGAGCAATTTATGAAAGAGGACACTACTGACTGGAGCTTATTCCCAGCAAGTGCCCGGCTTAACAACAAATGCATCAAGATTTTAGACTTTTAAAACTTTCAAGAGTTCGCAGAGGTGGCACGCATCGCTACATTGAATCAACTTCTAGCTAGCAAATGATGTCAAAAGACCTCAACATTTTTTCTTACCTAACCTACTCAGTTATATTTTAGAATAATGTTTATTTAAAAATCGAATGCCAGCATTTCTTAGTGCCGGTGCTGGTACCGCTTTCCTAATTTCGCTACCATAAGTCTATCGTATTTGGCTTACAGAAATGCAAATCTACTGTATGAAGTTATAGGGCATAAAGCCTTTATTTAGCTGAGCGTCTTTCCAGATGACACCGCAGCCTCAGTGATACCAGCATGCTCGTTAAATTTCTATCAGATCTGTTATTTCTCAATAGCAATACATCATTTGAATTTCATTTTGATCGGATGTCACTTCTCATGAACACAAATTCCGGGTGCTTCAAAAATGGGTAATTTCTTGAAGGACACCCGCTTTTGGGGTTTAATAAATTTTGAAGATTTTCAATTGTATACACAAAGCATAAAACTTATCAATCGTTTGCATTTTCCCCCAAAAGTGAAAATTTTCAGGAGACTTGATCATTTGAAGTATTTCCCTATGCATGCCAGCCGTAGCTTAAGGGTTGTCCGAATATTCATAAAAAGTATACAGATTTATTCCTTGTAAACTTCAACAGGTTCTGAAAAGAATCTGTAACGACATGAAATTTGACAGATTTTCTTTGTCTACTGTTAGGGTTAGATTTAGTGTTAAAAATTTCAAAAATGGGTTCATAGTCAAGCTTAAAGACGAACGTTTCTTATTCCCGACTTTATTATTTCCGTAGATATTCACGTATACTTGAAAATTCATTAAATTCTCACCGTCTTTAAAGGGTTAAACATATTTTAATTTTAATTTTATGCCCCCTCTTTATTCCCCCTCTATTCAATGGCTCATAATGGGCCACTGCAATAGATGGCATGGCATCGCCACTATGCCGCTATGTAAGTCAGTTTTTGATGTGATGAGAAAAACCGCCCAAAAAGCCATCCTTCGCCATTACAATTTCGATCTTTCGCCACTATGGGGCACTAGAAGCCATGGCCCGGCTACACAACGGTGTTGGCTTGCAGCGGCTCATGATGGTTTCTGAAAATTAGATGAAGTTTGTGCTGAGCACCAAAGTCTGCCCCTTTATTTCAAAGTCCTGTGCACGCCTATGAAGCTAGATGTAACCAGTTAGCCATTTTGGTATGGCCTATAATAGATAGGCTGAATAATACCTGCTGCATAAGCCGCCCTGCTAGAAATACATATAATGAAAAAGTATGAAAAATAAAGAAAGTACTAAGAACTTGGAAGACTGAAAAGTATTGTCACTATACCATATTGATGAAAGTTGTTTTCCGTAAAAATTCACGACCAAACTGCTGAAAAAGATAACCCTTGAGCTCAAAACCATATCAAGTTGATCAGCAAAACAAAAATAAATACACGCCTATGCTTTAATCGAGTAACCTATTTCAGTTGGAATATTCCAACATATCCTGAAATTGATTTTCCTAGAAGTATAGGCATTATATTAGAGCAATCGGAATCAAATCCAAGCACAAATACGGCCAGTCGAAACTTTAACACAAAATCATCCCCCAAAGCAAGCAAACAGTTAAATAAACAATCCAATCCGACTTATATTGTGTGCAACCACACCATATATGTAAAGAATAACAGCAATTTGTTTGCAAATTTAACACAAAATTGCGTTCTGCAAATTTATTTACATTTAGGACTTGAATATGTTTACGAGAGAACGTATGGCTCGAACGCTCCTACCCAAGCGAACCAGGGCTAGAAAGCATCCGATTGTGTCGCTGGTCGGAACGAAGACGCGAAGGGCGACAAGTGAAAGCGCCCAAATGCTCTCTGTTATGTCGGTACTTTTCGCTGCCGCCAGTTGTTCTTTCTCGGCCCCCTTACTGAAGCGTTGTTACCAACCCAGAGCTCTGAGTATTTATCTACCGTAAAACATATCTCAAAAATTATTCAACATGTTCGAGAGGAAAACAGTTTTCGAAACATTTTCACCAATAATATTTGTTTACTATATTTTCCGAAATTTTCGCATGTGCTGCAGGTCGAATGCATGTGTCCGAAATATAATTACCATTCGGAAGGCGAAATGTAGCGAATACAAAAAAAAACTTGGGGCTACGCTAGTCTGAACGCTAATGCTTTTAAATGGTGAAAAAATCCTTGAAAAGTATGTTTGTAGTTTTACTGTATGTTGTTTATGCTGCGAATGGGCGAGCGGCGTGCGAACAAGGGGTTTAATTGACGGCAAATCGTGAATACGAAAAATGTTTCAAATTCATCCAGCCTCCGAAAGATATGACGACAAGGCTGGTATTCACACGAAAATGAAAAAATAATTAAATAAACGGATGGCTTAATTAACACTTGCAGTACCCGCATGGAACATAATGGCGCTTATTTGTTGGGTCCAGTATAGTAATATTTCTGATTGCTGGCGTCAATAAATCGGAAAGAGTAATGATTTGCTTCTGTTGCATGATAGTAAACAATATTAATACTACAGATTGATTTTTACAATTTGATTAAATATTATTTATAATAATGGCGCAGTGCATGAATTTTATATTTTTGAAATTTTGAATCGATATCGATGTGTCGAACTATGCACTCTCATTTGATTTCTTTCAAGTCACATTCCTTCAAATGTGCTTGTATATTTTAGTGTTCCAATACATTCCTGTTCTTCTTTTGAAAAGTTCAAATGAAAAATTGAAATTTCTATCTCTCCTATCCCTTTCTTAATGGAAAAGATAAGAAATAGATCCTAAAGCGGATCAAGAAGTTAAATCAGGTGAGAAGATGAACTTTCAACCTTCATTGGTCCTGCAATAATTCACGTCAAACTGTTTGCCCTGACGCATATACACAAAGAACCATGATTTCAATTTCGATACTACAACGAAAAGTAACGAAGGGACTGTGCATAATAAAGAAGAGAAGGAAATTTCTTTCTACAGATATCTCACATTGATAGAAATCCTCGTATCACAGTTGTGTTACGTTCTTCTTAAAAAGGAACAGAACAACCACCCCAAGATGTGGACACATATACACACGAACAGATTCGGATTCAACGCGTCGACGTACAAGATGATGCCTCAAAAGAACCCAAGAAATTTGTGTTGTAAAGAAACAACATTCGTAATGTCAAAATGTTTTTTGTTTTCGATTTTATCTTGAATGTGATTTATGATGTATATCAGACAGAGACCCATATCCACCGTTGGAATGATACAGCAGGCAAGGCGTTTGGGAGTGTGAATAAAATGAATTAACTAACCAAGTCACTTACAAATAAATGTGGCCATAAGATGCTTTAGCGTCTTTATGCACGACCATGCAGAAATTCGTCCGCGATAAGTGTTATAGGTCGTATAGGATAAAGCACCAGCCGTGTGGCTTGACCGTGATTTCGAAAAATACAATTTGTATTTTGAACGCTATATCTGGCGACGGCTATAGATAAAGTAGTGATTCATATTTCAAATATTTTTAAGACGACGGAAACGATGATACGGTTTGAATGATGAATTCAAAGTTCAATCTTACTTTAGTTCAAATTTCGATGTCATGTTTCTGGCGAATAGTTTTTGATTGCAATGTAAGCGTTGTAAGTTGACATGTTTTAAAACTTGATTACAGCAAACTTCCAATACTTGCTGATGAGGTCCAATTCATAGCTAATCACAGTTTAAAATATTTATCTTTATATGTTTAACAGACAAATTAACGTGCGAATCTATAAATGGATTTCTTTTACAACTTTCCTACCTTTGCTTTGCTTTGCTTTCCTACGCATTGGATGATTAACCTGTAATATTTCGAATTCCAATCGAAGAAGCAACCAAACTTTCACAGGTTCTAATATCTACCAAAATATGTATCTAATTTACCAAAATGAAACAACATTAGTTGAACACTTCCTACCATCACTGTGTGGACACGCAGTAGTTAAACGTAGCGCAGAGCTGGGCATGATTTGCTTTGCGGCCTTCGAATGCTTGTTCAGTTGCATGAAACATGTCGTCTGGCTGCGGACTTAGCTGTTCCGGCAATAGCCACAAATATTTTGGGCGTGATCAAACAAAAGAAAGCAACAAAGAAGATGGCTAATAAATCTTCGTAACATGACACGTGAGCAGTTGAAATGAAATGTACCAGTTTTTCATGGTAAAATGGAATTAAAAAATAAATTTTTATAAAATATGGGGGTTGACAAGGTAATTCTTCTCTGTCTCTATTCGTTTTTAGTGAAGATTGTGGAGAAGTTGTCGAGAATTATGCAGCGAGTGAGGCTACGGCTATTCAAAATGGAACAGAAAGAAACTGTGGCGCTGTCTTTCGATATAGCGATGGAATGTTGTTTGCTTATGTTGTTTGGGTTCGATTTTCGAAGGTGGCAGCAGCTATTCATGGGAATTCATCATGAGATATTAAAATGTGCGTGCATTCGATTTCAATCTTCTCTGACATGTTTTGTGTACCTCTAAGCTAGGCAGAGGGTACACATACATGTGTAATTGGAGGTAAATCATGAAGTCAAAGACGTTAGATGTTGATTGGGCTGACTTTATTTGCATGGTACTTTGATTTTTTTCCCGTAAAATGATGCAATTCACTAGACCATCAAAATTTCCACCATCTGATCCTAACGTACAAATAAAGCTATCCAAATAAATGAAATGGATTATGAAAACCAAGATTTGAACAATGTAAAAAAGGCAAAAAAGGCATAAGGATGTATCAAAGGATGTATGTGCTATTCTGCAGAAAATTAATAAAATCAATATTCAATTCTCAAAAATCGAAGTAAAAAAGTTTTCGTACAGCAGCAATATGTGGATGAAAATACCGTTGTTTTGCTACCGCTGGTGCTCATTAGTACAGCAATTAGTCCAGTGGTAAATGTCTAAAGTAACAATTTGAAAGCTAGTGACATTAAATTGTTGGTTACAGGACGCAAAGGTAACGAAACTGCGCAAGAGGAAAGGAAAATAATCCTTAATTTTCATAATGAACGCAATTCATTGTGTGAAATTAGAGAAAAAAGCTGAAGGACTACATTTGACCATCAATATTGTCACAGAATATATCTCAACAGCCGGCCAAAATCAGATAAATCAACACCGTGAACCAAAAAAAACGAACAAAGAAGTTATAAAGGCTGGAATTTGATAAAATAAAACGATGCAAAAAGGGAACAAAATCTTGGAACACAATCATAATTGCTGACATAGAATAGGATAATTTTTTTCGACGTTTTTTAACTATTTACAATCCATTTAAATTGCTTGATAATATTGACTAAGTTTTATTTCTTCGTTAATTTTTTCCCCAATTATTCTTCATCAAAGAGATTCAGTCTGAACATAGCAAAGCGAAAATCTAGTCTTCACAGTGGTTACCCGTAGCCGCTATATATAAGTAGGTCTCGTAGGGTGAAGGATAGGAGCGTCATTTCGTCACAAAATTTTCACGAATTTTCTTCCATCATATAACTTTCCGTATGGGAAGGAGTTTTTTTTCAGATTTGAAATACTTTCCTGTGCAATATAGTAGAGCTTCCCTCTCAAATGCAGTCAGTTTTTCAATATTACCTGCAGACATGGTAATCCAAATCGGGAAGCCGTTACTAATTTTTGGCTTAATCAGTTGTCAGGACACATTTGATTTTGCTATCAGATGGTTCCACTACGCATGAACTTCAGATTTTACGACGTTTAATCTGACCCTCCACTGACTATAAAAGCTATTTGGCTTTGTGCCTGCCATACTTGGATTATGCGCTGATGAGCAAGTAAGGAATTTACTAGGATACGGAAGTGTTTGCGCTTGGTTGTTTTGCTCGTAAGGCTTATCCGCAGTGAAAATGTTAAAGAGGATGGGGCCTAAGACTGAGCTCTGAGGAACACCATTAAAACTCATTTTATTTGAAGAAATAGAGTTGCCTACCTGCATGAAGAAGCATCTGTGTTTTGCGGAAGCTTTGAATCATTTTGATAATTTCAGCTGAAAAGTTTTGCTGCATTTATTTATAAATAATTTCCTGTATTTGCTTTCTCGATGTCAATAAAACATGCTATGGTCGATTTACCAGTTCAAATTGCCTCCGAAGTGTCGCACTGAAATTTGAAGGGGAGCATAAGTAGTTGAGTGTAGAGATCTGAACCTGAGTTGGGTAGATTGGTTAATTTGTTTGTCTTCTATATGAAACTGAACTCTATCTAAGATTTTCGCTGGGTTTGAAAAAACTAAGATTGGCTCAAAGTTGATCACATTGATTCAGGCTCTCTTCTTGAGATCGGAATATGAGAATTGTAGATGTAGTTATTGAAAATAATTGCAAGGGTGCAGTAATTATTAATGGAAATGGATATGTAGTCTGGGCCAGAATTCTTTTTGTTGTTGCTTGAATTGATTATAGCGGCAACACGTACAGGACTGATAAAAGTTGCCTAATCAAGACAGATTTAAAGATTTTGAGTTGAGCAAAAGCTTAGGATTTTCTATCGTCTGTACTAACAAGTTGATTGTTCAGCAAATTATCCTGAAGAGAGAATAACTTACGGCCAGTAAACTTATTTATATGTTTGAACATGCTTAGGCCTGCTTCAACTTTTAATTCTGCCAGTTTGCTACAACTTGAGTTATGATTGCTGATAAAATTACTCTAACACTTAGAATATAGATAGAATTATTCTAAAACTTGCCTGTATGCAGTGTTAGCCCGATTAAGATTCCTACGGTAGATGCAAGAGAGCCTTTTGAAAGTATCTTTCATTCATCGTATAGGTTCTCAATGAAGGGTTGTACATTTTGATACCTGCGAGTGCGACCTGATGTAAGTTTCAATAGTGAATTCGATGGCACTTGAAACATTGAATACAATATATTCAATCTTCTGATTCTGAAAAATGTGGTCAATAGCGTATTGACTTTGCGGGAGATTTACATCAAAGGTTTTGGCAAACTATTTGTCACAACCGGCCTCCATTGTGCCTATGTGTGGAATACCCCGTTTTTCATCCATTTGAACTTCCAATTATTTGATTTGCAAGGGAAATGCTAGAGGGGCTCTTGAAGAACTGTAAAGGGTAATGATGATATGAAAACTCATAGTTCTGCTGCCATATGCTCTGAATTTGCAATTCGCACTAAATAAGTTACTAAGATCATCATCGAGAAGACTTGCTGATATGATGACGATATCACAGTTGAGAAACGTGTAATCTGTAATGCAGAAGATTGAGGTAAGTTCCAGAAAGGAACATTACGTCAGGCTTATATTCTTACAAAAAATTTAGAAGTGAAAGGAGCCCAATATTCAGACATTTGATTTTCACATTCATGGTGAGCATATGCTGAAAACAAAGTTCATAAAAGCAAAATTTATAGATCCCAGACTTAGAAAGGAAATGTTTGACCTTCTTGTTTAAGCTGAATAGCCTATGGTCTGCATGTTGTCTTTGATGTAGACGTCAAACGTATTTTATTTCGATATTTTATTCTTATTAATATCTATTGATAAGGTATTGGATTCATGCTTAACGGGGGCTACATTGTCATATGAAATATTGCCTTTAGAATATGTGCTTCCTAACTTTTTGATAAACAGCTATCTTAACGTGTTATTTTTGCTTCCTAATTTGGGCGAACATACTGCACCCTCGGTAGTTCGCTAGATGTTCGTGCTTTCAATAATTCACGCAAAAAGGAAGAGTATTCTCGCGGAGGTCGTTCTTCGTTCACTGGGATTTGCTGTTTAGTACGCTGCGTTAAACTTGATAGCGCGATCTGCCAAATCATCAATGCACTGTCTTATGTCTCATGGACGCAATCTTTCAAAGAGCACCTTCAGATTGAAAAGATATTTAATTTGCGCTTGCTGCTCAAGTTTGCCATCTCGTGCCAGTTATGCCAAGAACATGTAAAGCTGGATCCCTCGCTGTTTCGATTTGGTGAATTTTAAGCCAGTTTATGCCTCGAAGCCGCGCTTCCAGACCCACTTTGAATTCATATAATGAGAATAAATGATAAATTCCTTGTATTACTATTGTTTTGGCCTCCTCGTCCCGTATAACCAAAGCAATCAAATCTATTTATGTTAACTGCTCGAAAATCTTTTTCGGGCCCGCCGCTTTCATCATGGTTTTTTTTTCCGCGGCTATAACTCTCACTATATTTGCCGATTTTCTCGCTATATTTGCTGAAAAAAAAGGATATTCAGAATTTATCAAACGCACGATTTTTATAGTGTGCCGAACACCGAACTACAATGTGTTTGGAGTTCCTGGAGTTCACTTTACAGACGTCTCATCCACATTTCCGCACAAGTGCCGAGAATCAATACCTTAGTCAATCAAATGCAACCACACGCTAAAAAAGTAGCTCCATCAAGTACCATTAATAGTGTTTAAACAGATATTTTGTCAAAAGTTTTCATAGAAAAAACCTAAATATTTCAGATGCGAGATTACTTTGTAGCGCTATATTTTTAGTACACTCTTGAATTTGTTTTTTCAATTCCAGTTTTTTACATTGAATGTGGATATTTTACAGCATTCCCTAATTAGGTTTATTTAATTTTTGATTATTATACCCTTCTATCTTGTAATAAATGTTATATTACGCCAAATATTTAGTTTGGTAATATGATTAAAACTGTCATCCTCCTATTATCTCGAACCGCGTCTGCCAGTTTTTTTTTGCTGGCTAATATTTGAAAAGTGACTTCTGCATTTTGGTTTCTTTTTGTGTAGAAAGTTATATCAGGATCCTAAAAGTTATACCAGGTTCTTTCGACTCTTTTGTGTATGTAAACGACCGCACTTCAAATTTAAATTTCTGGGCAATAACTCGCCTTTTCACTGCTGTCTTTCTTGTTCACAATACACATATATGCATGGATAAAATAAATTTCAGCAACTAGATAAATTGATTTATTGTGACATCTTGACAGTGAATTTGCATCGATTTCAACCCTACTTCATCTGCCGTTGAAGAATAAGAACTTTTTCGAATATCATGTTTGGCTTTAGTAAAAAAAAGTGCTAAACAACACCAGCTACGAATTTCCATATGTATATGTATGTGGATAATGTGTGACATATTTGAAAATCTCACTTTCTATGTTTTATTCATGTCGATGCGCAACTAATATATTATTATTTTCATTACCCGTTGAGTGAGTCGACACATCAACATAGTGCACACATCACAACGCATATTGTGTGACAATAGTGGACAGTATACAGCGATTTTTTTTGCAGTCCGTTCAACGTGTCTGCAAAACATTGCGACAGATAAACATTCTATTAAGTATTCACATTGCGTCGTTGCTGGAACATGTGTCTCAAAGTAATCTCCTCCTACAATGATTAGTAAAATTTATGTTGGGAAATCGCAAAAGAAACGGATGACAGCGCAATGGAAGGTTAGAGATGGATTAAGCGACGCCACGCGCACACGCGGACTTAGAAATAATGTTTAATTGACCTGATTTAAAAAAAAGAAAAGGTATGTGGTTTAAAACTGGCCAGACTTCAAATTTACCAGTTGTTTTAGAATTTCAAGTTTGAAGACGATATGTTTTTGGTGCAAACTCTTCAAAATTAAACTCTACGGCGTTCGAAGTTAAGAACAATTCATTTTTTTTCCTAATACTTCCAACCTATCAACGTATTACGTACCTCATTAATCTAAATTCGCAACGTCAGACTTTTAGATTTTCAGCTCAGTACACGGATCCTAAGACTTTTCCACCAAACTGACTCGAATGCGAATAAATCCTTTCATGAACCATTGCCGCACGAAAACGTAACCAGGCGTAATGCTTTTCTCGAGAAGCTAAAATAAGGCAATGGACGAATGACTGACTTGTATCGAATCCTTCTACGAACATAAATATTCAATTTCGTTCAAACATATTTGCTCGCTAGATGGGACGTCTAAATGTGCACAAAGGGAAATAAATATCTGGTAAAAGAAGCGGAACGCCAGAAGCTACAATTCACGGAAAACAAAACGAAGTGAACGATGGCAATCAGCTACCAGATTCTTAAACTGGGGTAGGCGTCGTTTACATCCGTCTTTCCGACATTTTCGGTCGATCTGGGAAAAAGTCACACAACCCCTTATTATTCGATATTGGGGTTGAAGGCAAAGATGGGCCTGCCACCCTTCATGGATCAATCGGGCTGAGCTGTCATTGCATAAATTCGTTTTCAAGGAAATAAAATACACTCGGGCGATGGGTCACAGGCCGTATAAAACAGGGTGGTTTATTAGCAGCAATCCAAATAATTTATCCCTTCGTACAAACCCCGTTCACTTCGCTAGTCTCCCATGTTATAGTTATTTGCTTAAAACTGAGTGTGTAATTGTGTATTTATTTGCATTGACAAATGCCAGCATACCGAACATGTCGGTAGCTACATTGTAAAATACTCGACAAGCAACTTGCATTCGCATAAGGTATCGTCATGTCCCGTGTCCGGCCTTGTGCGAGACAAGCCGTTTATTATTCTCTTACTTGGCTCTGTTCCCCACGAGTCAATGAGTTCGCCATCGTCACTCGTGCACCTTGCCGACTGGACTATGCGGCAGCTACCCAACACGCTGGAAGGGGTGGTGCGAATAACCGCTCTGTATACACTGCCGTAGCACTTCCCACGACGGACAAGGTCTGACAAGGATCTTCGCAGAACATATGCAGCAGGAAGAATCGAGAGTCCTGTGTGCTCAGTGCTCAACACGTGAATATCGTGATATCTATGGCCATGTTAATGCAGCCAGTCACCCACCATTCCACGCCCAGTTTGACACCCGGCATATGGAAAAGCGACATCGGGTCTTATGCATACAGCAGAATACACCGGACACGAAGGCTCGCCATGCACACCACCGATCTCCGCACACAGCTCGGGACACTGTGCGCCGTACGGAACAAACAAACCATCCCTTTTTGAACTTGTGCTTTATCTTTCATCCCCGTCGGATGTAATTTATGTATTGACAAATGAATACATTACTTGTTAATTGATCAATGTATAGATGTACTACATTCCGTAATTTCAAAGTTAATTACACAATAGTTCAGAACGGTTTTGTATAGCTATGATTGGCAGCGAGTAAATAAACAATTTGAAAGAAAATTCGACGTCATGAGAAGTGTGCTGTAATTTTGGAAAAGATGATGTACCTTTCGAAATTAATTTAAAATATTTCAATGCTGTTTTCAATAGGTAACAGTCAGTTGGCTGGTATTAGACGCATTCTTTTTATTCTCTTGATTATCACAGAATTAAGTTTTTATGTTTGGTTCCGTTTGCAAATAATTTTTTAATGTTTTTCGGTAATTGTTCTTTGACAAAATTTGATCTGGTTTATGACGAATTAAAACATCGAGCTTTTGATCCCATGGTATTACTTGCTTAAAAATCAAGGTTCTACAAATATGATTAAAGCGGAAAAAAACTCCAGCGGATAAAAGTCTTAATTGAAAAGACTACTTTTTGGAGAGAAGTAGAAAAATTGTGTAGATCTTGAATGCATGTTCTACCAAACTTGCTACTTATTACTATTTTGCTACGTACCACAATGTGTATCGAAGGTCATGTACCATTTTGATCCAATTACTGCATCAGGATTCATAGAGTATAGAGACTTAGGACTACCACTCGCAAGAGCTCCGTAACCACTTGTTACATATTTTCATTATCGGATGGTTTCATCTCCGAAAAGAAAAGCAGCATGTCCTAATACGAACATACTTAAAATGCTCATTGCTGAAATCTCTAATGACTGCGTTGAAAATTACGGGGTTAGGAAGACTTTTAGACCTACCGGCTGCACGAATCAAAATTTTCGAATTTGTAACTGTTGCTTATTAATATTAGAAGATCATTATCAGTTGGAAATTTAACTGTGGTATCTACCTATTAATAAAAAAAATGACACGAATTATCATAGTTTGCAACCATATCCAATTTTTTTTATTTGGCTGAGCGGTTTTTCAAGACGGCATCACAGCCAAGGGCTGCCAGCATATTCATTAAACTTCTATCAGATTTGCTTGGCCAATGTATTCTGATCCTTAATTTCATATTGGTCTGATGATTCGGCCGTGAGTTCTCATGAAAATAAATTTCGGATGCTCAAAAAGTATGATATTTGATGAATCGTTACCGTTCTTGTGGGGTGCAGAATTTCGAAAATTTTAAACAGACAGGGTTGACAAAGCATTAAATATATCAGTCATTTGAATTTTTTCCCAAAACCCAAAATTTTTTAGGAGACTAATGATTAGAGAGCCTGCCATAGCTACAGGGTGGCTTGTGCATTTATCGAAAATCGTCCATACCTGTTTTCAATATTATTACAAAATTAATATCTAATGATGTTATGTTTCTGTCAGAAATTGAATTTAAAAAACAAACCATTTTGGTCTATATACTTATAAGTACCCAGCACTCACCTATGTTTAAACATTTCCAATGTTTTAACATAAATTAACTTGAAACATCATAAATCTTTTCGCGTGGTTGTGTTCTCCCGAAATTAGTATATCTATAGAAACATCAGTAAAGTAATCCCACAGCAACTCTCGTCAAGTATATAGGGGTTGAAGCTGATAGAAAGCTTTATGCACCAATTTACAAGCAACGTGCATACGAGTGTTAGTTCAGGACTTACTATGCCCCTGATTTAATTCAGCTTCCTATTAAGAGCTAGGCGAACTTAGAGCTCGGTGTGCGGTCCCTCATGCGAGCCTGGATTCGAACCAGGGACTCCACACACTAGAAGTCAGATTTAATAAAAAGGTACTTGAAAATTCACTAAAACGCCGACAACTACCAAAGGATTGAGGACACAGACAGACAGATGTTAAGGGTTGCCACCTGTAAAATTTCAAAATTTTGGAAATCGACACATTTCGGGTCTCACTTGTAAAAAAAATTCATGAATAAAAAAACCTTCATAGAAAAGCATGTACTAAAACTTCTTTATTATCATATGTATGAGGTTTAAGTACTAAAGTGTTAAAATTTTAAACAGCAGCTTATGAATCACAGCATCATTACATTTACCTTTCAGAAACCTGGCTGAGTTCCGATTTTCTCAACTCCGAGTTTCTCACCACAAATAAAATTTTTTGGTGTGAGTTTGGTGTCATATCCAAGTCTCTTGGCGGTCTTATCCTCAATGCTGTCATAAATAACCTTCTCTTTGATATAGATTCATATGATTCCGTTCTTTCCTTTGAATATGTTACCGTTCATACACTCATTTTTTTTGGTCCTGCGTATCTTCGAGTTTTTTGAGATGTTACAAATGTGTCTTACCCTAACTTAAAGTTTCTACGTAGGGATTGCAATCTGCCAAAACTCAATTGGCCATATTTCCCTGGTTTCTCTCAACTTTCTTCCTATTCCATATATCTTGCTCTAAATGTTAGTTCTTTTATGTAACTGCGACTTTAACTATTCAACAGCATTCGAAATCACTTCGATGGAAAATTTGTCTATTTTTTTCTATTCCTTCGTGTAAAGATCTTTCCATCCAGATTCGTATCTTGGAGTTGACATACATCATCATTCTCTTGTGGGATTGATCATAGTCATACCCGCAAACCATAGCTCAACCTCAAGAAACGTCAGATATAATTTTTTTAATGCAGACTATTATGCTCTAATCTTTGATTAGTTCAGCTCTTTCATTAATAAAACTTGGAGATCAAATTGCAAACACTCTCTAATTAAGCTGCGACCTTTTCGCATGACACTTCTTTATCATCTTTTCTCCTTATAACCCGTAATAGACCCTATTCAATATATTCGATCGATTCAACATAGACAGTCTAATATCCTCTTCAATCATCCCCCCGTACTCCTACAGTTGATTATAATTGTAGTGAATAATCAATTCAATTTACTTTCTCTTTGCCTGATTGCATATTTCCTTCTCATTAAAAAGGAACTGCACTGGTTCCCATCTGCAATTGAAGAATATGTTCATGATTTTATAATCAAAGTTTATGGGCATCTAATGGTGAAAGAGCAGCGTGGTTGTCTATCTTAACTACACTGTCTTTTCTTGTTGATCACAATGTTCTCCTTAGTAAGCTGCAAAATCTTGGGTTCACTTCAACCATCATTCGATAACTTGAGTGCTATCTGTCAGCCCGTTTCTGTCGCGTTAGATGTGAGTCTTGTATATCTGCTCCTTTACAACAATCTGTTAGTGTTCCTAGAGGCTCCATTCTCAGCCCACTTCTGTTCTTTTTTTATGTAAACGACCTCCCTCCACTCCTTTCTTGTGAATGCGTTCTCTAAAATTATTAGACACTCTAAAATTATTTTCTAGAATTAGGTCGGACCTACTCCTATCGAATTTCACTATTCTTTAGGATTCGTACCAAGTGAATAAGCTATTGATAAACACAAACAAATACTACTTCTACTCCTTCAAGCCCAACTCAATAATTTCTCTTTTATCGCTAAATAATCATCTTGTCTTAAATCCCAATAATGTACGCTATTTTGGGGTCACGTTTGATAGTCATCTAGTTTTGTGAACCTCATATCCCGCGAACATTTCCAAATTTAGGGAGTTAAAACAATTGCTTATTTTCACTATAATATATTTTACATGTGAAATTTAGATGAGATTTTAGGTTGATCTCAACACCTAAAAAAATATGATTTTTCGGATAAAGAACACAAATTTTCTTCGAAAATCGGTTTAATGGTTGGGTATTGAAGTTTTTTCATTTTGAAAGCAAAAACAACCGCTCTCACTTTTGAAAATATTATTATGCATACCGTCACAGCCTGTTGCTAATTCTTCTATAGATTAATCTCAAGACAATATCTAGTAGCAAGCAAACAAACGTTCGCAAAAAAACTTTTCAGTTAAAACAAACATTCTTAAATTGTTGTAGCCTAATATTTTTTATTTGGATTTCAGGTAAGAGATATTCAGAATCTCTTGCGGGCTCGTTACTACCAGATTGGCTAGGTAAGTGAAATCATTTTATTATTATTTAGTTTTTAAATATTAATTTAAAATTATTTTGAGAATTATTTGTTTTTTACATATATATTTTTCAAAAGACAACTTTCACATTTTTACACACAAGTATAACACCAAACAAAATTCAACAAAAATTTTCATTTAAAACAATCAAAGCATTTAATTTTCAATTATTTTAAGCATTTTTCGCAAACCCAGTGTATATTTGTTTTGTTCTGAGCATTGTTTTAAAAAAATACATTTTTTGAAAAATAGTTGTAGTGATTCGAGGGGGGTCTTACGTAACTGCTTAAGGGCATCTTGAGCAGTCCAATAAAAGACTGCTCAAAGTAACTGTATATTGGACAAAGCAATTATAACTGATTCGAAATTATCGCTCATAACACTGAACACTGATATTATTTTCTACACTACACATATGGCTCCTCGAAGTGACTTAAGTATTTTTGAAAGTCTCGGCAAAACCTTTTGTAATACTTTGCTTTTTAAATTTAATTTTTATTAAGATTATTACGTTAAGAGTCGCAGACAGGTTACGAAAAACGAAGTAATAAGGTAAATATATTCTCTTTAGTGCTGGGTGCCCGTAACGGCTAACCATAAATGTAACCTAACTCTTTGCGCTTTGGAATGTCAAGCTTTTCACTCTCAATCGCGCAACTGAAAGCTAAACGTAGTTGATAGTGTGCATGTTGATTGAAGAAACAAACACTCAAATGATCGGTCCGAATGGCTACTGCATTATATACATACAAACGTACGATGTTATTGCTTTCGAATTGAGAAATATTATATTATGAATGCGAGTGTCAAACTGAACAAAATAATGCATTGAAATATACAAGTTCACACTTGCATGTAATTTTTAGTTGCTTTTTATTCGAACATTTTCGACATTGCATTATTGTCGCGCCAGAGTTTGATGCGCAATATTTACGGAACTACGCAAAATAATTATTGATATTTTATTTTGACAGCTAAGGAATGCTATTTTTGATAATTAATTTATGTGACATGCGATGTATATTATTCCCCGTCCATATTAAGAACTATCGTCGTTTGGTGGTCTGTCGTAGACCTTAATATAAAATTGAATTATTACCGAGCGTTTTTGAAGATATGCACATTTTAGGTCGTTTCCGAATCATGGATACTCGAATTAAAATCCATTGTAAATATATTTATGTATTGTACTAGATTTAATTTTCCAATTATATCATTATCTCATTAGCATTTTCTTTCAATTTTTGGCTCACAATATACAGTTTCTACTTCAGTAGCTGTTTAAAGTCCTTAAACGCTTAGAAGGCAGCTGTCAAATGTCAAAAGATTGCGATAATCTACTTGTTGCAAAATATGCATCATGTGGTGCATATTCTTCATACTATAATCATCGTTGATTGGCATTTGTAGTCCTTCAGTTAAACTCATAGAATAATCTTTCCACTTTTTCAAACTTTAAAAATCATCTTAGTCCTACAAGATAGCAACGATAATGTGACAAAACTATCGCTTATGAATTCCGAGTCAAAAAGCAATGCTATGCCTCCATTCACTGAAAGATTCTTGCCATCTAAAGTCTTCTCAACATGTTACAATATGACAAATTCAAATCGTCCCAACTTAATTTCTTAATGGCTACGAACAAGTTCGCGTTTTTACTATCGGCGTCTGATCGAACAATAAATTGTCACTGATGGTCTACGACGATGGTTTACTGCTCTCGACTTCTTCCGCCAGTTTTCGGAGGGTCTGCGAAAATGTGACTATCCTCGATGTCTATAAATCATTGAGGTTTTTGTGATACTGTTGAAATTGGGTCCGTTGAATTTGTGGAAAATGTTACTGGTAGACATGACAAGCAAAAAAAACTCATTGGCTACCAATATACTTGAAAGCGAAACTATTCAAGAAATGTAACGTGTTTGACTTTCAATTTCATTTTACATATAGCATGCCACTCTCTTATTCGTACAAACGAAATTTTTGGGGAAAATATTTAACAAAGACAATTTTTACTTCAAAATATGCATAACAACATAAAAATTCTACATTTTGTAGTCTCACTTTTATATTCGTACAAATATCTGCCCACCCAAAGCGTTTTGCACATATACTTCCACATGCAAGATATTTGACTTGACTCCATTATTTAAGCAGTTGAGTATGAGTATGTGTAGTTCAATAAGACTTGTTGAGTATGTGTAGTTCAATAAGACTTTCCAGGTATTTCAGCATAAACAATGTTAAGCTGATCGGCCTAGAGTTCCTTTGATCTTAATCATCGCTCCCAGGTTTTAGTATATAGACTACCTTAACCTGTCACCAAGGTGACGGAACGCACTTCAGCGCTAAGCATGACTAAAGGATTATTTTTAGGTCTGCATTCCTTTCCTCAGCAAAGCCAGATAGATGGCATTCAAGGTCGGCAATATGAAATTTTTGGTCTTTCTCCTTGCAGTATGTGTGCCTTGCAGTCCCTCACAGAACGATCTGAAACATTCCCTAACAGGAAATATTAAATTTGCACTCTTTCACAAACATCAAACGATTCCAAAAAGCCATTGTTCTATTTTAATGCCATTTTGCAAATGTTTTCCTTTTGGGTTTATTACTTTTATTTATTATTGGTATTCTACATGGTACCCTGCTATAAAATTTTTTTTCATAAATATTAAAAGAAAAACACTGATAACTAATCACTCTAAACACAATCTCTAAGTAGCAGTCCTTAAGTTCAAGCGACCATAATTCCTTCATTATTCTTATCATTTCTATGTATAGCCAGACACATACGAAATGAAAAGTGAGATAGAGACTGCGATTTTGTAATATCTATTTTATTTTGTTTTTCAATTGAATTTTTAAATTTGTCGCCCTTGGCGGAAGGGATTACAATGTATTCAAGTTTTTGAGAAATTTTCGTCAGAAATTACGTTGTACAAATACTATGGTGGCGCACTGTATCTCATACTTTTCCCGTTTTTCAGTCAATCTTTATGTCAACCTAACCTACTTTGTAAGTATTTTTAGTTAACGAACACATCACAAGCATTGTAATAAAGCTTGTAATTCAAGCACTCGACCGATAACTCAACTTGCAGATTTCATCAATCGCTGTAGTTCTTCAAACTATTCATTCTATTTTCTAAAATATAGGATACGTGCATTAATTCTCACGAGTCGTGTAAACACGCTTTGATATCAGGCTTATGATTGTGTGATGTCTGAAAGAGAACAAGTTTTAACGAAGTGTGCTTAGCAGAGACTTAGATATTGATATGTTGGGGCAACGAACAAAACGGCAAACATCAAAAAATGCCAGTATGTACATATGCATATGTGAGCTAATTATACTAAACTGGATTAAGTTGCATTGCCTATTATCCTCAAGACTCCAATACATTGTGTCGTTTCGCGCTACTGCTTACCTGTTTGTAGTACATTAGACTGGTGCAAATCTCTGCAAACAAATTTTCAAACAGTGCTTGGATCTTGCGCACTTCTATTTTGGGCTCAGCTTGACGTAGTTCGGGAGCTTAGGTACAGATACGTGTTAAGGATTTGAAGTGAGATAGCGAAAACTGAAAATAACTATTTGGAAACAGAATTACGTAATCGTTTCTGCTATGAATGCTGATTAGGGAATGAGAAATATCAATAGTTTGTTGTAGGTAGTATTTTGCAACGCTAGTGGAATTCGAAATGTGTTATTTTTCGAAACTTGGCCGATCCCAAAATTTCAATAGATCACAAATACGAAATTCCGTTACCCTTATTCGGTATCAAGGCGATGATTTTATATTCTAGACCCATTTATCTGTTATTTGTTAGATAGATTTTAGATACATATGCGTTTGAAAATTTATCAAACAAATTTTGGCAATCTGAAAGTGATATTTGCATTTTTTTCACGCACTAATTTTTCAGTTTTTTCATCTATCGGCTTAGAACAATTCAAAATTCGTCTGGATGCTCGTGGAAACATATATCGAAACACAGATTACTGTTATTTTTGATTTCTCGTGTACTACTCCGACCCACAGTCGCAGTCAGATACTATATCTGTAAGAAACACAAAGTCTACGACATGCTCCCAAAAGAGCGATAAATTACATCCTCTAGAGTGTTTATAATCGCATTTAGTAATCTTAAATCTTGAAGTTTAATCAATTTGGAGCGTACGTAGCATACTCACTCGTGCAATCAGTAGATATCGTGAAGTATATCTTACAAACTAGTTAAGGTTGCTCGAGCTGGACGGGTAGAATGTCTCGGGCTTATAAAAGATAATCAAGACATCGCTACCGCACTTGCCAACTAACTCATTAATTAATTTATTTGATCCTTTGAGAGGTGCTTCGGTTCGACGAAACATCGTACGAAATATAATACGATCTAAAATATTCACTATGTAGTTATAGTGATATAGTTTTGGTTAACATGCGTAATATGAACGAAAACGCTGTGAACGAATTTCATAATTAGGTATATTCACTGAGACATATACCTCGAATGTTGGAAATGAGGAACCTGTTCGAAATGCATGGACATGTAAGAGAATTTAATTCAATTATACGCGACTCCGAACACATTCAAGATAAGATAATGAAGTTTCTTACCTCGGTTCGCGAGGTTGGTAAAACAGCAGCAAATGGCCTATTAAGCGTCCAGTTACGCAAAAGCCTTATTAGCAGTAATAACCTCATAACTATAAAAATGCTCATATTCTGCTGAGTTGACGATTGGGCCAACTGGTTCAATTGAATGGTAAGATATAAACATACGGAACAGGCCAACTCAAAGTATGCTGCACCCATGCACTCGTACGAGTTCAAAGCATCGCCGTGTCGATGACGTATTAATGGCTTATAATTGCTTGTGAAATGCCTTGAAGTTACAAACAGAACGTCACTAAGATAATAAACGGTTAAAGAGAAGATCGTCGATTTGAGAACATAAAAGTGAATTGGAATAACGTAGCGATCAACACGCTGTCTTCGAGACGGAAGACTAAACACTTGTGTATGCCCATGAAATAGACTTAGCGTCAAAACAATGACCTTAAATACTACTTCTGGATACTTTGTTAAATAGTGGCCGCATTGCCGACGGTAGCTTCGTATACGATAGGCGCCATAGTCGGGTTTGAGTGTTTGTTTGATCTCGTTGTGTAATTACTTAAAACATTCATCATTAGCATTTCATTTGAACTGTAAATTGGCCCAGCGATTTTCGAAAGCTTGCTTCGATGAGAGAAGGAAGAAAGTGGAAAATGTTCATATGTATACTTTTACATGCATATATGAATAGTTTGTATTCCATTCAAGCGCCAAAATAAATCAGAAAATGTTTTCGGCTCGGAACCGCATTCGAATATGTGATGGAGCCAAATTTATGTATAAATTAAAGGTCAAGTAAAATGATCCATTGCCAAGGCTTAAGTGTTCGGGCAGTTTATTTCGAAATGGTGAACTTCCTATTCTTACATTCGACGACTTGAGCTGATAACGTCTAGTGCCAGATTTTTCGGCGTCGTTGCGTCATTTTAATATGTTGAAAAGCCGACAACGAGCCGAATTTTTCGATGATAATCTTTGGCGGCGAGCTTATATATTTTATTCAAATATGTGTTGTATTTATGGATCATTTTTTGTTATAGTGTATATCGGTTTTTACTGAAGTTTGACACATTTGTGTGGGTGCTACACGGCATTGACCGGTGAGAGGGTTTTTCTAAACATTAGGCGTCACCTAGTTAGTTTTGAATGATTTGTTCGTTTTATTCATATCAATAGTTCAACATGCTTTGTGAATAATGTTTCATTTTAGTTTGAATGTCAAGCGGAGTTGAACGATATCTTATTTCATTCATGTTGTATGCAAGAATGTTTTTGTTGGAATTCGAATTTCACACCGTTTTTCATATGTTTTTATGTTTGGAAGTGTAAGTGTTGTATTAAATGGGACTTTTTTTTGTTATTGTGAAAAACGTTAATTGAAAAGCAAGATTGATTTAAGCAACTTTTCAATTTCAACTTTTATTCAATAACAACTTGTACACTTCACTGGATACATTAATAAGGTCGTTTCTTGGAAATGTAAACTTGAGCTCAACAGAGATCATTTAGTTTGGAAATCATTTAGTTTTTTTAATAAAAAATTAACAAGCTAGTAGTGGCAGAAAATACATATTACAATACTAAAGTTTAAATAAAGAACAGAAATTAAAAATGAATAATTAAAAATTGTATTCTACGGATATGTATCAGATTAAAATTACTATAAGAATTAAAAGTGAAAGGAGGACGGATAGTTCAATTAAAATCACTATAAGAAGAATTTAAAAATTGACGGTTATCCCATGTGAAATGTTTCAGTTTTACTTCACAGTTAAGTTCAGTTTCACTTAATGCGATGTCGAGACATTCGACGATGCAGCTATTTTGGATGTCAGGACATAGGGACATTGAGAGGAACTGCGAAGTAGACAAACTGGCAAGAGCTGACACGCTTTTGCCGGAGCTCTTCTGCTGTTTTCCGATTGGCATTCCGTTGGCTTCAGTCAAACTAGCCATTAGATAAAGATACATAAATGACGCTTTTAAGTTTTGGTTGAAGAAAATTCCTGTACGATCACAAGGCAATTGTGGGGAACTTTTGACTTCATTCGCACTAGAGAACTACTCAATTTGGGAAGGTGGTCCCTGCATGCGCTGGTGGCTGTTTCAACTCGACCTTGTTTGTTTGGCTTATAACAACTTTTGCGCGTGCTATCGATGTGACGAGGAAGAAAAGATGGTTCTTCTTATGCTAATACCAAAAGAAGAAAACAGTCCCATTGCTCCCACTTCTTCGCAAATCTAATCGAATTTCGATAGACCTGAAGAGTACGTCAGGCTTGTTCTCGACTTAATAAAAGTTATGCCCCATACGAAAACGGTATTACAATGGGCCCTTGTGTGCCTTCGCTGGGGTCTACCTGGAGAAAGCTGCCGCTGAACCTATCTGCCTACTTCATAGTTAGTATTATTCAATATTCCTTTGAGCTTAGTAAGCAGATGGTTAAATAGCCCCGTTTATAAAATGTTTAAGTGAGATTTACTGCACTGTTTTGTAGCAACAGTGCATATTAATTGACTTCTAGTCTAAAAAGTTGTAGAATCTTCTATTCATGATTGAACGGTTGTAACAAGCTGTAAGATCTTCTATTCAAATTGAACGGTTCATTTTTCTCCAATATTTATTTAGTCCCTTTCAAAATAACCACCCTCGGAGACAGATGCAAAAGTCTTTTTCCAATCTTTAAAAAAAAATTTAGTAGGCCAATTCCGGAATGGCCCTCAGCTCCCTCTGCAAATTCATTTTTATTACTTCAGTCGTCTTAAAATATTTTTCATGCAACCACAATTTGAGTTTGGGAAATAGAAAAAAGTCACACGGGGCCATATCTGGCGAATATGTTGTTAGTGAAACACTATTGACGTTGCTTTTGGTCAAATAGTCGCGTACAGGGTGCTATGTATGAGCCGATGCATTATTACGGGACACGAACCATAAATTGTCCTTCAATAATTCTGGCCTCTTTCCACGAATATTCTCCCGCAAACGCTTTTCAGAACTCATTTAATATTTTATATTGACCGATTGACCTTGTGGAAGGAATTCCGAGTACAACAGCAAGTTGATTTCAGAACGATTTTGACGTTGTATGTATATTGGGTTTAGCTCATATAGATAGCGCAACTCTGTAGATTTTGGAGCCGTTTCAACGTCATATTTGTACACCCAAGTCTCGTCACGTTCAACGTCACTAGTGGTATGATTAAAATCTCCTCAGCAACAGTTTCGCGATACTCTTTTTGAAGAAAATTCAGCAATTTGGTTGTAATCCGTCGAATGCCCAAAAAATAATTTAAAATGCTGTCCGCAGATCTAGTCTAAATATCAAGCTCTTGATGATTTTCGATCACAATTTTCTCCACTTTTGTCGTTTATTGATGTTGCTGGATGAGAAGTGTGGGTGAAGTTGTAAATTGATGACCCTATTTGAACAATTAGTACCATTCAAATGCTTGCATACGTCATAGGACAGACTCCATAGATTTTCTGCAATGATTTTAATGCGAAGAAAGAAGTTCCGTTGGTGAAACAACATTTTAAACAGAATCTTTGCTAACTTTTTTCCATTTCAACATTACGACAGCAGGCTCGAGGTAAACTTGTTTGCAAAGCAATTGCAAAGAAACAAAATGACAGATCGCACTTAAAACTTGACACGAGAGCCTATAAATAACTTGTAAAATTGACCTCTTAAAATTGCAGCAGTGTCATCGGCGTAGGCCACTATTATTGCCCTGAAAAACTGCATTTACGCAATTCAGTTCAAATAATTCATTTACGTGCATGTTCAATAATATTGGTCCAAGCACAGCACCATAGAAAACTCCTCTTCGAGTTTCCAGAGAATCACTAGTAATTGCATCTATTTTAATCTTGAGGCTGAGGTAGTAGATGAAGAGATTCACTATTTTTCGGCAAGACCTAAGATGAACATTTTTTTCTTCGTAGTATTTCATGATTAACGGTTTCCAAAGTTTTTCTGAAGTTCAGAAAAATATCGATAATGTTCGAGTTATTCTCCATAGTAAGATTCACAATACTGGTAACCTTACATATAGTTCCATTCCGGTGGCACTTGTTTCTTCCTGGAAACCAAACTTATTAGAAGAGAGATAATTCATATTGTCAAGGTGCTGTACAAGGCGGGATTTTCGGAATTTTTTGAAGTCTTTTGCAAGGTTTGAAATTAGAGATACAATTAAGCCCTTTGAGCACCATGGTTTTAAGCTGATATGCTTTCGCTTGTTCAATATGCAACGTTCAATACAAACCTCTTACAAACTATTAGTAATTATGTTTATAAAGTTCTCTAAACTATCTTTAGGATTGCAGTTTTTGAAAGCTGTGCTTCTTCCCAGTTTACCCATTTTAATTTTATTTTCAGACAGTTAAAGTTAATTTTAGGTTAAAAAAAACATGCTTGAAATTCTTATTCCGCTGATTATCCCCGACAAATAATATAACAGTTATAACAGAGTAACGATCAGTGCTGCCATTTTAGCATTTTGAATGCTAGATCTAGCATTATTTTTTCCAAAACGGCATTCGAAATTCGGAGTTAGCATCTAGCATTATTTTTAGCATTTAAATTTAGATTTCGGAATAATCTGGCACTCATCTATTTAAAATCTCGCCCATCAAATTTTAATTTCAAAGTCTAAAATATAAAGATTATAAAGTCATCTATTATGCTTTGAATATGGTAACGTTCAATTAAATCGTGACGATGCTAAAAATCAGTGATGGGGTCCCATCCACTTCAGACTCCCAGGAGTCTCGGGCATCTACAAGCTCAAGTTGACCAAAGTATGTGCATTCTAGTTAGATATTTTTTGCTGAATAATGTGAATTAATTGTTTTGTTAGGGCTTTAAATGCAAGCAATGGCACGGATAACGCGGGAGAAAATTTTTCGTTATCCGACACTTATACTTTTTCTTCACTTAAAAATAAATAATTGTTGCTGTTTTGATTGGGAGATTCCAAACGATGTTTTGAAAAATATTGATAGAAATGGGCTTTACACAAGAGGAAAAGATTTAGATATAACAGATATGTCTGTAGTAGATATAGAATAATTTTGAAATGTAAATTTTATACTTCTAATTTGTTTTTGTTATACCTATACATACGAGGGTTGATCAATCAGTAATGATAATGAATATAAACCAAGGTGATTAAATTTAAAAGATGTATTTATTTTTCAACATA
Source organism: Nemotelus nigrinus (assembly GCA_947369275.1). Taxonomy (NCBI): domain Eukaryota; kingdom Metazoa; phylum Arthropoda; class Insecta; order Diptera; family Stratiomyidae; genus Nemotelus; species Nemotelus nigrinus. Next base: position 122,767,571 of record OX376374.1, read on the forward strand.
GTCTTCTAATAAGTTAATACATTTAGTCCATCTTTTTTCCAAACCCAGGATACCCTTTGAAAAAAATTCTTTATCTTGACTCTCCCAAATTGCCTCAACAGCGGCCATCACTTCCCTATCATCTTCAAATTTCTTACTCCGAAGGTATTGTTTGAGTCGAGGAAAGAGGTAGAAGCCACTGGGAGATAGATCTGCAAATAGGGTGGGTCTTCAAGCAGTTCGAATCCTGTTTCTTTAATTGTATCCATCGCAACTGCAGCCTTGTGAGCCGGTGCATTATTTTGAAGAAACAGAACTCCGGCTCGCAGTTTACCGTGTGTTTTGTCCTTCATTGCCTCTCGCAATCTTCTTATTTGGTCAGCTTAGTAAAAGCCTGATATAGTGGCTCCCTTTTCCAAATATTCCACCACAATAATATCTTCAGTGTCCCAAAAAACTGATGCTTTGAATTTCTTCGGCGTCGATGAAGAGGGTCGCTTCCAGGTCATCGATGGCATTTTGGTTTCTGGATCAAAATTGTGGATCCAGGTTTCGTCCATGGTCACGAAATGTGACAAAAATTCTCCTGATCTGCCTGGAACTTTTAGAGATTCATCCTTGAAATGTCGACTCGTTTTTTCTTATGCTCGTCCGTTAACATTTTCGGTACTCAACGCGCAGAGACATTATTCATAAGTAATTTGTTGGCAAAGATTTTTCGAACACTACCATATGAAATCTCTGTTACCTCAGCTACATGCCTGAGGGTACTCTTTGATCTGCCAACACGGCTTCTTCGACTTTTTTTTACGTTGTCTTCAGTGTGGGATGTGGATGGACGTTCTTCGCGGTGTTCATCTTCAGTGGATGTTCTTCCCAGCTTAAACTCCTTGGCCTGGCGTGCAACGGTGGAATATGGAGGAACAGAGTCCCTTAATGTTTCCACCATGTCGCCGTGTAAGCCTCTGGTAGGCAGTTTTTCAAACAGAGGTACTTAATTACAGCTTTATTTTCGTATGTTCTCTCTTCGAATGTTCGTATTCGAATGAATGTAGCTCCTCTTAGAACTGTGTTATACTGGAGCTTGTGCTTTTGGCACTTTGAATCCCTGAAATCGTGGCCTATTCATCTGTTTTTTCATGCTGACTTAGTGAGTATATGTAATAGTAAAAAGATTTTTTTTAATTTTATGCGAACTGGAAATAACCGATTATAATTACTTATTTATCTACCCTCATATAAATATACATATTGTTTTCATATTGAACCAGTTAATTAAATAAGAAAGCATTATTTAGCATTATAATTTAACAAGATCTAGCATTATTTAGCATTAAATAAAATTGAATCTAGCATTATTCCAAAAAAATAAATGGCAGCACTGGTAACGATGAGCTATATGGGGCAGGGGTTAAAAATATGTTTCGAGTTTCTTTGTAAAAAAAAATCTGATCAGTGCAAGACCTGCCCGAAGGTCTTGTCATGCGATGCAGAAATTCATTCAACTATTCAGCGTGTTGGTATAATCGTCCGCTGTTGGTGATAGTTTATCATCCAACATGTTAATATGGATATCAACCATCGGAATTTGATGTTTGGCATGCTTAAAAGATTTCGCAATATTATCCAAGGAGTTAACAAAAACATAAGCATCCAAGCTTGGTGGATTTTATCAAAAATATTATTCAAATTAAAATGAATAATATTCTCGAAGATATATGTATATATACCTGCTGTTTTGAAAAATAATGTCATTTTGAGTTCATATGTATTAAATCTGTCAATAGTCAGACTTTATGTTTGAGAGCTTTTAATTTCTCAATTTTTTTCTTGTTTATGTACCGAAATAATGCCACTGATTGATGTGAATTAATTGAAGACCATTGCTGTTTTTTTTCTTTCCGTATTATCAATTCTTAATTTAGGTAAATATTAATAATAAAAAACTGTGAAATGTACTTGTGATACTATAACTGTATTGAGCTTGAAGAAAATTTACCATTGGTGTTGAATGTTTTAGGTTTATCATTATCTGTTTCATTTTGCATATTTAACACAATCTCAATCATCTAAATAACTATAATAACTATAAAATAATAACTATAAAATAATTCTGTCGCACGAGGCATAAGAAGTTCTGTATTATTATGTTCATATTAAGCTGTAGCTTTAGTTTTTTTTTAGCACGATTGGACACTGTGCTATGCAGTACATTTATATAACAGTATGTATACTGCAGCCACCACTGTCCGTAAAAATAAGTTCAAATATATTGTCAAATCATGCTTGATTTGTCAAAGAAAACACAAATATTAGAATCTGCCCATATTCGCACCTTGTGATAGAATATGATTTGAAGATTTAAACAAAAAATAACCCAATTCAACAACAAAATAGATCCTTGCAAATATGTATTTCTAAATCTACTAAACCTTCTTAAGCCGTAGCGTTACAATTGCTTCCCTTCCAATCATTTATTTTCATTGGCTAATTTGGCTGTGTAATTATCAACAGGATGCACAATGTGAGCTGCCTCCTAGACTGCATGGCAAAGTTTCGGAACCATGTGATAGTTACCTAGTTAAAAATTTAGGGAGCTATTAAAATACCATTAACGTTCAGTGCACTGAGGACAAGTAAATTTTAAAGGAGACTTGAGGCTGAGCCTAATTCATTGGAGGATGTTCTGTTAGTCGATAGTTGTATTGAGAAGTTTGTCTTTAAATTCGTTAATTTAATTTTAGAATAGGAGTTTTATTGAGTGGTTTGAGCTAGTGAAAAATGCAACATGAAATTGCAATGTATGTGCATAGGTATCTAATCACTTAGGTCCATATTGCAGTATTTACTTGCTGATATGACAAATATCTGCAAAAAATAGGCAGAAACAGGAAGCAACAAAACTAGTGTTGCAATAATTAGAATGCGTATCAATTTGATTTTAAATTGATATTTGCCTTGGATTGAAAAAAAATAATTAAAACTGGGTAAAGAGGTTTTATGCATCTGTATGATTATAATTTATATTTAATTTAATACATACTTTGCAGTGCAAAATTTTAAGGGTGTATAATGTTTCGAGCACATAATTCAGTTGAATTAGCTGTGCGTTATCAAAAGTTTTTTATGTAAATTTATTGTTTTTGATGTTTATTGTTGTACGTTTTAGTGCATCACCAAAAAATTGAAAAAAAAAGTCTTAGAAATAGTTTATGCTGTTTTAGTTACAGTTGCCGTCAATGAACAGGAAAACTAGAGGTCGCAATCCACAAATATTGCCTAAATGGATTGCTTCAAAAATTATACTGAGCAAAATAACGATCAGATGAGCAGTGTACGCTACATAAAACTGGATACAGCCTACAATCGAATCTGGTTTCGCGAATCTCCCTGAGATTTTATCCTGGTGTATCAAGCAAATGAAATTCAATTCGATTATAGTCTGTCTCCAATTTAAACTACTACTTATTTTCTGTTTTCAGACCAGTTCGGATAATGTCGTAGATTTAATTCTCTAATTTTAAATTTCGCTTGCGAACTTTGTAGTAGAAACAAAGAAGAAAGACTTTCTAGTATTTAATGTATAGACATTACATATATAGAAAAATCAAAATTCTCACAATCGTATTTACTTTTGATTTTGCACTTGCCACAATCCCAGTAATTACCTCAAGTCTTCCATTCCATCACAACCTGTAAAATTTCAAAAGCTATGGAAGAAGTTCGCAGTCGCACAAGCATGCATGTCATCAACAACTCTACTATGACTATAATATGGCTGAAGAACACCCTTCCATCAGCGCCGCCATGACATGACATACAGTTATGCGCGCACTGATCATTACAAAAGAATGTCATGGCTGACAATGAAACATATTTGCAAACTGATGACCAATTGTGATAATGCTGTCGCCATTATACTCAATGAAGCGCCACAACTCGTCGAAAGGGATGTCTTGAAAACGATGATACATACGCCTTCACATCCACCATGACTGATAATGATACGGAGCATAGAAATTCTCCGTCAAGCATTATGCCTGTTTGAAACCCATATTTAGAACCTAAACTACTTAAACCTAGCTAATTACTGCTTAAATACTTTTTGCTAGGCTTAATATGACCGATCTTTGACCCGTAGTGGAATAATGCCTTGCCAAATTTAAACACCCATTCTCATTCAAATTATCTGTATGCAACATTCATTTTAAGGACGTTTTTCAAACTTTTTTCAGTGTTCCATAAGTGAGCGTTAAAGACCACTTTTAAAATTTGGCAGTTCCTTAGTTGACACAGCACTGTCTTGGGTGCTAAAAGAGCCAATTAGAACTTTTCCGGAAATCGCAACCTTTCTATAAACTCCCTGATGCTTTTTCTTGGTGAGATAATAGAAATGAAGTGGACATCGACAGTATAACTTTCCACAACTAGCCCCTTCGATTCTCTCGCGCACAAAACACGTTTAAGCATAGATATGAGTACGAAATAGGGATATGAATAGAAATAAGGATACGAAATGGCTATCCGTGTACCCATACATGAGTGTGAACATTGCTCTCTCACAAAAATTCCGCTCAGTCTGCCCCTTTCTACCGCACTCACAACCGAAAAGCCTTAATACTGTGTCTTAATGCTGTGGACACCAGATCGGTGTAAAAGCGTACAACAGGCAACCCGGAAAGAAACGTCAATGTCAGTTTGATTTGTGTCGGGGACTGAGAGCATTTATTTTCAGTCAAATTTTTTCAAACAAAATTTGAAAATTTTTCATCATCATCTACGTTTGTGCGTAATCATTTGTGTCGGTTTCGCGAGTAAATTAGCGGTAAAAAATTGTAAAATAGTGCGATCATGAAGTGTCGCGTTCCAATAAATAAAAAATAAAATAAAGATGAATAAAGATTTCCAATAACTCAAATTCATTTTTTTTTTATTTAGTAAAAAAGTTATTCAGAAACAAAATTGGATTATTAATTTTGCGCCACCTTGTATATTTTTAATTGCTAACGTATTTTCTTGCTGTTTGGTGTTGTTTTCCATTCCCTTACGATTAGTACACTCTTGATTTGCTTATATTTTTGCCCCATTTAGCTCGTCAAATATCTTCATCTGCCCCTTCGACGACAGATCGAAAAGTAAAATAATCTCACTATATTGATATTACTTTTTTCGGTGAATTCTTTTGAGCCATATTAGCTACTCGTTTCAGAGTGATCCAACACATGCAAATAATCACACTGATAGATTCAACACGGAATTTTGATTTTGAAGAAACGTTTTTTGTCAGCGTTCTCGAAATAGTATTCTCTGAAATAACTAACTGAATACGTAACTCGAAATTTTCAATCTAAATTGAAAATTGTTAGCCTTAAACGAGTAACAACACTCTCATAGGCTATGGAAACCCAATCCTACGACTTTCTCTCTTTTGGTACCTATTTTCTCTTACAGGCTACCGATTTCACTTCTGCTCAGATACTGTTTCGAACTATTTATTCAAATAAATTTTTCAAAATATTTACGCAATGATTTGATAGAGAACATTTTATATTGATATCACTGACCAATTAATTCAACAAGAAAAAGGGATATTTCTTGTTGAATTAAATTTGTTTGCCTTACAACCTATCTCTAAGGAAATAGTTTATGTTTGAAATTATATGAGTAGTAGTTTAAAGCATAAAGAATAATTTTTACACAAGCTGTTGAACTGTAAGTGTTGAATAAAACATTTTTTTTTGCATCACAATTTAAAAGTTCTTCCATTATGAATCCAAACAAATGAGTGCAAGTGTTGCAAAAATATTATATTTAATTATGTTAATGTGAACCAATTTTCTCCGGCTTGTAAAAATATTTTAAATTAAAACCGATTTTTGGAAGCTTGACATATTTGAATTTTTTCACAGATTTTTTACAGATATTTCGAGGGTAATCTCCCCTCTTCTACAGTATCTATCGGTCTAAAAAACTCAAATATATCTAGCCTCAAAAGTAAGTAACGGTTTTAAATTAAAATATTATATTGTTTGAAAAATGTAAACAATTGTTTTTTAATAATGTGAACCTTGAGAATTGTAGTTTTTAAGCTTCGATATTTTCATTTCAAGTTCATTCTTTTTATATAATAATAAGTAAATAGTTTTCTTTCATATAAAGTTTCCTTTGAATGCAAATTTTTTATTGATATGCTTCAGCTTGCGCAACTGGCTGGTGGCTGCTAGCATGCGTGGTCTCGGTTTCGAGCCCGTCCATGAAAAAAAACCCACCATCTTAATCTGAGTGTTCACCAGCTATTAGTGGCCACTTGAGTTATAGATAGTCGAAAGATAGTCGTAGAATTATCACGTTAACTTTGATTCTGAACGAAAGATCTAGAAACTTCAGCCCCGAGACTCTCAACGAGTTTTATATGGACAATTGTATTTATGTTTCAGCCATAGCATTGTAAGAACATTGATATTTTCTATTTGGGCATTTGATTTCAGGAAAAAATTACTTGCGAAAAAATTCTTACTCATTCTTCCTGTAAATATAATAAATTAAGAAAATATCTCTGGGAGGTTGTGTATAAAATATTAAATATAACTCTCTACCGTGACTTCATGCCCTCCTATCCAGATGAATGTTAGATTGTCCGTATTAAACTACCTCAATCCTCAGTGTAGCTTGTTTTCTTATTATATATTCTTTCAAGTAGTGCTATACTAGCTTCTGAATGTTTCTGTTTTTTAGATCTCATCATGTCTTCTTCTTGTACTTTGTCTTCTTGTATCAATCAAATTGAAAAAGATTTCACGATGAGCACTTTAGAAACGAGAACTGTATGCATATCAAAACTTTTTGCCAGGTCTCTCTCCTCTTCATTGTGTGCTCCCCTCTATCACTGATATTTAACTTTAATATTTTTCATTGCTATGGCAATTTTTATTTTTTATCTAAAAAGCAAGTGCTATTTTTAGCATCTTTAACATTAACTCTTTAAGGGACTATGTCCAAAACTTGTGTGCTTCAGCCTAATAAAAGATTTTTGTGCTCTCCTGCTCTGTTTCCGACCGTTCTCTCATTGCTGCAGGTAGCTTCAAAGATCTTGGGATGATCATTGATTCTAAACTGAAATTGGACCTGTATATATTGCATATCACAGTGAAGGCCTCTCGATTTTCGACTTTCATCATTAGATCCTTACCTCTCGTTAACATTTCCATTTCTTTACGTCTGCTGTTTTCCTTTGTCCATAGTGCTCTAAAGTATTGTTGCCAAATTCGGTCTCCTCACTATAGATATTTGCTTGATGAACATTTCCATCTTGCTGATCGCTTCTCAAGAATTATGAAAAGTTCCCTTCGAAAAATCCCGCCTCTTTGAACTTTACAACGGCTGCTCGATAGTTTACCCCCTTATTAATTTTTCTTAGCAGGATCCAGGACGTGCAAATATAGCCTCATTGTACTTTAATAATCTTTTTGCGAGAATATTGGTATAAGTCCTTTACTATTTCTGCGTTTGTCACACAATAATATAGATCTTGGACGTTTTATCTACTTTTCAAAGTTCACTAGGAGCAAACGCCCTCACACTAAACTCGAATATTTGTTGATTCTATTTTATTACGTTGTTTTCTGTCCATTTACTTATTCCTTTCTGAAATTAGGATATCTTTATCATCTGGCGGTTAATGTATTTTCAGGCACCTCTATGTTTCTATGGAAAAAGAAAATTTGGAAATAGCACGTCTACGGAATGAAACTTGATATTGATTTAAGCTTGGTAATGACAACATTATGAAAATGTTTAACCCTAGGGTGAATGCCGGAAGCTAGGTAAAAATGGTTTTTTTTTTAATTTTGCATCGTCATTACGTCTGACAGAGCTATCAGACCTTAATGCGATACACAGGACGTATTATTGCGTACACGGTTTATCATTGCGTACAAATAATTTTTGGTGAATGTGCGGGCAACCCTCAAGCAATGGCAGGCATGCATAGGGAAATACTTCAAACCATCGAATCTCCTAAAAAAAATTTCGCACTTTGAAAATAGATATATTCAATGTTTATCTATACAGGCAAATTAAAATTGTTAGAATGTTTCAAAAACTAAGCTGTGGTGCCAATTTTAAATATCGCCAATCGAAAAACAATTTCTTCCACCATTACTTCCAATGGAGTCATCAGATCAAAACGAAATTAATACGGTGGGTAGTTGAAATTAGAATCCAGCTGGCAGCTACGAAAATTTTGGTAATTTTCACGCAAAGAAAGGATACTGACAGATATTTGTCAAAAAATATCAAAATATCAAGTTCATTACCACGCTGCAAAGAACATAAGAACACTATGTTGAAATTTTGCATTCTTGATTTTTTGCGATCAGCAACCCTAAAAATCGTTCCACTCTTCTAATTGTCGATACGTTGTGCAGATTGAAACGCAGTTCACAGAGCGGCTTGATCCAAAAATGAAGCAAGTTCGAAAAAGTTTTGATTGTGATACTTGGAAAGAGTTACCAGGACGAGACATTTTTTATCATTTTTGAACCAAGAGATAGATGCTAGCGATAAACATTTACATGATAAGAACATTACGTTAAAAATATACAGCAAAATTCATTTTTCTTCAATTTTGAAACTTGTTCCGGTGGCAAACTTCAAAATATTTTCAAGCCCTTAATTTCCGATCTAATTATGGTTGATGTTGGTGGCGTCGGTATTATCGAAAGGCTGCTACACTTGTCGTTTAGTTTTTATTGAGCCAAGAGATTGCTACCATTTAATTTTCATATGATAAACATATTATAATGAAAACGAGCAGCAATTGTTTGAGTTTTTTAAGTATTGAAATTTTAGTGAGTTGCATCTCTCATTTTCACCAAAAATTTAGCCACTTGTGCACTAAGAAGCCAGTCGACCCTAGCATTTCCCAACGAGTTTCTCCACCGAGCCCGATTTAGAGCCGATGTCGTCCAGTTAGGCACCAGCTACAGTCCTGGTCAACGTTATCCCGCCAGCAAATTTTCTCCCACTGTCGTCTTTCATAAAATTTACCACAAATGCTTTTCTGAGCAGGCTTCGTTCATACGAGATAGTGCCAATTTTTATTAAAATATCTGCTATCACAATAGCTAACCAAACATATATACACAAAAGAAATGATTTTCATTACCTTTAACCTTGAAAAACTTTTTCGCGCATATATTTGAAATAGTGTATTTTGGTACCAAACGCCTTTACAATCTTTTTTCTCAGAGAAAAATAACTGAGCCATCGATTTATCATGTGACTAAGCATTCATCTAACAACGCTAGCATTCGTCTTCATTATGCGTCTTGCTTAGCTTTGCACAATCTTCAACAGGCCATTTGATTTAATCAGTCAGTTGATTATAGCATTAGGGCGTGGCTTGGAAACTATACAAGCACTTTAAAGTAGCGATTATAAATCACTCGCAAGCTAAGCCAAGCCAGATCTGTTTAACTGCCCGGTTAATCCATCATTCCGGTCATAGAACGCCAACTACCAAAGTGCGATAGAGACAGAAGCAGAAAGATAGTAGATAGGTACGCGGATTTCACAAGAAGGCGAACAGGTAAAACTAGTCGGTTATTGAGCCGAGCTAACTCACAGCATGGCTTTTGTATCTGAAGCGTGTGTGCCGTGCTCGATCAGGATTGATGGTTAAAAACGGCCAGAACCAATCCAAAAGTTATCAATGAAAACGCAGGTCAGCTTTAAAACCGGTTTTTTCCCTATCGTGCCATCTTTTAGTCAATAGTCAAACGAATTCGCGCTGTGATCATTTCATATGCGAGCTATGAAGATCGTTCTGAAATACATTTCACGCGTTGGATTATTTCGATCTTGTAAATTGAGCTGTTTTGTTTTTCCATACAGCTTTGTTTTCGGCCGGCTCGGAACGTGAGATTTATTCCTCGCGGCATACGCCGTTTCGATCATTCGATTCGTTATGGTTTTTTTATTTGGTTGTGCGATCAGCACGTCGTAGCACTCCGTTCGCCTTTAGAATACATGTATTAGCAATTAAGATTTCAAAAAGAGTTTTTCATTTTCGTTTTGAGATGTTCGCTTGCTTGCATGCAATAATAATTAACGCGATGGCTGCCGTTCCATGTACAAAGCTGGTCTTTTGTGCCGTGCTCTGTCGCCCAAGCCGAGCCAGAACAGCGTTGGTTTGGGGCTGGGCCACAAATTTGGAATCACAGGCTGCTTGCGGCTAAGAACGAATTTTGATTTGAGCATGTAAGATGTTTTTTTCCGGTTCGTTTCAGTATGCAAATGTGAAAGAATTATTCTTAGGGTTGCGCCTGCTGTTATTTTAGTATTCGAAAGGTGTATACGTAATTATTGTTTGTAAAGTTACTACTGATTGGCACATAATTTTCGAAGCAAGGTTCAATTTCATGTTAAGATTCAAAAGTGCGCTTTGATGTTATCACGTTCAATTGAGTCGGGAGTTGAAGCGAAATTTGTCGCACCTGAAAATGATCGCAAAGAAGTTTGCTTCAAAGCAGAGCTGAATTTCTGACCACTTCGAGTGATTACATTTTTTTTCGAACATAAAAAAAAATTAAATTGTTATTTCCGTTGCTGAGTATTTAAAAAAAATATTTAGAAAATTATGATGATGCGGTAAATATAATTACCTTTTAATGAAGAAAGTCGCTATTGTATTAGTGTACCTTCTAAATGTACATTCTAAATGTAGCATAAAATGTTATTTGAATGAAGTATGGTCTCTAAAATTATGCCGTGCAGAAACGCAAGTCATTTTGCCCAATTGAAATGTGCGCAAAAAGGGATAGAGTTTAGTTTTCATTTCACCGTCCTCAGCATTTACACTAAAACTTTCAATGCTCTCCAGTATTCGGTCTGTTGTTTTTTCATTTTATGAGCGTATGAGTGAGCTTAAATAGAATTGCTTTATGTGTGTATAATTCACACAAAGAAAAAACCTTAGAACTAATAATAAAAGTTACGTTCCTGAAAAAAGCCCAATGCCTGCTTCTTCCAGCTGAGCAAAGTCAAATTCAACGAAAAGCACAAAACGGTCCCACATTTGTTACTACAAAAAATTTATCACGCAACACCCAAACGAAATCTAATTAAGTACATTTGAAGCGAAACCGAAACGATAGGCTAGGTAACAAAAATATCAAGCCAATCTCAAAAGCTTATCAAATCATCAAAAAATTTATCTGCCAGGCATTGTAGATAGCATTTAAAGTTCGTTATGGTCGTTTTCGCATTCTTTTCCCCGATTGCCGCGTCTCCTATGTAATTCAATCCCTTTTTGTGCAAGTTTTCTCGATTGTCCAACATTCGCATTCAGATTTGGAGCAAATGTAGATATAGCTTCGTAGCTATGAAGCTTTTGTGTGAATCGTTACGCAATCTCGCTTAGATTTCATTTCCGAGACCCCCGCAGGCTGTCCCAAATTTGATCTGAAGATAAATTTATTGATTTCGCCTAAAAGCATTCTATCTTGCGGGCGACTAACAGAGGGTCGTAACATCAGATTCGTTCCTTTAAATCTAAAGGAAGAAATATCGTGAGCTGCCGTTCGAAAAACTGGGTCAAATTGCCGCGCCGATAGCAATACGGTCCCAATTGGAAAGCAGTTCAAAGAATGTGCACCATGTATAGCCAGCTGAGCCCGTATTAATAGTTTACCTATTGTATTCATGCTGAATTATAACAAAAATCTTCATTAAATTGGCTCGTTCAGATACTTTTCTATAATAACACAAATAAAGTATATTTTCGCCAAGGAAAATTTATTATATTTTTCCATGGACATGTAGGCAACTGTGAATTTACAGCTCCGAATCTTTTCGGTTTATCAAATCCAATATGTTATTATAGGGTTTTCAAGGGAGTGTCAATTTAAAATTCCAACACACAGAAAACAAGACACAATTAAATACTATAAATAACCAAACTTTCGTCATACATCAAGCCATCAGAAGACGGTAACTCCCGCAAAGCAATCCTTCACCTTGCAGTAGGTTCTTTATGCTCCCGAACGCTTATTTTCGAACTTTACCATCTCGCTGAATGGAGCAAGCGCACAATGCACTTGTTCTCCGAAGGAAAACCGGAGGGGGGTTCATCGAGACAATTTAGACACGCTTTTGTATTTTATTATTGAGAAAAGTGCAAAAATACCTTGATGCTCAGAGTTAGCGGATCATTTCGATTTACAGCGACTTAAAAGCTATCTAGAACCAAAACCAATAAACAAAACACTTAATGACACGGAAACAAACACTCAAAGTACACTGCCGGCGCCTGATTTGTACGTTGTGGCGCGGGTTAGCGTATGACACATCTAAGGCGCCGCACCGGCCGGGACGCTTACAATGACGGAATCATAATCATCACAATTTCGGTCACAATTAAGATAAATAATGTGCGGTCGCAATATCAAATGCGTACGTGTGTTAGCGCTGTGCGATTGGATTTGAGTCAGATTTCATTGAGTCGAATGGGGATAGATCTCAGGGAAAATAACACTCACTTTTTACCTGTTCGAACGTTCGTGACGAAAACGCGTGTCGTATAATAAACATGGTATAATAAACATGGCGGCTCGTCGGCGCGGCAGCGTGTGCTTGGTCGTGTGGATTCGTGCAGTGGACCGACTGTAGACGAGCGGCTGTTTGTTTGGATCGAAAGGGCAGTCCGTGTGGAATGTATTCGTGTGTTGAGTGAGGAATGGAAGGAGGTTGATGGATTGGTCAGAGAGGGAACGAAATGATTGCCGACCGCCTGACTTGAGTTATTGGGTTGCTAGAGCAGATAGACCTGATGATCGAAGTGGCATAGGGAAGGGAGTTTGGAGGCTGGATTTGAATTGTTTCGGCTGCAATGTGTGCGTGAGTGTCGGCCATGGTGTGGTAGACTTGGAAGTGTATTAAGTGTGATGGCGCCGAAATTTTTTTGACAGTTCATCTGGCAGATGGATATTATTAAAGCATTTGCCATGGTTAAGGTCATTATCAAATTGCAAATAGCATGAAATTTATTAATTGGCTGTGCGAATCCTCTGAAATTTCTGTTTGGTGTGCATTGTTTACTTGATTTGGCTTGGTAAATTAGTGCTAGGTACTAACGTAACTTAAAAATCAGATTGAAGAGTCACTTTAAATATTTTTATATTGTAAAAAGGCGATAGCTGTAAACGATAATAAAGTTCATGGCTTGTATAATAATAATAGGCCTCATAAAACTGATTTATGGCACATTATGCAGATTTAACACCGTGAATATTGGCTGGTCGTAATGTCAGCCCTGTGAAAGCAAACTTAATACATCTACAAGTATATAATTAAGTACATTGGTGATTATGATTGACTGCAGTTTCCAGAAGCGTGTTCATGCACTTCTTTAAGATAGTAATTAACAAAATGTGACTCCGATTCTCTTCGGAATATTCACTTCTTATTGGCAATCATGTGAAAAAATGTGATACATCAGACGACAAAAAATATTTGGTGTTCGTAAGTTATAAGGTTAAGTTCCAAGTGAAGACGATGCATAGCGTTCGTTTCGATAAATGGAAATAGCATTTGCGTTGGTCAGAATCTTTTCTTAGTAGGTATGTTTAGCTACAAAGCATAATGATCTCATTAATTCCCGAGTAACAAATTGTTGATACTCGTCGCAAGAGGTGATGCCCTGGTGAAATTTCGAATTGAAAGGTATTGTGGAAAATCAGTGCTTGAACCGATACTAATACGCAGTACTTACATCCACAAATAAGTACTCTCAGAGTCGGCATCAAGTTTGTACTACTATAAATACACTCAGAAAAATTTCACCACTTATGGCGCCAAATCATATTTGAACATGTTTGAATCAAAAATTTTCAAATATGAATTGGCGTCATATACCTACGTTTCTTTTAATTCAATGCTAAAAAATTTTGATATGACAATAAAATTTTTATAATAAAGTGGAATTCAAATAAGATTCGTTTTTTATTTAGAAGAGTATCAACTTTCGATTTAAATTTGATTCTATTAAATGAAATTTTTCTGAGTGTACTTATATAATATTTCTTCGCATTTGCAAACTAGAGCGTGCTGAATCGATACTGATTATTGATAATTTGTTATATAACATCCTCTCAAATTCGTGCGTTTTATAACATCCTCTCCAATTCGTGCGTTCTGTGTGACATTTTGTACATATGAAAATCGTGTTGTATATCATACAAATCATACTCGAATGTTTCTGCACTGTAACCATGAAAAAAATGTTCCAAATATATTTGTTTCATCCTACAATGGCTGAATATTACACAATTGTTGACCATAAAATTGATATACCTACTAAGGTTGTCGTTTTTCTATCTATATTCTATCAAGTGAGATATATGGTTCGTACACAACATTTTGTGTTATGAAACATTTGAGATCTTTGGATATTCTTTTCGAAAATAGGATAAGTAAAATAATAATAATAAATAAAAAAATCCTGCCAAGGTTTTAATAATTCATTTCAAAAATTCAATGCACTTAGAAATTATTCAATTTGATTGATTCATATTTCAAAGTCCCAACTTGAGGTTTCTTCAAGTGTTGTAAAATGAAAACCGATGTCAACGAGGCAAAAAGTTCTTATACCTCTTGCATATTAATTATATTTTCGGTAGTAAAATGCTGATTACTGTACTTAAATTGCTAAGTTTAAACACAAAAAGTGCTTATAAGTCAATGGACATAGTATTCTCCTAAGCGATATTAGGCCTTAATAGGTGGGTGCATGAAGAAAACTCTCAATTATGTCGCTTCCGAATCGAAAATAAATTCGTACTTTTTGATTTGTACTGAAATCGTTTAAGGATAGGTATTTATAATAAGCTTCAAGCTGTTTATTTAGAAATTGAACCATTCTACAATTTATTTTATGACAAACAAGTCTTTCCCCAACATGTTTATGAGCTCGCAATCGTGGACCTATTTGCGGATCAAATATTTTGATTCGGCCTTTTTCATCAGCATCTCCATCGTCCTTTATCAAATAATTAGGCAAAAAAAGTCGCATCTATGCGAAAGAAGACGCAATCTGACTATGCTTCTCATTTTTGAATATTCCTGTATCAAGCAAAGTAATAATTTCATCATGGATTCATTTAAAAAATATGTTAAAATTGTCATAAAATATTTCAACTTTAGCTTGAAATTTTCAACGCAACCCAACATAATACTTTTTTTCTTTTGGTTATTTTGGTTTGCGTTAATGTATAAGAATATTCTCTGATCTTAAATTGAGTTTGAAAAGGTGAAGGTTTGTTTTTTGACTAACGTTTGTGATAGTGCAAGCCAGGTTTTACAACAAATTAATAAAAGTCGAGTTTTCAATTGAATGAAATATAGTATCGTACCAGTACTTATTTAGTTAGTATGTAATATAAAGAGTTCAAAATGCGAAGCGCATCAAACTTCATTATATTGAATTCTAAGCAGTCGAATAGTCCCATTTGCAAACACAACAGACTAGTGTTTGTGAAAGCCAGGGCTCAAATCATGAACTATCAACCATTTCTTGTTTAAAAAAAGCAAAAATGAAACCAACAGAATATTAAAAAAAGCGAGGTGGTAAGAAACTCTATCAAATAATCTGATAAAAAATATGTAGAATTTATTTAAAAAAATATCAAATGATGGTGATTTGACTTATATATATACTAATAGATACTGAAATAAGAGGACAAATTACCAACAAATATTCAAATCGAATCAGCTGAATTCGATTGCATTAATCTTTAACAATTAGCGAGTGCGAATTACAATAAAACTTCTCAGCACAATAAGGACTATTCTTTAATTTTTTTAAAGTATATTCTCTATTATCTTAAATTTTCTCGAGGCCGTGATGTTAGCTTTCTTGGCTTACTAGAGTTTTAAAATGTCCTGTGTTTAAAACTGATAGGCTTTCGATTTCTTCTTGTTAACTTACAGCTGTAAGAATGACAGAGCAACGCACCTAAGCCAAAGTCCAGTCGAGAGCCTTATAAAAATGCACCTATCAACGAGACTAAAGCAAGATTAACTAAGTTATAATGGCTTCCCGCTTTGCTGGCTAGGTTCTTGAAGATAAGGCGGATAAGCTACTACAAGGGGGACACTACTTGATGTTCAACTGTTGTGAACACATAATAGTAGCCGCAATATTACATCAAGGGTCCAAGAGTTCTCAGGCAGGAGGCGGCAAGCCAGATTTATCCGAGACGCGTCGAAGTGCGTTTGATAGTACCTCTAAGCACATAAAAACATCAACAGACATTTCCTGGAGAAAAATGCCTCTATCCCCGGGGCGGCCTTAATTGTAGGTCAACAACTTTAGATTGCCAGATGGTGTGAGAACATTTCATTGGGATTTTCAAAGATCTTTTCAGAATCCCTCAGTGGGTATATCAACATCTATTGCAGTACCTTCACCAACAAATCGCTAATGTTTACCAAAACCAATCATATGAACCAATAACCCCATTGCTGTATCCCTTGAAATTTTTGTTCGATTACAAAAAGTTAAAATTGATTAAAAGCCAAACCCTTCAGCATCGTCCACTCGCGGCCCAGTCTCGCTTCTCATTTTCTCTGCTCCCTCTGACAATTGGTTCATTCTGTATCCTTGTTAGACAATGTAAGCTTTATACCTATTTAGACTCGACTTAGTTGTGGTCTTTGTTTTTAATATCAATTGAATTAATGCTCTAGTATTTCACTCTACGTTTTCCACTGCACTACTTAAACTTCAATTTTTCATCTAACACATGAAATGCTTATTTCTACGTTTTCCAGCCATCTTTTTCTCGTCCGGTCCACCCAGCAAAAACCGCTAACGACAACGGTACCTCAACCGTCTGATTTAGGTACGATAGCTAAGCAGATCGCGGTGACGTTCCCAAATCCTGTGGTACATTCTCACGCAAAAAGTCATATTAAATTAATTTTTCGTGGGAAATTAAGAAATTATTATTCAGCTTTTAGTTATAGCAAACACTTTTACAACCAATTTTGTTCTTTGTGCAGAGTTTAAATGGTATTAGTAAATTCTGCAGTGAACAGCAAATGTGTCTCGAAAAGAGCTAGTGAGCAAGCATTTGTAGTGGAATTTCTAAAAAAAAAAAACTCTGGTTTTCTATTAGTAACCCAAAAAATGCTTTGGACGCAGGAGCCCCTATATGAAATGTCTCGAGAATATATTCTAAACCCAATAAATGTTATAATCACAAAATTGATTAGGAAAAGGTTTTGGTATTTCCATCCTGAGGGTAAGCAAATATATTCTTTTTACTAGGCATTCGACCAAAAAGATGACATCTTTCCAAGATTTTCTTTTTATGAAAACTGCAAGCATGCTGAATGTCCTTAAGTAAAAGGTGTTCAAAAAAGAAATAATATTTTTACATTTCAAAGCTGAATTTTGAGTGTGGCAAAGATAATTGGTAATTTAAGACAATTGCCTTTAGTAAGTGCGCGATTGTATGAAAAAGTAAGTTGAACGACTTTGGAAAAATTATAGTTTCACAGATTTTTGCCTATTATCAGCAATCATTCCAAAGATAACGTTTGTTGATAGTAAACGATTTTCAATTTGCCTTGAAATCTCTTCAAAACCGCCAAAATTAACATGTTACATAATGTTATTTCTTCATAACCACCCGAAAAAGATTAATAAATATTCAAATCACAAAAAAATATTTTTTTTTCGACTTGGAACTCTAGCATTTCGATAATAATCATCATAAATATCTACTGTTCACACGAAGTTAATTTGCAATTTTCAATCATTTATTGTTTCAAATATTATCTCATCTGCATCTATTTGTATTCAATTAATTCAAAGATTGTTTTCACTGGGAAGCACTGAACGACATGGACTCGAAATTGTCCGAGAATAAACAAACATTCTCATCTTAAATTTATGATGATAATCTTAAAAGATAGTTTGGATGGTTTCAGTTTTTATATGTTTGTATGTCTTTGTTGAATGAAATTCTCATTTCAATTACAGAAGCCATGAAATATTTGTCTGGTTGGTGACGAAAAAAAATGAGCTATAGCGAGAAATTGTTAGAATGATAATCAAGAGTAACGACTTTTTAAGCTTTCATGGTCAAATAGTTGAGGATATTCATAGAGTGTAAAATCAATTGAACGGTATTAGCACCGAATGAGTGACAAATTTTGCATTCACAATGCATCGGTGCTTGCCTCTTTTTCTCTAAATAAAAACACTAAGCCAACCCCCAAAAAACTACAATTGAATCGAATATGATATATTACATGCTGAGTAGCTGGATTTTTAGTAATCTGGTAATATCTTTAGAAAAAAAATGTCAGTTTACCACTCCTACTTTGTGAGTAATGGAAAATGTTCCAACATCTTAGCATCAATTTATTCCACTCCACGCAACTTTAACTTAGTCTTAATTATTATTCCCTACCGTCACTGATAATCTATCATCCTCAATGTGGTTCCATATACCAAAAAACAGCATTTCAACATTTCATGGCGTCTCCGAGGGACGACATATTAATTATGAAAATGTCTTGTCTATGGAAATTTCAACAAGATCTGCACCGTATGTTTTATTACCATATATCCACCTAACTCAAACCAACAAGAGACACAAATGAAGCCATTCTAGATGTAAATGATGTTGTGTTCTACTGTCTGCCATCGAAACTACATATGATTTAGGATGCGGGACGATTACTGCAGTAAAAGTCCCAGCATCTTATAAGCTTCAGTTTCTTTTTTCCTTATTGTTGTCGGTTGTCCGAAAGAAAACAAAATAACCAATTCGTTATTCCACTGCGGGGCTTTTGTTTGATGATAAGCATCGTCATCGTTTTTTGGGAAGATTTTAAATGGAGATGTGTCTTATGCCGCGAGGGGCCGGCAAATAAAGCTATTAAGATGTAAACCCGTTATATTGGCTGAAACTTAAATCAAATCAGAAGGTTTTGAATGCCATAGTTGTGAATATTTCATCGCTTGATTTAAAGAGATGAATCACCGAAACTGGAGTTTATTTTCGGATGGCCATTTTCAACTAATATAAATGTAAAATAATCACAATCTTGATTTTTTCAAAGTAATTAAAATAATGATCATGAGAGAATTATAAGTAAGGTATAGGTCGTTTCACTGATGCCTGGAGTGCCCAGAAAGTGACATTCTATTGATTATGTTGATGATCTTAGTCATTTGTAATTGCTGTATTTTGCTTGAAATCGGTCTATTGGTCTAAATTTCATTTTGATGAGCAAATTCTGCTGAAAACTTCCTTTCATTTTAAGTTCAGGGATTTAAGTTGCATTTTTGGTTAGTAGTTAGTAGTAGTTTATGGTTTTTGCCTCTATGATGTAATGCTTCTCTAGACTAAAACAGAGTCAGATACATCTTTGACCGTAAGGCTAATCTTTCATTTTTTTTTCTCAAATAATATTATGAGCTATTCTCTTAAAGTGGTAATGATAATTTCCGTGAAAAATTTCCTTCAAAGTGGTAAATGTTTTACATTATTGGCATACTTTTACATGATAGATTATAAATAATTGTTTCATTGAACATGATAGACGGTAAATAATTTATTAATCATTTGTTGATCATTTGAGAAGTCTCTTTGATATTTATCAACCATGTTTTTGGAGAATTGCTTCAGTATAAATACTATTGAATTTTCCTAATGATGTTTTATTTCCTGAAAATCACAGATATTCATTTCAGTTTCAAACACAATGATTGAAAATCAAATAAATAAAAAATAAAATGAAAAAAAAAAAATTATTCGTGTCAGTAAAGAAGCAAAGTACTAGCCAACAAAATAACTTCTATTATTTCTTAACACTTTTTGTCGGCACAAAGGCAGTTGTTCGATTCCCTTTTTGAAAGACTCCTGTGATTTTTCATTCAAAAACTTTTCCAAGTGCGTTTTCAATTTTCAAACATTATTACATTTGTTACCTCTTCAGTTAGGCTCTAACGATCTGAAAAGTTAGTAATTTGGCGGCATGTGATCCGGTTAATGAGGTGGATGAGTTAAAAATTCCAATTCAAGCACCCTTATTTTTTTGCAGCAGTCGCTTTTTTTTATTGACCAAAACAGATCGTTTTTTAATTTTATTTGCTCATGTTTTAAACAATTCATAATTTATAATTCTGGAAAAATTCCAACACATCAACAAGAACCTTTTTTATTGTTAGTGGTTATTGAGGGGTCGAAACAGGTGCTTCTCCAGAAGAAAGCGATTGTTTTTTTTTCGTACAGGATAATTGTATACCACCCATTTTTCATCTCCATTTATAATTCGCCGTAAAAATGGATTGGCTTCATACCGTCAATTTAAGACGAATCCAAAATCCCTACCTGTACAATTTTCCTATGTGACGAAGAATATCCTGAACTGTAGACCATGGATACCCAATGTTCAATGATAATTCCTCCATTTTTTGACAGGGATCGTCTTCACCTAATCTTTTGGGTCGTCCTTTTTGTGTGACATCTTTGAGATTCTTAATTCTATTTATGAATTTTTTAAATCAACGATAACACTTGTTTAGTTTCAGAAGATCGCTGTAAGTATCGGCAATTTTTTCACAGCTTCGTTTGTCTTCATTCCTTGGTCGAACAAAAATAGCTTATAACTATTCTATTGAAGTGCTATTGAAGCGTTCTATTGAAGTGAACCTAGAAAAACAATTTACAGTCATAGCTTTTACGTTATAACTAAACTCACGTGTTTGAATGAACTCATTGAAGAAATGTTGATTACTTTTTGGTTTCGTTAATAAAATACACTAAACATAAGTCGCCGTTTTTTTTTTAATGCTTTTTTCTCTGAAACATGTATAGAAGGCACATTTAAAGAAAAATGATTTATGGAGAATATTTAAATTTAATAGACCTTGCTTTACACCAGTTATCAAATTGACTGACTAAGGCCTAGTACTGAGGTTCGGTAAAGAAAAATCGAATCGAGCTTTCTAAACAGTTGCAGTAAAATTATGGACACAGAAAAGTCGAATGCAACTCTCAAAAATGGTGACTTTATGACTAAAATTAATGTTACGGCCTGAAATAAATATCTTACCAAGTGTGTTTTTTTCTTCTCAAAAGTAAAGTATAGGTACACAAAATCTGTTCACGATACAAGAAAAGGTAGTGTCTTAAACTATGTAGTTTACACAAAAACTGAAGATGACACATTAATCCTAGCTAAATATCTAACTATTATTTCCATTTTAATGCATCAGTCAGTAAAAAAAAAAACTAGTAAAAAATTGAGAGTTTGCATAGCGGTATCGACTACAATCTTTTATTACTTACAAGTTTTTCTTCGAAAATAAATTTCGATTTGTTGGCATCTTTAGCTAAATTTTTGTTTTTGCTGTCGATTTTATCCCTAGTAAAATTTATATGAAAATTGGCATATTACCCGAACTGCATACTAAGCTTGGATTTACAATATTATGATGCAATAAGATGCACATGGAATGTACCGTGCACATTGATTGAGTAATAAAGAATGTGGAAGGAAGCAAGTGTCTATAGAAAGAAAGATACAAGTAAATTTGTGCTATTTATCT
Source organism: Nemotelus nigrinus (assembly GCA_947369275.1). NCBI lineage: Eukaryota > Metazoa > Arthropoda > Insecta > Diptera > Stratiomyidae > Nemotelus > Nemotelus nigrinus. Next base: position 122,789,178 of record OX376374.1, read on the forward strand.
TTCATATTTTTTTACTTATTCTACTGGATTCGGTCAAACTTGTAAAAGATCATATGCATCTTCCAATTGAGTGCCTTTGCCGTTAAAGTAAAATAATTCCACGACAGCCCATGTCGTGTCTAGGGATTGAAACTGATAAAGTGCTTCATTCACAAATTTACAGTCAATGTTTACGATTGCGGAGTGATATGTAGGTACCACTACTCATTTTACCTCATATTAAGAGTTAGGTTAACTTTAAGTTTGGTCTGCGATTCCCCATTTGAACTTAGATTTGAACCAAGTAGAGATAGGCAAAAGCGCACAGATCACATAGCACATTTTTACAGTGCGTGATGTCCCTATATGCGGTGGAAGTACGGTGCAGTACTGCAAAGTATGTGGTGGGGACCTCATATACTAGTGCCGTACCCTATAAACCAGTGCTGTACTCACTATTCCACACGAACCACTCAAATTTTGACTGCTTTTTGAGTTCTTCCGCTAATCAAACACTTTAGATACTTTTACATCAAACTTGTCTACATCTCAATTTCACATATATTTTGGTAAAAAATATATTTAATTGAATGCTTGGAATAATAAATTACTGGTTAGTGGTTATTCTGTAAAAAGGAAAAATAGGAAACATTTTCCGGACAAACTATCCCTACAGCTTATTTTCATTTTCCAACGTAGAAGTTCAACAAAAACAAGGACATCAGCGATGAATGCCAAAGAAGCATAGCCACCAAACAATTCTTGACAAGAGCGAAACTATAAAGTTTGAAAACAACACGGTGAGCTTCCAAACGGATAACGTTCACAAATCGGGATTAATTATGCAAGTTGGTGTATGTAGAACGCGCGATAACCCTTTCCTTGGTCGTGGTTTTTCTTCTGTGTCAAGAATAGATAGTCGTCTGGAACTGTTCATGAATTTAAGGTGGGTTTCATTTTCATCATCATCGTCACTAAAGCTCCTTATACCAGGAATAATGTGAGTTTGAGTGTGAATATTTTAGTATTTTTTTTGTGGCTCAAATGAAATTACGGATCTTAATGTGGTATAAAATCTAATAGTTTAGTGCCGTCTTTGTTTTGAATTTCTGTTCAAATGCATTTTGTGCAGCATGACGTCTAAACTGTTTTTGCATTAAATTTTTTCCGTTTCTATGTAAGTCACACAACTGTATGCTCACCTCAAATACCTACTCATTGTACTAATATCACCTTTCAGTTGTAGTTGAGAACTGTCACTAGAAAGTATTCAGTTAAATTCTTTTTTTTTAAAAAAAAAAAAGAGACGAAATAATTTTATAACCAACCCCTTGCATAATTAATCCTTCTGGCTGAATTGTTTAGACTTTGCATTTGGTTCTTATCATTCAAAAAAATTGGCTTCACATGAATTAATCAAAAAACAAAAAATAATGTTTGTAAAAAACTTGAAAGATTTGACTGAAAGAATGATTTTCTTAGGTATTTATGCCAGGCTTACATATCGGACGAAGGACCACACAACGAGTTTTGAGCTAATCTAGCACTAAATAAGTACCTGCGTTAAATTAAGGGTGAAATAAGTCATGAATCTGAATCAGCGGGCTCTTTCACATGCATCAAAACAGGAGAAGTCATTAGAAGCTGCTAGCTTGTTTTCACTGTAGCATCTTTGGAAGCGGAAAATGGACTAAAAGCAAGAGACAGGTAAAACTGCTGAATTAGTGTTAGGAATACTGGAAACAAATCCGCTACCACCAGAGATATTCAAGCGAGTCTCCGGGCTGATCACTAAATTAAGCGACATCTTTTCAAGAGGCGAAGATGGTCGAGGAAGAACAACCATGGTATGGAGGAAGAACAAACATGGTGACTCACCTCATATATACACAGGACGCTAAGCCCATCCGCCAAGCATCATGATGCCTGTCTTTGGCAAAAAAGGAGGAGCTAGTTTATTGGTTCGGGAAATGGAAAAACAGGGAGTCATAGAGCTATCTGCGTCACGAGTAGTCCTTGTGAAGAAAAATGATGGAAGCACTCGTTTTCTGCGTCAACTATAGACAGCTTACTTATTTGGCAAAAAAAGGCAGCCACTCAGCATATAACTTAGTACATCGGGTTGACACAGCTACAGAAGCCTTTATTAGCGCATTGCAAAATCAAAAACTCCAACAGGCTGTGCAGCTAGTGGAAAAGCGGACTGTTAAGGACGCCTTGGCGTATGGCTTAAACTTTGAAGTAGCCTAAAGTGCCAACACAGCCAGGCTTCGGGAAGTAACTTTAAAAAATGCAGATGCGAGTGCATCGACATGAATAAAGAGCCGCTAATAAATGGTTTAACCAGAAACTGAAACTGCAGTGAACGAATAAAGTACATTTTGAAGATAGTATTGCGTGCTTCTAATTTCTTAAAATTAAGTTAGAGGGCGCGAATCCCATAAGCGTAACAATAATATGGGATCCACTAGAAATAAATCAATATTTTGATTCAACTTACAACCATACCGTTTATTTTACAATCATTTTCACTGTTTTTATGGTGTCTGGACAGTGAGATGGTTTCATCTGGCATTTTATGCGTTCATTTTTAAAATATTCTGTTCAAACAAATCGCGTTAGCTTCAAAGTTTTTGGTCATTGCATGAAAGGAGTTTATCATCTATATAAATATATAAACTACTAGATCTACTAAACATTGGCTGCTACAATTCGTAGGCAAAAACAATTATTTTTAGTCACATAACATGATTGTACATCAAATACAAATTTTAATAAGCACCAAGAATGCCACCTTAATTCATCAGTATCGATACAAACTCAAAGAAGCTGTATTCATTTCTCACATCGTTTTCTTGTTCAACACTCCTATTAAGCTAAATTTTTTGTTGTCTATACTTTTTTTTGTGTTTTATATTCAGTGCGCGAAGATTTGCACGTTACGTAGATACACCCCATACTATTTCTTGTACTCGTTGATTCATTTGCATATAGAAGTGCCCGTAACTGTACCCATGCCTGACGACTTTTGTTGAATTATCCTTGTGAGAAATCCTTGTTTATTGCATTTCGAGATTTTCATTTTGCTTCAGTCTTAGCTTGGTTTTGTGTTAATGTATGCCTTGCTTGAATTGGCCGCTGCGATTGCTTGCGGGAGTGCACGAGATGTATGAGCAAAGCATACCAACTCTAAAATCGGTATTTGTGCTGCCTGCGTATTTGTGTTTGCCGAGGACTGTAAGGATAGTAAGCGTTGGCAAGAATTCTAATTAGTCGAGTTGAAAGACGATGAAGAAAATGCGGTTAGACGTGGTAAAATGAAAATTGAAGTTTCTCCAACGTAACGGAAAGTAAATCAGTCTAGGAGAAAGTGCGCTCGAGCAAAAATGAGGTAAGATACACTTGATATGATATTGTGATTTTCAAAATAGAAATATATGAATGCTGACATTCTGGATGCTTTGATATCTGTATTTAAGGATATGAAGTGTTGGTAAGTGTTGGTATA